>CM051476.1:45512-1245512 GCA_028015225.1 Carex myosuroides
TATCTTTGTAATTAGGGTTAGATTTGATTAAAGTGAGAAGAGAGGAGTGCTTGTAACAATGCCGTTCCGCGGCTAAGTTTCTTTTCTTAGGGCTAGGTAGTAAACCTTGTTACTCTTGATGTTTTGATATATATATTTCTGTTGATTATGATTTCTTGTTGTTGAATCAAAATACTTTTGTGATTTACTATCTCTTCATCTAATTTCAATGATCTAGTTTGAGTCCGTTAGTGTTACGTCAAGAAATTTTTAATACGTCAAGAAATTTTTAACAATAAAATTTTAATGTTAGAACATAATAGAAAATTTTATTGATGAACTAAGAGTTGAAATTTAAAATAATTATAACACTAGTCAGAAATTTCGAAATAGTCAGAGTTAATCGAATTCTGAAATTTATATCTTGAAATTATATCTTATAAATTAAAATTTCATTTATATAAATATGTATATATATAGGGTTATATGCATCATTTCCTTCTTTAAGCAATATTAAACAAATGAGAGGGTTTATTAGTAAAATTCCAAAATCAACCACTTTCTCTCTTTCTTTCTTCCCTGTTGGTCCGACCCTTTTCTTTTCTCCTTTGAAATTGTGGTTGCCGAAACAAAGAGAGGAGAAGGGAGCTCTCTTCTCAATCAAAAATCCACCCCAAAAATCTTGAGAAATCTAAGAAAGGAGTGAGAAATTCGATTGTATTTCTCTATGGTCATCTAATCTCCAATTTGGTAATTTCTCTTCTCTCCCCATCTCTCTCAAAATCTGAAATTTCTCCATTTTTAGGGTTTTGCCCAAATCTGAAATATTTGTATAAATTTTGAGTATTCCATCTCCATTTAGCTTCTAAGTTATTAACTTGGTAATCACTTTCTCAATTTCACTTCAATCTTGATTTTCTATCTAGGGTTTGGTTCAAATCCGAAAATTTGAAAGGAGTTGTGATTAATCTAATCTAATCGAACAAAGAGAAGTATTAATCGGTAAGTTTTTCTCTCTTTTAAAATCTGAAATATATTTTGGTTTTGATTGATCTAGGGTTTGGGTAATTGGAAGAATTGATTAGTTATTTCTTAAACCTTTTATATATTCAACCCTCAAATTAAAGTTTATAAGTTAATAAGTCTTGTCTTTCCATTTATAATTCGGTTTGGAGATAAACAAGGATGAAATGGGTATTTTTGCGAATTGTTTCCATGTTTGGAAAGGTGTATGGATTATGTTAAGAAAAGGGTAAAGGAACCAAGATAGCTCAAGTAAGCATATATGTTGTCGAACAAAAGTTACATCAGTTACGTATGTTAATATAGGTGTAAGCTCGGTTGAGTAGAAATTCGAGGGACCTTTCGAGACGTCCAAACCATAAGTGCGAAATACGTTCTTCATAATCAGGTGCGGGGTTCTTGGACTTGTTTGATGTTTTATTTTCAGAAATTAAATTCTCTTTCGATTGTCATGTTGGATTATTTGATTGTTGCATAAATTGAAATTGTTTGATTCATGTGCATGACCCAATTCATTTAAAACCGAATTGTTGTGATATGGTTGATTTGCATATTCGTATGGTTGTCATTTCGATTGTTATCTTATGATTTGATTTTGGTTGAAAGTAACCACAAATTTGTGGTTGTGAAATGATATGTGGATTGTGATTATACATATTTTATATGTTTATGGCTCGGTGGCATTATCCGTAGTGGTAATGTAAGGTTTATGGCTCGGTGGCATTATCCGTAGTGGTAATGTAACGTCTATGGCTCGGTGGCATTATCCGTAGTGGTAATGTATTTGGATGGTCAATTGAATATTACGACATTATGAATGATTTCCAATGAATTTTCATTGTATGACTTTGAACCATACTTTAGTAACTGGTTAAGCCAAAGCACTATAGATGGGTGTCTGATAAAGGGTCCAGCTTGGTGGAACATCTGTAGGTGTCTGTAACCCTACAGATGAGTGTTTGATAAAGGGTCCAGCTCGAAAGAACATCTGTAGGTGCTACCAGCGCTAGAAAATAAATAGGTTAAGCCAATATGCATTTGATTCGAATTTCATCTTGAAAACTCCGTGAGTTGTGTTTCATTTGATTATTATTGTGGAGCATATGCATACATTTATATACTGATATAGAACTGTTAAAATGTTGTTGTATGAATTTTATTTTTGAAAGTGGATTCTGATTACAAGTCCAATAGCTTGATTGTGGCAAATTCGCACTGAGAATTTATTCTCACCCCCTCCCTTTGGGATCTTTTTTTCAGGTCACGGTACGGCCGGTTCTGGAGAGGCACACTAGTAGTAGGCCTTTGGTATATGTTACCATATTACCTTAGTATCTGTTTTGTTATTTGACTAGAGATGTACTTATGTTTTTGTTGTATAGATCTCTATGTCATACCTTATGGTTAGTATCCGTATGAGATACATTTTGTATATTCTACTTTTACCAGACTTTTGTACCTGGATTATTGTATATAAACTTGTTTTATTTCTTTTATTGTGATGATTATGAATTCTATCGTAATTGCCTTTTAAGCATACATGAGATTGTATGTTTACGGCGGGGCTCTGTCATGACCTGGGCTGCGGGGTGTGATAGTTAGGGTAGTGACAGTACTTTAATGGTAAGAGAAACTATTTATATGAATTAGCCTCGTTGAGATTTATTAGGTTTATGTGAAGAAAACCTTAGCGGGGAAACCATAAACCAGATCAACAAAACGCGTACCAAATTCCATCATATGCGTAAGGAAAATCATAGTGATATGTGTAGTAATTTGGGGTTTTGAGAGATCAGACATTTGCGTAAGGAAAATCGCAGTGTCCTATGTAGAATCTCGGTGAAAGATCTGTCATTCTTGTGTAACATAAATCGCAATGACCTATGTGGTTATCTTTCATAAAACAACAACAGGAAATCAGACGCAACATGAATATATTGTCAAGGCGTATTGAGTGGCAATGGTGTGCTAAAACCCTAGGAATTCTCATCTCTATCTTTATTTTAATTAATTTTAATTGCTTCCTAATTTACATTGATCACAACAACATCTCTCAATTTTCAGATTTCGTCTAGCCTTTCGAAAGATTGTGATTCGATCGCTCAAAGCATTGAACCAATATTCCATGTGGATCGACCTCGAATATACTACTCGATAGGATTGTGCGCTTGCAGTCCGAACCGATAGCATTTCTAAGTTTATAAATATTAAAAGAAACATTGCTATCTTTTGAGTGATCAAGCTTTTTGGCGCCGTTGCCGGGGAATAACGGTTCATTGTGCAAGGCCTCGCGAGACGTCATTGCTTTGACCATTGAATCCAATTAATTAGAAACGCCTAGATTTCTTTTTATTTTCTGCATTTTTATTTTTCTTTTGTTTTCAATTTCGTTTTTATTTTTTAGTTTAATTTTTAGATTTTCTTTTCTTTTTTTAGGACACTGCACGCTGGCCGAATCATCCGTTCGAAGATCCGAGAGGATTGCTAGTAGGAGAGGACAATTCGCTTCCACATCACCGATAAGAACAAATCATAGTTCTTCATCGAGTAATTCTGAAAGTGAAGAGGACTCAGATTCGATCAACATGAATATCCCACCGACCGAAGCGATCAACAATGGAAGACAAAACAATGGTGATCATGGAGTTCACGATGCAGCAAGACCCAAACTTCTACGAGACTATTGCGTACCGCGCGCGAATGATCCTAATTCTAGCATAAACCCGCCAACTGTTACTGTTCGCACAAAAGTGTATCACAAAGTTTCACTACAGCAAGCTGTAGCTTTTAACCTTATTCAACTTTCGACTAAGATTGCAAGTGCACAATCCTGTCGTATAGTCTAGTCAGGTATCGATCCACAGGACGGTTCTAAATCAAATCTGGAATTCTATTTAAATTAATTAGGTACTAGAAGTTGGAAAAAGGTTGGTTTGGTTTGTTTAAATCCTAAATTCAATCAATAACAGAAGTAATTAAACAGAAGTAATTAAATTGACAAAAAGTAAAAGTTTGGTCTTATCAGATAGAGAAAGCGTTTCCAGGGTTTTCGATTTCATTGTCAGCCTTGCCTCTCGGTACCCATACGACCCGCATGCTTTCACACGCGACCCGTATAGAACACACGACCCGCGTACTCTCATACGCGGTCCGCGTGGACCTCGAGGAAATGCAGCAGTTGTTTGTTTTTGCGTTGTTCTTTAGTGTAAGGATTCATTGACCGAACCTAATGTTCCTAAACCTCAACTCTCGTTTGTTGGCTTAATAAACCTGGTATCGGAAATGCAATTTCACCTTCTTAGGGTTTTAAATCTAAGTTAATTGTCCGGTTTACTAAAGGTAACCATTATCTCTCGATAAGTGGTAAATTTCACCTCTCAGTTACTTTTTGGACTCGTCTCACGGCTCGTAAACCTACCTCAGATACTAAGTTTGGTTGAAAGAAACATCAAGGCTAAAGTACAAGAAAGATGCTATAGACATCTAACAGTAAACAAACATGAATCATTCAATCAACTTCAACAAAGCAATTAGAATAATACTCAAACAATTAAACACTATTGTTCAACACAAATTCAAACAACATGCATACAAAACAAGGTATCGAACTACATCATAACCCCAGAAACAAAGTAAACTACTCAAGCATAGTCAAAGAACAAACAAAACAAATAAAGATAAAGGAGTTCATAGAAAAACTAGAAGAATGATGAAGATTCGTCGCAAAACTCTCGTTCGGCTCCTCTCTTCTTCGTCTCCCAGCCAGCCGTCTCTCCTAACCCTAGGAATTGTCTCTCAGATATAGAATGCCCTCCCAGGTGCAAGCAATCCCCTCTTATAGCTTTTCTGGCCGACCTTTCTTCAATTAGCCTCTGTTTCCAATTCTGCTTTTGTTTCCGGAAAAGTCTGACGCGACCCGCGTGGGATCTGACGCGGCCCGCGTGCCTTTGGCTCAGATTGTAGATCTCCTCGCAAGCTTTCCGAAAAGTGGTCATACGCTCAAAACGGAGTTACGAGTCAAAAGTTATGACTGTTTTAAGTTCGAGTGCCGAAATTTCAAGGTTTGATGCGACCCGCGTGGGATTTGACGCGGCCCACGTGTAGGGCTCCAGAACTCACAATCTTTCTTGATTTCGCTCGTTTTTTGCTCATTTTCTGCAAAGTAAGAATGAAAACACAGCAGTACCACATTCTATAGATATTCAATGTATATTCAATGTAAAAGACACGATTTGGTGGTTTGAAACACAGATTTTGGTACAGAAATTGGTCGGATTTATAGGTCTAATAATGAGACATCAGTTACAAACCGTAATTTTGAGATCAAACCTGCTCTCATAAATATGGTTTCGCAACAACAATTTGGAGGATTTCCACATGAATATCCACATATTCATTTGTCAATTTTCCTAGGGATATGCGAGACGATAAAGATCAACGGAGTTACCGATAAAGCAATCAGGCTAAGGCTATTTCAATTCTCATTAAAAGATAAAGCAAGAGCATGATTTTTTTCCTTACCGGCCAATTTCATTCAAACTTGAGACCAATTGTTTAATGTGTTTATTGCAAAATATTTTCCCCCATCCAAAACTTCGAGGTTTAGAAATGCAATTACTAATTTTGAACAAAGAGATGGTGAAACATTGTGTGAGGCATGAGATAGATATAAGGATATGTTAAGGTGTTGTCCATATCATGGTCTAGAAAGATGGCTGATTGTCCAAACTTTTTATAATGGTCTAAACCCTACCGATAGGTTGTCTATTGATGCTTCCGCAGGAGGAGCAATCATGAACAAGGAACTTGACGAGGCTTACAACCTAATTGAAGAGATTGCAATCAACCAACACTACTGGATCCCTGAGCGAAAGAAGCAAACACCAACACCTGGCATGCACCGAGTAGATGATATATCCATGCTGAGCGCAAAGATCGATGCTTTGCAAATAACACTCAACAAGCAAAGTTTAAATAGCACTCAACAAACTAAACCCCTTTTCTAATTTCAAAGTTTAAATTCGTTTTTGCATTTGTTTTAATTTAAACTCTGTTACATTAGTTTAGATAATTAAGTTTTATTTTTGCAAAATCACAAAAATCACAAAAAAATTAGGTTTCTGTCAAAAATCCCAATTTTTACCAGTACAGTACGACCCGTATTGACCCAATACGGTCCGTAGTAGTTTACCAGAACCAGCACTTAGCATTTTTCCAGAAATACCTTTTAATACGGTCCGTAACCAGTCCGGTACTTGGTCAAATTCACCAACCAACCAGTCCGTAATCAGATCGTATTGCCAAATACGGTCCGTAACAGAGACATTAAATTTAAGCAAATGGCCCCAAAAATGAAAAATATTTTAGGGGCAGTTACAAGGAGTGCAAAGAAAGCCCTCGGAGGTGCTGGCCAGAGCAGTTCACCGTAGGGCTCCTCTAGTCGATCCTCCCGGTCCTCCGGCTCGCAACCACAATCATCCAACCATTCATCCTCTCATTCCGAAGCTCAGCAATCAATCAGAGACACACCAATCTCAGATGCGGATTATGACCCGGAGGAGTTCAACCCTTGGGATTTCGGTCTTGAGGAAGAGGACTCCGATGAGTCGATGGAGGAAGCAACCGAGTACCAACCCGTCTTCTCGCATCCACAATTCGGACAAAGCTACAAGAGGATGAAAGCAAGGGAGGTCATATATCACAAGTCCATCAACACGGAGACACTCGAGCGACTAGGCCTCCTTGCACAAACCGAGCAGCTCGCAAACCGCATCCACCTCTGGCAATTCCTCCAACTGATCAAAGGAGTTAAAATTTACAAGGTGCTCACGAGGGAGTTCCTTGCAACCTTCAGATACAATGAAGACTCCATCTCTTTCCAGATGATTGGCGAACAGTACATAGTCACCATGGATGATTTTTGCGCCATCTTCAACCTCACCAACGATGGCACTTCTGATTCTTCTGACTGCCGAGAGTTCTGGTACATCATCACAGAAGACAACCAAAACACAACTCGACCGGCAAGCATAATAATCCATCCCCAAGTCCGCCTCTTGCAAGTAATCCTTGCAAATTCCATTTTTGCAAGAGGCAAAAGTTCATCCAAAGTAACACTACCCGAGCTCTATCTCCTCAAATGCATGATCGAGCCTACACCGGTGCGACCTCACCTCGGCCATCTCCTCTGCAAACAAATCCGTGAGGTCGCCCACGCCAAGAAAAAGGGTGGAAAAACCTCCATCGGGTTCGTGGCCACAATCTTGGCCAATCATCTCGCTCTGCAAATTGACCATCTCAAGGAAGCAAGCGGGCTCACACAAATTGACATGTCATGCCTCCAAGCCATGAAATTTGTCACCGGCCACTATCCAGGTCCCTACTTCTACAATTCGCCAAAGGGAATCCTCCAATTTCCCTTTCGACATCTCAATCTCCGCAGTAGAGCTTCCTGGAAAATGGCACGCCACGCGAGCCCGTCTTATGAGCCTTCTCAGGATTACATCGACGTAATCGAGAGCCAACACGAAATACAAAATCAGGCTAACATCGATCGGCAGCAAAGAGGAGAGGAGGAGCCCCCTTTTGATGCATATAGGGAGGTAGGCACATCGATAGCTAGAGCCGAGTCTTCAGGGGTGGCACCATGTGATGCCCCTACAGCCGAGTACGATCAGTTCATCCAAATGGTAGATTGGATGAACTCCAACTTCAATGAGCTCAACCTGACAACAACCGAAACTACCCGGAAGATGGAGCAAAACATCTCAACAATTCACCAAGAGGTTGGTGAAATCAGGAACAGCATGGAGGCGATCCGAAGGAGTATCGACGAGAGCAGGCACGAGACCCAGCAGACGCGCTACATGGCACAACAGTATTATCAGTATGCTCTCGACTCCAGATTTGAGTATCAGCCACCACCATACGGACTCTTCGACCCGTCATTCTATGAGGAGATCCAGCGACCACCACCACCTTCACCACCTCAGGATTGAGGTGCAGTGAGTTGTATCTTTCCCCGGTCTTTTTAATTTTCTATTTCCTTTATTTTTATCTCTCGAGCATTAGGGACAATGCTCAATTTTATTCGGGGGGTAGGAAAGTAAATTGACCATGTATCTTTAAAATTTTTTGCATTTTAAATACTTACGTGCTAGTAGTTTTACTCAATTTTTGACTAGGGTTGGAGGCTTTACCAAAAATCATAGAATGATTAGATTGAGCTTTTTAGCTAGCTTGCATTTTTTTTATTTTTCCTTAGGAGTAGGTTAATCAAATAGGAACTGTTTTAAATTAAATTAGGCTAAGGTTTAGGCAATTAGCCATGATACAAAAATTCATAATTTTTAAAATAATTAGTGATCTCAAAGTGAACAATTAATTGCTAACCATGAGAGTTGATCAAAAATCACAAACCCTAGAATTTTTATTTATTGAGTAATTTATTTTTGCAAAGTCTTTTAAGCTTGATAGTGTTTTAGAATACCTATTTATTATAGATAGACCCCTAGCGAAACTATGCAATAATTCCTTGTATGAATGAATACTTGGAATTGTGTGTAATCATGGTGCTTGTGACACAAAAATATTTTATTTTATTTTTCAGAAAAATAGAAAAATAGAAAAAAATCAGAAATGAGAAAAATAAAAAAAAAGTAGAAAAAAAAATAATAATAGAATAAAAGATGGAGGATAAAAAGAGTACGGGTGCCTACGCAAGACTAGTTACCAATAGGCTCGAGAAAACCTCCCAATTTTTAAATTTTGTACATATTTATTTTTTCAAAAATAGTCACAAGTACCAACACACTTAGTTGTCATACTTTGCTCCAATCAATTGGGAAGGAAAATCAAAATTTATATCATTAGAATTCCTATTGATTGGAAGGGATCTATTTATAATCGAAGGAGAAATTAATACTCTCAATTTTAAGGATATTTGTGAAGTAAATTGTTCGATGACGATTTTTCTAGGGTAAGCATAATGAGGTCAATCATGGGGTGAATAAATTGTTCAAGGTTGATGTCATGAATATTTTTAAAGTTCTTGATTTTTATTGTCATGCCAATTGTACCAAACCTGAGCCCTAATTTAATTTTAAACAAGTCCTTGAGATTGCATGGTTTAACCTAGACCGGATCTTTAACCAGCTGTGATGTCGTTGCTTGAGGACAAGCAACAATTCAAGTTGGGAGGCGTTATCAGAGTCAAAATAACGATGATTTACGTAGGGTTTTGGCTTAGGTTTTGCATATTTTCTCACGCTTATGTTTAATTAATTAAAGAAAAAGGCTACTGTCACCCTTCTTTATGTTTTATTGCAGAAAATAGGTTTTGGGACTATTTTACACCAAATGGAGCTAGAATCGGGTCAATCGGATCAGCCACGTTTATCGACGAAGTCTCTGTTACGGTCTGTATTGCCTGATATGGACCAGGCCTAGCACAGACCAGAAGATAGCGCTGGAAGCATTAAACCCTAACCGTCAAGGTCCTAATATGGACCGTAAGTGATACGGTCAGTATCCGAAGGCGTCCCTTGGGGAATAACTGCCGACAGCTGTTTCCAGATCAGTTTCTTAGCCCCTACTCAACCTCCAGACGTCCCTCCACTCCTATATAAGGCCCCTGGGCAGAAGGAATAGTTATCTTTTTAATTAGGGTTAGATTTGATTAAAGTGAGAAGAGAGGAGTGCTTGTAACAATGCCGTTCCGCGGCTAAGTTCATTTTCTTAGGGCTAGGCAGTAAACCTTGTTACTCTTGTTGTTTTGATATATATATATTTCTGTTGATTATGATTTCTTGTTGTTGAATCAAAATGCTTTTGTGATTTACTATCTCTTCATCTAATTTCAATGATCTAGTTTGAGTCCGTTAGGGTAGCGACAGTACTTTAATGGTAAGATAAACTATTTGTATGAATTAGTCTCGTTGAGATTTATTAGGTTTATGTGAAGAAAACCTTAGCGGGGAAACCATAAACCAGACCAACAAAATGCGTACCGAATTCCATCATATGCGTAAGGAAAATCGCAGTGATCTGTGTAGTAATTTGGGGTTTTGAGAGATCAGACATTTGCGTAAGGAAAATCGCAGTGTCCTATGTAGAATCTCGGTGAAAGATCTGTCATTCTTGCGTAACATAAATCGCAATGACCTATGTGGTTATCTTTCATAAAACAACAACAGGAAATCAGACGCAACAAGAATATATTGTCAAGGCGGATTGAGTGGCAATGGTGTGCCGAAACCCTAGGAATTCTCATCTCTATCTTTATTTTAATTACTTTTAATTGCTTCCTAATTTACATTGATCACAACAACATCTCTCAATTTTCAGATTTCGTCTAGCCTTTCGAAAGATTGTGATTCGATCGCTCAAAGCATTGAACCAATATTCCCTGTGGATCGACCTCGAATATACTACTCGATATGATTGTGCGCTTGCAGTCCGAACCGATAGCATTTCTGAGTTTATAAATATTAAAAGAAACATTGCTCTCTGTTGAGTGATCAATAATGTCCATTTTCGAATAATTCCACACCAATTGTTTTTCCAGTTTCTCGATCTTGAAATTTCATATTTTTTGAAGAAAAAATTGCGTCACAATTTAATTCATTTGTTAATTTTCTAATCGAAATTAAATTGATAGAAAATGACTCTATGTATAAAACATTGTCAATAGTTTTTGAAAAAATATTTATGGTTCCCGTGATTTTTGTTTTCATGCCATTTGCAACTAAAATGTAGTTGTTAGTTTTGGACAAATTTAATTTGGCAAATAATTTTTTGTTTCCAAACATATGGTCGGTTGCGCCACTATCTGTAATTATTTGATTATGTAAATTAGCACTAGCAGAATTTAAATTCATAATATTAAAAGCTACACTATATGAATTTAAATTTTGGTTTTTAGAGTACCACGTGAAGAATTGTAGGAATGCTCGAAACAATGAATCCTCTGCTGACCCGTTTGACCCGCTAGGAGCGACAGTACTGGAGTGGTCCATTTTTGCATGAAATGGAGAGGAGAACTCAGCCTTCTCTTTACTTTCTTTTTGGTGAAGCACCGCTTCATTTTTGTTGTGATTTCTGCCTCTCTCTCTCTCGTCGTTGTGTTCATGTCTCTCCCCCATGCTCCGATCGTTAGGTCCCTTCATGTCTCTCCCCCAACACTTGTCGAAGGCCCCTTCTTTTTTACAGTTATCGCACTTTATTGGTGTTGGAGCTCCCCGTTCCTCTGACCTAAGGTTAGGATTTCGCTGATTGAGATTTTTGTTGAGACCGGTTACAAGAGTTGGATTCATGGTTCTTCTGTTATGGATTATGGATTATGGATTATGGTTTTTTTTTTTTGTTATGGGTTTTTCTGTGTCAGATTTTACTTGTTTTCTGGTACCAGTTTTCTACTGGTTTTTTCTAGATTTTTGGTGACTGTTGCAATTTCACTGAACAATACTTGGGTGGCCTAATTAGCGCTTGATTTGTTTGTGTTTTGGAGCTAGATTCTCA
Source organism: Carex myosuroides (assembly GCA_028015225.1). Lineage (NCBI taxonomy): Eukaryota > Viridiplantae > Streptophyta > Magnoliopsida > Poales > Cyperaceae > Carex > Carex myosuroides. The sequence continues at coordinate 57,033 of CM051476.1, forward strand.
TCCTTGCTCTGATACAATGTATTTTTTCAGAATTTTTGAAAATCATCACTTTGCTGAATTTCAAATTATTGTTTAGTTTAATCAAAAATTTTGAAAAAATAGTAAAAAATTTCCAAAAAATGTAAAATTTGGTCTCCAAGCACATTTTAATATGAAGAACACGTTGGAAGGTTCGAATTGACTATTTGAACTTTGAAAATAAAGATATGAGTTTTGGGTGCACGTTAGATGCACCAAAAGAGGGTGCATTGGAACCCTCCTCATATATATATATATATATATATATATATATATATATATATATATATATAGAGAGAGAGAGAGAGAGAGAATGGCTAATATACAAACGTTTGTTCCTGCACTCAGGAACAAACGATTCGGTTCTCCAATTTTTAAAGTCCAAACAGTTGATCCAAACCGTTAGATATTCAATCTATATTAAAATGTGCTTGGAGACCAAATTTTACATTTTTTGGAGTTTTTTTACTATTTATTAAGATGGTTTGAAAACTGCTATTTTTATAAAATTCTGCAGCTTTGAAAAACAGCGGTTTTCAATCCAGCTTAATAAATAGTAAAAAAAATCCAAAAAATGTAAAATTTGGTCTCCAAGCACATTTTAATATATATTGAATATCTAATGGTTTGGATCGACTGTTTGGTCTTTGAAAATTGGAGAACCGAATCGTTTGTTCCTGACTCCAAGAACAAACGTTTGTATATTAGCCATTCTATTTATATATATATATAGAGAGAGAGAGAGAGTGGCTAATATCAAAACGTTTGCACCAAGCCTCTCGTGCAACCATGTCGTTTTCGGATTTTCAAAGTCCAAACGGTCGATCCGAGCTGTTAGATGTAATCTCTATATTAAAATCTACTTGGAGACCAAATTTTATATTTTTTGGAATTTTTTTACTATTTATTAAGCCACTTTGAAAATTACTGATCACATGGTCCAGAAATTAGTTGCACTGTTTTTACTGTTCATCCGGATCAGCAATTTTCAAAGTGGCTTAATAAATAGTAAAAAAATTCTAAAAAATGTAAAATTTGGTCTCCAAGCAGATTTTAATATAGATTGAACATCTAACGGTTCGGATTGACCGTTTGGACTTTGAAAATCCGAAAACAACTTGGTTGCACGAGAGGCTTGGTGCAAACGTTTTGATATTAGCCACACTCTCTCTCTCTCTCTCTATATATATATATATATATATATATATATATATATGGGCTCCACTTACAATATTTGTAAGTTACAATATCTTAATTTTGTAATTTTCAAAGTCCAAATAGTCAATCCAAACCGTTCAACATGATCTCTATATTGTTTTTTGTGTTGTTCAAAATTGTCTAAAAATAGCAGTTTTGTAAAATACTTAATAAATGGTAACAAATTCAAAGAAATGTAAAATTTAATCTCTAGGTACATTTTAACATAGATCATGATGAATGGTTTGGATCGACTGTTTGGATTTTGAAAATCACAAAACCGAGTTGTTGTAAGATGTTGCAACTTACAAATGTTGTAAGTGGATCCCTCTTTATATTTTAAGTTTTCTCAAATATATGTGATTCCCCAAGAAGTTAGTGGTCCCGATAGATAATTAGTGGTCCCTTAGGTACTTAATGCCTGGTGAGACATTTAGGGAATTTTTGTGGGGGACTGTTAGTCGCTCCCAAAAAATAATAAATAAATATTTACCTAGGATGTATCCGTATTCTAATTTAAAATATGTTACAATGCCGCATATACAGTGCCACTATCCATTTCTATGCAGCATATATTAGTTTCGCATGTGCCGTACGTAGAATGGTCGCGCCTTTTGTAGAGATCTTTCCCCAAAAATTTATTAGTAAATTGGGAAATATTTAAATGTTTAAAGGGTACAATTAGAATTGTCATTCTCAGCAAAAACCCAACCATTCTCCGGGATTTTTATATAAGAACATTAAGAATATTAAATTATCAAATTAAAATATTATTTTAGAACATTAAGAATGCATGCGTTCATAATGAACTATATATAAATACTTACATTCAAATTTAAATATGAATGTGTTCAGTTCTACGTTCATTCAACTTGTTTATGAGCTTAATTTTTTTTTAATTAAATTTTCTTTTGCCGTCGGAGTTTTTGAGTTCAATAAAGAAACTAATAATCGCACACGTTTAATAAATAGTTATAGTACTCGAACTTTTTAACTTAGAAATAGTTATACATTATATTTTGAATTCACACCACATGCAATCAACGGTTACAACTGGAAGGCCGCCATCTATAGAAAAAAAATACCCCCTTATATGACATCACCAATCAATGCACATCTATGTTAACATGTAATGGAAGGTTCCGGTCTAAAGCAAACATATATTGAAACATCTATATAACAGGTAATATAGAAGGTTCCGGTATAAATCGAACATTGAAGTGCACAGTTATTTACCATACATTGTTCAACCTCTAATTAAAGATACATGGAAATATGGGGGTTGATAGGCACCATTAATTTGACTTGCATCTAACAATGCAATTTAAACTAACCCTCGACATTTACGCCACTTGCATGCCACTGATGGCTTATTAATTGGTCCGAAAACTACTCCTAAATACACTGGCAAGCAACCAACAGTACATCACCACAAATCTACCTAAAATACTAAAACCAAAACATCTCAGATAATGGACCAGAATTAAATTATTGCTATGTATATAGTAACAATTTGTTGAATGCAATAATGCTTCAGACTGAAACGGATGTTGTTCCGATAGACCCATTACGGTTTTTCTCCTTTGATTCCTCATTGGTACTAAGAGGTATCAGTTTCATCTCACGGCATGTCTGGATAGCTTGATCATACATCTCCTCCATGGTGTAGTTGAACTTGAATCCCATGTCTAGAAGCTTTTCCGAGGAAAAATGGATGACCGCTAGATCCTCTTCTTTCCACATAAACCTAAATATATAGTTTACAACTTTATGTGGTTAGTAGAACTAAATTTTCTTTTGTTAGAAGTTTTACCTTTGAAAATTTGAGGCAAAATATATAAAAATCAGCATCGGACTGTTAAATCCAACAGCAATTGATGGTGCACGCAAAATGATATGGTGATTATGATCTTCAATTCGTAATTGAAAAATCAATTGAACAATTGAAACCATGTAAGGGAAAAGTGCACCTACTCTTGCGGTATGTTGTATTCAGGGTAGCGATTCTGGAGCATTCTTGCGAGGTCATAAATGGTGGAATCATGAGAAGAACAAATGTACCGTCCCTTAGCCTCCGGGTTCTCAAATAGGAAAATGTGGGATTCACATAGATCATCCAAGTGAACAAATTGCATATTCTTTAGGTTCCTGTAGCACGATTCAGTTCCTAACATAAAAACACTTTTGTTAACACATACAAGAAAAAAATTATAATGAGGCAGTATTTTCAAGTGCAGTGAGTACCTGTGATGAGAGCCAGTGCAATTATATAGCTATGAGGCATGCCTGTCGACAAAAACGAGCCCACAACCAGTGGCGGGATTATAGTAATTAGATCTATTCCATTCTCCTCTGCATACTTCCATGCTGCCTGTTCGGCAAGAGTTTTCGATACAACGTAGAACTGTACAACAATTCATTACATTATTGTATTTGATATGGTGTTTTTGTTTTACCTCCAGTTATGTTTCTGGAAGTCTAGTATTTAATGAAATTAATGCAACCTTCTATATATAAGTATGTAAATTAATAGTCTTAATTTACTTGTCCAATATGAGATATTGACTCTGTTGAAATGATTGTTTGATGATTAAGTCCCGATGCATGCATAAAATGAATTCCACATGCTCAAACGAAAAATATAAAGTGTAAACTGCCATACCCAGCCAGTCATTTTGACCTTTCGGCAGAAGTCAATGTCAGTCCAACATGTCTCATCATACACCGGCTTCATATGCTCTTCCATGTTTACGGTACTAGAAGAGGATGTGAACACCACACGCTTGACCGTACCAGCTTCCTTACATGACTTCATAATTCCCACCATTCCTTCTACTGCTGGTTTTATCACTTCATTCTGCATACAGACAACATAAAGTTTTTTTAAGAAAAAAGTGGGTTTCATAATATGTAACTGAAAATGCAGAAGTCATCAAATGAAAGCTATATATTGCAATGCTATGTACAAGTAATAACAACTTAGATATTTGATGAATTGGTATATATGGATACACATTGAGTATCTTATTTAGACCACACTGGTGTTCGCTTAACTGAAATATTTATGTGAGCGTATATCATCATTAGTTTATCAGGAACTAGCAACTCTTTTTTATTACTATGTGGTTCTGTCTTCTTATTTCATTTATGTTACTGTTAATTTTAAGGCAATAATAATACCTCGGGGTCCTTGGATTCAAAATCAGTAGGAGTGGCAACATGAAAAACACCGGTGCATCCCATTATGACCTCATCAAAACTCCCAGGCTCACTGAGATCAGCTTTCCATAGCGACAGTTGCTCACTAGACCCTGGCAGATCAAGCAACGGCTTCGTTCTCTTCTGATTTGCTGCCAAAAGGAGTTGTCAAGTTATTATCACATTGTACAATATTTCCACAAGTTCTAGGATATAACTTGCCTAAAGAGGAATTACTTCATGGTAAAAATCATCAAAAGGACCAAGACTTGAAACTATAGTGTCAACCAAATTCTTTATATGTTTATATGATTCATACATATTCGATAAGGTGAGTATGGTTGAAACATTTCAATTTTTTAACAAATATGAATATGGTAAGACAAAATTTTCATTAGCTTATCGGATAATAATACGGATAAGAGCTATTTCATATCCATTACCCTATAAAATAATTAATTAATGTTAAATTATATTTGACAATTTTTTTATTTGTAAGTATAATTATAAAATTTTTATTATTATGATTACATTGATTTACACAATATTTTTAACGGATAAAAGTAGGGTATGAGCATTGGCGAATCAATGAAGGCGTTGGGGTAGATAAGTGCCTATCCCTGGATTTGAATCTTTTTTATCGATCCAATACTAATTGTTCAATGTGCCTACCCCTGGTCCGATATAGTGCCTACCATAGCCTGAGTTAGTCTGATTCTTGAGACGATTCCTTTCGAGCATTGGTCCATTCTTCGTATTTCATTTTTTTTCAGATCTGCGAGGCTCTATTTTGTAAATAGAATGAAGGAGAAGAAGAGAACAGAAAGATTTGGTGGTGGGACCTATCATTACAATTTTAAATAAAGGGGCCGACCGAACTTTTTGGGCCTTTTATTATTCAATACATATATTTCGTATAAATTTTTATCTAAGTGTTGACTTCAATTTGCTAATTGTCTAAGAACAGTCCCACTTTGTACTGTGCCAAATGAATTTTTAATTAGCTTCGAAAAAATGTTTTAATGTTGTGTAATATGGACTGAGTTGCAATTGTGTACCCGATAAGTTCATGGGTTTAAACCCGATTAGCTATTTGAACTAGATTAGTGTCCTACCCTGACATAAATCCTGGATCCACCCGAAATGAGTGAAGTTAATTTTATACAGATATGGGTATGAAATGTCTCCACCCGACTCATACCACCAATACACACCTCCAATCTTGGAACATGAAAACATATGTATTCAAATAATTAACTACATGCAACTCATTTGGAGGAAAAGGTGTAGGAGAATTTTCACAACAATAAAAGTCGGCACAACTCTTAAAGTTGGAAATATAGAGGAATTTAGATGTTGCATGGTTCAATGAAAGTTTTTTCTTTTTTTTTGAGAAACAGGTTCAATGAAAGTTAGGACATAACAAATTAAAAGAAATCATCTCAGTGATATTTCAATGTAAATATTTTCCTTCTTAAATAAACATGGTAAATACCAACATGTCTGATATTATATATATCTTAATAAATAAACAAAAGAAACAATAAGTGAATAATAATAATAATAATAGTAATAATAGTATTAGTAATAGCAGTAATAATAGTAGTAGCAGTAATAATAGTAATACTAATAGCAATAATGATCGATAATAATAATAGTAATAATAATAATAATACTAATAATAGTATTAGTAATAATAGTAGTAATAATAATAGTAATAGCAATAATAGTAATAATAATAGTAATACTAATAATATTATTATTACTATTACTATTATTATTACTACTATTACTATTACTACTATTACTACTAATATTATTACTATTACTACTATTATTATTACTATTACTATTATTAGTATTATTATTACGCTTTCTTCCACCCCTTACGATTCCAATCCCAACCCCAACGAAGCCCTCCTCAACCCTGACGATATTCCCCTCTCATCTCTCCTGAATCCTCAATTTCTCTGTCCAGATCTCCTCACTCGCAAGCTAGGATTTTGTCGCAAGAACAAAGAACCGCCTCTGTGGTTGCTGCCGCCAATTTCTTCACCGACTAGATATACTAGTTCAATATTAAAAGCAAATCATTAAAATTCAATTGTAAACTGTTATTTTCCGATAATTGTTCTTTTTTTTTTACTTTCTATTATTTTTAATTGGTAATCGCTTGATAATTCATACAATTGCTGTTTTCTTTTCGCATTTTCTGAATAGAAAAGGTTTCTCTTTATAAATTTTAACGAGAAAAGGTTTCTCTATCTGGAGGCACCTCAGTAAATGGAGAAACTGACGGTGAAGGCTTGACAGAACTTGGAACCACGACCGGTTGTGCAGTAGGAGGAGAGAGAGTGCACAGGACTGTATCACACGGAGGAGAGAGAAACCATGATTGTATTGCGCGGAGGAGATGGAGCGTCGCTATCAGTCATTGTGGGAAACGATTGGAAGCGAAAGGTGAGAATTGGACAGCGTAAGAAAAGATGAGAACTGGAGAGAAATATTTCAATTAGGCGTGCATGTTTTTGGAATTGAAACGTCTCGATCTAGACTGCTGGTCCAAAATTAGATATGTGTATCAGATTTTGGGTTATGATTGGAGCATGAATTTTTAGGACATTTGAGCCCTCCTCATAATAATAATAATAATAACAATAATAACAATAATAATAATAATAATAATAATAATAAAAAATCATTAGTACCTAGTAATTAATTTTGTATATCATTAGTAGCTAGTATAATAAAAACTAGGGTTTAAATTCTTACATGGATCTCTAACAGTAGCTCTAACGGTGTATCCAGCCTTGAGAAGTTTCATCACAAGCCATGAACCGACAAAACCAGACGCTCCAGTAACAACCACTGGCCCCTTCATACCATTCATTTCCTTTATATCTCTTTTCTTTTTCCTTTTTTCGTTTATCTCGCTGTGTCTTTCTTTCAAGCTTTAGCTCACTATAACGCTTGGTCTTTCCCTTTAAATATATATAGCGCTACCTAGCTAACATTCAGCGACTGTGTAGTTAAACCAATCCACTTTTTAAACTATTAAATAGGTTTAAAAGCAAATCAAGTTGTTTTCTTTCCGTTCATTACAATAATGGAGAAAACCATTTGAATAATACATTACTCCCTTTATTTATACCATTGGTCCTTTCTCTCTGTGTTGCCAATTGGAGAGGCTTTGAAGCAGCTTCTAGGGGTGTAAATGGATCGGATATTATCTGATTTTATCAGGATACGAATTCGGAAAATTACTTCAGCTATCCAATTCATATTCGTATCCTTATCCAAAAAATTAAAATGGATAACGATACGGTTAGATCACTAACTATCCGAATCCTATCATCTTAATTACACCTTGAGCCACAACAAAGCTATTCTTTGTTTTTAAATTGATTTATTAAACTATATATACATACCAATGATGTATTACTTGTATTTTTTTGTCATGATATATTTTTTGTAACCAACAAACTTATTATGAAAAATATTAGGTCTAATTAATAAATGAATATAATTTATTGAGATGCTATTTCTTTTTCGTAATGTACATCAACAATTTTTTTTTTAATTATCTAAATTATATTCATATCCGTATTATGTGTCTTATATCGGATCCGTATTCGTATCCGTTTAATTAACATTTGATCTGTACATATTTGTATCCAAGACTATCTGTATTCGTAACCGGACCAAATGATTATAACAGAAAAGAATATGGTTTGATCATTATATGTTCGTATCCAATCCATTTACACCCCTACTAGAAGGAAACGAATCGTAGTCTGAGAGACACGCACAGAGCCCGGTGTTATGAAATTTACGTGAATAATAAGTTAGATGGGGATGCATGTGTTGCATGTCCCAATTTTACTTTAAATTGCTTGCCAAAATAAAATGTCTGTTGTCTGGTTCAAAACACAAAATTAATTTGGACATTCATTATTTAGACTCAATTTTAAAAGAAATCAAATTGTTGTCCATGAAATAAAGTCATTTTTGAAGAACTTCAAAAATAGATATTTTTTAAATATGAAACTTAGTTTGATTTAAAATCTACACTACATTGAGTGACTTAATCAATCGTTCAAATATAAAAAATAAGATTTTATTTTTATTTGTTTATATTTAATCCATAATGAAAATAATTTAACAAAAAGGCTAACATAATTATTAAAAAAGAGTCCGAACGGAATTATGAATTGTATTCGAACTATATCTTCAATCATCCTTCTATTTTTATTTTTATTTTTAACTTTCGCAACACCACCCTTGAGGTCCAAAAAGTAAAAGAATAATGGATCATTTTAATAGCCACAGTTAAGTTTTTCAAGAAAAAGAAATAACAAAGGAGTACTCTTATCTTATGTGACATTAGCAATAAGAATTATTATGATCCACAGTCAAGGCTTTAAAAATAATAATAATAATAATAATAATAATAATAATAATAATAATAATAATAATAATGGATCACTCTTATCTTATGTGACTTTAGTAATAAGAATTATCCTTTGTCTTTGAACTCTATGTCTCTATCAAACATAACAATTAAATAAACTTTACTATTGAATTCTTTTACAATTTGATAGTCAACGCCCACAAAAGAAAAATTGCCAGATTTCACAATTAAGGTAGGTTGCATATGTATTAATTTCAAGGAAAAGTATACCTTGTGTGACGCAAGGCGGTCCCGATACTGTCTTGCCCGTTAAGTTCAAGTACTCGGTTTTATGGTAAGAGACAAAGGGTATTGCTCACAAATAACTCAAACAAAGAAACACACAATTTTCTATTCAAATAACGCTGCCTCTTACATGAGTATTGCTTCATATTTAAAGGAAAACAAAATTAAAAGCTAACTTAGGAATTGTAAAAATAATAAATACTAATTTTAGTAACCCAAGAAAAGTTTGACTAATATTTTAAATTCTTAATAAAGCCCACGTAGTCTTCTATGTAGTCTAGTCAAAATTGCTTAATGGTTCAAAGTTCTCCTTGGAAGTTCGGCTAATGTAATCAAAATTATTAAATTGTTCAATTGTTTCAAGAAACCTAGAAGACCGCCCATGCATGCATCCAATTACTAATTTTAAGTTTCTTTGAAGACCGGCCATACAAATATCCATGCAGTCAAAGGGTTGGTTCAAATTTCAAGTTGCACAAATAAATTCTTGATCGGCTTGGATTTGGTGTGACCGTCATCCGTATCCGAGTCTGAATCGGACACTACCTCGGGACGCACTGCGTTATTGTGCAAAATGAAAAACCTTCGAAACTAATTTCACATGCTGATCTCTTTTTGGGGTCCGACTTTGGATGATTAATGGTAATACACTAATACTGTGGTTGAATGAACCGTGAATTAAAAAGAGATGAGCTTAGGGCGTTAGCGAAATATCCTTCATATATAACTTATATTTACTTCTTTTGACTATTCTTCGAGACAAATTATGTAGAAAAATACATGGAAGAGAATAGGTTAGGACTCCCTTCTTTCATACGACACAATCATTGACCTAAACATATAGAATTTTGATCCAACATCACAATCAATGACCTAAACATATAGAATTTAGATCGAAGAAATTAGAATAATATAATGTAGATACAATAAAAACACTTCTCCATATGTTCAAATCTAAAATCTCCATCTGTTTCTGAACCGACGGCTATCGCCTTGATACCAAAAGTGTTCACCTCTGCCATCGACTTGAATCTGATGGCATTGCGCACCTATGCTATCGGGTAGAGGTAACGAACCGATGATGTTTCTACCAAACGGTGTTTCAAATTAATGTTGCAGAGCATTCAATGACATCTCTTGCGTTTTCCGATCTGAGTGGTGTTTCAGATCTGAGTGGGAGTAGACGAGTAGTAGGCCTAGAGGCACCAATAATTGATTGGTAGTAGTTGGATTTCCTTAAGGTCAACTCTCTCACTCCTCTCAGAAAAAAAAAAAAAAACTTTAGCACTTCAGTTTCTCCATATTTCAAAATTCTAAGAATCAAATGGAGGAATTTCAAGTATACCCCTCAAAAATCTTGAAATTACAAAGTTTTTCTTCTAAAATAAATAATACCATATTTACCCTTCAAAACATAAAAAATTGACAAATTTACCCAATTATTTACTTTTCTATTAAAACTCATTTTTAATTTATAAAGTACCCATTTTACCCTTTATTACAAAAATAAAAATATGACCTATGTGTAAGAAAAATATTAGGTCTTTTAACTGATCAGTTTTCGAGCACAAATGATTCATTTCTTTATTTCTGACACATACACAGTGACATTTAGGTATATGCATATGCGTGTGGGTCATAAGTAAGAAAGTGAACCATTTGTTCTCAAAATTGACCAACTAGAACACTAAAAAATTTCTCTTAAAATATGTTAAGTATTTTTTTATTTTTGAATCAAAGGTAAATCAATACTTCATAACTTCAAATGAGTTACCATAGATAAATTAATAAATTAGAAAAATTTGTGAGTTTTCGAAATTTAGAAGGGAAATATGATATTAGAGGAGGGTTCAAATTAGGGGTGTCAATAATACCCTTTTACCCGTTTACTCTACCCATACCGTATTCGATAAGGTGGGTATGGGTAAGGTTTTTTTTCGTTAGCTAATTGGGTATTGGTATGGGTAAGAATTTTTTTTCGTTAGCTAAACGGGTAAGGGTACGAGTAAAGGCTATTTCATACCCGTTACCCTATAGGGTAATTGTATAAAATAAAATTATAATACAATGTTTGAATAATAAGTGAGATTGAGCAATAATTTTTATATACTTTTGTTATTTAGTATATGATTTTTGCTATAAGAAAAATGCTAATTATAACTTTTATTTGCATGTTTTGTTATTTAGTTAAATAATTGAATTTGTCCGAAAAGATATTAGTGTTTTTAAATTCTCTTGCTTTACAAAAAACAATTTAGTTGAAATTGATTGCATATTTATTTTTGTTTTTTATTTTTTTATTAATAATGTGATTGCATATGTATGAAATGAATGAGTTTTGATGTTCTATTCGTAAAATCTTATAAAATTAATTATTATATTAGTATTATTCGTTATTCACCCACTACTGTTTCGTTATCCGATAATTTTAATGGGTAAGGGTAGGGTAGGGTAAGGTCAATTCTTAATGGGTAAGGGTAGGGTATGGGTAAGGTTAATTCTTAGTGGGTATTGATATGAAAATAATTTCACCCTACCCGTATCGTACCCATTGACACCCCTAGTTCAAATGCACCATGATTTTGTACTCCAATATGCTCCACATCCTTTATCTTCGTTTTCAAAGTCCGAAAAGTCGAGCCGAACCACTCAACGTGATCTTCATAATAAAATATTTTCAGAGACCAAATTTTATATTTTTTAGAATAAATTTACTATTTTTTTTCATAGGTACAATATCATTTTTTCGGATGGTCCAGAATCTCCTTAAAACAATTATTTTGTGGTATCTATTAAAAAAAATATAAAATTTGATCTCCAAGCATATTTTATTATGAAGATCATGTTGAGCGGTTCGGATCAACTGTTTGAACTTCGAAAACAAAGATAGAATATATGGAAGATATTGGAGCACAAAATCATGATGCATTTGAACCCTCTCATGATATTAGAAAATTTAGAGGGGATATAAATAATTCTGAAGTTTTCGAGAGATATACATGAAATTCCCAAAAATAATAATATCTCTCGCACTAGGAGGTATACATGAAATCCCCAAACAATAATAAGACTTTGCTTCCTTCTCTCGAGATTCACAAAACTTGCAATATTACAATGTCCACTTCAGAAGTTAATTAATTTGACATGACAGAAAAGAGAGGGAAAGAAACAACCACAAAAGTCATCTAAACCAAAAATTTAGAAGCTAGACTTCAAAATCGAAATGTATGCATTAATTATTTCCTCCTAAAAGTATATTACAGGAATCAGCATCTGTTTATTACTGTTTTTCCGATCCTCTTTCCTTTTGCATTGGTTGAGTCACAACAGCTAGCGTTATTGATGGCTTAACTGGAGCTTGCTTATATTATTCATTGGAAACTTGGCCAATAAAAATATTTTTTATGAAACATGTGGTGCTATATATATAAGCATGAATCATATTAAGATGGTTATTTAACGCATAACTCTAATGCCTACCGATGAGTAAATATTAATAATCATTTAATCAGACGGTTATTGTTCAGAGATCGATTGTGCCTTCTCCTGGTTGGACAAGGATGGCAATGGCTTCTTTGAGCCACAGGAGTCGATGTTCGTGCTGGCCGAGGATGGTAGTGTGCGCAGGGGATACCATGGATGCCTTGAATGATATTTTGCAAGAGGTCAATACTGAATTGCTCTTGAGCGCTATCAAGTTTTTCTAATACATATAGAACTCTTGGGATTCTAGTATATATGTGATTGTTTTTGCGGTCACAGAACTTGGAGCTCTGATACCATGTTATTTTTTTAAAACAGTTACAAAGTTGAGGAGAAATAAAATTTTTGTATTCTTGAGTTGTATTGTTTACAGTAGTACGTGGATCCTCTCTATATATTACAATCTTGTTTCAACAGTTAGAATTAGTGTATCGTTGGTACCTTTCCTAATTAAAGTTCTCTATAGCTATACCTATTACACTTTTGCCATTTTGTATATTTTTAAAGGTTTTTGGTTGATACAAATTAACTGTAATAATACTGGACATTGTGCTGTAAATTGTAGATCTAAAAATCGTTTGAAAACCTCCAAAGATCGAATTAGGTTTGGATTTGCTAATTGCTAACCATACTTTGAATTGTTAAGACGAGCTTGGATGACGTCAAATTATAAACAAATAATTAAGAAGAAAGCACCTTTTTCTCTGCCCCAAATTCATTGAATATATAAACTAAAAAATCTCATAATTTTGGGATATACAAAAGACAGCGCGCTTGGGTGCAGGACCGTTTGATCGTTATAAATCCGTAGTGCCCAAATTTAACAACAACAAAAAAAAGAAAATTTATATAAAACATATTGTACGGCGTGCTAGGCGCTAAACAATGTCAGCTCCTCCCGTACGTCTTGATGGAAGAAACCACGCATTCACATGGAGAGGGAATAATTCTACCACATTGGGGTGCATTCATTATTTTGCTTGATCAGGCCTCATCGAGCACCGCCAACAGCTCATTAATTTAATTGTATCTAATTTAATTATTAGTCAAACTCAATGCCCAGATCTCGAGGTCTACTCTATTTGTTTAATTCACTTGATTCCGTCTAGCTCTGATTGCATGTCGATCTGGAGCCAGCTGGTCAAGTGCACTAATCAAAATAATAATGAATACTTATGGATTTATGACAGTTTTTATCTTGTACTTCGGTTTAATTAAACTAGACTTCCAAAAAAAAAAAAATCTACGGTTTTCTCCTTTAGTAAATTAAAAATAATAATGAATACTTAAAGCAATGTTTACTATTATGTATTTATAAGATAAATTAGTTATTTTCTTTGTTTTTGTATATTTAGTAATAAGGTTAATTGGAACAATTTGAAGATAATTTGTTCGGTAATTTGACTATTTTGTCTTTTTATCAAATCAATGGAATGATTTCTAATGTAAAAGATCAATAAATATTATGGTGAAGAACGTTAGAAGAAAATCTAAAAGTGAAATACCATATCAAAATTCAAAAAAGGCCAGACAAAACAGAGGTTTTCTTATCGTCTGTTTTTCGAATCCCCAGTGTTAGTCAGCTCTGCTACCGTTATCTGTATGATGATTCTCTTTTATAGGTTGAGTCTTTCCTAGCTTTCCGATAAGATTTTTACCCATTTCTGTTTACATTTCTATACATTAATTTGTACATATGTATTATATATAATGCATGGTGTCGTAATTTGATGTCACCAAGCAGCAGCTAGCTCGTTTTATTAGATATATAAAGGTGCAGCTTTGAAATTACACTGATGTGGACATGTTCTAAATAATTGCAACTGGGGACCTGCATTTGTATATGTCCAGTTGCATATTTTTTTACGAGCGTATTATATTGCATAATCTAAGAATTGTGAGGGTAGGATTATTTATGAAATATTCTGTACGTACAACTCTGCGAACGAATTAGTTATCGCAACACGTACTCTGATTATATTAATTACGAAACCAAATTCATGAATATGAGGTCGATCAACAAGACCATTTGGTGTTAATTTACAATGATCCAGATGGTACTAATTAAAAACTTATGGGAGCAGAGTACACTAACATGTGTAAACATAATTGCAATTTCTGAAATCTTGGCCTATTCGTTTAGATTAAATATTTGTGGTACTGTGGTTGTGCTCTTGTTTCCAATGAACTTACAAGCAACAACATTAGTTCACAATGTAATTATACGACCAAAAATAATTATGGAGTAGTCGAGAGGTTGAGGTGTCAAAAATGGAAGGAAGGCATCGATCAGGAGAGGGTAATATATCAGGGTTGGTGATCCAATTAAAATGCGTAATCTCATAACTTGAATTACCCCAGACTTATGAGAAAGCAGATCGACGCTGTCTCGCGCGGTTGGCGGTTGATATCTCTTGTCTTGGAAGGATGAACGAGGAAAGAGAGGAGGTAGAGGTGGTGAACACAGAGAAATTAGACGGGTAAATTAGGTTGGATTTAGATCGAGCCGGATTCAAATGAGTTTGATATCATATCATTGTTGGATTTTGGTGATTGAGTTTATGTTCATTCAATTTTGATTCATTATCAAATCAGGTCGGATTTGGATCAATTTAATTAGCTTTGTTGCAACAAAACTTCAGAAATTATATCTAAGGATTTGAAAAACACAGAACTTTGAAATTGTTTATGAAACATTTCTAAAACGCATATATAAGACATCTGAAAAAGTTGTCTAAGATCGATGTTTCGAAGTAAAGGCACATACAAAAATTAAACATAATAAAACTGGACATTATCCTACAAATAAAAGATCTAAAGATTTTTTGTAAACCTTTTAGGGTACGTTTGGATGAGAGTTAGAATAGTTAGAATAGTGAAATTTTATAGGTTGAGATTTGTTAACCATACTTTTTATTGTTAAAACAATTAAGGGAAGACGTCAAAACAAAAATTAAGAATGCACCTTTAATTTCTCTCCCTAATTCATTGAATTTATAATTATTCAGTAATATACAATAGAATGCTTAATTGGGTGTATATATATTACGCAGCTTGGGACCGTTCGATCATTTTAAATTCATGTTGCATAATTTGCAAAGAAAAAATGTTCTTCAAAATCCATCCATCCATCCGTATGCCATACAGCACACGTGGTGTACTCCTCAGTGTTTGTGGAAGAAACCAAGCTTTTACATGGAGGGAATCATTAATTCTATTACATATATATATAATAATTCAACTCGAGGTAAATTCATTTTATTTTGTGTAATGAATTCAACTGCTCATTTGTCTTTGAGTCATTAGTCAAACTCAATGCCCATATCTCGATCGAGGTCTACTTTATTTGTTTAATTCTGTTGATTGCATGATTCAGTCCAGTTCAAATCGCACATCTGAAGCCAGCTGCTCATAGGTAATAAATTAAAATAGAAAATGACTCAACTAACATAGTTGTTGGATGGAGAAATAATTTTCCCCTTCTTACGCAATATATAAGCTACGTACTTAATAAGTTTTACTTGGAAAATGTGCAGCCAATAACCATTGACTTAATTTGTCACATCTAGCTAGCCCCATAAATAGGGCAGTGCATTTAAAAAGAAAAATGTTAGTATCAAACACTAATGTTTAAAGTAATTAATATTTTTCTAAGATGAAAAGCAATTAATTGCAATGTTTATTGTAATATATCGGTAATACTTGGAAATTCATTACAAGTGTGAGATTTAATCTAGCCAACTTTTGGGTGAATAACCATGTTCTATACTGAACACATTTTTTTTTATCATATTATTTGGTAGTTGATTAATTAAATAGAGACATCGGCAGGATCAATGACTTTGATGCACGATAAAACATTAAAGATTTAAGAGACGCGTCATGGACGTTTGAGTATATCCTATCAGTGTGAAGATAAATATTTTTCTAAGTTTTTTCAAAGACAAAATCTAGCTTAATTTTGTACTTTTGTACCTCCGAAATCGTTTTCTTCAAAAATAAATGAATAAAACTGCTGATATACTTGACGGGCATTTATCGAACTTTTATTAATCTAACGGTTCATATTTCAAAATTCTAAGAATCAAATGGAGGAATTTCAAGTATACCCCTCAAAAATCTTGAAATTACAAAGTTTTTCTTCTAAAATAAATAATACCATATTTACCCTTCAAAACATAAAAAATTGACAAATTTACCCAATTATTTACTTTTCTATTAAAACTCATTTTTAATTTATAAAGTACCCATTTTACCCTTTATTACAAAAATAAAAATATGACCTATGTGTAAGAAAAATATTAGGTCTTTTAACTGATCAGTTTTCGAGCACAAATGATTCATTTATTTATTTCTGACACATACACAGTGACATTTAGGTATATGCATATGCGTGTGGGTCATAAGTAAGAAAGTGAACCATTTGTTCTCAAAATTGACCAACTAGAAGACTAAAAAATTTCTCTTAAAATATGTTCAGTATTTTTTTATTTTTGAATTAAAGGTAAATCAATACTTCATAACTTCAAATGAGTTACCATAGATAAATTAATAAATTAGAAAAATTTGTGAGTTTTCGAAATTTAGAAGGGAAATATGATATTAGAGGAGGGTTCAAATTAGGGGTGTCAATAATACCCTTTTACCCGTTTACTCTACCCATACCGTATTCGATAAGGTGGGTATGGGTAAGGTTTTTTTTCGTTAGCTAATTGGGTATTGGTATGGGTAAGAATTTTTTTTCGTTAACTAAACGGGTAAGGGTACGAGTAAAGGCTATTTCATACCCGTTACCCTATAGGGTAATTGTATAAAATAAAATTATAATACAATGTTTGAATAACAAATAGTGAGATTGAGCAATAATTTTAATATACTTTTGTTATTTAGTATATGATTTTTGCTATAAGAAAAATGCTAATTATAACTTTTATTTGCATGTTTTGTTATTTAGTTAAATAATTGAATTTGTCCGAAAAGATATTCGTGTTTTTAAATTCTCTTGCTTTACAAAAAACAATTTAGTTGAAATTGATTGCATATTTATTTTTGTTTTTTATTTTTTTATTAATAATGTGATTGCATATGTATGAAATGAATGAGTTTTGATGTTCTAATCGTAAAATCTTATAAAATTAATTATTATATTAGTATTATTCGTTATTCACCCACTACTGTTTCGTTATCCGATAATTTTAATGGGTAAGGGTAGGGTAGGGTAAGGTCAATTCTTAATGGGTAAGGGTAGGGTATGGGTAAGATTAATTCTTAGTGGGTATTGATATGAAAATAATTTCACCCTACCCGTATCGTACCCATTGACACCCCTAGTTCAAATGCACCATGATTTTGTACTCCAATATGCTCCACATCCTTTATCTTCGTTTTCAAAGTCCGAAAAGTCGAGCCGAACCACTCAACGTGATCTTCATAATAAAATATTTTCATAGACCAAATTTTATATTTTTTAGAATAAATTTACTATTTTTTTCATAGGTACAATATCATTTTTTCGGATGGTCCAGAATCTCCTTAAAACAATTATTTTGTGGTATCTATTAAAAAAAATATAAAATTTGATCTCCAAGCATATTTTATTATGAAGATCATGTTGAGCGGTTCGGATCAACTGTTTGAACTTTGAAAACAAAGATAGAATATATGGAAGATATTGGAGCACAAAATCATGATGCATTTGAACCCTCTCATGATATTAGAAAATTTAGAGGGGATATAAATAATTCTGAAGTTTTCGAGAGATATACATGAAATTCCCAAAAATAATAATATCTTTCGCACTAGGAGGTATACATGAAATCCCCAAACAATAATAAGACTTTGCTTCCTTCTCTCGAGATTCACAAAACTTGCAATATTACAATGTCCACTTCAGAAGTTAATTAATTTGACATGACAGAAAAGAGAGGGAAAGAAACAACCACAAAAGTCATCTAAACCAAAAATTTAGAAGCTAGACTTCAAAATCGAAATGTATGCATTAATTATTTCCTCCTAAAAGTATATTACAGGAATCAGCATCTGTTTATTACTGTTTTTCCGATCCTCTTTCCTTTTGCATTGGTTGAGTCACAACAGCTAGCGTTATTGATGGCTTAACTGGAGCTTGCTTATATTATTCATTGGAAACTTGGCCAATAAAAATATTTTTTATGAAACATGTGGTGCTATATATATAAGCATGAATCATATTAAGATGGTTATTTAACGCATAACTCTAATGCCTACCGATGAGTAAATATTAATAATCATTTAATCAGACGGTTATTGTTCAGAGATCGATTGTGCCTTCTCCTGGTTGGACAAGGATGGCAATGGCTTCTTTGAGCCACAGGAGTCGATGTTCGTGCTGGCCGAGGATGGTAGTGTGCGCAGGGGATACCATGGATGCCTTGAATGATATTTTGCAAGAGGTCAATAATGAATTGCTCTTGAGCGCTATCAAGTTTTTCTAATACATATAGAACTCTTGGGATTCTAGTATATATGTGATTGTTTTTGCGGTCACAGAACTTGGAGCTCTGATACCATGTTATTTTTTTAAAACAGTTACAAAGTTGAGGAGAAATAAAATTTTTGTATTCTTGAGGTGTATTGTTTACAGTAGTATGTGGATCCTCTCTATATATTACAATCTTGTTTCAACAGTTAGAATTAGTGTATCGTTGGTACCTTTCCTAATTAATGTTCTCTATAGCTATACCTATTACACTTTTGCCATTTTGTATATTTTTAAAGGTTTTTGGTTGATACAAATTAACTGTAATAATACTGGACATTGTGCTGTAAATTGTAGATCTAAAAATCGTTTGAAAACCTCCAAAGATCGAATTAGGTTTGGATTTGCTAATTGCTAACCATACTTTGAATTGTTAAGACGAGCTTGGATGACGTCAAATTATAAACAAATAATTAAGAAGAAAGCACCTTTTTCTCTGCCCCAAATTCATTGAATATATAAACTAAAAAATCTCATAATTTTGGGATATACAAAAGACAGCGCGCTTGGGTGCAGGACCGTTTGATCGTTATAAATCCGTAGTGCCCAAATTTAACAACAACAAAAAAAAGAAAATTTATATAAAACATATTGTACGGCGTGCTAGGCGCTAAACAATGTCAGCTCCTCCCGTACGTCTTGATGGAAGAAACCACGCATTCACATGGAGAGGGAATAATTCTACCACATTGGGGTGCATTCATTATTTTGCTTGATCAGGCCTCATCGAGCACCGCCAACAGCTCATTAATTTAATTGTATCTAATTTAATTATTAGTCAAACTCAATGCCCAGATCTCGAGGTCTACTCTATTTGTTTAATTCACTTGATTCCGTCTAGCTCTGATTGCATGTCGATCTGGAGCCAGCTGGTCAAGTGCACTAATCAAAATAATAATGAATACTTATGGATTTATGACAGTTTTTATCTTGTACTTCGGTTTAATTAAACTAGACTTCCAAAAAAAAAAAAATCTACGGTTTTCTCCTTTAGTAAATTAAAAATAATAATGAATACTTAAAGCAATGTTTACTATTATGTATTTATAAGATAAATTAGTTATTTTCTTTGTTTTTGTATATTTAGTAATAAGGTTAATTGGAACAATTTGAAGATAATTTGTTCGGTAATTTGATTATTTTGTCTTTTTATCAAATCAATGGAATGATTTCTAATGTAAAAGATCAATAAATATTATGGTGAAGAACGTTAGAAGAAAATCTAAAAGTGAAATACCATATCAAAATTCAAAAAAGGCCAGACAAAACAGAGGTTTTCTTATCGTCTGTTTTTCGAATCCCCAGTGTTAGTCAGCTCTGCTACCGTTATCTGTATGATGATTCTCTTTTATAGGTTGAGTCTTTCCTAGCTTTCCGATAAGATTTTTACCCATTTCTGTTTACATTTCTATACATTAATTTGTACATATGTATTATATATAATGCATGGTGTCGTAATTTGATGTCACCAAGCAGCAGCTAGCTCGTTTTATTAGATATATAAAGGTGCAGCTTTGAAATTACACTGATGTGGACATGTTCTAAATAATTGCAACTGGGGACCTGCATTTGTATATGTCCAGTTGCATATTTTTTACGAGCGTATTATATTGCATAATCTAAGAATTGTGAGGGTAGGATTATTTATGAAATATTCTGTACGTACAACTCTGCGAACGAATTAGTTATCGCAACACGTACTCTGATTATATTAATTACGAAACCAAATTCATGAATATGAGGTCGATCAACAAGACCATTTGGTGTTAATTTACAATGATCCAGATGGTACTAATTAAAAACTTATGGGAGCAGAGTACACTAACATGTGTAAACATAATTGCAATTTCTGAAATCTTGGCCTATTCGTTTAGATTAAATATTTGTGGTACTGTGGTTGTGCTCTTGTTTCCAATGAACTTACAAGCAACAACATTAGTTCACAATGTAATTATACGACCAAAAATAATTATGGAGTAGTCGAGAGGTTGAGGTGTCAAAAATGGAAGGAAGGCATCGATCAGGAGAGGGTAATATATCAGGGTTGGTGATCCAATTAAAATGCGTAATCTCATAACTTGAATTACCCCAGACTTATGAGAAAGCAGATCGACGCTGTCTCGCGCGGTTGGCGGTTGATATCTCTTGTCTTGGAAGGATGAACGAGGAAAGAGAGGAGGTAGAGGTGGTGAACACAGAGAAATTAGACGGGTTAATTAGGTTGGATTTAGATCGAGCCGGATTCAAATGAGTTTGATATCATATCATTGTTGGATTTTGGTGATTGAGTTTATGTTCATTCAATTTTGATTCATTATCAAATCAGGTCGGATTTGGATCAATTTAATTAGCTTTGTTGCAACAAAACTTCAGAAATTATATCTAAGGATTTGAAAAACACAGAACTTTGAAATTGTTTATGAAACATTTGTAAAACGCATATATAAGACATCTGAAAAAGTTGTCTAAGATCGATGTTTCGAAGTAAAGGCACATACAAAAATTAAACATAATAAAACTGGACATTATCCTACAAATAAAAGATCTAAAGATTTTTTGTAAACCTTTTAGGGTACGTTTGGATGAGAGTT
This sequence comes from Carex myosuroides, assembly GCA_028015225.1. Classification (NCBI taxonomy): domain Eukaryota; kingdom Viridiplantae; phylum Streptophyta; class Magnoliopsida; order Poales; family Cyperaceae; genus Carex; species Carex myosuroides. The sequence goes on from CM051476.1 coordinate 78,733, forward strand.
AGAATAGTTAGAATAGTGAAATTTTATAGGTTGAGATTTGTTAACCATACTTTTTATTGTTAAAACAATTAAGGGAAGACGTCAAAACAAAAATTAAGAATGCACCTTTAATTTCTCTCCCTAATTCATTGAATTTATAATTATTCAGTAATATACAATAGAATGCTTAATTGGGTGTATATATATTACGCAGCTTGGGACCGTTCGATCATTTTAAATTCATGTTGCATAATTTGCAAAGAAAAAATGTTCTTCAAAATCCATCCATCCATCCGTATGCCATACAGCACACGTGGTGTACTCCTCAGTGTTTGTGGAAGAAACCAAGCTTTTACATGGAGGGAATCATTAATTCTATTACATATATATATAATAATTCAACTCGAGGTAAATTCATTTTATTTTGTGTAATGAATTCAACTGCTCATTTGTCTTTGAGTCATTAGTCAAACTCAATGCCCATATCTCGATCGAGGTCTACTTTATTTGTTTAATTCTGTTGATTGCATGATTCAGTCCAGTTCAAATCGCACATCTGAAGCCAGCTGCTCATAGGTAATAAATTAAAATAGAAAATGACTCAACTAACATAGTTGTTGGATGGAGAAATAATTTTCCCCTTCTTACGCAATATATAAGCTACGTACTTAATAAGTTTTACTTGGAAAATGTGCAGCCAATAACCATTGACTTAATTTGTCACATCTAGCTAGCCCCATAAATAGGGCAGTGCATTTAAAAAGAAAAATGTTAGTATCAAACACTAATGTTTAAAGTAATTAATATTTTTCTAAGATGAAAAGCAATTAATTGCAATGTTTATTGTAATATATCGGTAATACTTGGAAATTCATTACAAGTGTGAGATTTAATCTAGCCAACTTTTGGGTGAATAACCATGTTCTATACTGAACACATTTTTTTTTATCATATTATTTGGTAGTTGATTAATTAAATAGAGACATCGGCAAGATCAATGACTTTGATGCACGATAAAACATTAAAGATTTAAGAGACGCGTCATGGACGTTTGAGTATATCCTATCAGTGTGAAGATAAATATTTTTCTAAGTTTTTTCAAAGACAAAATCTAGCTTAATTTTGTACTTTTGTACCTCCGAAATCGTTTTCTTCAAAAATAAATGAATAAAACTGCTGATATACTTGACGGGCATTTATCGAACTTTTATTAATCTAACGGTTCATATTTCAAAATTCTAAGAATCAAATGGAGGAATTTCAAGTATACCCCTCAAAAATCTTGAAATTACAAAGTTTTTCTTCTAAAATAAATAATACCATATTTACCCTTCAAAACATAAAAAATTGACAAATTTACCCAATTATTTACTTTTCTATTAAAACTCATTTTTAATTTATAAAGTACCCATTTTACCCTTTATTACAAAAATAAAAATATGACCTATGTGTAAGAAAAATATTAGGTCTTTTAACTGATCAGTTTTCGAGCACAAATGATTCATTTCTTTATTTCTGACACATACACAGTGACATTTAGGTATATGCATATGCGTGTGGGTCATAAGTAAGAAAGTGAACCATTTGTTCTCAAAATTGACCAACTAGAAGACTAAAAAATTTCTCTTAAAATATGTTCAGTATTTTTTTATTTTTGAATTAAAGGTAAATCAATACTTCATAACTTCAAATGAGTTACCATAGATAAATTAATAAATTAGAAAAATTTGTGAGTTTTCGAAATTTAGAAGGGAAATATGATATTAGAGGAGGGTTCAAATTAGGGGTGTCAATAATACCCTTTTACCCGTTTACTCTACCCATACCGTATTCGATAAGGTGGGTATGGGTAAGGTTTTTTTTCGTTAGCTAATTGGGTATTGGTATGGGTAAGAATTTTTTTTCGTTAACTAAACGGGTAAGGGTACGAGTAAAGGCTATTTCATACCCGTTACCCTATAGGGTAATTGTATAAAATAAAATTATAATACAATGTTTGAATAACAAATAGTGAGATTGAGCAATAATTTTTATATACTTTTGTTATTTAGTATATGATTTTTGCTATAAGAAAAATGCTAATTATAACTTTTATTTGCATGTTTTGTTATTTAGTTAAATAATTGAATTTGTCCGAAAAGATATTCGTGTTTTTAAATTCTCTTGCTTTACAAAAAAAAATTTAGTTGAAATTGATTGCATATTTATTTTTGTTTTTTATTTTTTTATTAATAATGTGATTGCATATGTATGAAATGAATGAGTTTTGATGTTCTATTCGTAAAATCTTATAAAATTAATTATTATATTAGTATTATTCGTTATCCGATAATTTTAATGGGTAAGGGTAGGGTAGGGTAAGGTCAATTCTTAATGGGTAAGGGTAGGGTATGGGTAAGATTAATTCTTAGTGGGTATTGATATGAAAATAATTTCACCCTACCCGTATCGTACCCATTGACACCCCTAGTTCAAATGCACCATGATTTTGTACTCCAATATGCTCCACATCCTTTATCTTCGTTTTCAAAGTCCGAAAAGTCGAGCCGAACCACTCAACGTGATCTTCATAATAAAATATTTTCATAGACCAAATTTTATATTTTTTAGAATAAATTTACTATTTTTTTTCATAGGTACAATATCATTTTTTCGGATGGTCCAGAATCTCCTTAAAACAATTATTTTGTGGTATCTATTAAAAAAAATATAAAATTTGATCTCCAAGCATATTTTATTATGAAGATCATGTTGAGCGGTTCGGATCAACTGTTTGAACTTTGAAAACAAAGATAGAATATATGGAAGATATTGGAGCACAAAATCATGATGCATTTGAACCCTCTCATGATATTAGAAAATTTAGAGGGGATATAAATAATTCTGAAGTTTTCGAGAGATATACATGAAATTCCCAAAAATAATAATATCTTTCGCACTAGGAGGTATACATGAAATCCCCAAACAATAATAAGACTTTGCTTCCTTCTCTCGAGATTCACAAAACTTGCAATATTACAATGTCCACTTCAGAAGTTAATTAATTTGACATGACAGAAAAGAGAGGGAAAGAAACAACCACAAAAGTCATCTAAACCAAAAATTTAGAAGCTAGACTTCAAAATCGAAATGTATGCATTAATTATTTCCTCCTAAAAGTATATTACAGGAATCAGCATCTGTTTATTACTGTTTTTCCGATCCTCTTTCCTTTTGCATTGGTTGAGTCACAACAGCTAGCGTTATTGATGGCTTAACTGGAGCTTGCTTATATTATTCATTGGAAACTTGGCCAATAAAAATATTTTTTATGAAACATGTGGTGCTATATATATAAGCATGAATCATATTAAGATGGTTATTTAACGCATAACTCTAATGCCTACCGATGAGTAAATATTAATAATCATTTAATCAGACGGTTATTGTTCAGAGATCGATTGTGCCTTCTCCTGGTTGGACAAGGATGGCAATGGCTTCTTTGAGCCACAGGAGTCGATGTTCGTGCTGGCCGAGGATGGTAGTGTGCGCAGGGGATACCATGGATGCCTTGAATGATATTTTGCAAGAGGTCAATAATGAATTGCTCTTGAGCGCTATCAAGTTTTTCTAATACATATAGAACTCTTGGGATTCTAGTATATATGTGATTGTTTTTGCGGTCACAGAACTTGGAGCTCTGATACCATGTTATTTTTTTAAAACAGTTACAAAGTTGAGGAGAAATAAAATTTTTGTATTCTTGAGTTGTATTGTTTACAGTAGTACGTGGATCCTCTCTATATATTACAATCTTGTTTCAACAGTTAGAATTAGTGTATCGTTGGTACCTTTCCTAATTAATGTTCTCTATAGCTATACCTATTACACTTTTGCCATTTTGTATATTTTTAAAGGTTTTTGGTTGATACAAATTAACTGTAATAATACTGGACATTGTGCTGTAAATTGTAGATCTAAAAATCGTTTGAAAACCTCCAAAGATCGAATTAGGTTTGGATTTGCTAATTGCTAACCATACTTTGAATTGTTAAGACGAGCTTGGATGACGTCAAATTATAAACAAATAATTAAGAAGAAAGCACCTTTTTCTCTGCCCCAAATTCATTGAATATATAAACTAAAAAATCTCATAATTTTGGGATATACAAAAGACAGCGCGCTTGGGTGCAGGACCGTTTGATCGTTATAAATCCGTAGTGCCCAAATTTAACAACAACAAAAAAAGAAAATTTATATAAAACATATTGTACGGCGTGCTAGGCGCTAAACAATGTCAGCTCCTCCCGTACGTCTTGATGGAAGAAACCACGCATTCACATGGAGAGGGAATAATTCTACCACATTGGGGTGCATTCATTATTTTGCTTGATCAGGCCTCATCGAGCACCGCCAACAGCTCATTAATTTAATTGTATCTAATTTAATTATTAGTCAAACTCAATGCCCAGATCTCGAGGTCTACTCTATTTGTTTAATTCACTTGATTCCGTCTAGCTCTGATTGCATGTCGATCTGGAGCCAGCTGGTCAAGTGCACTAATCAAAATAATAATGAATACTTATGGATTTATGACAGTTTTTATCTTGTACTTCGGTTTAATTAAACTAGACTTCCAAAAAAAAAAAAATCTACGGTTTTCTCCTTTAGTAAATTAAAAATAATAATGAATACTCAAAGCAATGTTTACTATTATGTATTTATAAGATAAATTAGTTATTTTCTTTGTTTTTGTATATTTAGTAATAAGGTTAATTGGAACAATTTGAAGATAATTTGTTCGGTAATTTGACTATTTTGTCTTTTTATCAAATCAATGGAATGATTTCTAATGTAAAAGATCAATAAATATTATGGTGAAGAACGTTAGAAGAAAATCTAAAAGTGAAATACCATATCAAAATTCAAAAAAGGCCAGACAAAACAGAGGTTTTCTTATCGTCTGTTTTTCGAATCCCCAGTGTTAGTCAGCTCTGCTACCGTTATCTGTATGATGATTCTCTTTTATAGGTTGAGTCTTTCCTAGCTTTCCGATAAGATTTTTACCCATTTCTGTTTACATTTCTATACATTAATTTGTACATATGTATTATATATAATGCATGGTGTCGTAATTTGATGTCACCAAGCAGCAGCTAGCTCGTTTTATTAGATATATAAAGGTGCAGCTTTGAAATTACACTGATGTGGACATGTTCTAAATAATTGCAACTGGGGACCTGCATTTGTATATATATGTCCAGTTGCATATTTTTTTACGAGCGTATTATATTGCATAATCTAAGAATTGTGAGGGTAGGATTATTTATGAAATATTCTGTACGTACAACTCTGCGAACGAATTAGTTATCGCAACACGTACTCTGATTATATTAATTACGAAACCAAATTCATGAATATGAGGTCGATCAACAAGACCATTTGGTGTTAATTTACAATGATCCAGATGGTACTAATTAAAAACTTATGGGAGCAGAGTACACTAACATGTGTAAACATAATTGCAATTTCTGAAATCTTGGCCTATTCGTTTAGATTAAATATTTGTGGTACTGTGGTTGTGCTCTTGTTTCCAATGAACTTACAAGCAACAACATTAGTTCACAATGTAATTATACGACCAAAAATAATTATGGAGTAGTCGAGAGGTTGAGGTGTCAAAAATGGAAGGAAGGCATCGATCAGGAGAGGGTAATATATCAGGGTTGGTGATCCAATTAAAATGCGTAATCTCATAACTTGAATTACCCCAGACTTATGAGAAAGCAGATCGACGCTGTCTCGCGCGGTTGGCGGTTGATATCTCTTGTCTTGGAAGGATGAACGAGGAAAGAGAGGAGGTAGAGGTGGTGAACACAGAGAAATTAGACGGGTTAATTAGGTTGGATTTAGATCGAGCCGGATTCAAATGAGTTTGATATCATATCATTGTTGGATTTTGGTGATTGAGTTTATGTTCATTCAATTTTGATTCATTATCAAATCAGGTCGGATTTGGATCAATTTAATTAGCTTTGTTGCAACAAAACTTCAGAAATTATATCTAAGGATTTGAAAAACACAGAACTTTGAAATTGTTTATGAAACATTTGTAAAACGCATATATAAGACATCTGAAAAAGTTGTCTAAGATCGATGTTTCGAAGTAAAGGCACATACAAAAATTAAACATAATAAAACTGGACATTATCCTACAAATAAAAGATCTAAAGATTTTTTGTAAACCTTTTAGGGTACGTTTGGATGAGAGTTAGAATAGTTAGAATAGTGAAATTTTATAGGTTGAGATTTGTTAACCATACTTTTTATTGTTAAAACAATTAAGGGAAGACGTCAAAACAAAAATTAAGAATGCACCTTTAATTTCTCTCCCTAATTCATTGAATTTATAATTATTCAGTAATATACAATAGAATGCTTAATTGGGTGTATATATATTACGCAGCTTGGGACCGTTCGATCATTTTAAATTCATGTTGCATAATTTGCAAAGAAAAAATGTTCTTCAAAATCCATCCATCCATCCGTATGCCATACAGCACACGTGGTGTACTCCTCAGTGTTTGTGGAAGAAACCAAGCTTTTACATGGAGGGAATCATTAATTCTATTACATATATATATAATAATTCAACTCGAGGTAAATTCATTTTATTTTGTGTAATGAATTCAACTGCTCATTTGTCTTTGAGTCATTAGTCAAACTCAATGCCCATATCTCGATCGAGGTCTACTTTATTTGTTTAATTCTGTTGATTGCATGATTCAGTCCAGTTCAAATCGCACATCTGAAGCCAGCTGCTCATAGGTAATAAATTAAAATAGAAAATGACTCAACTAACATAGTTGTTGGATGGAGAAATAATTTTCCCCTTCTTACGCAATATATAAGCTACGTACTTAATAAGTTTTACTTGGAAAATGTGCAGCCAATAACCATTGACTTAATTTGTCACATCTAGCTAGCCCCATAAATAGGGCAGTGCATTTAAAAAGAAAAATGTTAGTATCAAACACTAATGTTTAAAGTAATTAATATTTTTCTAAGATGAAAAGCAATTAATTGCAATGTTTATTGTAATATATCGGTAATACTTGGAAATTCATTACAAGTGTGAGATTTAATCTAGCCAACTTTTGGGTGAATAACCATGTTCTATACTGAACACATTTTTTTTTATCATATTATTTGGTAGTTGATTAATTAAATAGAGACATCGGCAGGATCAATGACTTTGATGCACGATAAAACATTAAAGATTTAAGAGACGCGTCATGGACGTTTGAGTATATCCTATCAGTGTGAAGATAAATATTTTTCTAAGTTTTTTCAAAGACAAAATCTAGCTTAATTTTGTACTTTTGTACCTCCGAAATCGTTTTCTTCAAAAATAAATGAATAAAACTGCTGATATACTTGACGGGCATTTATCGAACTTTTATTAATCTAACGGTTCATATTTCAAAATTCTAAGAATCAAATGGAGGAATTTCAAGTATACCCCTCAAAAATCTTGAAATTACAAAGTTTTTCTTCTAAAATAAATAATACCATATTTACCCTTCAAAACATAAAAAATTGACAAATTTACCCAATTATTTACTTTTCTATTAAAACTCATTTTTAATTTATAAAGTACCCATTTTACCCTTTATTACAAAAATAAAAATATGACCTATGTGTAAGAAAAATATTAGGTCTTTTAACTGATCAGTTTTCGAGCACAAATGATTCATTTCTTTATTTCTGACACATACACAGTGACATTTAGGTATATGCATATGCGTGTGGGTCATAAGTAAGAAAGTGAACCATTTGTTCTCAAAATTGACCAACTAGAAGACTAAAAAATTTCTCTTAAAATATGTTCAGTATTTTTTTATTTTTGAATTAAAGGTAAATCAATACTTCATAACTTCAAATGAGTTACCATAGATAAATTAATAAATTAGAAAAATTTGTGAGTTTTCGAAATTTAGAAGGGAAATATGATATTAGAGGAGGGTTCAAATTAGGGGTGTCAATAATACCCTTTTACCCGTTTACTCTACCCATACCGTATTCGATAAGTTGGGTATGGGTAAGGTTTTTTTTCGTTAGCTAATTGGGTATTGGTATGGGTAAGAATTTTTTTTCGTTAACTAAACGGGTAAGGGTACGAGTAAAGGCTATTTCATACCCGTTACCCTATAGGGTAATTGTATAAAATAAAATTATAATACAATGTTTGAATAACAAATAGTGAGATTGAGCAATAATTTTTATATACTTTTGTTATTTAGTATATGATTTTTGCTATAAGAAAAATGCTAATTATAACTTTTATTTGCATGTTTTGTTATTTAGTTAAATAATTGAATTTGTCCGAAAAGATATTCGTGTTTTTAAATTCTCTTGCTTTACAAAAAACAATTTAGTTGAAATTGATTGCATATTTATTTTTGTTTTTTATTTTTTTATTAATAATGTGATTGCATATGTATGAAATGAATGAGTTTTGATGTTCTAATCGTAAAATCTTATAAAATTAATTATTATATTAGTATTATTCGTTATTCACCCACTACTGTTTCGTTATCCGATAATTTTAATGGGTAAGGGTAGGGTAGGGTAAGGTCAATTCTTAATGGGTAAGGGTAGGGTATGGGTAAGATTAATTCTTAGTGGGTATTGATATGAAAATAATTTCACCCTACCCGTATCGTACCCATTGACACCCCTAGTTCAAATGCACCATGATTTTGTACTCCAATATGCTCCACATCCTTTATCTTCGTTTTCAAAGTCCGAAAAGTCGAGCCGAACCACTCAACGTGATCTTCATAATAAAATATTTTCATAGACCAAATTTTATATTTTTTAGAATAAATTTACTATTTTTTTCATAGGTACAATATCATTTTTTCGGATGGTCCAGAATCTCCTTAAAACAATTATTTTGTGGTATCTATTAAAAAAAATATAAAATTTGATCTCCAAGCATATTTTATTATGAAGATCATGTTGAGCGGTTCGGATCAACTGTTTGAACTTTGAAAACAAAGATAGAATATATGGAAGATATTGGAGCACAAAATCATGATGCATTTGAACCCTCTCATGATATTAGAAAATTTAGAGGGGATATAAATAATTCTGAAGTTTTCGAGAGATATACATGAAATTCCCAAAAATAATAATATCTTTCGCACTAGGAGGTATACATGAAATCCCCAAACAATAATAAGACTTTGCTTCCTTCTCTCGAGATTCACAAAACTTGCAATATTACAATGTCCACTTCAGAAGTTAATTAATTTGACATGACAGAAAAGAGAGGGAAAGAAACAACCACAAAAGTCATCTAAACCAAAAATTTAGAAGCTAGACTTCAAAATCGAAATGTATGCATTAATTATTTCCTCCTAAAAGTATATTACAGGAATCAGCATCTGTTTATTACTGTTTTTCCGATCCTCTTTCCTTTTGCATTGGTTGAGTCACAACAGCTAGCGTTATTGATGGCTTAACTGGAGCTTGCTTATATTATTCATTGGAAACTTGGCCAATAAAAATATTTTTTATGAAACATGTGGTGCTATATATATAAGCATGAATCATATTAAGATGGTTATTTAACGCATAACTCTAATGCCTACCGATGAGTAAATATTAATAATCATTTAATCAGACGGTTATTGTTCAGAGATCGATTGTGCCTTCTCCTGGTTGGACAAGGATGGCAATGGCTTCTTTGAGCCACAGGAGTCGATGTTCGTGCTGGCCGAGGATGGTAGTGTGCGCAGGGGATACCATGGATGCCTTGAATGATATTTTGCAAGAGGTCAATAATGAATTGCTCTTGAGCGCTATCAAGTTTTTCTAATACATATAGAACTCTTGGGATTCTAGTATATATGTGATTGTTTTTGCGGTCACAGAACTTGGAGCTCTGATACCATGTTATTTTTTTAAAACAGTTACAAAGTTGAGGAGAAATAAAATTTTTGTATTCTTGAGTTGTATTGTTTACAGTAGTACGTGGATCCTCTCTATATATTACAATCTTGTTTCAACAGTTAGAATTAGTGTATCGTTGGTACCTTTCCTAATTAATGTTCTCTATAGCTATACCTATTACACTTTTGCCATTTTGTATATTTTTAAAGGTTTTTGGTTGATACAAATTAACTGTAATAATACTGGACATTGTGCTGTAAATTGTAGATCTAAAAATCGTTTGAAAACCTCCAAAGATCGAATTAGGTTTGGATTTGCTAATTGCTAACCATACTTTGAATTGTTAAGACGAGCTTGGATGACGTCAAATTATAAACAAATAATTAAGAAGAAAGCACCTTTTTCTCTGCCCCAAATTCATTGAATATATAAACTAAAAAATCTCATAATTTTGGGATATACAAAAGACAGCGCGCTTGGGTGCAGGACCGTTTGATCGTTATAAATCCGTAGTGCCCAAATTTAACAACAACAAAAAAAAGAAAATTTATATAAAACATATTGTACGGCGTGCTAGGCGCTAAACAATGTCAGCTCCTCCCGTACGTCTTGATGGAAGAAACCACGCATTCACATGGAGAGGGAATAATTCTACCACATTGGGGTGCATTCATTATTTTGCTTGATCAGGCCTCATCGAGCACCGCCAACAGCTCATTAATTTAATTGTATCTAATTTAATTATTAGTCAAACTCAATGCCCAGATCTCGAGGTCTACTCTATTTGTTTAATTCACTTGATTCCGTCTAGCTCTGATTGCATGTCGATCTGGAGCCAGCTGGTCAAGTGCACTAATCAAAATAATAATGAATACTTATGGATTTATGACAGTTTTTATCTTGTACTTCGGTTTAATTAAACTAGACTTCCAAAAAAAAAAAAATCTACGGTTTTCTCCTTTAGTAAATTAAAAATAATAATGAATACTTAAAGCAATGTTTACTATTATGTATTTATAAGATAAATTAGTTATTTTCTTTGTTTTTGTATATTTAGTAATAAGGTTAATTGGAACAATTTGAAGATAATTTGTTCGGTAATTTGACTATTTTGTCTTTTTATCAAATCAATGGAATGATTTCTAATGTAAAAGATCAATAAATATTATGGTGAAGAACGTTAGAAGAAAATCTAAAAGTGAAATACCATATCAAAATTCAAAAAAGGCCAGACAAAACAGAGGTTTTCTTATCGTCTGTTTTTTGAATCCCCAGTGTTAGTCAGCTCTGCTACCGTTATCTGTATGATGATTCTCTTTTATAGGTTGAGTCTTTCCTAGCTTTCCGATAAGATTTTTACCCATTTCTGTTTACATTTCTATACATTAATTTGTACATATGTATTATATATAATGCATGGTGTCGTAATTTGATGTCACCAAGCAGCAGCTAGCTCGTTTTATTAGATATATAAAGGTGCAGCTTTGAAATTACACTGATGTGGACAAGTTCTAAATAATTGCAACTGGGGACCTGCATTTGTATATGTCCAGTTGCATATTTTTTTACGAGCGTATTATATTGCATAATCTAAGAATTGTGAGGGTAGGATTATTTATGAAATATTCTGTACGTACAACTCTGCGAACGAATTAGTTATCGCAACACGTACTCTGATTATATTAATTACGAAACCAAATTCATGAATATGAGGTCGATCAACAAGACCATTTGGTGTTAATTTACAATGATCCAGATGGTACTAATTAAAAACTTATGGGAGCAGAGTACACTAACATGTGTAAACATAATTGCAATTTCTGAAATCTTGGCCTATTCGTTTAGATTAAATATTTGTGGTACTGTGGTTGTGCTCTTGTTTCCAATGAACTTACAAGCAACAACATTAGTTCACAATGTAATTATACGACCAAAAATAATTATGGAGTAGTCGAGAGGTTGAGGTGTCAAAAATGGAAGGAAGGCATCGATCAGGAGAGGGTAATATATCAGAGTTGGTGATCCAATTAAAATGCGTAATCTCATAACTTGAATTACCCCAGACTTATGAGAAAGCAGATCGACGCTGTCTCGCGCGGTTGGCGGTTGATATCTCTTGTCTTGGAAGGATGAACGAGGAAAGAGAGGAGGTAGAGGTGGTGAACACAGAGAAATTAGACGGGTAAATTAGGTTGGATTTAGATCGAGCCGGATTCAAATGAGTTTGATATCATATCATTGTTGGATTTTGGTGATTGAGTTTATGTTCATTCAATTTTGATTCATTATCAAATCAGGTCGGATTTGGATCAATTTAATTAGCTTTGTTGCAACAAAACTTCAGAAATTATATCTAAGGATTTGAAAAACACAGAACTTTGAAATTGTTTATGAAACATTTCTAAAACGCATATATAAGACATCTGAAAAAGTTGTCTAAGATCGATGTTTCGAAGTAAAGGCACATACAAAAATTAAACATAATAAAACTGGACATTATCCTACAAATAAAAGATCTAAAGATTTTTTGTAAACCTTTTAGGGTACGTTTGGATGAGAGTTAGAATAGTTAGAATAGTGAAATTTTATAGGTTGAGATTTGTTAACCATACTTTTTATTGTTAAAACAATTAAGGGAAGACGTCAAAACAAAAATTAAGAATGCACCTTTAATTTCTCTCCCTAATTCATTGAATTTATAATTATTCAGTAATATACAATAGAATGCTTAATTGGGTGTATATATATTACGCAGCTTGGGACCGTTCGATCATTTTAAATTCATGTTGCATAATTTGCAAAGAAAAAATGTTCTTCAAAATCCATCCATCCATCCGTATGCCATACAGCACACGTGGTGTACTCCTCAGTGTTTGTGGAAGAAACCAAGCTTTTACATGGAGGGAATCATTAATTCTATTACATATATATATAATAATTCAACTCGAGGTAAATTCATTTTATTTTGTGTAATGAATTCAACTGCTCATTTGTCTTTGAGTCATTAGTCAAACTCAATGCCCATATCTCGATCGAGGTCTACTTTATTTGTTTAATTCTGTTGATTGCATGATTCAGTCCAGTTCAAATCGCACATCTGAAGCCAGCTGCTCATAGGTAATAAATTAAAATAGAAAATGACTCAACTAACATAGTTGTTGGATGGAGAAATAATTTTCCCCTTCTTACGCAATATATAAGCTACGTACTTAATAAGTTTTACTTGGAAAATGTGCAGCCAATAACCATTGACTTAATTTGTCACATCTAGCTAGCCCCATAAATAGGGCAGTGCATTTAAAAAGAAAAATGTTAGTATCAAACACTAATGTTTAAAGTAATTAATATTTTTCTAAGATGAAAAGCAATTAATTGCAATGTTTATTGTAATATATCGGTAATACTTGGAAATTCATTACAAGTGTGAGATTTAATCTAGCCAACTTTTGGGTGAATAACCATGTTCTATACTGAACACATTTTTTTTTATCATATTATTTGGTAGTTGATTAATTAAATAGAGACATCGGCAGGATCAATGACTTTGATGCACGATAAAACATTAAAGATTTAAGAGACGCGTCATGGACGTTTGAGTATATCCTATCAGTGTGAAGATAAATATTTTTCTAAGTTTTTTCAAAGACAAAATCTAGCTTAATTTTGTACTTTTGTACCTCCGAAATCGTTTTCTTCAAAAATAAATGAATAAAACTGCTGATATACTTGACGGGCATTTATCGAACTTTTATTAATCTAACGGTTCATATTTCAAAATTCTAAGAATCAAATGGAGGAATTTCAAGTATACCCCTCAAAAATCTTGAAATTACAAAGTTTTTCTTCTAAAATAAATAATACCATATTTACCCTTCAAAACATAAAAAATTGACAAATTTACCCAATTATTTACTTTTCTATTAAAACTCATTTTTAATTTATAAAGTACCCATTTTACCCTTTATTACAAAAATAAAAATATGACCTATGTGTAAGAAAAATATTAGGTCTTTTAACTGATCAGTTTTCGAGCACAAATGATTCATTTCTTTATTTCTGACACATACACAGTGACATTTAGGTATATGCATATGCGTGTGGGTCATAAGTAAGAAAGTGAACCATTTGTTCTCAAAATTGACCAACTAGAAGACTAAAAAATTTCTCTTAAAATATGTTCAGTATTTTTTTATTTTTGAATTAAAGGTAAATCAATACTTCATAACTTCAAATGAGTTACCATAGATAAATTAATAAATTAGAAAAATTTGTGAGTTTTCGAAATTTAGAAGGGAAATATGATATTAGAGGAGGGTTTAAATTAGGGGTGTCAATAATACCCTTTTACCCGTTTACTCTACCCATACCGTATTCGATAAGGTGGGTATGGGTAAGGTTTTTTTTCGTTAGCTAATTGGGTATTGGTATGGGTAAGAATTTTTTTTCGTTAACTAAACGGGTAAGGGTACGAGTAAAGGCTATTTCATACCCGTTACCCTATAGGGTAATTGTATAAAATAAAATTATAATACAATGTTTGAATAACAAATAGTGAGATTGAGCAATAATTTTTATATACTTTTGTTATTTAGTATATGATTTTTGCTATAAGAAAAATGCTAATTATAACTTTTATTTGCATGTTTTGTTATTTAGTTAAATAATTGAATTTGTCCGAAAAGATATTCGTGTTTTTAAATTCTCTTGCTTTACAAAAAACAATTTAGTTGAAATTGATTGCATATTTATTTTTGTTTTTTATTTTTTTATTAATAATGTGATTGCATATGTATGAAATGAATGAGTTTTGATGTTCTAATCGTAAAATCTTATAAAATTAATTATTATATTAGTATTATTCGTTATTCACCCACTACTGTTTCGTTATCCGATAATTTTAATGGGTAAGGGTAGGGTAGGGTAAGGTCAATTCTTAATGGGTAAGGGTAGGGTATGGGTAAGATTAATTCTTAGTGGGTATTGATATGAAAATAATTTCACCCTACCCGTATCGTACCCATTGACACCCCTAGTTCAAATGCACCATGATTTTGTACTCCAATATGCTCCACATCCTTTATCTTCGTTTTCAAAGTCCGAAAAGTCGAGCCGAACCACTCAACGTGATCTTCATAATAAAATATTTTCATAGACCAAATTTTATATTTTTTAGAATAAATTTACTATTTTTTTTCATAGGTACAATATCATTTTTTCGGATGGTCCAGAATCTCCTTAAAACAATTATTTTGTGGTATCTATTAAAAAAAATATAAAATTTGATCTCCAAGCATATTTTATTATGAAGATCATGTTGAGCGGTTCGGATCAACTGTTTGAACTTTGAAAACAAAGATAGAATATATGGAAGATATTGGAGCACAAAATCATGATGCATTTGAACCCTCTCATGATATTAGAAAATTTAGAGGGGATATAAATAATTCTGAAGTTTTCGAGAGATATACATGAAATTCCCAAAAATAATAATATCTTTCGCACTAGGAGGTATACATGAAATCCCCAAACAATAATAAGACTTTGCTTCCTTCTCTCGAGATTCACAAAACTTGCAATATTACAATGTCCACTTCAGAAGTTAATTAATTTGACATGACAGAAAAGAGAGGGAAAGAAACAACCACAAAAGTCATCTAAACCAAAAATTTAGAAGCTAGACTTCAAAATCGAAATGTATGCATTAATTATTTCCTCCTAAAAGTATATTACAGGAATCAGCATCTGTTTATTACTGTTTTTCCGATCCTCTTTCCTTTTGCATTGGTTGAGTCACAACAGCTAGCGTTATTGATGGCTTAACTGGAGCTTGCTTATATTATTCATTGGAAACTTGGCCAATAAAAATATTTTTTATGAAACATGTGGTGCTATATATATAAGCATGAATCATATTAAGATGGTTATTTAACGCATAACTCTAATGCCTACCGATGAGTAAATATTAATAATCATTTAATCAGACGGTTATTGTTCAGAGATCGATTGTGCCTTCTCCTGGTTGGACAAGGATGGCAATGGCTTCTTTGAGCCACAGGAGTCGATGTTCGTGCTGGCCGAGGATGGTAGTGTGCGCAGGGGATACCATGGATGCCTTGAATGATATTTTGCAAGAGGTCAATAATGAATTGCTCTTGAGCGCTATCAAGTTTTTCTAATACATATAGAACTCTTGGGATTCTAGTATATATGTGATTGTTTTTGCGGTCACAGAACTTGGAGCTCTGATACCATGTTATTTTTTTAAAACAGTTACAAAGTTGAGGAGAAATAAAATTTTTGTATTCTTGAGTTGTATTGTTTACAGTAGTACGTGGATCCTCTCTATATATTACAATCTTGTTTCAACAGTTAGAATTAGTGTATCGTTGGTACCTTTCCTAATTAATGTTCTCTATAGCTATACCTATTACACTTTTGCCATTTTGTATATTTTTAAAGGTTTTTGGTTGATACAAATTAACTGTAATAATACTGGACATTGTGCTGTAAATTGTAGATCTAAAAATCGTTTGAAAACCTCCAAAGATCGAATTAGGTTTGGATTTGCTAATTGCTAACCATACTTTGAATTGTTAAGACGAGCTTGGATGACGTCAAATTATAAACAAATAATTAAGAAGAAAGCACCTTTTTCTCTGCCCCAAATTCATTGAATATATAAACTAAAAAATCTCATAATTTTGGGATATACAAAAGACAGCGCGCTTGGGTGCAGGACCGTTTGATCGTTATAAATCCGTAGTGCCCAAATTTAACAACAACAAAAAAAGAAAATTTATATAAAACATATTGTACGGCGTGCTAGGCGCTAAACAATGTCAGCTCCTCCCGTACGTCTTGATGGAAGAAACCACGCATTCACATGGAGAGGGAATAATTCTACCACATTGGGGTGCATTCATTATTTTGCTTGATCAGGCCTCATCGAGCACCGCCAACAGCTCATTAATTTAATTGTATCTAATTTAATTATTAGTCAAACTCAATGCCCAGATCTCGAGGTCTACTCTATTTGTTTAATTCACTTGATTCCGTCTAGCTCTGATTGCATGTCGATCTGGAGCCAGCTGGTCAAGTGCACTAATCAAAATAATAATGAATACTTATGGATTTATGACAGTTTTTATCTTGTACTTCGGTTTAATTAAACTAGACTTCCAAAAAAAAAAAAATCTACGGTTTTCTCCTTTAGTAAATTAAAAATAATAATGAATACTCAAAGCAATGTTTACTATTATGTATTTATAAGATAAATTAGTTATTTTCTTTGTTTTTGTATATTTAGTAATAAGGTTAATTGGAACAATTTGAAGATAATTTGTTCGGTAATTTGACTATTTTGTCTTTTTATCAAATCAATGGAATGATTTCTAATGTAAAAGATCAATAAATATTATGGTGAAGAACGTTAGAAGAAAATCTAAAAGTGAAATACCATATCAAAATTCAAAAAAGGCCAGACAAAACAGAGGTTTTCTTATCGTCTGTTTTTCGAATCCCCAGTGTTAGTCAGCTCTGCTACCGTTATCTGTATGATGATTCTCTTTTATAGGTTGAGTCTTTCCCAGCTTTCCGATAAGATTTTTACCCATTTCTGTTTACATTTCTATACATTAATTTGTACATATGTATTATATATAATGCATGGTGTCGTAATTTGATGTCACCAAGCAGCAACTAGCTCGTTTTATTAGATATATAAAGGTGCAGCTTTGAAATTACACTGATGTGGACATGTTCTAAATAATTGCAACTGGGGACCTGCATTTGTATATGTCCAGTTGCATATTTTTTTACGAGCGTATTATATTGCATAATCTAAGAATTGTGAGGGTAGGATTATTTATGAAATATTCTGTACGTACAACTCTGCGAACGAATTAGTTATCGCAACACGTACTCTGATTATATTAATTACGAAACCAAATTCATGAATATGAGGTCGATCAACAAGACCATTTGGTGTTAATTTACAATGACCCAGATGGTACTAATTAAAAACTTATGGGAGCAGAGTACACTAACATGTGTAAACATAATTGCAATTTCTGAAATCTTGGCCTATTCGTTTAGATTAAATATTTGTGGTACTGTGGTTGTGCTCTTGTTTCCAATGAACTTACAAGCAACAACATTAGTTCACAATGTAATTATACGACCAAAAATAATTATGGAGTAGTCGAGAGGTTGAGGTGTCAAAAATGGAAGGAAGGCATCGATCAGGAGAGGGTAATATATCAGAGTTGGTGATCCAATTAAAATGCGTAATCTCATAACTTGAATTACCCCAGACTTATGAGAAAGCAGATCGACGCTGTCTCGCGCGGTTGGCGGTTGATATCTCTTGTCTTGGAAGGATGAACGAGGAAAGAGAGGAGGTAGAGGTGGTGAACACAGAGAAATTAGACGGGTTAATTAGGTTGGATTTAGATCGAGCCGGATCACTACTACAAAAACTGGTTTTGTACACTGCACATTGTACACGGATTTGGCAATTATATTAAAAACAGTGTACAAAATATGAGTTCAAAAGATCTGAACGATTTCTACACGGATAATTAGTTAACAATCAGTGTCGAATTATTATAGAGAGCTACACGGTTTATTAGAAACCACAAATTCGTGTGTAAATAAGTGTGTGTGCAAATAATTGAGAGAGCTACACGGACTTTTAATACAAAGCCGTGTAGGAACATTACACACGGTTTTTTGATATATAGCCGTGTATAAATCTTATAATTGTACACGGCTTTATAACTAAAAGGCCGTGTAGAAATAGGTGGAGAGCTACACGGATATATAACTAAATAGCCGTGTATAAATCTTATAATTGTACACGGCTTTATAACTAACAAGCCGTGTAGAAATAGGAGGAGAGCTACACGGATATATAACTAAATAGCCGTGTATAATAGTGTAGGGTTTTATTATCTTCCCTTCCAGAGCGCCGTTTTGATCAAGTTTTTAGTTCATACATATCGAACTGTGCTTTTTATTTCTGCGAATTGATCGAGGCCAGCAGCTGAGATCTGAGATCTTTGAATTAAGTTTGTATTTTCTCCTCTCCATCTTTCTAAGGTTAGTAATATGTATTTAAATCATTTTCTTTCTCTAATTTTCTGTTATTTAGGCTTATTTAGGTCATTTCATGCATGCTTGAATTCTTAATTTTAGATGTAATTAATTTTTGTATTGTGGTCCAATAACCGACCTTTAGATGCTTTTAGGTCCATGCCCGTTCAAAATTAATCCAATAGGGATTAATTTTGGATAGTCCCCGTTTTGGGACTGCTCTTTGAATATTATGTCTCATTTAGGATGTGAACACATATTAGCGGGATTTAATTAGTATTTGAGGAAAGTTCGACAGTATTTTCCCTTATTGCTCCTACGAGTATGTGGTTCGTACGCATACTTGGGGAGTTAAGGGGAAATGCTGCCGAATTTTTCTCAAATACTAATTAAATCTCGCTAATATGTGTTCACATATGAGACATAATATTCAAAGAGTGGGTTAGGATTGTAAACCGGCCCTTTGTAAGCCCAAAATTTTGTACACGAAGGAGAATGTTGACCATGCATGATTAATTGATCAAATCATTTTTTTAATTTAATTTACAGATGGATCGAAGCTGGATGTATGAAATGCGACGTGACAGTGAAGAATATTTGGTTCGCGTTGATGAGTTTATAAAATTTGCTGAGAGTTATAGAGTGAATAAAAAAGAAGAAGACATTTTATGTCCTTGTAAAGATTGTAAAAATTTATTAAGATTTTTGGACATCGAAGAAATTAGAGCTCATTTGATTTGTCGGGGATTTAAGAAGAGATATACATGTTGGTTCATGCATGGTGAGAAATTTGGGGAAAGTAGTAGTGCCAATAAGGATTGTAATCGTGAATTGAATGATGAGAATGTTGGAATTTCTGATAATTTTGAACTTGATTGGAACGAGGATTATGAGAGTGCCGAATATTCTGATATTAACGTCGAATCCGAAAATGACGATGATGAGATGGAGAGGAATTTTGATGAAAATGTAGAACACGAGTTTACTGAAAATTTGGAGGATATGTTACGTGATGTGGAAGATGAAATTAGTGATAAAAATTATGATAAATTTCAAAATTTGTCTAATGAATCCAAGAAGCCGTTGTATCCCGGGTGTACCAAATTTACAAAACTGTCAGCTGTGTTGAAATTATTAAACTTAAAAGCAGACAATGGTTGGAGCGATAAGAGTTTCACGTCCTTATTACAGCTTTTAGGAGAAATGCTCCCAGATAACAACGAGTTACCCGGTACAACATATCAGGCAAAGAAGTTGATATGTCCAATGGGGTTGAAGATCCAAAGAATACATGCATGTCCGAATGACTGTGTATTGTATCGTAACGAGTACGAGGCCATGCATGTCTGTCCTAAATGCGGTGTTTCACGATATAAACGTCGTAAGGACCAGGACACTGATGATTGTAACGAGGACACAAGTGGCCGACCTCCGGCTAAGGTGTTGTGGTATTTGCCGATAATACCGAGATTCAAACGGTTGTTTGCGAATCCCAAAGATGCAAAATTATTGCGCTGGCACGAAGAAGAGCGCAAAAATGACGGTAAACTAAGGCACCCGGCTGATTCTCCTCAATGGAGAAACATTGACAGACATTTCAAAGAATTTGGTTCTGAACCGCGGAACCTTAGGATTGTGGTGAGCTCAGATGGAATGAGTCCGTTTGGAAGTATGAGCAGTCGGCACAGTACTTGGCCAGTTCTTTTATGCATCTACAATCTTCCTCCTTGGTTGTGCATGAAACGCAGATATATAATGATGTCATTACTAATCCAAGGACCCAGACAACCCGGAAATGACATAGATGTATATCTCGCACCATTAATCGAGGACCTCCAAAAATTGTGGCGTGATGGCGTCCCGGTGTGGGATGCGTATATGAAAGAGACCTTTAACTTGCGGGCCATGGTGTTTTGCACCGTAAATGATTTCCCCGCGTATGGGAATTTGTCGGGTTACACTTGTAAAGGAGCAAAAGCGTGCCCGATCTGTGAAGATGACACGCAGGTGCTGAGGTTGAAAAATTGTCAAAAGAATGTATTCATGGGGCATCGTAGGTTTCTTCCTATTAATCACCAATATCGTAAGAAGAAGATGGCATTCAACGGGAAAATTGAGCTTGGAGTGGCTCGTCATCCATTAGACGGGGAGAGTGTCTTCGAACGGGTAAAAAACATTGATGTTGTTTTTGGAAAATGCGCCAAAGCACTACCGAAGAATATTTGGAAAAAGAGGTCCATATTTTGGGAGCTACCGTACTGGAAATATTTAGAAGTGAGGCATTGCCTAGATGTCATGCATGTCGAAAAAAATGTCTGTGACAGTTTAATTGGTTTATTATTGAACATTCCGGGGAAGACGAAAGATGGTATTAAAGTGAGAAAAGACATGGTAGAGATGGGAATACGACCCGAGCTCGCACCGCAGGAGAAAGGGAAGCGCACATACCTACCCCCCGCACTGTGCACAATGTCAAAGAAAGAGAAAACAAGCTTCTGTGAATGCCTCAATGGTATAAAAGTCCCATCAGGATATTCTTCGAATATTAAGAAGTTGGTGTCGATGAAGGACTTGAAACTGGTCGGTCTGAAATCTCACGACTGTCATGTTTTACTGACACATATAATTCCGGTTGCAATTCGGGGAATTTTACCAAAGCACGTTCGTCAAACCATTACAAAGCTTTGTTCTTTCTTCAATGCAATAAATTCCAAAGTGGTAGACCCTCTAAAATTGGACTCTTTGCAAAAGGAGGTCGTCGTTACTCTTTGCCAACTTGAGATGTATTTTCCGCCATCTTTTTTCGATGTCATGGTTCACCTTGTTGTTCATCTTGTGAGAGAAATTAAGATTTGTGGTCCCGTGTTCCTTCGGTATATGTATCCATTCGAGAGATACATGGGCATCTTGAAAAAATACGTAAGGAACCGACATCGACCCGAAGGCAGCATTATAGAAGGATATTCTACGGAGGAGGTGATTGATTTTTGCACCAACTACTTGACCGGTGTGGATCCTATTGGCGTTCCAAAATCTCGATACGAGGGAAGGCTCCAAGGAGTCGGGACAATTGGGTTGAGAGCCGTAGTTGCTGATCTAAATGAACTACAAAAGGCACATTTTATTGTACTACAACACATGACAGATGTTGCTCCCTACATAGATGAGCACATGACAATCCTTCAACAACAAAACTACACGAGGAGTCAGAAGTGGCTTACTAACGAGCATAATCGTTCTTTTATAGGATGGCTGAAAGAAAGAGTGCAGTCACACCCCGTACCTGAAATTGTTAAACTGCTTGGCAAAGGACCCCAAATTGTTGTTAGAACATTCCAAGGATACGAGATTAACGGATATACATTTTATACTAAATCCCAGAGTGATAAGAGCACGATGCAAAACAGTGGGGTGACGTTGGTGGCGACCTCTCAAGAATTCAGTAGATCCGGAGATGGCCGGGCTGTAATAGCATCAAAGTCATATTATGGCGTTATTCAAGAAATTTGGGAGCTCATTTACAGTCCTCGCCTGAGCATTCCCGTGTTTCGGTGTCAATGGATCGAAGACCGAGGTGTTAAAGTTGATAACGACGGGTTCACACTCGTTGATTTAAACAGGGTTGGGCATGTTGATGATCCGTTTATACTCGCCAAGCAAGCCACCCAAGTCTTTTATGCCACTGACCCGAGTGATGCCAGGTTGAGCGTCGTCCTATCCGGAAAAAGAAGGATTGTCGGGGTAGAAAATGTCGTCGATGAAGAAGAGTACGACCAGTTCGACGAAGTACCTCCATTTTGTACCGATGTGCAAACTGAGGTAGCAACACTTGAAGGGGTAGACGAAGCTGACTACATGCGGTCCGACCACAATGAAGGATTATGGGCCGAGGGTACCGTTCAAATAGTGGAAAAAAGGAGAAAAAGGAAAAAAAAGCATAATGTGTAATATTTATTTTGTTTAAGACCGTGTAGCTTTTAATATTGCAACTTTAGCTTGTAATATATCAAATAAAAAAATAAAAAAAAGAGGGAAAAAAAGAAAAAAGCATAATGTAGTAATAGTATTATCAAATATTATCAAATATTATTTTAATGCTTATAATGAAGGATTATGTTTAATGCTTATAATATTATCAAATATTAGTATTAGTTTTTGAAAATATTAGTTAAAACATTTAATAATAAAATAAAATAAATATTAGTTAAAATATTAGTTAAAATATTTAATATTAGTTAAAATATTTAATATTAGTTAAAATATTTAAGGAAGGATTATGTTTAATGAAAATATTATGTTTAAAATATTATGTTCAACTTTATCAAACATTTAATATTAGTTAAAATAAATATTAGTTAAAATTGTCAAACAACTTTATGAAGTATTGCGGCCCGCAACCACTCAGAGAACTTTACTGAACCTGGGACCCACCTGTCGGACCAATTTATACACGGACATTTAGCTAATAGTCCGTGTAGAAAGGGTAGAGAGCTACACGGCCTTTTAGCTATATGTCCGTGTAGAAAGGGTATTTGCACACGGCCTTTAGCGTAAAGTCCGTGTATAAAGATCTTTGTACACGGTCTTTTAAGTTAAAAGTCCGTGTATAGATGGGAATATTTGCACACGGCCTTTAGAGTAAAGTCCGTGTATAAAGATCTTTGTACACGGTCTTTTAAGTTAAAAGTCCGTGTATAATGAGAAAAACACTATTATTCGAAATCCTTCTCTTCCAAAATTTTCACAAGTCCGAAAAGAGAATAAACATCAGTTTCAAAAACCCTCACAGAGAAGATTTTGCTGAGCCTTCTCCGAGCTCTTCACCGCCTCCCCGCCTCGCCGCCTCGCCGCCTCACCACCTCGGTCTCTCTCTCTCTAACCAGTGGTCTCTCTCACCCGTGGTTAGCTCTCTCTCTCTCGTTATTTTTCTTATTGGGTTTGAACCCGTTAGACATTGTTGGTATTTGTTATTTTTCTTATTGGTTAGCTCTCTCTCTCTCAACCGTGTATGATTAGTATTGAACCCGTTAGACATGATTAGTATTGAACCCGTTAGACATGCTTGTACCATAATTTCAGCATTGTGCTTGAATACATTGTGCTTGAATATAACCTAGGTTATTTTAGCATATAACCTAGGTTATTTTAGCATTGTACTTGTTGACATTGTACTTGTACCATAATTTTAGCATATAACCTAGGTTATTTTAGGTTAATTTGTGCTTGAATACATTATTATATGTCAAAAGTTGGTTGATTAATCTAGGTTATATGTCAACAAGTGATTGATTAATCTCTTGATGAATATAGGTTATATGTCAAAAGTTGGTTGATTAATCTAGGTTATATGTCAAATGATTTGATCTTTAATTTCATGCAGCACCATGTCGAATGAAAATGAGTACGAGAATATGATGGAAGAAGAGGAGCAGCAAGCTACTGCCTCGTCAGAAAGAAGGAGAAGAGGGCCTACAATGTGCACGAGCCATTCTGAGCAGACCCATCAAGAAATCTGGTTCACAGAAGACGGGCGTGCGCAGGGACCAAAACGGCAGAAATACTCAAATTGGTGTACGAGCTTCGTGAAGCAAAATGCGAGTATCCTTGTTGAGAGATGGGATCATTTTGAGGATGAGGTGAAGAACGAGTGGTGGAACACGGTGAAGGTAAAGTGCCTAACAACTCTTCTCTTGAATTTTCACTTATGTATGATCTATACTTAAATACACTAAATTTTTGTGTCAATCAGGCTCACTGGAACATCAAGAATGATGTTCCAAAGGCAACGACTTTGAAGATTATGAACAATGGTTGGAAGCAATACAAGAGCACGTTGAAGACGGACTTCATGGAGAAAGGGAGAAATCCGGTCGGCTACTACAAATGGCTAAAACAAGAGGACTGGGATGCGTTTCAAGCTTTGAAGTCTACCGAAGAGTTCCAGGTATCTAACTCGTGCCAAATTTATGCTTATTCTTTCTCGATATATATTTATCTTTCTAAAACTAACTGATCGTTATTGTCTTGTTTCTGTGAAGGCAAAAAGTAATAAAGGCAGGATGACCGTTGCCTTTAACAAGTATCCACACCATCTAGGGTCAGGTGGTTACGAGGGTAAGTCGGTAGAATGGAAGAAAGTCCTGGATGCGAACAAGGATTCTGACTCACCCGTGGTTAGGATCCAAAATCCTAGGGGCAAAGATTGGGTCATGGGTAGAGCCGAGGTAACCGCTGACGGGAGGATAGTACTCCCAACGGAGTTGCAAAGCGTGGCTCAAAGAATGGTAAGAGTCATTTATAACTCCGAAAGTACGTCAATTGTTCTTTTGCTTTAACTAATTCTTCTACTTGAACAGTTGGAAGTGGAGGAGGAGGTCACCTCGGGTGCCCGGAGTGTCGAACGACAAAATGATTCCTTGTCCGCAGCGCTCGAGAATCCAGAACACCCGGGTCGAGTAAGAGGTGTAGGGGTCTACAGGGGCTGGAAGGAGGTGTTCCGAGTGGAGGGACAAAAACCTCGAAGAAAATCGCGTGCCAAGGTAAACAAAGACGAGATAGTTGCGCAGATACGCGCGGAGGTGAGCAAAGAGTACGACGCAAGGTTTGCTGAGATGGAAGCAATGTTGACACAAATTAGATCAGCAACTACGCAGCCATCCGAGCAACCACCTCCCATTTCGCCGGGAATTCGGCGAAGTAGTCAAGCATCCGGCACGTGGGGCGCGAACGACGATTTGGATAATCTCAAGGTAATCAATACTTCTTCATAATCTAAAGGTATTTAAAACATGTTTGCAACCTTGTTATACAATATCGCATCACTAAAATAAACAACTTTCCTATAAATTTGCAGGACCCCAGAGCATGCGACCTCATCCTGCGGAATGGCAGTGTTTCTATTATCGTTGCTAAGGGCGTTGTACATCCACTCGCCAAAAGTGTACACCATACTCAGCTAAGACCCGACCATGCATGCGTGCAGGTTGAGTTAGTCGTGGATGGATGGCAGCGCGTACCCCTTCCTGTCCCTACCGACGAAGCGGTTGTGCTTGATGACGCACGGATGTCATTTGTCCAATGGCCCAAGAGTCAGATTGTTTTGGATCAGGTAATCCATAAAATAACTCATTTATTTTGTTACATTCAACTCATTCTTTTTGAAATACTAGAATAATACATCTATAACTTGATACAGACACGAGGAGATGATGTTGCCGGTACGGCTCTCTCACCGGTACGTCAGGAGGTGGCTTGCGACGTCGCGGCTGACGCGCCACAATCACCGCCCCGTCCTATGGTCACAGAAGAAGAATACAGCCGTTTGCCCAATGATTTGCGCCTTCTCCACGACTACTTGATGACGGCGCCCGACGGCATGGAGGCTATCATCATCCCTGTCCCACCTGGTATGTTTCTACACGAAGGCAGGGATCTCCTGATAACGTTCAAAGATTTCAAGGACCTCTTCCACCACTCGTCATCCGACAAATGGCTCGATGTTTCACACATCACCATTTTTCTCATGTTAGTGATATTAAAATATTTTCATTATTATATAGAACTCAAATATATATTCTCATTACAATATGATGAGTTTTCAGGAAGCTAGTCCGAAACTGTGATGAGATGGTTGAAAGGAAGAACTTGTGCATGTTTCTGGACCCCGAGAAAGTGAGTGGTACGGCAGTGACATATTATCCGGATATGTCAATCGAGTACATGTGTTCTGCGATGCATCGTGCTAAGGCAGAGGAGAAGAAATTCATTCTCATGCCATACCACGAGGGGTTAGTTCTAATCTTAACTTATGTGTTGTTTATATTTTAATTAAAGAATTGTATAAAGGAATTAAAAGTTAAACATAAAAAAATGAAATCACACCATCAATCATAGCAAATACTCGTGTGACTTTTATATGCTAAAGTACTATAATTCTTCTCCTCGATCCCACAGCAAACATTGGTGCACGATTCTCATTGTGCCGTACCTAACTGTGGGCATAATTATTGATTCTTGTAAGCCAAAAGGAAGGACCGCGGCTGCCAAGTGCAAAGTTATCTTGCCTTTTGTGAATAAGTAAGCAATAATAATTCTATAGGTTTGCATTTCTTACTTCCAATTCAAATTATAAAATTGCTAATTACATTCACTCACTTTTGTAAGGGCTTTTGTGAAATATATTAAAGAGGGAGGATCAGATAGCACGGGCCCGGGCAAGAAAAGCAAGTTGAATTGGAAGTACATGTTGGTGAGCACACTTTATGAGTTAGAAATTTCATATCTTGTTAAAAAAATTATTGTCATTCTAACAAATGCCGCTAAATGTAAATTTCAGAGCCCGCAACAGAAGGAGGGTTGGGAATGCGCTTATTACACGATGATATTCATGTTTGACTTTGTCGAAAGAATACAATTCGAATTCCCAAAAGCGGTATGTACTTCATATGAATTTCCTATATAATAAGCAATTGATATCTACCTTTTCTGAAATACTAACTATTATCAAATTATAATTTTGTAGAATGTGACAAATCAAGCTCATTACTCTTGGGATCAGATCGACGATTTGCGGTGCATGTGGGCAAGGTGGTTTGCCATGGAATTTTGTAATCCTCGATATGGATTTGCATAATTTTGTATAATTTGGTGTATATGAATATTGTATAATTTATTGCATATGGATTTCTGGCTAATCTGAAAAATATGAATTTCTTGCTAATATGGATTTATTGCTAATCTGGAAAATATGGATTTCTTGTTATATGAAATCTGGAAAATCTGGAATATATAGTTCTGTAACAAAAATGGCTAGCAAAACTGGAGGCTAGCCGAAAAACAAAAAATACAAAAAAAAAAAAAAATGTACTTTCTACACGGACATTTAACTAAAGTCCGTGTAGAAAAAAGATAGCTACACGGTCATTTAGTTAAATGTCCGTGTAGAAAGAGGAGAGCTACACGGACATTTAACTAAATGTCCGTGTAGAAAGAGTCAAGCTACACGGTTTTTTCGTTAAAAGTCCGTGTACAAAAAGAATCGTACACGGTTTTTTAGGTAATATCCGTGTAGCTCGGTAAATGGAGTGCGACACATTCTGGTCTTTGTACACGGCTGTTTGTGAAGTTATACGTGTAGAATCTTTAAAATTGCACACGGCCAAAAGTCCGTGTGTAGTTATTGAACTAATCGTACACCCTCGATTTAAACACGGTAGGAAATCCGTGTAGCTCTTCCTTTATTGTCCGTGTATAATCTCTTTTTTTGTAGTAGTGGATTCAAATGAGTTTGATATCATATCATTGTTGGATTTTGGTGATTGAGTTTATGTTCATTCAATTTTGATTCATTATCAAATCAGGTCGGATTTGGATCAATTTAATTAGCTTTGTTGCAACAAAACTTCAGAAATTATATCTAAGGATTTGAAAAACACAGAACTTTGAAATTGTTTATGAAACATTTCTAAAACGCATATATAAGACATCTGAAAAAGTTGTCTAAGATCGATGTTTCGAAGTAAAGGCACATACAAAAATTAAACATAATAAAACTGGACATTATCCTACAAATAAAAGATCTAAAGATTTTTTGTAAACCTTTTAGGGTACGTTTGGATGAGAGTTAGAATAGTTAGAATAGTGAAATTTTATAGGTTGAGATTTGTTAACCATACTTTTTATTGTTAAAACAATTAAGGGAAGACGTCAAAACAAAAATTAAGAATGCACCTTTAATTTCTCTCCCTAATTCATTGAATTTATAATTATTCAGTAATATACAATAGAATGCTTAATTGGGTGTATATATATTACGCAGCTTGGGACCGTTCGATCATTTTAAATTCATGTTGCATAATTTGCAAAGAAAAAATGTTCTTCAAAATCCATCCATCCATCCGTATGCCATACAGCACACGTGGTGTACTCCTCAGTGTTTGTGGAAGAAACCAAGCTTTTACATGGAGGGAATCATTAATTCTATTACATATATATATAATAATTCAACTCGAGGTAAATTCATTTTATTTTGTGTAATGAATTCAACTGCTCATTTGTCTTTGAGTCATTAGTCAAACTCAATGCCCATATCTCGATCGAGGTCTACTTTATTTGTTTAATTCTGTTGATTGCATGATTCAGTCCAGTTCAAATCGCACATCTGAAGCCAGCTGCTCATAGGTAATAAATTAAAATAGAAAATGACTCAACTAACATAGTTGTTGGATGGAGAAATAATTTTCCCCTTCTTACGCAATATATAAGCTACGTACTTAATAAGTTTTACTTGGAAAATGTGCAGCCAATAACCATTGACTTAATTTGTCACATCTAGCTAGCCCCATAAATAGGGCAGTGCATTTAAAAAGAAAAATGTTAGTATCAAACACTAATGTTTAAAGTAATTAATATTTTTCTAAGATGAAAAGCAATTAATTGCAATGTTTATTGTAATATATCGGTAATACTTGGAAATTCATTACAAGTGTGAGATTTAATCTAGCCAACTTTTGGGTGAATAACCATGTTCTATACTGAACACATTTTTTTTTATCATATTATTTGGTAGTTGATTAATTAAATAGAGACATCGGCAGGATCAATGACTTTGATGCACGATAAAACATTAAAGATTTAAGAGACGCGTCATGGACGTTTGAGTATATCCTATCAGTGTGAAGATAAATATTTTTCTAAGTTTTTTCAAAGACAAAATCTAGCTTAATTTTGTACTTTTGTACCTCCGAAATCGTTTTCTTCAAAAATAAATGAATAAAACTGCTGATATACTTGACGGGCATTTATCGAACTTTTATTAATCTAACGGTTCATATTTCAAAATTCTAAGAATCAAATGGAGGAATTTCAAGTATACCCCTCAAAAATCTTGAAATTACAAAGTTTTTCTTCTAAAATAAATAATACCATATTTACCCTTCAAAACATAAAAAATTGACAAATTTACCCAATTATTTACTTTTCTATTAAAACTCATTTTTAATTTATAAAGTACCCATTTTACCCTTTATTACAAAAATAAAAATATGACCTATGTGTAAGAAAAATATTAGGTCTTTTAACTGATCAGTTTTCGAGCACAAATGATTCATTTCTTTATTTCTGACACATACACAGTGACATTTAGGTATATGCATATGCGTGTGGGTCATAAGTAAGAAAGTGAACCATTTGTTCTCAAAATTGACCAACTAGAAGACTAAAAAATTTCTCTTAAAATATGTTCAGTATTTTTTTATTTTTGAATTAAAGGTAAATCAATACTTCATAACTTCAAATGAGTTACCATAGATAAATTAATAAATTAGAAAAATTTGTGAGTTTTCGAAATTTAGAAGGGAAATATGATATTAGAGGAGGGTTCAAATTAGGGGTGTCAATAATACCCTTTTACCCGTTTACTCTACCCATACCGTATTCGATAAGTTGGGTATGGGTAAGGTTTTTTTTCGTTAGCTAATTGGGTATTGGTATGGGTAAGAATTTTTTTTCGTTAACTAAACGGGTAAGGGTACGAGTAAAGGCTATTTCATACCCGTTACCCTATAGGGTAATTGTATAAAATAAAATTATAATACAATGTTTGAATAACAAATAGTGAGATTGAGCAATAATTTTTATATACTTTTGTTATTTAGTATATGATTTTTGCTATAAGAAAAATGCTAATTATAACTTTTATTTGCATGTTTTGTTATTTAGTTAAATAATTGAATTTGTCCGAAAAGATATTCGTGTTTTTAAATTCTCTTGCTTTACAAAAAACAATTTAGTTGAAATTGATTGCATATTTATTTTTGTTTTTTATTTTTTTATTAATAATGTGATTGCATATGTATGAAATGAATGAGTTTTGATGTTCTAATCGTAAAATCTTATAAAATTAATTATTATATTAGTATTATTCGTTATTCACCCACTACTGTTTCGTTATCCGATAATTTTAATGGGTAAGGGTAGGGTAGGGTAAGGTCAATTCTTAATGGGTAAGGGTAGGGTATGGGTAAGATTAATTCTTAGTGGGTATTGATATGAAAATAATTTCACCCTACCCGTATCGTACCCATTGACACCCCTAGTTCAAATGCACCATGATTTTGTACTCCAATATGCTCCACATCCTTTATCTTCGTTTTCAAAGTCCGAAAAGTCGAGCCGAACCACTCAACGTGATCTTCATAATAAAATATTTTCATAGACCAAATTTTATATTTTTTAGAATAAATTTACTATTTTTTTCATAGGTACAATATCATTTTTTCGGATGGTCCAGAAT
Organism: Carex myosuroides; assembly: GCA_028015225.1. NCBI lineage: Eukaryota > Viridiplantae > Streptophyta > Magnoliopsida > Poales > Cyperaceae > Carex > Carex myosuroides. Next base: position 110,036 of record CM051476.1, read on the forward strand.
CTCCTTAAAACAATTATTTTGTGGTATCTATTAAAAAAAATATAAAATTTGATCTCCAAGCATATTTTATTATGAAGATCATGTTGAGCGGTTCGGATCAACTGTTTGAACTTTGAAAACAAAGATAGAATATATGGAAGATATTGGAGCACAAAATCATGATGCATTTGAACCCTCTCATGATATTAGAAAATTTAGAGGGGATATAAATAATTCTGAAGTTTTCGAGAGATATACATGAAATTCCCAAAAATAATAATATCTTTCGCACTAGGAGGTATACATGAAATCCCCAAACAATAATAAGACTTTGCTTCCTTCTCTCGAGATTCACAAAACTTGCAATATTACAATGTCCACTTCAGAAGTTAATTAATTTGACATGACAGAAAAGAGAGGGAAAGAAACAACCACAAAAGTCATCTAAACCAAAAATTTAGAAGCTAGACTTCAAAATCGAAATGTATGCATTAATTATTTCCTCCTAAAAGTATATTACAGGAATCAGCATCTGTTTATTACTGTTTTTCCGATCCTCTTTCCTTTTGCATTGGTTGAGTCACAACAGCTAGCGTTATTGATGGCTTAACTGGAGCTTGCTTATATTATTCATTGGAAACTTGGCCAATAAAAATATTTTTTATGAAACATGTGGTGCTATATATATAAGCATGAATCATATTAAGATGGTTATTTAACGCATAACTCTAATGCCTACCGATGAGTAAATATTAATAATCATTTAATCAGACGGTTATTGTTCAGAGATCGATTGTGCCTTCTCCTGGTTGGACAAGGATGGCAATGGCTTCTTTGAGCCACAGGAGTCGATGTTCGTGCTGGCCGAGGATGGTAGTGTGCGCAGGGGATACCATGGATGCCTTGAATGATATTTTGCAAGAGGTCAATAATGAATTGCTCTTGAGCGCTATCAAGTTTTTCTAATACATATAGAACTCTTGGGATTCTAGTATATATGTGATTGTTTTTGCGGTCACAGAACTTGGAGCTCTGATACCATGTTATTTTTTTAAAACAGTTACAAAGTTGAGGAGAAATAAAATTTTTGTATTCTTGAGTTGTATTGTTTACAGTAGTACGTGGATCCTCTCTATATATTACAATCTTGTTTCAACAGTTAGAATTAGTGTATCGTTGGTACCTTTCCTAATTAATGTTCTCTATAGCTATACCTATTACACTTTTGCCATTTTGTATATTTTTAAAGGTTTTTGGTTGATACAAATTAACTGTAATAATACTGGACATTGTGCTGTAAATTGTAGATCTAAAAATCGTTTGAAAACCTCCAAAGATCGAATTAGGTTTGGATTTGCTAATTGCTAACCATACTTTGAATTGTTAAGACAAGCTTGGATGACGTCAAATTATAAACAAATAATTAAGAAGAAAGCACCTTTTTCTCTGCCCCAAATTCATTGAATATATAAACTAAAAAATCTCATAATTTTGGGATATACAAAAGACAGCGCGCTTGGGTGCAGGACCGTTTGATCGTTATAAATCCGTAGTGCCCAAATTTAACAACAACAAAAAAAAGAAAATTTATATAAAACATATTGTACGGCGTGCTAGGCGCTAAACAATGTCAGCTCGTCCCGTACGTCTTGATGGAAGAAACCACGCATTCACATGGAGAGGGAATAATTCTACCACATTGGGGTGCATTCATTATTTTGCTTGATCAGGCCTCATCGAGCACCGCCAACAGCTCATTAATTTAATTGTATCTAATTTAATTATTAGTCAAACTCAATGCCCAGATCTCGAGGTCTACTCTATTTGTTTAATTCACTTGATTCCGTCTAGCTCTGATTGCATGTCGATCTGGAGCCAGCTGGTCAAGTGCACTAATCAAAATAATAATGAATACTTATGGATTTATGACAGTTTTTATCTTGTACTTCGGTTTAATTAAACTAGACTTCCAAAAAAAAAAAATCTACGGTTTTCTCCTTTAGTAAATTAAAAATAATAATGAATACTCAAAGCAATGTTTACTATTATGTATTTATAAGATAAATTAGTTATTTTCTTTGTTTTTGTATATTTAGTAATAAGGTTAATTGGAACAATTTGAAGATAATTTGTTCGGTAATTTGACTATTTTGTCTTTTTATCAAATCAATGGAATGATTTCTAATGTAAAAGATCAATAAATATTATGGTGAAGAACATTAGAAGAAAATCTAAAAGTGAAATACCATATCAAAATTCAAAAAAGGCCAGACAAAACAGAGGTTTTCTTATCGTCTGTTTTTCGAATCCCCAGTGTTAGTCAGCTCTGCTACCGTTATCTGTATGATGATTCTCTTTTATAGGTTGAGTCTTTCCTAGCTTTCCGATAAGATTTTTACCCATTTCTGTTTACATTTCTATACATTAATTTGTACATATGTATTATATATAATGCATGGTGTCGTAATTTGATGTCACCAAGCAGCAGCTAGCTCGTTTTATTAGATATATAAAGGTGCAGCTTTGAAATTACACTGATGTGGACATGTTCTAAATAATTGCAACTGGGGACCTGCATTTGTATATGTCCAGTTGCATATTTTTTTACGAGCGTATTATATTGCATAATCTAAGAATTGTGAGGGTAGGATTATTTATGAAATATTCTGTACGTACAACTCTGCGAACGAATTAGTTATCGCAACACGTACTCTGATTATATTAATTACGAAACCAAATTCATGAATATGAGGTCGATCAACAAGACCATTTGGTGTTAATTTACAATGATCCAGATGGTACTAATTAAAAACTTATGGGAGCAGAGTACACTAACATGTGTAAACATAATTGCAATTTCTGAAATCTTGGCCTATTCGTTTAGATTAAATATTTGTGGTACTGTGGTTGTGCTCTTGTTTCCAATGAACTTACAAGCAACAACATTAGTTCACAATGTAATTATACGACCAAAAATAATTATGGAGTAGTCGAGAGGTTGAGGTGTCAAAAATGGAAGGAAGGCATCGATCAGGAGAGGGTAATATATCAGAGTTGGTGATCCAATTAAAATGCGTAATCTCATAACTTGAATTACCCCAGACTTATGAGAAAGCAGATCGACGCTGTCTCGCGCGGTTGGCGGTTGATATCTCTTGTCTTGGAAGGATGAACGAGGAAAGAGAGGAGGTAGAGGTGGTGAACACAGAGAAATTAGACGGGTTAATTAGGTTGGATTTAGATCGAGCCGGATTCAAATGAGTTTGATATCATATCATTGTTGGATTTTGGTGATTGAGTTTATGTTCATTCAATTTTGATTCATTATCAAATCAGGTCGGATTTGGATCAATTTAATTAGCTTTGTTGCAACAAAACTTCAGAAATTATATCTAAGGATTTGAAAAACACAGAACTTTGAAATTGTTTATGAAACATTTCTAAAACGCATATATAAGACATCTGAAAAAGTTGTCTAAGATCGATGTTTCGAAGTAAAGGCACATACAAAAATTAAACATAATAAAACTGGACATTATCCTACAAATAAAAGATCTAAAGATTTTTTGTAAACCTTTTAGGGTACGTTTGGATGAGAGTTAGAATAGTTAGAATAGTGAAATTTTATAGGTTGAGATTTGTTAACCATACTTTTTATTGTTAAAACAATTAAGGGAAGACGTCAAAACAAAAATTAAGAATGCACCTTTAATTTCTCTCCCTAATTCATTGAATTTATAATTATTCAGTAATATACAATAGAATGCTTAATTGGGTGTATATATATTACGCAGCTTGGGACCGTTCGATCATTTTAAATTCATGTTGCATAATTTGCAAAGAAAAAATGTTCTTCAAAATCCATCCATCCATCCGTATGCCATACAGCACACGTGGTGTACTCCTCAGTGTTTGTGGAAGAAACCAAGCTTTTACATGGAGGGAATCATTAATTCTATTACATATATATATAATAATTCAACTCGAGGTAAATTCATTTTATTTTGTGTAATGAATTCAACTGCTCATTTGTCTTTGAGTCATTAGTCAAACTCAATGCCCATATCTCGATCGAGGTCTACTTTATTTGTTTAATTCTGTTGATTGCATGATTCAGTCCAGTTCAAATCGCACATCTGAAGCCAGCTGCTCATAGGTAATAAATTAAAATAGAAAATGACTCAACTAACATAGTTGTTGGATGGAGAAATAATTTTCCCCTTCTTACGCAATATATAAGCTACGTACTTAATAAGTTTTACTTGGAAAATGTGCAGCCAATAACCATTGACTTAATTTGTCACATCTAGCTAGCCCCATAAATAGGGCAGTGCATTTAAAAAGAAAAATGTTAGTATCAAACACTAATGTTTAAAGTAATTAATATTTTTCTAAGATGAAAAGCAATTAATTGCAATGTTTATTGTAATATATCGGTAATACTTGGAAATTCATTACAAGTGTGAGATTTAATCTAGCCAACTTTTGGGTGAATAACCATGTTCTATACTGAACACATTTTTTTTTATCATATTATTTGGTAGTTGATTAATTAAATAGAGACATCGGCAGGATCAATGACTTTGATGCACGATAAAACATTAAAGATTTAAGAGACGCGTCATGGACGTTTGAGTATATCCTATCAGTGTGAAGATAAATATTTTTCTAAGTTTTTTCAAAGACAAAATCTAGCTTAATTTTGTACTTTTGTACCTCCGAAATCGTTTTCTTCAAAAATAAATGAATAAAACTGCTGATATACTTGACGGGCATTTATCGAACTTTTATTAATCTAACGGTTCATATTTCAAAATTCTAAGAATCAAATGGAGGAATTTCAAGTATACCCCTCAAAAATCTTGAAATTACAAAGTTTTTCTTCTAAAATAAATAATACCATATTTACCCTTCAAAACATAAAAAATTGACAAATGTACCCAATTATTTACTTTTCTATTAAAACTCATTTTTAATTTATAAAGTACCCATTTTACCCTTTATTACAAAAATAAAAATATGACCTATGTGTAAGAAAAATATTAGGTCTTTTAACTGATCAGTTTTCGAGCACAAATGATTCATTTCTTTATTTCTGACACATACACAGTGACATTTAGGTATATGCATATGCGTGTGGGTCATAAGTAAGAAAGTGAACCATTTGTTCTCAAAATTGACCAACTAGAAGACTAAAAAATTTCTCTTAAAATATGTTCAGTATTTTTTTATTTTTGAATTAAAGGTAAATCAATACTTCATAACTTCAAATGAGTTACCATAGATAAATTAATAAATTAGAAAAATTTGTGAGTTTTCGAAATTTAGAAGGGAAATATGATATTAGAGGAGGGTTCAAATTAGGGGTGTCAATAATACCCTTTTACCCGTTTACTCTACCCATACCGTATTCGATAAGGTGGGTATGGGTAAGGTTTTTTTTCGTTAGCTAATTGGGTATTGGTATGGGTAAGAATTTTTTTTCGTTAACTAAACGGGTAAGGGTACGAGTAAAGGCTATTTCATACCCGTTACCCTATAGGGTAATTGTATAAAATAAAATTATAATACAATGTTTGAATAACAAATAGTGAGATTGAGCAATAATTTTTATATACTTTTGTTATTTAGTATATGATTTTTGCTATAAGAAAAATGCTAATTATAACTTTTATTTGCATGTTTTGTTATTTAGTTAAATAATTGAATTTGTCCGAAAAGATATTCGTGTTTTTAAATTCTCTTGCTTTACAAAAAACAATTTAGTTGAAATTGATTGCATATTTATTTTTGTTTTTTATTTTTTTATTAATAATGTGATTGCATATGTATGAAATGAATGAGTTTTGATGTTCTATTCGTAAAATCTTATAAAATTAATTATTATATTAGTATTATTCGTTATTCACCCACTACTGTTTCGTTATCCGATAATTTTAATGGGTAAGGGTAGGGTAGGGTAAGGTCAATTCTTAATGGGTAAGGGTAGGGTATGGGTAAGATTAATTCTTAGTGGGTATTGATATGAAAATAATTTCACCCTACCCGTATCGTACCCATTGACACCCCTAGTTCAAATGCACCATGATTTTGTACTCCAATATGCTCCACATCCTTTATCTTCGTTTTCAAAGTCCGAAAAGTCGAGCCGAACCACTCAACGTGATCTTCATAATAAAATATTTTCATAGACCAAATTTTATATTTTTTAGAATAAATTTACTATTTTTTTTCATAGGTACAATATCATTTTTTCGGATGGTCCAGAATCTCCTTAAAACAATTATTTTGTGGTATCTATTAAAAAAATATAAAATTTGATCTCCAAGCATATTTTATTATGAAGATCATGTTGAGCGGTTCGGATCAACTGTTTGAACTTTGAAAACAAAGATAGAATATATGGAAGATATTGGAGCACAAAATCATGATGCATTTGAACCCTCTCATGATATTAGAAAATTTAGAGGGGATATAAATAATTCTGAAGTTTTCGAGAGATATACATGAAATTCCCAAAAATAATAATATCTTTCGCACTAGGAGGTATACATGAAATCCCCAAACAATAATAAGACTTTGCTTCCTTCTCTCGAGATTCACAAAACTTGCAATATTACAATGTCCACTTCAGAAGTTAATTAATTTGACATGACAGAAAAGAGAGGGAAAGAAACAACCACAAAAGTCATCTAAACCAAAAATTTAGAAGCTAGACTTCAAAATCGAAATGTATGCATTAATTATTTCCTCCTAAAAGTATATTACAGGAATCAGCATCTGTTTATTACTGTTTTTCCGATCCTCTTTCCTTTTGCATTGGTTGAGTCACAACAGCTAGCGTTATTGATGGCTTAACTGGAGCTTGCTAATATTATTCATTGGAAACTTGGCCAATAAAAATTTTTTTTATGAAACATGTGGTGCTATATATATAAGCATGAATCATATTAAGATGGTTATTTAACGCATAACTCTAATGCCTACCGATGAGTAAATATTAATAATCATTTAATCAGACGGTTATTGTTCAGAGATCGATTGTGCCTTCTCCTGGTTGGACAAGGATGGCAATGGCTTCTTTGAGCCACAGGAGTCGATGTTCGTGCTGGCCGAGGATGGTAGTGTGCGCAGGGGATACCATGGATGCCTTGAATGATATTTTGCAAGAGGTCAATACTGAATTGCTCTTGAGCGCTATCAAGTTTTTCTAATACATATAGAACTCTTGGGATTCTAGTATATATGTGATTGTTTTTGCGGTCACAGAACTTGGAGCTCTGATACCATGTTATTTTTTTAAAACAGTTACAAAGTTGAGGAGAAATAAAATTTTTGTATTCTTGAGTTGTATTGTTTACAGTAGTACGTGGATCCTCTCTATATATTACAATCTTGTTTCAACAGTTAGAATTAGTGTATCGTTGGTACCTTTCCTAATTAAAGTTCTCTATAGCTATACCTATTACACTTTTGCCATTTTGTATATTTTTAAAGGTTTTTGGTTGATACAAATTAACTGTAATAATACTGGACATTGTGCTGTAAATTGTAGATCTAAAAATCGTTTGAAAACCTCCAAAGATCGAATTAGGTTTGGATTTGCTAATTGCTAACCATACTTTGAATTGTTAAGACGAGCTTGGATGACGTCAAATTATAAACAAATAATTAAGAAGAAAGCACCTTTTTCTCTGCCCCAAATTCATTGAATATATAAACTAAAAAATCTCATAATTTTGGGATATACAAAAGACAGCGCGCTTGGGTGCAGGACCGTTTGATCGTTATAAATCCGTAGTGCCCAAATTTAACAACAACAAAAAAAAGAAAATTTATATAAAACATATTGTACGGCGTGCTAGGCGCTAAACAATGTCAGCTCCTCCCGTACGTCTTGATGGAAGAAACCACGCATTCACATGGAGAGGGAATAATTCTACCACATTGGGGTGCATTCATTATTTTGCTTGATCAGGCCTCATCGAGCACCGCCAACAGCTCATTAATTTAATTGTATCTAATTTAATTATTAGTCAAACTCAATGCCCAGATCTCGAGGTCTACTCTATTTGTTTAATTCACTTGATTCCGTCTAGCTCTGATTGCATGTCGATCTGGAGCCAGCTGGTCAAGTGCACTAATCAAAATAATAATGAATACTTATGGATTTATGACAGTTTTTATCTTGTACTTCGGTTTAATTAAACTAGACTTCCAAAAAAAAAAAAATCTACGGTTTTCTCCTTTAGTAAATTAAAAATAATAATGAATACTCAAAGCAATGTTTACTATTATGTATTTATAAGATAAATTAGTTATTTTCTTTGTTTTTGTATATTTAGTAATAAGGTTAATTGGAACAATTTGAAGATAATTTGTTCGGTAATTTGACTATTTTGTCTTTTTATTAAATCAATGGAATGATTTCTAATGTAAAAGATCAATAAATATTATGGTGAAGAACGTTAGAAGAAAATCTAAAAGTGAAATACCATATCAAAATTCAAAAAAGGCCAGACAAAACAGAGGTTTTCTTATCGTCTGTTTTTCGAATCCCCAGTGTGAGTCAGCTCTGCTACCGTTATCTGTATGATGATTCTCTTTTATAGGTTGAGTCTTTCCTAGCTTTCCGATAAGATTTTTACCCATTTCTGTTTACATTTCTATACATTAATTTGTACATATGTATTATATATAATGCATGGTGTCGTAATTTGATGTCACCAAGCAGCAGCTAGCTCGTTTTATTAGATATATAAAGGTGCAGCTTTGAAATTACACTGATGTGGACATGTTCTAAATAATTGCAACTGGGGACCTGCATTTGTATATGTCCAGTTGCATATTTTTTTACGAGCGTATTATATTGCATAATCTAAGAATTGTGAGGGTAGGATTATTTATGAAATATTCTGTACGTACAACTCTGCGAACAAAATCAAACATCTGACATAGCTAGAGGTCTCAGAAAAATTTGAAATTTTCCAGGGTAAAAGCTAACACTCTCCTGAGAATTTAGACACCAAGAACACAAATTTTAGCCTTGTAGATTGGCCTGTGCAAAATTCACAAAATAGGCTGTCAGAATACCAAAACTTCTATTTATGAATATCAAGATTAACACATATTTCTCTGACAGACAAAGGCGCATCAATTGACACTGAGATTATCGTGATAATCTAGCAAGGTCATCTATACACAAGGAAGACTATTGGATACCCATACTTGACTATCAAAATGCCCTCAAGTGATATTTTACTATTGGTACCAAAGGACATGTACCAGTCTAATGGAATACAGTAAATTGTGATTCAAATAACGAGTAAATCATGATTAGGAGTATATGCAGGTGAAAGGTTTATTCCATAAACTAGTCCTCAGCAGTTAGAACTTAGATCCGTAGTGAAGATATTTGCATTGTCAATTTCTTGTATTCTAACTGGGATGACTTAAGGCCATGTATTTGGGATTGGAGGATTAGAGGAGCTTGATGTTCAAGAGGATTTTTATGCATGTGGTATTTTAGTTATTTTTTGGCATTAGTCATTCTGCTTTATAGTTTTCTTATCACTAAAAATGGAAATAAATATATATGGTAGTTATTAAATGGAAATTAGAAATTTATTCTAGTAACATTAAAACTTTACTATTTTGAAATTAATATTACTTTCTATACAATTTAAGTCAATTTTATTTTCTTGTATGTTTGAAGTTTGAGAGCACATGGGAAAAAGCACACTCATTCACCATTTATATGATTGTTCATTCTAATTATTTTTGGTTAATAGTTACTAATGGAGTTTGTAACTTTGTAAAAAAATATCAATGTGTATCTTTTATGATATAAAGTTGTATTATAATTTTCCTTCCCTAAAAAAATAATTAAAGTTTTTGTTGCTATGATTTATAATATAAAAATAAATTTAAAATCATTTGCAACGGTGGCTCATGCAAATAGTTAGGGCCTTCACAATAAAATAATATAAACAACATCATAAAAACATTTGCAACGGTGCCTCTTGCAAATAATAATGTCTTTTAGAATATAATAATATATAAAAGAACTCCAAAAACAATTGCAACGGTGCCGCTTGCAAATAGTAACACAATTCACAATAAAATAATATTTGGCGTGTCTGGGGTGGGTATTATTATTTGCAAGGGCCAATAGGAGACATTAGCAAGGGGATCCATCACATATTTGCAAGCGTGATTATTTGCAAGAGCCTCCCGTTGCAGTTATATTAATTTAATCAGAAAACTAAAATCTTTTGCAACGACCCTTCTTACGCTTGCAACAAACACTTGCTCCCCTTGCAGTTACCGGAAATTCTAGTAGTGTAAATTATTATGTTTTTTCTATTTCTAAAAATTATTAAACTATTAATATAAAATCAAACGAATTTAGATTGGATTTAGTTTGGGCGGTGCGGCAGGGGCATTTGGCGGCCCTCTGTTTTTGGGGCTGCATAATGGCTTGGTGGCCTGGGTAGTTTTGGAAATCCCCCAAAATCAGGGTGTTTTGGTTTATTATTTTTTTAAATATGGTATAAATAAAAATTTCGAAAATAAGAGAGTTTAGAAATTTTTTCGAAAAAATGAGGAACGATGAGGAAACGTAAATTCTGTGAGATAGAGAATGCTGGAGTGGCATCAGTGAGTATGTATCTAAATAAAATTTAGACTTCTACAAGTAAAAAAATATAAAAAAATATGTAAAAAATAAATCCAAAATAAGAAAAGACAAACTATTTGATCGGTATTCAATTCGAAATTTCATATTTTAATTACAACCACTGACGGATTAGGACATCTAAAGCGGTGATTATTAAGATGGTCAAAGTAATGATAGTGTTGTTTGTCTATTAAGTATAATGTATAATGGACCTTGACCCATTATATATTAATTACATTGGAGGGAATCCGAATTCAAAACCCAGGTTCGCCGCATGATGCTTTGATGTTTGCTGTCAGCTGGGTTGACTTTGTTCGCCATTAGTTGCTTCCAATCTTAGGACTTCTCAAAAGACTATTTGCTTCTGCAAAATTATCCGAAAGATGGATTTAAACGAACTCAATTGGTTAAGACAATTTATATGTTTTCGAATTTAATTTCAATATTTTTTTACCCCTTGAACTCATAAGAGTTTGGTCAAAGAACTCGTCTTTAATCTATTAACAAAAACACATAATCTCAATCTCTGATTTAAGAAGTCATGATCTCATGTGCTATCAATAACATGCCAACTCGGGCTAATATTTAAGAGAAAATGTATTGTCTCCCAATCTTCCATCCCGTAAAATTCCCGCCCACCATTTTCACGCGATTTCAAACCGTATCCCCGGAAAGTCCGGATAAGTTTTTTAACGGACTCTAACGGTTTCTAAACTTTTTCGTATAACTTCTCCGATCTTAAATCTATCTCCATTTTTTTTTAATTCGATGTTTTATCTCTTTCTTCTCTGATTAAATCTCTTATTTCTTTTGATCTCTCACCAGACCAGAGAGAGGCGGCGTTGCCGAGCTGATACAACCATGGCGATGGTGATGCGATGGTTGGCGCACCGATCGATGCTACGACTCTTCTCCACTCCGAGCGCCTCTCCTTCTCGATCTTCTTCCACTCTTGGCGCAACGGGGGAGATGGTGACGTGTGGGAGAGGCAACAAGAAAACGAAGAGAGGGAAACTGTTCAAGAGGTACGGAAACACCAGGCTGAAAAAAGATAGAAAGATCGAGCGCATCAATGTCTGTGTGGAGGTGCCATACCTCTGGCCTTTCCCCTTCCCCATCTAGATGCAAATTAAAAAAAAATTAAAATTTGAAATATTTTTACCAGTTTACAGTATTCAACGAAACTATTTACAGAGTTATTTTATAAGATTTATAGAATTCAAAATAATTGAAAATAACATCTAGATGCAAATAAAAAAATAAAATAAAATTTGAAAAAAATAAAATTTGGAAATTTTTTACTGATTTACAGTATTCAACGAAACTGTCTACAGAGTTATGTGATAAGATTTACAGAACTTAAAATAATTGAAAGTAGCATCTAGAAGCAAATTTGAAAAAAAAATTGAAAAAAATTTTACCTGTAACTGTTTACGAATTTTAAAGTGGTCCCAGTTAGTTACTAGTTTTGAAAAACTGTTAGTAATCTTCTACATGTGGTACAAGTGGTCCTGATCAAACGTCTAAAAGTGGTCCCGGTCAAAGCAGTTAAAGTTGTTAAAGTTGAGGTTTTTGGGGACCACACAGTAATGAAAAGTTATGTTTGCATAATTCGTTGCATTAGTTTACAGGATTTAGTATTGAAGTTTACAGAATCTCGTAAATCCGGAGATAATCCGGGTATTGGTGTCCGGGGACTGTTAGCAGCTTCCAATATTTAATACTGTACTGGCACGCGTTATCTTCGAGTAACAGCGATCTACGAAACAAGTTGCAGTACTGGCACGCCTTATCTGACTTCTAACTTATCAACATGCTATGTATAAGTCACATCAGGCATTGCCTAACTATTTTTTATTTCTTAATCATTTATGACCAAGAGTAATCTATTTGACTTTCATTAATCAAGGCTCCCATATATAATATCCATTTCTCTTAATTATTAGGTTCAATTCAAAGGGAAGCTGTTCTCCTCTCCTGCTCTATTCCCAATTTTCAAAACATTCGAGATGGCCAAACAAAGGTAAGCTTTGCTTCATATCCCCACCAACCATTATTTCTTTCATGTTTTCTTGTTGGTTTTTGCTCCTCTCTACATTGCTGCTTGAAACTGAATGGACCTTCTTTTCTCGATCTCAACCGTCCAGTAAAGTTCCAACGTTTGAGATAACTGTCTCGGCCAGTTATACAACAAAATCAATTCAAACAACATGATATATGTTAGATCAATGATGATCTACAATTGAATCAATGATCAAGAATCAACAGGATCTTTTATTTTACTACGATCAATTATAGGAGTTGACAATCAGGTACGGAATTTTCCGGTTTCCTCTTTTTTTTTTCTGATTTTTCCAGGTTAGAAGGCAAGGTAGCCATAATCACTGGTGCAGCAAGTGGTATTGGCGAAGCCACCGCAAGACTATTTGCATCCCATGGCGCAACTGTCATCATTGCTGATATCGAGGACAAGCTGGGAGCGGCAGTTGCAGACTCAATCGGCGTCAACAAATGCAGCTATGTGCACTGTGATGTGACAGACGAAGTGCAAGTGGAAAAAGCAGTGAATTACGCTGTTTCCAAACACGGTCGTCTCGATGTCATGTATAGTAATGCCGGCATTTTTCTTTACAGCCCATCAATCCTTGAATTAGACTTGTGCGATTTTGACAAGGTTATGTCGGTGAACGTCAAGGGAACCGCTGCCGCACTGAAGCACGCAGGCCGTGCGATGGTGGCGGCGGGAATTCGAGGGTCCATCATTTGCACGGCCAGCGTGGGAGCTTCCCATGGTGGGTATGGGCCTGCCGCGTATGTCACTTCAAAACATGCTGTTCTTGGATTGGTCAGGGCCGCAGCGGCTGACCTTGGTCGGCATGGGATCAGGGTGAATAGCGTGTCGCCCTCCGGCGTAGCCACGCCCCTGAGTTGCGGGGTTACTGGTATGACCCCGGAAGAGGTGGAGCAGATCACCGCTGCCGCATGTAACTTGAAGGGTGCGGTGCTCAAGGCCGGCCACGTAGCCGCGGCGGCCCTATTTTTGGCGTCCGACGAATCCGAAATAATTAGTGGGCATAATTTGGTCATTGATGGGGGTAATACTGTTGTCAATTGTGCTCCTTCGCAAGTACTCGAGCAGGCATGCAATGGAGCTTAATTTCTTTGGGGTTGTTTCTTTTGTACTGTTTTTCATCTATTACGGAGAAATTTTTGTTTTAGGGGTATGGTACATTGGTACCCACAAAATGAGCCCAACACTGTACCGGTGTTGAAATGGTATCTTTCCCCATGTTATTGATAATACTTGCAAGTGTGGGCTCAGGACTTGGAATCAATATTTGATTGATGATTGAGGTTTGTGTCCCCTTCTCTGATTGGAATCTCTGGCCCCATCATCCCATGTATGACCGTGTATTATTGTGTAGAATTTTATTTCTAGTCTTTGTTTTTCTTGATTTTCTGTTACGGAATGAATAAAAAAAATTTGTGGTTATTCAACTCGGTGTTCTTGTTCAATTACTTTTCTTCTTATGTTAATGATTGAGACTCCGAGTCGGTGTGGTACTAGTTGTACAGAAGATTTTAACTGGTTAGTGCGGCTTATTTGCAAAGAAACTTAGGTAGCACTTTTGCAGATACAAATAGTTTAGTTCGAAAATTTTAAATGAAAGCATTTGCTTTTCATCTTTATTAATTATAAATATAATCCATAAGTTTCAAATGTTAAATTGAATGTATCTAAATAACAATAGGGGAGGGCTAAAATACATCACGTCTTTCATCCCTCGTGATATTTCACATTCTTTATTTTAGCTTTTAAAGTCCAAATAGTTGATATGGAGTTTCAAATCAATCTACATGATCTCCGTATTAAATGATGCTTGGAGATCAAATTTTATATTTTTTGAAAAATTTTCTACTATTCTTTTAGATAGTTACAAAATCCTGTTTTTGAATGGTGTACTTGTAGATCAAATTTTATATTATTTGGAAAGATTTTACTGTTTTTTAGTTAGTTACAAAATTATTGTTTATGGATCATTCAAAAACAACGATTTTGTACATATAAAAATATAAAAAGTTTCAGAAAATATAAAATTTGCTTTCCAAACACATTTTAATATAATAATCATGTTAATCGGTTTGAATCTACTGTTTGAACTTTAAAAACAAAAATAAAATATATGAAAAATGATAAAGCATGAAAGGCATTAGACATATTAACCCTCCTCGTAACAATACCTGTTTTTGGACAATGCTACTTTAACTACACAATACATACATTTCGAAAATCCAACACAAATCACTTGATGTGATCGGATAGTTTGATAATTTATGTTAAAAATGAAAACAAAGTTGGATTTTCATTCAGAGATCCACCACCGAGGTTACGTCGAAAAATGAAACTCCACTAACCAAGACCCGAACACTCAGAGATCCACCACCGAGGTCCTTCTCCAACCTCTGTCAATCGGGCCAACCCAAGTTGAAGAGCCATCGCCAATGGAACTTGAAGCTGGCAACGAACCAGTAGACATACCAAGCATCCTAATCGACCAGGAAGGTTTTGAATACGAGTTGTTCGACGAAATGGAGGCACAGTACCAAGCTGACTTGACTTAGAGAACCAAGAACCAGCGGTTGACGTCGGCTCTCCAATCGGAAGCTATCACTCACTCACCTACTCCGAGCTACAAGTCCTAGAATTGGAGGCAGAATTTGGCACTAACCAGCAGCAGCCCCACAGCCCACCAATCCCTCAACCACCGCCACCGGCATCAGCCCAGCCGGATAGGGACACGGCCAACCCGGCTGACCCACCAGACCTTGCCGATGACTCACAATCCCTGCGCCGTAGTGCACGCCTATCGGTAAGAGGCTTTACCAAAAATTATTCTCCAAAGAAAACAAGGAAGAAGAGAGCTTCTGTGAAAAACAAGGGTGGTATCTCCAACCCGACCTTCTCAGAAACGGACCTGCTGCGGGCACTCCAAACTGAAGCGGTTCACACAAACCCGCTAGATGAGGGTAGGGTATCTCAAATTGAGCGCTATTGTGGGATTAATATACCGGGCAACCACATGCTTCATGGGGAGCCAAGCAACACAGTTAGAGAGAGCCAGGGAACAAATGATGATGACTATGGCGAATCAATCCTAGGTGAATTAGAATTCAATAGTGACGACGATAAGCTCACCGACGACGAGGGGGCGTCGGATGAGGAAGGCCATTAGGGCCTCTTACCACCTTGGGTAGCAAAGCAGCATGCTTTTGTGTTTTAAATATGTTATATTAGCTGAGTGCTTCCATTTAATTGTGCTTTTATGTTTCTGTTAACATTGCTACTCTAGCTCCTTTTGTGTAATCATTTCTATGAATGATCAAACAGTATCTTTAAAATTTCCATTATGTGCTTTAAATTGGAATGTAAGAGGATTGGGGAACCAGCAAAAATGCAATGTCATTAAAGATATTGCTATTGACGCTAACCCGGACTTAATTAGTTATCAAGAGACTAAGTGGAGCGAATGCTCGATCTTCCGTGTGCGGCAAGTATGCCCCGCAAAGTTCACTAATTTTTTGACTTTAGATGCGTTAGGCACTAGAGGTGGAATCTTGCTCGCATGGAGCTCTAGATTCAACCTCATTGACTCATACACATTTAATTTTTCGGTTACAGCGGTGCTACAAACTAACTACTTTCAATTCATGTACTCTGTAGTATATGGGCCTCAGGATAACATAACTAAAATTGAATTTTTGCAAGAACTGCATTCGATTCGAGCTCTAAATAATCTCCCATGGCTCCTCATTGGAGACTTTAATTTATATCGAAACATTGAGGATACAACGGGGAATTCTCACAATCTGGGCCTCTTATCTGCTTTCAATAGTTTTATTTCAGATTCTAATCTACTTCATATTCCACTTCAAGGTAGAGAGTTTACATGGTCTAACAGGAGACCCAACCCGACCTTCTCCAAATTAGACAGGGTATTTATATCCGATCACTGGAACTCCCTTGGAGCCACAACCTCTCTACAGGATTGGCCAACAACAGCATCTGACCACACCCCTATGGTTCTCAATATCAAACCGCATCTACATCCCCAAAGAAATCAATTTAAATTCGAAACCTTTTGGCTCAAGCACAGAGAAATACAGGATATTGTCGCATCCGCTTGGCTAACTCCGACGGGTTCATCTAACCCGGTTCGCATCTTCAATCAGAAAATAGCAAAGGTGCAAAAAGAGCTCAACCGGTGGGCACGCCACAAATTTTGCAAAAAAGATACATATCTGCGCAGATCTAAATGGGTCCTCAGACAGCTTGATAGGGTGGAATAGCTGAGACAGCTAAACCCGATTGAATTCAGGCTCAGGATCCGAGTAAGAGAACATATTTTTACCCTGGCTCGCGACAAAGAATTGCGATGGAAACAACGTTCAGGGTGCACGTGGCTCAAAGCCGGGGACAAAAACACCAAATATTTCCATGCTCTGGCAAACGGAAGGAAGAATAGGAATTCAATGGCTGGCCTGAGCAAGGAAGATGGCACACCAATTCCGGATCCGGATCTGCACCAACACACTTACAACCACTTCTTTGTCTTGTTGGGAGGCGGTCCCACCAACAGGCGTCCATTTAATCTTACGGGAAAGGTGGGGCCGAACCTGGCACATGATCTGACACACTTGGATGCCCGGATAACGGACACAGAGGTTCTCCAAGCAATAAACGAGATGCCTAATGATAAGGCCAGTGGTCCGGACGGACTCCCGATAGAGTTTTACAAGTCCTTCTGGGATATCATTAAGGGCGACTTCATGTCATTAATACACGATTTCCACAACTCAAACCGTAATCTCAGGCCAATAAATAGAGCCTCCATTTCCCTCATCCCAAAGAAAGAGACTCCGATCACGATATCTGACTATCGACCAATCAGCGTTATCAACACTTCGGTTAAAATCATAACAAAAATCTTGGCGAATAGGTTGCAACACCACCTACCAAAACTGATAGCACAGAACCAAACGGCTTTCATCAAGGGACGCTCGCTGATGGAATCGTTCCTCGTAGCGAGAGAGTTTCTTACCTTCTGCAGTGCAAGGAAGCTGCTGGCGGTCCTATACAAGGTAGATTTTGAAAAAGCATTCGACACCGTCGACTGGTGCTTTCTCACAAATCTCCTCATCGAAAGAGGCTTTCCACCAAAATGGTTAGGCGCGGTTCTGGCTATCCTACAGTCCGCTACTTCGACGGTCAGGATAAACAGAGCCTTAACTCGATTCTTCAAGCATGGTCGAGGTATAAGACAAGGGGACCCATTATCCCCAATGCTCTTCATCCTCGTGGCAAATTCTATAACAAGATTCCTACATAACGCGGAGATAGCCATGCCGCCGATTGTGCACATATCTCCTAAAACCATACAATTTCCGGATGATACGGTAATTATCTCTGAGGCGAACCCATTGACTCTCAAAGTGATTACAAAGGTTCTTTCGGCTTTTGAGGAGCTTACGGACCTGAATATAAATAGAGCTAAGAGTGCTTTTGTGCCAGTAGCAATCCCACAAAATTTGATCGACACAATACGTAACATAATGTCCTCCCCACATGAAACACTGCCGATCAAGTACCTCGGGCTGCCGCTTTCTATTAAAAAACCGCGCATTATTGACTATCAGCCGATGATTCGATCAGTACAGAAAAGAATGGAGGGATGGAGATCAAATTTCCTATCGTACGGAGGAAGAATCACACTGGTAAAGGCGGTTCTCTCTGCTATCCCAATTCACTACATGCAGGCAACGACGCTACCGAAAGGGGTGGTAAGACAAATTAATAAAATAAGGAGGAACTTCTTATGGAAAGGGAATGGGCCCTGCAGGGGCATTAATTGCCTAACAAATTGGGAAGCAGTCTGTTCCCTGAAGGAAAATGGGGGCATGGGAGTCATCTCGCTTGACGGGCAAAACCGGGCTCTTCTGGTAAAATGGCTCTGGAGGATCCATCATGACAGAGAAGGCATATGGGCATCCATGCTAAGACAGCTATATGGGATCTCCGAGGCATCACACCTCGGTAACAGCCAGCAGAAGTCCTTTCTCAAGGAGCTTTTGTCACTGGTACCATTCTTCGAATGCTCTGTAACAATTGATGACTACACGCGGGAGGCAAAATGGAAATGGACGGCTGGTGAAACCTTCACGTGCGCATCAGCATACCGATTAATGCAGGATAGTGGAATAAGATCAATACACTACAAGGTACTCTGGAAACTAAAGGTGCCTATGAAAGTGCGAATCTTCCTATGGTTGATGTTTTCCGACAAAATTCTAACTCAGGAGGTGCTGGCAACCAGGGGATGTACGGTCACGCCAGGATGCAAGTTATGTGGCAACGGTAACTTAGAATCAAGAGATCATTTGATGTGGAGCTGCCCCTACTCGACCAGGTTTTGGCGCGGGTTGAGAGCACAACTGAATCTGCCCCCGATGGTGGGTTCTGATCCATTTCACATTTGGTGGCAAGGCCGCCAACATCTCACGAGCCAGACCAAAACACGATGGGATACCGCGTGGGCGGCGGGGACATGGGTTGTCTGGAAGGAAAGGAACCGCAGAATATTCTCGCAGGAGAGAAAACCAGAGCACTTCTTAATCAATGCAGCGGCAATCGACATACACAACTGGATGTTATTCGCCTAGTAAGCAGTCCGAAAGAGGAGGCCTACTTCTTGCTATGGCTTTTTTAGTTCTGTTAGCGGATCTTTTTATTAGTTGAGCTATGTAATAATTATGGACCTTAGGTGGTGTTTAAATTCCTTTTCTTAGATAATTAGGATTCATTACAGGTTCACTTGAACAGGTAATGAACATTAATGTAAGTATTTTATTAGCATCAATATATTTCTTAGTGGAAAATTTCCATTAACCCTAAAAAAAAAATCTCTTTATCAGTGCTAAAACAGTACTAACCGCTAAGGACACCTAAATGTTTTTTAAAATTTGGATATAATAATTAATAATTCAGTCTTGCTATGTGCACTTGGTGGAAGGCCACTTCTTACATAGTGGTTAGGATAAATATTATTTTTTGTCGACATGTTTAAGCAAATATCAAGATAACAGCAAGAAGTACTCTTTGCAGGCACTGTCCCTCAGGTCGCTTTTGTGTCATTGAAAATGATTATTTTGATGATTTTAACTATGCTTTTAAAAAAATTGTCAATTATCAATCATATGCTAAATTTCAATCATTTGGTATTTGGTGAAACATGCTAAATTATGTTATATTTTCCATTGATCTGCGTGCATAGGTTACATGAGGCATTTAATGCCATTAATGTCACAACTTGATAACGACTATCAAGATCTTAAATATATATATATATATATATATATATATAGAGAGAGATGGGCTATGGTGCATTGCAATGCATAGGCACCCTTGTGCATTGGACCATAAATCACCGATTCAAAGTCCAAATGACCGATCCAAACCGTTCATCTTGTTCTCCATATTAATATGTACTTGGAGACCAAATTTTACATTTTTTGGAATTTGTTTACTATTTATTAAGCCACTTTGAAAGTTTATGATCCAACGGTGAACAGTTAAAAACAGTAAAATTTTCTGGACCACCAGATCAGAAACTTTCAAAGTGGCTTAATAAATAGTAAAAAAATTCCAAAAAATTTAAATTTGGTCTCCAAGCACATATTAATATGGAGAACAAGATGAACGGTTTGGATCGGTCATTTGGACTTTGAATCGGTGATTTATGATCCAATGCACAAGGGTGCCTATGCATTGCAATGTATAATAGCCCATCTCTCTATATATATATATATATGAGGAGGGTTAAAATGCACCCTCCCTTTTGTGCTCCTAATGTGCACCCTCCCCTCATATCTTCATTTTTAAAGTTCAAATAGTCGATTCGAAACTTCCAACGTGTTCTTCATATTAAAATGTGCTTGGAGACCAAATTTTACATTTTTCGGAAATTTTTTACTATTTTTTCAGAATTTTTGAAAATCATCACTTTGCTGAATTTTTTATTATTGTTTAGTTTAATAAAAAATTCTGAAAAAATAGTAAAAAATTTCAAAAAAATGTAAAATTTGGTCTCCAAGCACATTTTAATATGAAGAACACATTGGAAGGTTCAAATCGACTATTTGAACTTTGAAAATGAAGATATGAGGGGAGGGTACACTTTAGGAGCACAAAAGAGGGTGCATTTTAACCCTCCTCTATATATATATATATATATATATATATGTTACCTCCCGTTGGTCAATCTCATTTAAAGATGAGACTGAGCCATTTGTTAATTTTCTATTGATCTGCGTGCATTGGTTGCACGAGGTATTTAATGCCATTAATGTCACAACTTAACATCTATCAAGATCTTAAATATATATATATATATATATATATATATATATAGATATATATGTGTTACCTCCCGTTGGTCAATCTCATAATTTAAAGATGAGACTGAGCCATTTGTTAATTTTCCATTGATCTGCGTGCAAAAAATTGTCGGTACTTGGGATTTATGATACTTTGGCGAGGATTTCAATGTTAAGAATGAGCTGAAATATTGATGTTTATCTTCTCACGAAATTATATTAATTTGTATATTTTTTTGTTGAGAAGAATACTGAAATTAATCCTTAAAATTGACAAATTTAAACCGTTAAAAATTATAACGATCTACTTTCACTACTACAAAAACTGGCTTTGTACACTGCACATTGTACACGGATTTGGCAATTTTATTAAAAACCGTGTACCAAATATGATTTTTTACTTGTTCAAAAGATCTGCACGATTTCTACACGGATAATTAGTTAATAATCAGTGTAGAATTATTAGAGAGAGCTACACGGTTTATTAGAAACCAAAAATCCGTGTGTAAAGAGGTCCGTGTGCAAATAATTGAGAGAGCTACACGGACTTTTAATACAAAGCCGTGTAGGAATATACACACGGATTTTTGATAATATATCCGTGTAGAAATTGTAGAATTGTACACGGATTTATAACTAAATAGCCGTGTATGTTTAGTTGGAGAGCTACACGGATTTATAACTAAATAGCCGTGTATAAAAGTGTAGGGTTTTAATGTATTCCCCTTCCAGCGCCGTTTTGATCAAGTCTTTTAGTACATCTCTCTGAACTGAGCTTTTTCCTATCAGATTTCTGCGAATTGATCGAGGCCAGCAGCTGAGATCTGAGATAATAAGCGGTATGTACTTCATATTAATTTCCTATGATTGCAATTGATCTGTTCTATGCTTTACTCATGATGTGTTTAACCAAGGCCTGCGCATGTTTCAGAAAAAGGGGTGTAACTTTTGATCCGTCCGTCAGATCGGGCTGAAATTTTGACAGGAACTCCACAACCCAAAGCCGGATTCGAAACAAATCTATGATCCGTTTCGCATTCCGCGGGCTCAGATTCGCGATCCGACCGTCGGATCTGAACTTTTGGACCTTTCTTTATAATTTTAGCATTTTTAGGGTCTTTTATGTATCTTTTATGCATTTTTGTTTAGGGTTTGTATTTAAACAGCCGTCAGGACTTTTGGCAGAGGCAGTTGTTGTTTTTATAATAGTTTTATCAAAGAATTGAGAATCTGTGTGATCTCAGAACCGAAATCTATCTTTCTATTATTTAGTCCAATTTCTTGATCGTTCGTGCATCATAATCATTTAGTGCATAAGTGACATAATTAATATGTTTATTTCTATATGAATTTTGTATAAATTTAGTATATGAATTTCTTGCTAATTAATCTGTTTCGAATGAATTTATTGCTATATGGAATTTTGTATAATTTCTGTCGCAAAAAATTAGCTAGCAAAGCTGGAGGCTAGCCCAAAAACAAAATATACAAAAAAAAAAAATTAGCTATTATACACGGATATTTCATAATCGTCCGTGTACGATAGAAAAAACAAAAAAAATTAGCTATTGCACACGGATATTTAACAAATGTCCGTGTATAATAGCTAAGAGAGCTACACGGACATTTAATACAAATCCGTGTGCAATAGTAATCATACACGGATATTTTAGAAAAATCCGTGTATAATAGCTAAGATAGCTACACGGACTTTTAATACAAAGCCGTGTAGAAAGAGTAAACGTACACGGTTAATTAGGGAATAACCGTGTAGCTCGGTAACTTGGAGAGCGACACTGGCAGGTCTTTGTACACGGTTAATTAGGGGATATCCGTGTAGAAATCATTATAATCACACACGGTTAAATATCCGTGTGTAGTTTCTGACCTATTCATACACCCTGGCTTTAAACACGGCAGGAAATCCGTGTAGCTCTTCCATTAATGTCCGTGTGCAATCTCTTTTTCTGTAGTAGTGTTTATGAGAATGTTTATATATTTTAAACTTTACTATTATTGAATTTATTCAGTACAAAATTAAATGTAAAAAAATCACTATTTATAAGTATTTTAATACATTCATTTTTACCATTTTAGATTATTTGATTTTACAAGAAATAAAATTGAAAGGACACTAGTTTAATATATAAACACTTCAGTATATTAAGTTCACCAACCAAATTGCTAAGCTTAACTACATACTAATTTTGTTCTTTTTGTAAAGTAAAAATGTAGGGCAAGTTTTTCAATTTAAATATTCACTAAAAATCACCTAACTGTTTTTCAAATTTAAACCATTCATAGGGGTACATTGTTTTTATCGCTATCTTTTTACTTTTGTATATTTTAATTAGTTTGATTCACTACAGCAGAAAGGGGCATCAGCGACGGGTTTCCGGTCGCTGATAATACAGGCGCCGGTCGCTGATACCTATTCCGGTCGCTGAAAGTCAAATTTGGTCGCTGAAAAGCCGGTCGCTGTAGGCCTTGTCGCTGATACTCTTCTGATGACGTCACCGGTCGCTAATAATACGTCACCCGGTCCCTGATAAATTTTTGCGACCAAATTTGTTTGGTCGCTGTCGTTTTTTTCTGACGTCAGCAAAAACATTCTGCGACCAAATATAACGGTCGCTGATACTTAAAACCGGTCGCTGATAATCGAAATAATCACAGATACCCAAATTATCAGAGACAAATAATTACGGTCACTGATACTTAAAACCGGTCGCTGATACTCTTCTGTCAAGTTTTTTATATTTTATTTTATTATTTAAATTTGCACCATTTAATAATTGGTACGACACGTACCAATACACAACATAAACATCGATATATACAATAAATAAATACAAAACATCGATACATGCATACACATAATACAAGACATCGATACAATAGAAATTAAAATCCACAATTACAACCATTTACAATAGTAATTAAAATCCACAATTACACTCTTATAGAAAATTAAATCAATCATTCAACCAATTGAAAATTAATGGGTAACTTGACTAATCTGGGCCGTCGGATAAAAGGATTCATATGCAAGATGGAATCATACACCGATCTCAGCACATGAAGGCAGGGGTATTCTGGGAATTTTATGTCAAATTGATGGGGACGGAATCACCAGCAGGGCCAACATCTTGGAAAATAACTCTAGCTTAGACAATCTCAACAACTCTTATATTGTGCTTATCCCTAAAAAAGAAGAAGCAAGGAATCCTAAAGACTCCAGACCCATTAGTCTATTACATGGTATTCAAAAAATCTTTTCTAAAATCCTTGCCAATAGACTACAACCATTCATTCAGTTGCTAGTAAGGGACAATCAATCAGGATTCGTGAAGGGCAGACAAATCACCGAAGGATTTTATATGCACAGCAGCTACTACACCTCACAAATGAGAGTAAGATCCCTATTGCACTATTCAAAGATGACATTCACAAGGCATTTGACACGGTGAGCTGGGAGTTTTTGTGCAAAGTGATGAAGGGTCTAGGCTTCTCTGACAAATGGATTGATCTAATCAGAAATTGTGTACTGAAGGGCCATTCTTAGATCATTATAGATGGACTCCTAGGGAAGAAAATTATTTTGAAAAGAGGAGTGAGACAGGGGGATCCCCTTTCCCCACTACTATTCATCTTGGCAATGGACTTTCTTCCACGATGGCTTGAACAATTGGTTCGAACCGGTACATGGCAACTACCCTTCGAGAATATGCGTCCTTGCTTACTTTATGCAGATGACTCTTTGTTTTTCATAAAATCGGAATTGAGATATGTTCAAATTCTCAAGATTGTACTCCGTACATTCACACAAATCTCGGGCTTACAAATAAACATGGATAAATCCGAATTTGTACTATCAAGAGATGCATCACCGGATTCACAACAATTCTCAAAAATTTTGGGATGCAAAGAAGGTTCTTTTCCCTTCACATACTTGGGGCTGCCTTTGTCAGACACAAAGCTACCAAATTGGGCCTTCTTGCCATTAATTCAAAAGATTAATAGAAGACTACAAGGTTGGACAGCCAAACTACTTTCAATAGCTGAAAGATTGATTCTTATCAATGCGGTCTTATCATCTATTCCCACATATTTTATGTCGGTTATGAAGTTACCAATATGGGTTATAAATGAAATTGACAAAACAAGGAGGAGTTTTCTTTGGAAGAACATTGCAACTGAAAGAGGAGGATTTCATTTGGCAAATTGGGAAATGATATGCATGCCAAAAGAATTTGGTGGACTTGGAATAATAGATCTTAGAACTTTCAATGATGCATTGTTGGCAAAATGGTATTGGTATTGGCATAAACCCAAACAAAGACTTTGGAAGACATTGTTACAACACACAAACAATGGTGAAAGACCGAGTGACATGCCAAGTGGTAAATTCTTCACTATGACATTGAAGAATGCGAAAGACTTCTGTGATACACGAATGAAAAAGATAAT
This sequence comes from Carex myosuroides, assembly GCA_028015225.1. Classification (NCBI taxonomy): domain Eukaryota; kingdom Viridiplantae; phylum Streptophyta; class Magnoliopsida; order Poales; family Cyperaceae; genus Carex; species Carex myosuroides. Next base: position 135,594 of record CM051476.1, read on the forward strand.
TGGTAACGGGGAAAACACACTTTTTTGGCATCATAATTGGGGTCATGGCATACTAAAGTATGTTTTCCAATTATTATATCATAAAATTGATGATCAAGGAATTTTGGTTTCTAAGGCATTACAACATCAGTATTTTCAAATACTTGCCAACATGGTGGAAACGGATAAAGAGCAAGAACAGTTCGATGCTTTGCAACTCATTACTGCAACTGAAGACATGGATGTTACAAGGGAAGATGAAGTGCAATGGCCACTAACTGTAGATGGAAATTTCTCTGTTAAATCGATGTACAGAGAACTGAAGAATGAACCAAGAATAAAATTCAGAATACACAAGATTTGGAAATTGAAAGTCCCCCTAGAATGAAGGTTTTCGCTTGGTTAACCTTTTACGACAAAATTCTGACAACATAGAACTTGGAAAAAAGAGGTTGGAACTTACCGAGTAGATGTGCATTATGCAAGAGAGCTTCTGAAAGTGTGTCTCATTTATTTTCAGAATGCAATTTTACATTGGAGGTCTACCATGGTCTAAATATCACTTTTCTACTGCCACTGAGAAATTGGGAAGAGGTGCTCAAAGTCACACAGGCGCAGGAATGGATAGTGGGAAAGAGGGGCGACATTAAATCGAAGGAGATGATGGTAATTGCGATGTTCATCTGTTGGAGAGAGAGATGCTCCAGAATTTTCAATGACAAAACAAAGGAGACGCCACAGATAATAGAAGAAGTACGGGAACAATGGAACCTCATACATCAATGAGTTTTAAGTGCAGATTTTATCATTAGTACATATAGTGGTACCAGCGACAAGATGGAAGGCATATACCAGTACAAATGACAAGAGGCACGGAGTCACTGGTACGGAATACACCCTGTACAGTGCATTTTATATGTACTGGTACGGGACCTGATACCAGGATCCGCTACTGGTACCAGACCCGTTAACACGGAATGAGGGCAGACGCACTATAAGAACTGTGGATGAATTAGTATTTAAGTTTCTTTTCTTATCAGTTTTATATTTCATATTTTTATAATTTTTCTTCTCTTTTTTACGACTCAATACCCTTGAGTTGGACTTGTGTTTGTACTCTCAGTTACAAGACTCTTGTAACAGTTAAGTGAAAACAATGGGGGCTCTGACTCCTATTCTTACTCAAAAAAAATTTATTTAGTACAAAGTTAATTATTTTATTGCATATATTCATGTTTTATCATTTTATGACTGCTTGATACACGAAATAAAATTGAAATTGAAGAAACTTAGTGATGAAGCCAAAACATATAGCGAAAATCACTATCTTTTTTTCCGAAAAATGGCGAAAAGCAAATGCAAAGTAGCCATTTTTTTAATTTATTTATCGCAAATGTGTTTTTAGGTATTTTTGGCAGGTTTTTGAGAAAGTTGCGTATTTAGGGCAAAAGTGTCGTGTTTAGGCGATTTCCGAATAAGGCGTCAATCTGAGTCAGGCTGAGTCAATCCGAGTCAGGCCGAGTGAGACGAGTTAGGCTGAGTCAGATTGAGTCTTTCAATTATTTTATCTTTTTTTTTGAAATAGTTGTTGATCTATGATTTCAAATCACAAAAAAAATTATGCTCACAAAAAAAAATTCTAGCACATACAATCTATATGTTGGATATGAGGATGTTAATAATACTTCATTTGACACTACATTTAATGTCTTCAATTTTTGGCTCTCTACAACAATATTCCCTTCGTATTTTAATACAGAGGACGATGAGGTGATCCAGCCAACTCGGTATAGCTTCTGGCAATAAAAATGTTGTTACATTTGTAATACTTATATTATATTATATAATTAGTGGATTATTTGAGTGTAATTTTTTGTCTTAACATATTTTTTACAAATTATCTTTTTTTTACCTATTTTTTTCTATTTTTTTGCTACAAAATAAACTTCTGCCAAAAAAAATTCTAGTTTCCGATCTGATTCTTCCGATTCCGGCCGATTCATTTGATTCCGGTTCCACAGTCAAGTATCCAATTCCAATTCCGATTCCAATTCCGATTCCGATTCCGAGTTTCACAACCATGTTGATAAGTCCTAATTTGATATATAATTTGACTAGGGTTTAGCATATAAATAGATCAAATATCTCGATTTAATTAGTTTTATTGCTAAGAATTAGGTTACTGCCAAAGTTTGTGATGAATTATGTGGATTTGAAGAAAATGAAGAAATTAGAGAAGAAATCAAGGTGCAATCAAACTCTCTGGTATGCAGCGCATGGCCACATGCGGGTTGTACGAAGGAAGGAAGATCCGATTGATGGAAATTAGCTATATACGAATGGCTAAATTCTCTGTTACGGTCAAAATTGCCTAACCAAAATTGATGGAAACCACAGCAGGTCGCATGAAGAACACACGCGAAAATTGCCTAACCAAAATTAAAAAGATCAATATCCTCGAAACATTAATATTCGATCAAAAATACCTGATCGAATTTTGAACATGCACATACTATATGATAAGTATTGTCTTAATAGCCCGTGACTTTGATAGCGTCTGTATTTGTTAAAATCTGAAAACATCAAATGCACTTCAAACTTTTAATTCACTCTCAATATGATCGATCCAGAACTAAAGAAATACAACATCTGCTCACAAATCCCTAATATGTAAATAATTTACACAATTAAGCACTCACATGAGAGAACAACATCCATCAAAACAGGAACACATAGATCAAGAAAATAAACATTTGCACAAAAGAACAAAAAATACTGAATAAAGGAAGCATTTCATTCCATTTATCTATGACCGCTGGATGGTAACATGCTCTAGATAGGGAATGTTGTTGAGTTTGTTGCATTCAATAACATGGAATGTTTTAATCTCCAACATAGCCCTTGCGTCCACCACCAATTTCTCCAAGTTCTGCAATTTCGAAAGTGTTAAGGATTGTAGTCGTGGAAATCCCGTTGCTGAGCAAGCCATTTGATTCCCTATGTATGCTCCATCTTGTAAGCTTAGAAATTTCAGGGTTTTTAGCATCTCTAGCCGCGGCATGGGATCTTCCTTCAAACCAGACTTCTTTAGGGTGAGTTTGGTGAGATTTGGTTGGAACTTAACATTATCAATGAAAAGGTTCGTACAATTCCACTTTCCCTCTAACCGAATTGATTTCACAGTATCAAGATTTGGAAATACCCGCGTATCGGCCAATTCTGATGGTACAGAGTCACCTATTATTGTCAATGATAGGAGATGATCTGACTGGCTAAGTAGATCAGAAACAGATTTCCAATCCAGATCATCCGGATTTGAAAGGGCCAGCTTCCTCAGGCTGATTAGGAATTTGGGACATTCATTTATCCATGATTGAGGAACCACAACTGATTTCAAGGTTTGTAGGTCAGTTATGTTGGCATTTGCAGGAGGGCCCTCAATTTCTGGGCTGGCTACATATACATGACAGAGTGCTGTGATTTTCCAAAAGGATTTAGGTAGGGTCTTTATGTTTGTATTTCTAACATCCAGTGTTTGAAGATTATGAATGACCTCTATATTTTCTGGGAGTGTATCTATGCTAGTACCTCTCAAGCCCAAATAACGTAAGTAGGTCATCTTTGTTATTGCTGCCTGGGGTACCGTGGACCCAAACAATTCCAACACTCTGAGAAACCTGGCATTTCTAAGAATGTTTTGATGAAAATTTAAAGCCAAAAAGGAGTGCAAATGACTAATATCAAGTTCTCCATATACACATTTGTTATCACCGTGGAGTGATACACGAAACAGGGATTCAATCGTTCTCTTATCTGGGTTAGCAACCAAAAACCCCTGCTTGTCAGATTTTTCAATGGCAAAACGATGGAGTAATGGATTAACACCACAATACTTGATTGAGCCCGATAATGATCTCTCCGTGACATCAATCAACGACCTACAGGCAATAACAAAAAGTTAAACATGAAATGTAACAGTGAGAGTATCAAAACTTGTTGCATTTTCACGATAAATTGACCACCATAAATTTATTAATCTTTACATAAACAACTAAAATATGGAAACATGTATATTCCCCTTAATTTTTTATTAGATTGGGAAAATAAGACCCTATGCTTAAAGCAATCACCATCCAAGCATCTCGATAGCCTTTTATGTAAGAAACAAAAAAAAAAAATTAATATTCCAAAGAAATGCGGAAATGTGTGATTTCAAAAATCAGTGAACGTACCTTTTCTCAAGTTGCTCGAGGTACTTGTACGCTGTCTCCTCTGCAGCCTCCTCTTCTCTCTCTGTTTGGATAAATCCTTCAGCAATCCATATGTTAATTAGAGACCTGGTGGGGATCTTATAGTGTTTGGGGTAACATGCTAAGTAGAGGAAACATGGTTTGAGAAAGTAAGGTAAATCCTCATAGCAGTAGTTCATGATGTTCAACAATACCTTGTCAATATCACTATTGAATGTGCACAGTTCATCTTTCACTTTCTTCCATGTACCGTTGATTTTTTCTTTGAGTGAAAGGAGGCTGCCTATTAAAACCAAGGCTAGAGGTAAACCATGACATGCCTCACAAATCAGTTGAGGGAGATTATCCAGCTCTTGGGACGCCTCCTTTAAAAGGTTTTTCTTTTGGGAAGGTTCGTTGTTCTCATGAAGAGCAGGAAATGCCTTCAAGAGGAAGAGTTTCAGGCTTTCTGACCAATTCAACCTCATGTTTGGATTGTCTAACCGGATACAAATTTTCTCAATTCTGTTCAACTCTTCAAAATTTTCCCCGTAAACATCCTCAAGAGCAAACTCTTTCTTTGCTGGGTTCTGTTGAAAATAATCCAAGTCAGAAATGAATACGGACCGTATCAGCCAATACGGACCGTATCAGCCAATAAAAGATGCAGTTTTTATATTTCGGTTTTTACAGCAGTTTATTTTCTGTTTAGAATTAATTGTAAACTTGGACAGCAAGTTATCTATTTAGACATGTACAAGAAGTAGTGGGTAGTTATTAATTAGTATGTCATGTAGTGGGTTGGTTATAGGTTAGTTATAGCAAAGTTAGTGGAGTTAGTGGGGTGCGAAATGAGGGATATGCACCACTATAAATAGTAGATCTGTTTATTTAATTAATTAATGAAAAAAATGGAGTTGTGAAATTTTCGGCTGCTGCCTTGTTTTCTGTTTTTTCCTCTTTTCCGAAAAACTCCCAACAAAATTGGTATCAGAGCAAGGTGAGAGATCAAGGCAGATCCGACCAAGGCAAAGGTGAGAGGGTGAGAGATCAAGGCAGATCCGACTAAGCCAAAGGTGAGAGATCAAGGCAGATCCGACCATGGCCGACGCAGGCAACAACACCACCATTAGCATGTCAAATCAGATGGTACCTTTGTTCAAGGGTGAGAGTTACGAATTCTGGAGCATCAAGGTACGAACTATGTTGAAATCTCATGGCTTGTGGGAACTAGCAGACAAGGGAATACCGAATCCTGATCCGACACCAATCGACACAGCCAAGCGAGATGCAAAGGCGCTCTTCTTCATTCAGCAAGTCATACACAAATCGGTGTTTGCAAAGATTGCAGCAGCAGAAACAGCAAATCAGGCTTGGACAACTCTGAAAACCGCATTTCAGGGAAGTTCCAAGGTGGTAGCCATCAAGTTGCAGGGCTTGAGACGGGAGTTTGAGACATTGAACATGAAACAAGGCGAGTCAGTTCAATCCTTCTTCACGCAAGTTACAACAATTGTCAACCAAATTCAAAGTTGTGGAGAAGATCTTCCAGAAAAGACGGTTGTGATGAAGGTGTTGCGCAGCCTTACAGCAAAGTTTGATCATGTGGTCGCAGCAATCGAAGAATCCAAAGATCTGTCCACCTACACGTTTGATGAGTTGATGGGATCACAGCAGGTCCATGAAGTTCGTCTCAACCGATCAGAAGTGAAAGATGACACCAAAGCTTTCTATACCGGCAATTCCTCAAGAAGCCAACAGCAAGGCCGAGGTAGAGGCCAAGGTTACGGCAGAGGTCGAGGCAGTCAAGGCGGCAGAGGCAGAGGCAAGCCGAGTTACAATCAACCGCATTCTAATCAACCGAAGAAAGATGTAGAATGCTACTACTATCACAAGAAAGGGCATATGCAAGCCGATTGCTACAAGAAACAGAGAGAAGAAGGTCAAGATGTGGAGTGTTATTTCTGCCACAAGCCTGGTCATGTGCAAGCCGACTGCTACAAGAAGAAAAGAGAAGAAGGACAGGCAAGTTTTGTTGAAGAGAAGAGCAATCATGCACAGTTGTTCATGGCCAAAACCTATGAAGAATCAGATGCGAGTCAAATCTGGTTTTTGGACAGCGGGTGCTCAAACCATATGACGGGTTTCAAACATCTATTTGATGAATTAGATGAGTCATACAAGAAAGCAGTAAAGCTTGGTGATGATAAAGAGATTCATGTTGAAGGAAAAGGAAGAGTAGACGTGCAGACCAGCAGTCACAATACACGGATGCTACATGATGTGTACTATATTCCTCAACTGTCCCAAAACCTTCTCAGCATTGGTCAGATGATGGACAGCGGGTGTACCATCAAGTTTGAAGGCGACAATTGCAAAATTGTAGATGCAACCACAGATCAGACGATGGCAACAATCAAGAAGACACAAAACAACTTGTTCCCTCTGGAGATAGCCAAGGTGAAAGACAAGGCACTTGCAGCCAAGGAGATTAGTTCGAGCGAGTTATGGCATTTAAGGTATGGTCATCTAAACATGAATGGTTTGAGATTGTTGAATCAAAAGAAAATGGTGAATGGGTTACCCGAAATTGGTGAAATCGGGTTATGTGAAGGATGTGTGTTTGGCAAGCAATCGAAGCTGCCATTTCCAAAAGATCAGTCGATGCGTGCAACCAAGGTACTTGAGTTAGTGCATACTGATTTGTGTGGACCCATGGAGGTTGAATCAATGGGAGGAAGCAAGTATTTTATGCTGTTTATCGATGATTACAGCAGGATGACTTGGGTATATTTTCTTAGCTATAAAAGTGAAGCGTTTGGGCTGTTCAAAAGGTTCAAAGCCATGGCAGAGACGCAAACAGGGGCTAGGCTGAAAGCTCTAAGATCAGATCGTGGTGGTGAGTTTCAATCAAAAGAATTCAAGCAGTTTTGTGAGAAAGAAGGGGTGCTACAGCAGTTGACCACTCCATACACACCTGAGCAAAATGGTGTAGCTGAACGTAAGAACCGCACGGTAGTAGAACTAGCAAGAAGTATGCTGAAATCTAAAGGTATGCCGAATAGTTTTTGGGCTGAAGCAGTAGCAACAGCGGTATATGTTCTAAATCTGTCACCGACCAAGGTAGTGATGAACAAAACACCGTTTGAAGCGTGGTTTGAAAGGAAGCCCAGTGTGGGGCATTTGCGTGTTTTTGGGTGCATCGCTTACACTCTCATAACTACACAAAACCGAAAGAAACTGGACTCAAAATCTGAAAAGTGTGTGTTCATTGGGTATTGCATACAATCTAAAGGTTATAGGTTGTTTAATCCGGTGACAAAGAAGATTATAGTCAGTAGAAATATCATGTTCGATGAGAATGCTAGTTGGAGTTGGTCTATGGAGGAAGACAACACACCAATAGCAGAAATAGAAGATGAAGAAGAAGAAGGCAGCAGTGAGCAGCCGCAAAGCAGTCCAAGCTCGAGTATAACATCACATCGGATGATTGATTCGGATACACAAGGAAGAAAGGTACGATCCCTACAAGAATTGTATGAAGCAACTCAGGTTTTGTATGTAGCAGATCCATTGTCCTATGAAGAAGCCGTAGAAAGAAAGGAATGGGTGCAAGCAATGAAAGAAGAAATGAGTTCAATCGAGCAAAACCAAACCTGGAAGTTGGTGGAATTACCAAAAGATCGCAATGCGATTGGAGTTAAATGGGTTCAAGACTAAATTTGGTCCAGATGGCAATGTATTAAAATACAAAGCGAGGTTAGTGGCAAAAGGATATGCACAAAAGCAAGGCATAGACTATGAAGAGACGTTCTCCCCGGTGGCTAGATTTGAAACGGTTCGATTGTTGATTGCAATGGCTGCCCAATTGAGACAACCTATCTATCAATTTGATGTGAAGTCAGCATTCCTCAATGGTGAACTAAAAGAAGAGGTTTATGTTGAGCAACCGGAAGGGTTTGTGGTGAAGGGCAAAGAACAGTGGGTGTACCGTTTGTTCAAAGCATTATACGGTTTGAAGCAGGCTCCCCGTGCATGGTACAGCAAGATTGATGCACATTTTCAGAAATTGGGATTTGAGAGAAGCAAGAATGAGCCTAATCTCTATGTGAAACGCAAAGAAAAAGGAGGTTTAATAGCGGTATGTCTCTATGTTGATGATATGATTTATTTTGGCACAAATGACGCAATGGTGAAGGAGTTTAAAGAACAAATGATGCGTGTGTTTGAGATGACCGATCTAGGAGAAATGCATTACTTTCTAGGTCTGGAGGTTGAACAAGAGAAGGGAAGAATCTTTGTGTCCCAACGCAAGTATGGAAGAGACTTAGTAGAAAAGTTTGGTTTAAAAGATTGCAATCCCGTACTAATTCCAATGAATGCAAATGAGAAGTTGTTAGCTATTGATGGAACTGGAGCAGCAGATGCAACTCGGTTTAGGAGTTTGGTGGGAGGTCTGTTGTACTTGACGCACACAAGACCAGACATCACACATGCAGTTGGAATGGTTGCGAGATACATGCAGAATCCAACTAAACAACACATGGGAGCAGCAAAGCGAATTCTTAGGTACATTGCAGGTACAACAAGCTATGGTCTGTGGTACAAGGGTGTTGATGAACCGTGTTTGACAGGCTACAGCGATAGTGACTGGGCAGGCAGCATAGATGATCGAAAAAGCACAACAGGTCAGGTGTTCTTCTTTGGCAACAGCGTAATAAGTTGGAATTCGAAGAAACAGTCAACAGTTGCACTATCAACTGCAGAAGCTGAGTACAATGCAGTAACATCAGCAGCATGCCAAGGTGTATGGTTAAGGCGCTTATTGGAAGAGTTAGATTGTGAGCAGAAAGGTGCTACAATACTCTATTGTGATAATCAGTCGACAATTGCAATTAGTAACAACCCGGTGCATCATAATAGAACAAAGCACATAGACACTCGGCTCCATTTCATACGAGACCTGATTGAGCAAAAGATGATAGAGTTGTAGTATGTGAACACGAACCAGCAAGTTGCAGATGTGCTGACCAAATCACTCCCACGAGAGAAGTTCAACTGGTGTCGAGACATGATGAATGTGCTGGACTTTGGATTAAGGGGGGGTGTTGAAAATAATCCAAGTCAGTAATGAATACGGACCGTATCAGCCAATACAGACCGTATCAGCCAATAAAAGATGCAGTTTTTATATTTCGGTTTTTACAGCAGTTTATTTTCTGTTTAGAGTTAATTGTAAATTTGGACAGCAAGTTATCTATTTAGACATGTGCAAGAAGTAGTGGGTAGTTATTAATTAGTATGTCATGTAGTGGGTTGGTTATAGGTTAGTTATAGCAAAGTTAGTGGAGTTAGTGGGGTGCGAAATGAGGGATATGCACCACTATAAATAGTAGATCTGTTTATGTTAATTAATTAATGAAAAAAATGGAGTTGTGAAATTTTCGGCTGCTGCCCTGTTTTCTGTTTTTTCCTCTTTTCCGAAAAACTCCCAACAGGTTCGACTTCAACTTGTAACAGCAATACACAATACCAGCAATAATATTCAGGATGTCCCCCCACTCCTTAACCAGCTTATCAATGGCCTTTCGGGTTTCATGATCATGGAAGTTAGAAGAGTAACTGTCGGTGGTATATTGGTCATGAATCGCACTCATGAACTTCCCAATTTTGCGAACCGTTAGTCTCAGTCCCTTAATTAAGGTTTGTTGATCATCCTCAGTTTGCTTCTTAAAATCACTCCATGTCATGTACATCTGGAACTTGAGTAGCTCTTGCACAACAAAATCTAGTTTATGCATGTGATGAGAGCTGTTCTTTGATAAAAAATCTTTGAAGAAAGTTTCTGATAGCCTCTCAACTATGAAAGGTAAAGCATCCATTTATATCTCTTCTTGTTATGCTTCCTCTGCCTGGTAGTTGTGAGGCTAAAGGACAAAAGAGAATGCATGAGTGGAAATTCAGAAATAGATCAAATGACTGAAATTGTCAATTCTTGGACGATGCAATACTGCTACTATTTTTTTTTGCAGTGTGTGCATACTGGTTTGTGCAGTAGATGGGTGCTTTACATGCATCAGTAATTGCAAACTACCTGTACTCTTCTTACATCGTACAGAATATGAGAGATAACCACAAACCAAACCGCCCCTTATTCTAATAAAGATAAATTACTCTCTACTCAGCAATTGCTAAAGATCAATTAACAACTCTGTCCCCTATCAAATCTACAACCATAGAAATTTAGTGAATTAAAATTGATTTGCGACTTCTACAATTGAATCAAAAAAAAGTGTTGGGTGAACGTACTTATATTTTAAAAATAAAAAAAATATTTCTATACCCAGATGCTGCTCATCACCCTTGCACCTTCTGGGATTTAAATCTGTTCTCTATGGGAAAACGACAGTATAACTGACTATCTGAGGGGACACCTTATTCAGAATGTAATTTTAAACTTCAACACAACGTACCTGTTAGATCTGTAATATGTTTTTGTCACTCTTATTCTCTCGGCCAAGAAAAATCCAGTCTAATGATTCATTTTTTTAAAATGGCCAGGAACTCTATGGTTTGGAGTGGCATTAATTTAGCCTACATCATTTGCCACCTCAATTTCTTTTGCAACTCTTTACAACAGAGAGGTGTACAAATCAAATTGGAAGACAGATTTCGTAATATGGAGTAACGTAACAAAACTTACCATGTATTTGGACAAATTGTTGACACATAACATGCAGTTGTCTAAGGTTATCCAATTAACATAAACTAAAGATATAGTAAATAAGAATAGTTTGCTTACGATTAAAGATGGATTAATCTGCGAACTGTTTGGCCCAGTTGAACATCATGTAAATCGACTGTAGGGTTTAAATGCTAGATATCTCTGTCTCTCTCCTATCTGAAGATCTAGATAGAGTGAGCGTTTAAATGGTAGATCTTGTGAAATAACCACATGGGATCCGAATAATCAGCAGGGGAAACAAAATATTCAGCAGAGGAAACAAATTGATATCAAGCAAAGATGGAAAGAATCAATTACAAATTGATATCCAGCAGCTTCTCTCCCCAGTAGATTCCTTAGATGGTTCAGGAATTGATTTGTTGTATTATCTATCCTTACATTCTAAATTTAGAAGATGTAATAGGATTCAATCTTTATGTTAAATAGGATTGGCTGGTGCCATGTAAGAACAGAACAAAATATTCTTTGATCAATAAAATATGGGAGGGAAGGGAGATTCATGGGAGTTCTGTGTTATTTAATTTTATACAAGTAATTTTGTCATGGTATCAGAGCGGGAATTGTTTTGAGGTACGGATTGCTGATGGTCATACCGAAGGTGATCTAGATACCTCATTCAATCCTATATCTCTGGTGTTCCGCTGCTAGACAAGAAATGACGAACACACCTCCAGAATCAAACATTGACATGCGAGATACAGCGAAAATTCTCATAGAAGAGTTCTCAAAGAAGCTCTCCCAAATCATGGCACAAAGTCAGAATAAGTCCTCTGAAGGCGTGGGGCAATCTCATTCAAGCGAAAACTCGAATTCAGGCATCACCATAAAGTTGGATGGCCACAATTATCGAATTTGGGCGCAAATGGTTGAGATGGAACTAAAAACTCGAGATAAACTCGGGTATGTGAAAGGGGACCAGAAAATTCCGTTACCAACCGATGGGGCATACAAACGATGGGAGATCGAAGACAACATGGTGAAGAGTTGGCTGATCAAATCCCTTGACAAATCATTAGTTGGCAGCTTCATCAATTGTTCCACTGCACGAGAAGTTTGGGAAGCACTCGCCACGACTTTTTTCGATGGTAATGATTCTGCTCAGTACTATGATCTAAGGCGTAAAACCTATAACTTGAGACAAGGAGGCAACTCTGTTGAAACCTATTACAAGGAACTTCAAGGTTTGTGGAGAGAGATGGACACCTTTATTGGCATCGAGAATATCGAAAGGTATAACAAAATAGTTCAAGAAGAAAGGTTGTTTAATTTTCTGAATGGTCTTAGTGATCGGCTAGACCAGATGAGGGCACATATACTCCAAACTTCTCCACTTCCCACCACAGAACAAGCCTTCGCCTGGGTTAGGAGAGAAGAAGTGCGCCACAATCTAATGGTAGGAAGAGATGAGATGTCGGCTGCAGTCATGTATGCCGGAACTAAACCCACTCTGAAATCTCCCTCTGAAATGCTACCTAGTAACCAGAAATCTGATCACAAAAAACACCTAAAATGCACTCATTGTGGGGGCACACGGCACACTAGAGAAACATGCTTCGAAATCCATGGATACCCTGAATGGTGGCGAGAAGGGAAGAAGAAGACTGGAGGGTACAACCGTGCAAGACCAAATGTGAACATGATTCAGTCAACAGCTGCTGGCCAAACCACAGAAGCTGCTGGAATTACTGAAGCTGCTGACCGAACCATTGAAGAGAAGCAGTATGAGGCAGCAGCTTGCGCAAGTCAACAGCAGCCTAGTTTTTCCCTAATCCCAGCGGTTTCCAACCATACTCACCTAGGTGAAGGTAATTTAAATATTGGTACTAATAAAAATTCTGAATGGATAATAGATTCGGGAGCGTCAGATCACATGACTTATGACCAAAATGATTTTTGCGGCTTGGTTACTCCACGAAGACTCGAGATTGTAAATGCAAATGGCGAAAAACACCCGGTTACGGGTGCAGGAAGAGTATCTCTTACACCTTCAATATCATTATCTAATACTTTACTTGTTCCTTCACTGTCATCAAAACTACTCTCTGTTGGACAGATTTCAGATGATTTGAATTGTATTGTACTCATGTACCCACGTTTCTGTCTTTTTCAGGACGCACATACGAAGGAGATTTTAGGGCGTGGTACTAGAAGGGGAAAATTGTACGTTATGGAAGATATCAGTGAAGGAAGAGTACATCATGTTAAGTCTCGAGAAATCACCTCTTACCAAATTATCAAGTGGCATAAACGGTTAGGGCACCCATCTTTTGGGTATATGAAAAAGCTTATTCCCGGTATTTTTGAAAAATGTGATAAAGAATCTTTTGATTGTACAACGTGCATTAAAGCCAAAAATCACCGTGTCTCTTTTCAAAGAACTGATAATATAAGTATTGAACCTTTTGCTCTTGTTCATTCCGATGTTTGGGGACCATCCCCGGTTAAAACTTTGCATGGCAATAGATTTTTTGTTCTCTTTGTCGATGATTGTACTCGTATGACATGGTTATACTTGTTAAAAACAAAAGGGGAAGTTGCAAGTGTAATCAAATCTTTCTGTAATCTAATAAAGACTCAGTATGGGAAAGAAATACGAGTTTTAAGGAGTGATAATGGGGGAGAATTTCTAAATAGGGAATTAAAAGATTTTTTTCTGGAAAAAGGGATAATCCACCAAACATCCTGTGTTAATACACCACAACAGAATGGGGTGGCAGAGCGGAAAAATAGGCATATTTTGGAAACAACCCGAGCGTTAATTATTGACAATAATGTTCCAAACAAATTTTGGGAAGAGGCCATTACCACCGCAGTTTACCTCATTAATAGAATGCCTTCAAAAACTTTGAATTTCAAAACCCCTCTTCAGATCTTAGCATCGTTTGTCCATCTTCCTTCCATTCTTACTTTGCCTCCTAAAATCTTTGGGTGTACAGTTTATATACACATCCACAAGAATAAAAGAACGAAACTAGATCCTTGTGCAGAAAAATGTGTATTCCTTGGATACGGAACAAATCAAAAGGGATATAGATGCCACAACCCCATTACAAACCGAACGTATGTAACAATGGATGTTGATTTTTTAGAAGATGAACCATATTTCCAAAATAATGAATTTCCTTCTCAGGGGGAGAGTAATATTGAGCAGGAAATCTTATTTCTTGAGCCACAAATTTCTGAGCCGAAAATTTCTATTTCTGGTTCTAAGCCGCAAACCACTAACTTGCCACAAACCGAAGTGCCATTTCCAGCAGAAAATTCAGAAACCGAAGTGCCATTTCCAGCAGAAAATTCAGAAACCGAAGTGCCATTTTCAGCAGAAAATTTAGAAACCGAAATGCCATTTCCAGCAGAAAATTCAGAAATAGATCCAGCAGAAAAGTCACAGCAGAATCGGACTGAGTCAGAAAGTAGAACAGAAGAAAGGGGGAGTCCTGCTGGCCTCGATATATGGATAGAATTAGGTGATGAAGATGTACAATTTTCCCCCTCTCAACCACAGGGCCCATCTCCTGAGGTAAGTGCTCCTGAATCTTCGAGAAAGTTACCGCCTAGAATCAATCGTGGAAAGGCTCCAGTGCGGTATGATCCACATTATGATCCAAAAAACCCTGCAAAATTTTCAATGTCCAATTTTGTGACATTAAATAAACTAACAAAAGAAGCCGAAGCTTTTGCTTTGAACTTGTCTTTGATACAGGTTCCAAATAAAGTAGAAGAGGCACTTGGTGATCCAAACTGGAGAAAGGCAATGGAGACCGAGATGGAGGCACTCCAAAAGAACGAGACATGGTCTGTGACAGAATTACCTGAAGGAAAAAGATCAGTTGGATGTAGGTGGATATACTCCATCAAGTACAATGCCAATGGGACCATTGAGAGATACAAGGCAAGACTTGTTGCAAAGGGGTACACACAGAAGTATGGAGTAGACTTTCAAGAGACATTCTCTCCAGTTGCAAATTGAACACTGTAAGGGTCTTATTATCCCTAGCAGCAAACATGGATTGGCCTTTGCATCAATTTGATGTAAAGAATGCATTTTTGCATGGAGAAATTGAAGAGGAAATCTATATGGATTTGCCACCTGGGTTTAAATATTCGGGACCGGCAAATGCAGTCTGTAAACTAAAAAAGGCATTGTATGGTCTTAAGCAATCTCCTCGAGCATGGTTCGGAAGATTCTCTGGAGCAATGAAGAAATATGGGTTTGATCAGTGTGATTCAGATCATACTCTATTTATTAAACGAAAAGGAGATAAACTAACAGTGCTCATTATCTATGTTGATGACATGATTATCACAGGAAATGATGAGGAAGAGATGCACAGACTAGAGGAGAAACTATCACAAGAATTTGAAATGAAGAACCTTGGAAGGCTCAAATATTTTTTGGGAATAGAGGTAATGAGGTCTAAGGAAGGTATATTTCTCTCTCAAAGAAAATATGTACTTGACCTTTTGAAGGAATTAGGGATGCTTGAGTGCAAACCCGCAGATAGTCCAATGGTACCTAACACTAAGGTTGAAATAAACCTTGAACAAATACCTGAGAATAGGGAGAGATACCAAAGATTAGTTGGAAAGTTGATCTACTTGTCACATACAAGACCCGATATTGCATATGCTGTAGGAGTAGCTAGTCAAGTTATGCATTCTCCTAGTAAAGAACACATGGATCTGGTTATTAGAATTGTGAGATATCTAAAGGGGTCTCCTGGAAGGGGTATTTTGTTTAAATCTCATGGACACCTGGACATTATGGGGTATTCGGATGCGGACTGGGCTGGAAGTAACATAGATAGAAGATCTACATCTGGCTACTTTACCTTTGTGGGAGGCAACCTAGTGACCTGGAGGAGCAAGAAACAAAAAGTGGTGGCTTTATCAAGTGCTGAAGCAGAATTTCGTGGCATGTCAAAAGGTATCTGTGAATTATTGTGGTTACGAAAACTATTGAAAGAACTAGGATATCCCACATGCAAGGAAATAAGTCTATTCTGTGACAACAAAGCTGCCATAGCTATAGCTCAAAATCCCGTCCAACATGATAGGACGAAACACATTGAAGTGGATCGACATTTCATCAAGGAAAACTTGGAAACAAAAACAATCAACTTCCCATTTGTGAAATCTAGTCAACAGCTCGCGGACATCTTAACCAAAGCAGTACCAAGCAAGTTGTTTCACGATGTATTGGACAAGTTAGGCATGTTCGATCTTTTCATGCCAACTTGAGGGGGAGTGTGAAATAACCACATGGGATCCGAATAATCAGCAGGGGAAACAAAATATTCAGCAGAGGAAACAAATTGATATCAAGCAAAGATGGAAAGAATCAATTACAAATTGATATCCAGCAGCTTCTCTCCCCAGTAGATTCCTTAGATGGTTCAGGAATTGATTTGTTGTATTATCTATCCTTACATTCTAAATTTAGAAGATGTAATAGGATTCAATCTTTATGTTAAATAGGATTGGCTGGTGCCATGTAAGAACAGAACAAAATATTCTTTGATCAATAAAATATGGGAGGGAAGGGAGATTCATGGGAGTTCTGTGTTATTTAATTTTATACAAGTAATTTTGTCAGATCTCTCCCTCTGTGTCTCTCTCCTCTATCTAGATCTAGATGTTGTGATGAACAATAGTAATTTGATATTTTACCCGGCCAGTATTCTGAAGAAGATATGTATCGGGTGAAATAACTTGGATTATGGCTAATGGCGGCAATAGGTTTCAATACAAGACAGCCGGTGCAGGAAACAAATGAATGGAGGCAGAAATTTGTCTGGTCTACTGGTTTGTTTCTATTGAATTTTATGAAATCTGAGGAGAAACTTTTCTATTCATTCACAGTGTGTATTTTTGGTACAGTGGGGATTGCTATATATTTTACAATGGCTAATTTAGCCGTTGGTATTATACCGTTGCCTATTATCTATTTTCGGTACCTCTGAACAGTGTACCGTTGGTACCTTTGCCTAAAATAGAATTTGCCTTTTCTACTTTTAATCCTAGCCTATTGATCGATGATGGATGACTGAGATCAATTCCCTCTATTCTTAATCATATTTCCAACACCCTCCCTCAAGCTTAGAGTGTAGATATCGTACAATCCGAGCTTGCTTGTAATATCTTCAAATTGTCGAGGGTCTAATCCTTTAGTGAAAGCGTCGGCCAATTGTTCTTCACTTTTAACATACGGTGTTTCTATTTCCTTTGATTGAATCTTCTCTCTAATGAAGTGGCAATCTACTTCTATGTGTTTAGTTCGCTCATGAAACACCGGATTAGAAGCGATGTGTCGAGCGGAGTTGTTGTCGCAATACATCTTCATGGGTTGATCACTAGTAATTCCCATGTCTTTGAGTAATTGCTTGAGCCATATTAATTCACTTGCGGTTGATGCCATGGCACAATATTCCGCCTCGGCACTAGATCGTGTCGCAACACTTTGCTTCTTGCTTTTTCATGCGACTAAATTTCCGCCTACAAATGTGCAAAAACCGGTAGTGGATTTTCGATCGAAACTTCTGGCCCAATCTACATCGGAATAGCCACATATATCATTAGAATTATTGTTTTTCATCCAAATTTCTTTTCCGGGATTATTATTTAAATATCTTAAAATTTTATGTATGGCCTCTAAATGAGGAGTTCTTGGTAAATGCATGAACCTACTAATTTGGCTTACCGCAAATGAAATATCCGGACAGGTGACCGTAAGATAGATTAATTTGCCTACTAATTTTTGAAAATGGTTGATGTCTTCTAATGGTTTACCATCCTCACTATTTAATTTACATTTGTTGTCGGTTGGGGTAGAAGTTGGTTTACAACCTAACTTTCCGGTTTCTTTTAATAGGTCCAAAGTGTATTTTCTTTGTGAAATAAAAATGCCCGACTTAGAGTGCGCTACCTCTATTCCTAAAAAATATTTTAAATATCCAAGGTCTTTAATATCAAATTTTTCTTTTAATTGACTTTTAATTTTCCTAATTTCTTCTATGTTGTTTCCGGTAATTATTATGTCATCTACATATACTAATACAAGAGTTGTGTTGTCTTTATCAATTTTAGTGAATAAAGAATGGTCGGCACTACTAATTTTCAAATTACAAGAATTTAAATAGGAGCTAAGTTTTCCATACCATGCCCGTGGAGATTGCTTCAATTCATATATTGATTTATTTAACCTACAAACTAGATTATATTTGTTTTCCAATTTATGACTGTGTTTTAGGTTCATATATACCTCTTCTTCAAGTGTTCCTTGAAGAAACGTATTTTTCACATCCATTTGGTATAGGTTCCAACCATTATTTACCGCAATAGAAAATAAAATTCTAACGGTGTTTATTTTTGCTACCGGTGCAAAGATTATAATCTATTCCGTAGGTTTGGGTATACCCTTTGGCCACTAATCTTGCCTTGTACCGTTCTATGGTACCATCACTTTTATATTTGGTTTGGTATACCCATTTGCACCCTACGGGTTTTTTATTTTTTGGTAATTGTACAATTACCCATGTTTCATTTTTTTCTAAGGCATTCAATTCTTCCCTCATGGCTTTACACCATATTGGTTTTGTTATGGCCTCTTGATAATTTAGTGGTTCTACTTCCTTACTAACCGAAGTAAGGAATGCTTTGTATGACAAGGAAATGTTTTCATATGAAACAAAGTCTTGTATGGGGTATTGTACGGTATATGTTACAAAATCTCTAAGTCTTGTAGACGGTTGAGGTATTCTTGATGACCTTCGCACTACCGAATTTTCTTCAATTTCATTATCATTGTCACTATTATTATTTTCACTTGTTTCTTTTTCATGATCATTGATATGGTTTATGTTTTGTAAGGGTTCTTGTTCATTTATGTGAGGTACTAGGGGGCAAACTTGACCATTAGTGTGTGGCTCATCAATTATTTCTTTGGTTTTAAAATATGGTTCCTCTTCACAAAATATAACATCTATAGAAAAATTTAGTTTTTTATTTTTTGGATCATAGCATTTATATCCCTTCTTAAAAGATGAATATCCCAAAAAAATAGTTTTTGTTGACATATAATCTAACATATCCTTTCTTTGAATTTTTACCCAACATACACAACCAAATACTCTTAAATAATTTAGATTATATTTTTGTTGATAAAGAATTTCTAATGGACTTTTATTATTAAGTACACTACTTGGCAATCGGTTAATTAGATGAGTGGCACAAAGAATGGCATCCGACCAATATATTTTTGGAACGTTATTTTGAAATAAAAATGCTCTTGTCGTTTCTAACAAATGTCTATTTTTTCTTTCCGAAACTCCATTTTGTTCGGGTGTATTTATGCATGTTGTTTGATGTATAATCCCTTTAATTCTAAAAAGATTTGTGAAATTTTTGTTTATGAATTCCGTACCATTGTCGGATCTAAAAATTTTTAGTTTAGTATCAAATTAATTTTCTATTAAATTTAGAAATTCTTCAAAGCATTTAAATACTTCATCTTTTGATTTTAATAAATATAACAAAGTAGCTCTTGAAAAATCATCAATAAATATAACAAAATATCTAAATCCATTATATGAATTAATTGGGGCCGGTCCCCATACATCGGAATGAACCAAGTTAAACATGGCTTCACTTCTACTATTTGAATGAGAAAAAGGAAGTCTTGTTTGTTTGGCCATTTTACAAATATCACAATTGATACAATTTAAATTTGGAAATGCTACAATACTAGTTAAAATCTTATCGGAAGGATGTCCAAGTCTTTTGTGCCATAGATCACAACTAACTAATTTTGCGGAAGCACCTAAACTCAATTTTTGTAGATTCAAAATGTAATGTCCATTTTTAAGAAAACCTTCCCCAATCGTCTTCCCGGTTTTCCGGTCCTGAAATATAACATTTTTACAAGAAAAAATTGCCTCACAATTAAAATCTTGTGTTAATCTTTTAATCGAAATTAAATTTATAAGAAATGATTTTAAATATAGTACATTATCAATTTTTTTGTTAAAAAGGTTGATTTTGCCTATGCCATCTATTTTTGTTTTCATACCGTTTGCTACCATTACATATTGATTTTTATTTGTCGGGTCTAAATTGGTAATCAATTGTTTATTACCAAACATATGATCGTAGCACCACTATCTACAATTATTTGGTCAAATAAATTAAATTTTTGGAATTGAGAAACAGTACCGCATGAACTAGAGGTGTTCTGTTGAGTATACCACACAGAGAACTGCTTCAGCATCTGCTGCATTGGATCCTCAGCTTTGTAACCGCCTGACCCGCTAGCTGCTGACCTGTTTCTGAAAAAGTGAGGTGCCGGTTTAATAGACTCGGTTTGAGTCTGAGCCGAGAAAGCCCGATCGGTTTGGTTTTGTGCAGTTTCGGTTTGCACTGAGTAACCCCTGTGAGGTGCTTCATTTCCGCCTCTTTTTTCTTCGTCTCTGTAGCCTCCTCTCCCCGATCTTCCGCTGCACCATTCTTCCAATTTTTTGGTTGAAGGTGCGGATGGAGAAACCAGCACCTCTCGTGAGTATGCCCTTCTTTCTTACAGTGAGAGCACCTTTCTTTGGAATTTTGTCGGTTTTGAAAGTTAGGGTTTTTGAAATTTCTAGCGGCGAGGCCGTGGGTCTCGTGTCCCTCGCCATTTTTGGCTTGTGGACCGCCCATAGTTTGTCGTCTTGTTTCTTCTCGGTGTAGCATGGCTGCGACCGCCGAGTATGAGGGGAGTTCGGCCCCGAGAAGAATTTGCGACCTCACGGCTTCGTAGCTGTCATCTAGACCCGTGAGGTACACAAAAATTTCATCTTCTTGTTGCCTTTTTTGGAGCTCATTGAAATCAGTTGTGATTGGTCGATAAATTTTGAGCTCGTCAAATTTTTTCTTGAGGTGGCCGAGGTATTCTGTGTTGGTCACTGAACCTTGTTTGGCTGTGTGAATTTCTTGTTTGAGTCTAAAGATATGTGCATGGTTTTGTTGTTGGCCAAAGAATGCTTTGACATCTTCCCATAGGCCGTGTGATGTGGTACTGCTGTGAAGGAAGAGGTCTGAAATTTGGGGTTCCATGAAATCTAATAGCCAAGCCATGATTTTGTGATCTGTGGCTTGCCATTGTCGCATTGCCTGTTTTTCTTCCTCTGATGGTTTTGCTGGATCTGTGACTTTTGGTTTGTTTTTTTTCTCCGGTGATGAATTCGATTTTTTCTCTTCCACTCAGGGATAGAGTTACTGATTTTGCCCAAGATAGATAATTTCTATCATTGAGTAAGGTATTGGTGAGTCTCGAATGGTTGGTAGCTTCGTTTGTGTGCTGCCCCATTTGTGACATCCTTGCTTTTGTCAGAAATTTCTTCTTGTGGGTTTTTCAGTATTCTTTGCTACTGATATTGGATTATGGAGATTATTGGATTATCGAGCCTTGCTCTGATACCATGTTGAATTTTATGAAATCTGAGGAGAAACTTTTCTATTCATTCACAGTGTGTATTTTTGGTACAGTGGGGATTGCTATATATTTTACAATGGCTAATTTAGCCGTTGGTATTATACCGTTGCCTATTATCTATTTTCGGTACCTCTGAACAGTGTACCGTTGGTACCTTTGTCTAAAATAGAATTTGCCTTTTCTACTTTTAATCCTAGCCTATTGATCGATGATGGATGACTGAGATCAATTCCCTCTATTCTTAATCATATTTCCAACAGTTTCCTATTTATTTTTTTCTAGAGCGCCAAACAAGATATTTAACAGAACATGTGCGTTAGTGCTGACTTTTATGGAAGTGACAGCTAATAACGCACTATCTTAGTTAACATTATATTACTCTTCAATAATGGTCATCATGTGACACAACAAGGATCATACATTTAGGACTTTGCATTAGGTCTTGCTGGCTAGGAGGTTTGTGCAACCCGTGAGCTTGTCGCTGTGTCAGAATATATGTCAGACTTAAGAAGTATGAGTGGCCTAATTGAGAAGTTAAATAATTATAATTATAGAGACAGTCGTACTTGTATGAAGTTATATATGCAAGGTCAGGGCTTGTGGGAGATTGTGGGTGGTGATGAGACCGAACCGCAACCGAATTCTATCTGTTAAGATTACACTCGGTTTCAAGGAAGATCTGTATCTACTCAAAAAAGGAAAGAAGAAATTCAAGAAAGAAATCTTATACACACATGGTGAAATCAGCCATAGATAGTTGAAGATTATTTTTCATTCAAAAGTTTTCATATTTAGCATGATTTGATTGTTATACAAAAATGTTTCTGGATGTACAAAAATGTACTTTCCAAAGCACTATTGCCTCACTCTTTATATTTTATAATAGATTAAACCGTTCTACCAAAATCATTTTTATTGGAATAAATTAGGCTTGGAGAGATAGCTAGTGTGGTTCCAGGTAATTAGGCTTGGAGACTATTATCAACTTCCAAAAATGTATTACCCAAATCAATTTCATATATATAACGAAATATATATATATATATATATATATATATATATATATATCTTCTGTTAATGAGTATTCTTCGGGACAAAGGATCATTTCATGTGAAGCACACATTATGGAGATTCATTTCTGTGTTTCTCAACGGTCTTGTTAGCGGCCAATATCTTATTATATTACTGCCTCTTCTGGCAACAGAGTAATCACAGGCACATTCTCCGCATTGTAGGCTGCCAATAGCTTTAAAGTCTTCTTCCAATTTTAATTTGTTATTCAATCCTTGAGGAAATGTCAATTAATAATTTCTCATTCTCAACTACTTTTTGAGATGGGTATCTTCCATTGAAATGAGTATTAAGTATTATTATTTCAAGGCGGCTTCATAACTTCTCTAAGCATCTAACGATAAACTAATAATTCAATTTATGTTAAATCAAATTTACACATAAATAATTAGATGACTAGATAGAATTAAAATTTCAAAATTGAATACATATTGTGGCTACCCAAACTTGTACAATATATTTTACTCATCTATCATGAAATATCACTTTCTGAAACTCATCTTTAATTTTACGTTAACATTCCTTCTTCTCCTAATCGATCAAATGAAACCAAAAAAATAAATAAAAAGCGTGACCTTTGTTATTAATAGGTATGATACGGGCATAATATTCGTGAGAGAACCCTAATTAATTAAAGTCTGCTATGTTTACAGTTTAGACTTTAAAAATATAATTATTTGCCAATTATCTATTTTGGATCATGTCTATTTCCTTATTTAGATATGATTAATTATATGTAAAGTCGGCATTAATTTTTAGGAGCCTGATAATTGCCCCCGAAACAAATCATCGAGCGCTCCGCCAAGTATTTAATGTCTAACTTTAAATTCCAGCAGTCATATTCAACCTTTTAAAGCTATGTTTATAACATTTTAAATCTAGGTAGTTTTAACTCGTAACTACGTACTTTTTTCTTCAAGCTAAAAAAATGAAAGATTTCTTTCACCCACCTTTTTTTTCCTCTAATATATTAAAATTAATTGAGAAGTCCTTAGTGACACAACTACAAATCTGCAGTCTTATAATTAACGAGTAATGTATTATGATTGCTCCAAGTGCCCTTAATTAAACATTCTTCTTTCGTTTTGTATTAGTACTGATAGAAGAATTTCATTTTTATAAAAGAAGGTTTATAAGTTAATTTTTATACATTCATTTTCTTCGTGTTTTGGCCGCTTAACTTTATATGTATCGAAGGTTTATAATGTATTATGATTACTCGTGAAATAGATCGATTTCAACGGTTTGGATTCATCATTCCATCGCTCGCTTTACTTGCCAAAAGCGCTTCCATTCTCTGCCTCACCTCACAAGACTAAAATTTATGCCCTTCAATCCCACAAAAACCACATTTTACCGTCTTCAATGCCTTCCTTTGTGCCTCTCTTATGTCAACAGCCTGTTCCCAGCTTGCCGCTAGCATTACCGCCTCATCTAATGTCGCTGGCCGTTGTGGCGCTACCCTCTCCTTTAGTTCCTCCCTCAAACCATCAATGAAAATACCTTTGAGTATGTCTTCGCTCATTCCGTGTTCCGGCCATTTTTTCAGAATCCATAGCACGCGGACATGGTAGCGGGTCACTGTCTCGCTGTCTGATTGACGGAGACGAACCAGTTCGGTGCGGGATTGGTTACTGAAGTCTGGTGGCTGAAAAGCTGATAAAAAGGCCGAGCGGATGTCCTCCCAAGGCAGAGATGGATCAATGAAAAGGTCATACCTGTTACAAGAAGAAAGAGTTGATTAAGAGGAAATTATTTCCAAATAGTCACTTGTAGACCACGATTAGTCTTGTAATAATTTTTTTTCCAAAGTTCTTGCCAACACAAAGTTTAAATAGACAAACAACCAATAAAATTGATATATCATACAAAACAAAAATTAAGACCCTACTTCAAAAATAAGATAAAAGAAAAAAGAAAAAAAAATTGACTGCACTTGAGTGAAATGAAACAATAATTAATAATTTAATATAAGTGATAATCACATATATCAGATATCCGTAGGAAAACACTTCATTGTTAAACAAAATAACAACAACAAAAACCTTAACCACCATATATAGTATATTATAAATTTTAATTAAAAATAACAACATGCATGCATGCCAAGTATTGCAGAACCATATATAACGGAAAGAACTAGAATAAGTATAGAGAAGCCGGAATCAACAACTAGGATGATTTATCATTTAAGTACCATAGACCAGCATAAGAGTCAAGAGAAGCTGGAAAGATATGAGCAGCGACAGCCGGCGAGGCTGCGTTATTTACACGGCATACACAGTCGAAGCGAAGTAGATGCGCAAACGGGCACTCATCGAGCTCTCCACTGAAGACTGGCAGCGGTGCCACAGGGATGTAATCCGGAGTTGCGTACGGGGCATTGCTGGATGCATAGGCAGGAGAGTAGCAGATGATGACGTGGCGGTTCGTTCGTCGTAGGATTTGGAATTCTCGGTTGGGGATTTGGTGAGGGGAGGAGATGGAGGAGTGGAGTGGCGATGGCGGCGTCGCCGGTGGCGCCGGTTTAAGGGTTTGGTGGTGCGAGAGGGGCCCATAGTTCAGAGAGACGAGAGGGAACGACAAAAAGACGTCTGGGTTGAGGTATAAAAGAGCGCAGGGATCGGCTCACATACGATCACTGCTCTGGGCCGTCCAATTTAAATCCGCACGAATATTAAAGGTGCCCGTGCATTACAGGCGTGAGCCAGATTGACCCGGATTCTGATCGGACAGCCCAGAGCTATACTGAAAAATTGAGTTAACTCGGAGCAAATCCAGGAGCAAATCCTAGGAGCCTTCACTGATAATGCATTAATTGAATTTGACAATCGTTAAAAGTAATTATAATCTTAAAATCTGATAATTAAAATATAATTTATATTCACTACTACAGAAATGGTCATTGTACACTACACATTGTATACAAATTTGACAATTTTATATAAAAACCATGTGATATTGTAATTTTTTGGAAGCCCGAACTATCTGTGGGATATATTACACGGATATTTATTAAAGAATCAGTGTAGAAAACCTTGAGAGAGCTACACGGACGTTTATCAGGAATTGTAAACGGATTATTGTTTAACTAACAGTGTAGATAGCCATGATTGAGCTACACGGGTATTTATGGTAGAACCGTGTAGAAATATTCTAAATGCACACGGATGTTTGTTTAAATAACAGTGTAGAAAGCTTTGACGGAGCTACACGGCTGTTTACATAATAATCCGTGGAGAAAGGTTATTGTAGGGTTTTGATTATCGATACACGGTTTTGCCAATTTTATACACTGCACATTGTACACGGTTTTGTTAAGTATAAATCCGTGTAGAAAAGTGTAGGGTTTTGGTATAAAAGGCCTTCTCCTTCCCGCGCCGTATAAAAGGCCTTCTCCTTCCAGCGCCGTTTTGATCAAGTAATTCAACAAACGGAAAGGTTAGAGTTTTTTTCAATTCAAAGGTAAATTGTAGGTTCTCCTGTATAACTTTAGGAAGAGAGAAAGACCGGTCACTTTACATATCGCTTCTGATCAACTTTGATATATAATCATTTCACGGTTAATAATTGGAATTTTGATTTAGGTTTATCAATTATGTCAGATCGCTTATCTATCAAGATAAGTCGCTATCTTTGGAGCTCATCTATCAAGACGAGCGATGTGATATAATTGATAACCTACATCTCGACTTCACTTCTGGCATAAATATCTCCTTCATCTCTGGCATGTATTTTCCGTTTCTTCCTCTAATTTTCTGTTACTTATTGTTGCTTACTTACTCATCATTTTTTTTATTTACAGATTGTGATGAACTTTCCGATGGACAGCATGTGATGAATTTCATTTTCTTTTTATTTTCACTATATTTTATTTGACACTTGACAAGAACATGTTTTTTCTTGGTTAGGTTCCAAAGAAATGGGTAAAACTAACTTTCAATAATAAAACATGTTCTTTAAATTAAATCATGTTTTTATCCCAAGTTTTTGGCGGTGTAGAAATGGCATGTGGCAGTGCATTGTTGTTTAATTTCTTACACAAACTCCCTTTGAATAAGATGTGGTTTGCGAAAGAATTTAAACAACAACGTAATAACACTGCCACATGTCCATTTGTGCATCGCCAAAAACTTGGGACTAAAACATAATTTAATTTTCATAAAATGTTTTATTAGTTGAAAGTTAGTCTGCCCCATTTCTTTGGAACCTAACCAAGATAAAGCATGCTCTTGTAAGATGTTAAATAAAATATGAATTTATGCATATTAGTAATGTTTTATTAGTGAATTTAGTAATGTTCTTGTATTGTTTTATTAGTGAATTTAGTAATTTTTGTGAATTCTAGTAATGTTCTTGTAACCATTTTCTTGTAATATTTTATTAGTGAATTTAGTAATTTTTGAACTGTAATTGTAAATAAGGAGTTGAATTTATGAATTTCGTAATGCTAAATATGAATTTATGAATTTTGTAATGCTAAGTATAATTTTTGTGCTGTAATTGGAAAACTGGATGACAAAATTATCTGAAAAACTGTAGGGTAATCTCAATACTGAATTTTTGTAGCAAAACTGGCTAGCAAAACTGGAGGCTAGCCGAGAAAAAAAAATATCTAAAAAAATATATAAGCAATCATACACGGATATTTACCTAAAAACCGTGTACAAACGGTAATTGTAGAAATATGCGAAATGCACACGGATGTTTGTTTAAACAGCAGTGTAGAAATCTTTGACAGAGCTACACGGCTGTTTACATAATAATCCGTGGAGAAAGTTATTGTAGGGTTTTGATTATCGATACACGGTTTTGCCAATTTTATACACTGCACATTGTACACGGTTTTGTTTAGTATAAATCCGTGTAGAGAAGTGTAGGGTTTTGGTATAAAAGGCCTTGTCCTTCCAGCGCCATTTTGATCAATTAATACTCTCTCTCTCTGTATACGAATTGGTCTGATTTCTGCGCACAAGGAGGCCGGATCTGAGATCTTTGAAGTTAATTTGTATTTCTCCTCTCTATCTTGCTAAGGTGAGTCGTGTATATATTTATCTTTTCTTCCTCTAATTTTCTGTTACTTGTTATTGCTTATTTAGGTCAATTAGTAATTAATGCATGCATGCTTGATTTGTTGAGATAATGTAAATAATTAGTATATTAAATAGAGTGATGCATGTATAATTATGTTTTTTTTCTAATAATAGAGTAATGCATGTATAATCAACTAATGCATGCATGTATAATAGAGTAATGCATGTATAACTGTTATTTTACTGATGATTAGCTTGATAATTGTGCTTGTTTAGTAATGCATGTATAATAGAGTGATGCATGTATAATTGTGCTTGTTTCTAATAATAGAGTAATGCATGTATAATCAACTAATGCATGTATAATACAGTGATGCATGTATAATTGTTATTTTAGTGATTATTTTACTAATGCATGTATAATTGTGCTTGTTTCTAATAATGTTGTTTTTTGTAGAACCATGTCACATTCAGGTGAGCAACGATGGCTCTTCGCTTTTGGTGCCAGTAGCTAGGGTTTACAGAGGGTAATATGAAGATATACATGTTTTAATAAAGAAAGAGTTGAGTAAAAAGTTGGATGAAGGACCTTGGAAAAAAGGGAAGAGGTGGGATGAAGGACCTTCAGAGCCGGATGCAGAGCCGAATGAAGAGTCGGGCACAATCTTGTCAGACTGACAAGATTGTGTCCGACTCTTCATTCGACTCTTCATCCGGCTCTGAAGGTCCTTCATCCACCTCTTCCCTTTTTTTTGAAGGTCCTTCATCCAACTTTTTACTTACTCTTTCTTTATTAAAATGTATCTTCATATTACCCTCTGTAAACCCTAGCTACTGGCACCAAATGTAAACCTTAAGTTTATATTTGAAATCATTATGGGATCGAGGCTCAGGAAGAAGGATATGTCTACCCAGTATGGATTTGTATAATATATGCTCAATATGGATTTGTAATGCTCAATATGGATTTGTAAGATGTTTCAATTTAAATTTTGTAATACTCAATATGGATTTGTATAATTTTGTATAATTTTGTATAATTTAGTGTACATGAATTTTTAGTTTACCCTTATTAATTGACCGGTTTGTATGCCATCCACCGATTTTGTGTTTCAAATATAAAGCATGTTCTTGTAATTAAATAAAATATAGTGAATTTAGTAATTTTTTTTGCTGTAATTGTAAATAAGGAAATGAATTTATGAATTTTGTAATTGCTGAACATGGATTTGTAATGCTAAATATGAATTTTGTAATGCTAAGTATAATTTGTGTGCTGTAATTGGAAAACTGGATGTCAAACTATCTGAAAATCTGGTGGTAAACTCAATATTGATTTTTGTAGCAAACTGGCTAGCAAAAATGGAGGCTAGCCCAGAAAAAAATTGTTAATAAAAAAATATACAGAATAACATACACGGATATTTAACTTAAAAACGTGTCCAAATAGTAACTGTACACGGATATTTGTTGAATATTCGTGTACAAAATAGCTACACGGATATTTGTACTAGCATTATACATGGTTCT
The DNA here is from genome assembly GCA_028015225.1 of Carex myosuroides. Lineage (NCBI taxonomy): Eukaryota > Viridiplantae > Streptophyta > Magnoliopsida > Poales > Cyperaceae > Carex > Carex myosuroides. Next base: position 164,646 of record CM051476.1, read on the forward strand.
AAGTAAAAATAGCCGTGTATGATTTGTTAGAGAGCTACACGGATTTCTTAACGAAAAATCCGTGTAGAAAGTAAATGTATACGTTGTTTGTTGAAAATCCGTGTAGAACCGCGTTCTCCTATCTTAAGTGATACGGATTTTTTTATAAATTCCTAGAAAATGCTAGCATTATACACACGGTTCTTAAATACAATTAACCGTGTATGATTTGTGAGAGAGCTACACGGATTTCTTGACTTAAGATCCGTGGAGAAAAGTCTTTGTAGGGTTTTGGTATAAAAGGCCTTCTCCTTCCAGCGCCGTTTTTTTATATCGAGTAATTAATACTGTCTCTCTCTCTCTGTATTGAATGCGCTGATCCGATTTCTGCAAAGGCCAGCAGCTGGTATTATCTGAGATCTTTGAAGTTTGTATTTTCTCCTCTCTATCTTTCTAAGGTTAGTGTATATATATATATATTTTCCTTTTCTTCCTCTATTTTTATGTTACTTATTTGTACTTATTTAGATCATGTGTAATTAGTGTATTGTTGTCCGATAACCGACCTACTGATGCTTTTAGGTCCTTTGCCCGTTCAAAATTAATCCAATAGGGATTAATTTTGGATAGTCCCCGTTTTGGGACTGCTCTTTGAATATTGGGTCTCATTTAGGATGTGAACACATATTAGCGGGATTTAATTAGTAATTGAGGAAAGTTCAACGGTATTTTCCCTTAATGCTCCTACGAGTATGTGGTTTTTACGCATACTTGGGGAGTTAAGGGGAAATGCTGCCGAATTTTTCTCAAATACTAATTAAATCTCGCTAATATGTGTTCACATATGGGACCTAATATTCAAAGAGTGGGTTAGGATTGTAAACCGGCCCTTTGTAAGCCTAGAATTTGGTACCAATTTACATATTGACCATGATTAATTGAAATCATTTTTTTAATTTAATTTACAGATGGATCGAAGTTGGATGTATGAATTGCGACGTGATAGTGAAGAATATTTGAGTCGCATTGATGAGTTCATAAAATTCGCTGAGAGGTATAGAGTGAAGATGAAGGAAGCCGACATTTTGTGTCCTTGTAGAGATTGTAAATTTTTTTTAAGATTTGGGGATTCCGAAGAAATTAGAGCTCATTTGATTTGTCGTGGATTTAAGAAAAGATATACATGTTGGTTCATGCATGGTGAGGAATTTGGGGAAAGTAGTTGTACCAATAAGAATTCTAACCGTTGTGAAGAGAGCGATGATAATGTAGAAATTTTGGATAATTTTGAACTTGATTTCAGCGATGATGATGTGAATGTCAAAAATTTTGATAATGTTGAACTTGATCGCAACGACGATGATGAGCTGGAGACGGATATCGCTGAAAATGTAGTACACGAGTATATTGATAATCTGGAGGACATGTTACATGATGTGAAAGATGAAATTAGTGATAAAAATTATGATAAATTTCAGTATTTGTCTAATGAATCCAAAAAGCCGTTGTATCCCGGGTGTACCAAATTTACGAAACTGTCAGCTGTGTTGAAATTATTGAACTTGAAAGCAGACAGTGGTTGGAGCGATAAGAGTTTCACGTCCTTATTAAAGCTTTTAGGAGAAATGCTCCCAGATAACGAGTTACCCCGTACAATATATCAGGCGAAAAAGTTGATATGTCCGGTGGGGTTGAAGATCGAAAGAATACATGTATGTCCGAATGACTGTGTATTGTATCGTAATGAGTACGAGGCCATGGATGTTTGTCCTAAGTGCGGTGTTTCTCGGTATAAACGTAAGGACCAGGGCACTACTGATTGTGACGACGGAAAAAAGGGCCGGCCTCCGGCGAAGGTGTTGTGGTATTTGCCGATAATACCGAGATTCAAACGGTTATTTGTAAATCCCAAAGATGCAAAGTTATTGCGTTGGCATGAAGAAGGGCGTACAAAGGGCGTAAAAAGGACGGTAAACTAAGACACCCGGCTGATTCTCCTCAGTGGAGAAATTTTGATAGACATTTCAAAAAATTTAGTTCTGAGATAAGAAACCTCAAGATTGTGGTGAGCACAGATGGAATGAGTCCGTTTGGAAGCATGAGCAGTCGGCACAGTACTTGGCCAGTTCTGTTAGCCATCTACAATCTTCCTCCTTGGTTGTGCATGAAACGCATGTATATAATGATGTCATTACTAATCCAAGGACCCAGACAACCCGGAAATGACAGATGTATATCTCGCACTATTAATTGAGGACCTCCAAAAATTGTGGCGTGATAGCGTCCCGGTGTGGGATGCGTACATGAAAGAGACCTTTAACTTGCGGGCTATGGTGTTTTGCACTGTAAATGATTTCCCCACGTACGGGAATTTATCGGGTTACACTTGTAAAGGAGCAAAAGCGTGCCCTATTTGTGAAGATGATACGCAGGTGCTGAGGTTGAAGAATTCTCAAAAGAATGTATTTATGGGGCACCGTAGGTTTCTTCCAATTAATCACCCATATCGTAAGAAAAAGAAGGCATTCAACGGGAAAGTTGAGCTTGGAGTGGCCCGTCGTCCATTAGATGGGAAGGGTGTCTTCGAGCGTGTTAAAAACCTTGATGTTGTGTTTGGAAAGTGTGCCACAGAAAGGCCGAAGAATATTTGGAAAAAGAGGTCCATATTTTGGAACCTACCTTACTAGGAACATTTAGAAGTGAGACATTGCATAGATGTCATGCATGTTGAAAAAAACATCTGCGACAGTTTGACTGGTTTATTATTGAACATTCCGGGGAAGACTAAAGATGGTATCAAAGTTCGAAAAGACATGGTAGAAATGGGAATACGACCCGAGCTTGCACCGCAGGAGAAAGGGAAGCGCACATACCTACCCCCCGCAATGTGCACAATGTCGAAGAAAGAGAAAACAAGCTTTTGTGAATGCCTCCGCAGTATTAAGGTCCCATCAGGGTATTCTTCGAATATTAAGAAGCTGGTGTCGATGAAGGACCTCAAACTGGTCGGTCTGAAATCTCACGACTGTCATGTTTTATTGACACATATTATTCCTGTTGCAATTAGGGGGGTTTTACCAAAGCCCGTTCGTCAAACCATTACGAAGCTTTGTTTTTTCTTCAATACAATAAATTCCAAAGTGATAGACCCTCTAATACTGGACTCTTTGGAGGTGGAAGTCGTCGCTACTCTTTGCCAACTTGAGATGTATTTTCCGCCATCTTTTTTCGATGTTATGGTTCACCTTGTTGTTCATCTAGTGAGAGAAATCAAGATCTGTGGTCCTGTGTTCCTGCGGTATATGTATCCATTCGAGAGATACATGGGAATTTTGAAAAAATACGTAAGGAACCGACATCGACCCGAAGGAGTCTGTCCTATTGGCCGGTGATTGATTTTTGCACCAACTACATGACCGGTGTCTGTCCTATTGGCGTTCCAAAGTCTCAATATGAGGGAAGACTCCAAGGAGTCGGGACAATTGGGTTGAAAGCCGTAGTTGCTGATAGAGATGAACTACAGAAGGCACATTTTTTGGTACTACAGCACATGACAGATGTTGCTCCCTATATAGATGAGCACATGACAATCCTTCAACAAGAGTACTACACGAGAAGTCAAAAGTGGCTTACCAACGAGCATAATCGTTCATTTGTAGGATGGCTGAGAGAAAGGGTGCAGTCACACCCCGATAGGGGGTCCGTAAATAAAATTGTTTGACTGCTGGGCGAAGGACCCTGAATTGTTGTTAGAACATTCCAAGGATACGAAATTAACAGATATACATTTTACACTAAATCCCAAAGTGATAAGAGCACGATGCAAAATAGTGGGGTGACGTTGGTGGCGACGTCTCAAGAATTCAGTAGATCCGGAGATTCCCGGCCCGTAATAGCATCAGAGTCGTATTATGGCGTTATTGAGGAAATTTGGGAGCTCATTTACAGTCCTGACCTTAGCATTCCCTTGTTTCGGTGTCAATGGGTCGAAGACCGGGGTGTTAAAGTTGATAACGACGGGTTCACACTCGTTGATTTTAATAAAGTTGGGTATGTTGATGATCCGTTTATACTCCCCAAGCAAGCAACCCAAGTCTTTTATGTCACTGACCCGAGTGATAATAGGTGGAGCATCGTCCTATCTGGGAAAAGAAGAATTGTTGGGGTACAAAACGTCGTTGACGAAGAAGAGTATGACCAGTTCGACGAAATACCTCCATTTTGTACCGACGTGCAAACTGAGGTAGCCTCAATTGAAGAACAAGACGAAGAAAACTATTTGCGATCTGACCACAATGAAGGAATATGGGCCGAATGTAATGTGAAATCAGTGAAAAAAAAGAGAAAAAGAAAAAAAAGGCAGATGTGTAATATTTATTTTGTTTAGAAAATAACTTTTTAATTATCTTGTTTGGAAACAACTTTTAAATAATATTCTAGTTAAAATATTTCTATTTCAAAACAATATTTGCAGTTAAAATATTAGTAAAATAATATTTGCAGTTAATATATTTCTATTAGGATTTGAAAATTAGTTGAAATATTAAATTTCAGTAAACAAATATTGGCTTTTCAAACATTTCGAGTCCAAATAATACGTATACTTATTTATTATCACTTTTAAATAATATAAAAAATAACAAGTTAAACCACGCAATGTTGTCAATTACTTCACACACGGCCTTCACACACGGCCTTCTATTAACTAAAATCCACACAATAATGAGGAGAGCTACACGGATTTTTAATAAAGATCCGTGTAAAAAGGTAATCAAACACGGATGTTAGAGTAAACGTCCGTGGGTAAAGAGTTTAGGGTTATTGGGGAAGGGGAGCTACACGGATTGTTAAAGGTAAAATCCGTGTAGAAAAATGGAAAAATTTGGTATAAAAGGCAATCTCCTCCCGGGCCCCGGCACCGTTTTGATCAATTAATTCTAATCAAAAGAAATTAAGAATTACTTGGAAAATAATTTTGTGCTATTCAGATATGGAAAATCCTAATCCTGCGGGAAATCACAATCCTCCAAAAAACCGTGTATAATCCGACCATGTGGACGAGGTGCTAAATGTCCGAACTGCGGGAAGAATGGTCTCAAGACGAACATAATTCATTGTGAGGATGTACCCCCGCCACCTGGGATTGAAGTCTCTTCTCATTCAGAATCCGAATCGGATCCTAAGTCTTATGAAGGTGATTCGGATTCCGGTCCTGAGGATCCTTACGGTCTACACGGTCAGTTTGATGATCCCAAAGTTTGGTTACGGTTGAGAAGAAGCAAGAGAGTATGGGAAAATGTAAACAAGAAAGGAGGCAAGAGAGCAAGATACTTCCCTGAAAAGAGAAAAAGGGGAGGCAATTAGTGAGAAAGAATAGTTTTTAATTAGGGATAGAGACTTATATTGTTATATATTTTATGTTTTTGTTTTGGTGTTAAGTGATGTATCCAGTAACTATTCCTATGTTATTAATATATGAAGTATTTTTATTTTTTATTCTCTTGAACTCTATTTTATTTAACCTTTTTTGTGCTATTCACATTTTTGAACATTTACACTTTCCAAATTTGAATTTATGATGCATGCAAATAAGTTAAACAAATATATGTCTTAAAAATTTATCAAACTAGGAAAAATCCATTTGAGGACAGACAAGTATTAGTATTTGGTTTTAAATATTAGTTCAAATATTAAATATTAATAAAAAATATTTATATTTCAAACATTTCTAGGTCAAATATCAAATATTAGTTCAAAATAATACAAATAATAAATCACTATCACTTCAAATAATACAAAAAATAAGAAGTAAATTCACTTAATATTTTTAATTAATTTCTGCACGGACTTTTTGTTAATAATACATGTAGATAGGGTCTTTCTACACGGACGTTCAACGTAAAAGTCCGTGTAGCTCTCCTTCATTCTACACGGTTGTTAAGTTAATATCCGTGTAGAAAGAGGGTTACAATATAATAAATGACTTGGCTCGCGCCGCTTCGAGTCCTTTGCCAATTTCACCTATCTATTTCTCGAAGGCTGAGTACCCTCGTTGCGATTTCTCCAAATGCTCGACCTTTCTCTCCAACTCAGATTGAAGAACTTCTCCCGGGAGGCTGCATCTGCCTGTTCTGCCTTCAAAGGAGGGAGAAATCTGAGTTGGGAGAGGAAGGTCGAGCATTTTGATGAAGTCGCTTGCTGTGGAGTTGTATTTCTAAAAAGAAAATGATCGCTATGAAGGTTTGGTACAGGAACTCAATGCTCAACTGCAGGTTTTCAAATATCTCGGATTCATTGTTTTGCAAAGGCAGAGAGGGAACAAAGTTGAAGGGGAAAAAAGGTTGAGGCAAAGCTGAAGGGAAAAAGGTACAAGGTAATCACACACGGATATTAAACTAAAAGTCCGTGTAGAAAGGGTTTAGGGTTTAGATCTCTAGAAGGGTGAGCTACACAGTCTTTTAAATAAAAGTCCGTGTAGAAAGGGTAAGAGACACGGATGTTAAAATTAAAAAGGGGAGGCAACTAGAAATGATAGTTTTTTAATTAGGGATAGATACTTATGTTTGTTATATATTTTATGTTTTTGTTTTGGTATTAAGTGATGATGTATCCAGTAACTATCCCTATGTTGAAATTAATATATGAAGTATTTTTATTTTTTGTGCTCTTGAACTCTATATTATTTAACTTCCAGTTACAAATTAAGACTTGAGAGTAGGTCTGTGCGCATCGGACCTACTCTGCTTACGATGGGTTTAATCACCGTCTATTTGCTTTAAAAGTCATGCGGAATAGTTTAAAATTCGTTCGTTTCTGTTTCAGTTTCCGTGCGCACATATCTTATATTAGATCAGACCGTCAGCATCGTTGAACATAAAAGTTGGTCCGGTGGGCATCGGAACCTACTCCGTTCTCTTTAATTGAACGTCCGTGTAGAAATGCAAAGCGAGCTACACGGACTTTTAATTAAAAGTCTGTGTCGAAAGGTATCGTACACGGGCGTTTAATTAAATGTCCGTGTAGAAAGCGAGGGAAAGTGAGGCGGGGAAAAGCCAACCTAAGCGAAAATTTTCGGAAAATTGGTTTTGAATTTTTGGGAGGGAGACAGGGAGCTAAAGGAGGGAAATGCGAAAAAATTTTGATAACTGTGCGGAGGGATAGAAATGGCTTTCATAAACTCAAAGGTAACATAATATCTGTGGTTTTATCCGACCGTCTAATCATTATTATGCACAAATATTAAAGGATCTTGTGCAACATCTAGAACTAGATCTAAACAGTGATATTATGTTACCTCAGAGAGTGTGGAAAATCTACCCACCACCTCTTAAATGAAGACCTCAGGACAGTTCTTCATTTATCGGACGGTCAACAAAGCTTGATATTTACTAATCGACATGTACATGTACAACAGTACATACGAAAATAATTCAAAAAATATATTTTTATTTTTTTTACATCTTATATGGCCAAATAATACTTATACATATTATTTTTATAAACTTTCATCATTGTATGTCCCTTCAAATTGTAAAAATATTTTTGGACCGTTCATTTTCAAGCGGAAAATCAACGGTCGATCTGCAATGAAATCATTCCATATCTGTTTTAAAATGATCAAGGGAGAACATTGAATGTAACCAACATAAAAGTTTGGAAAATTTATTATGTATGAGGTTTGATCCAGCACGAAGTGTTTGTGGCCATACGATACTTCAATCTTCAATGAACTAGATAGATGGGTAAATAAAAATAATTTTTGATCAAACTTTCACGGAAGACAATAAATGCAATGCTCTTTGATTTGAACGGTCCCGATCAATCAACGGACTAACTATTTTTGTGCGTCTTCACAATCTCACAAGGCAAGAGTTTATGTTTCATGAAACATAAACTCTTGCCTTGTGAGATTGTGAAGACGCACAAAAATAGTTAGTCCGTTGATTGATCGGGACCGTTTAAATCAAAGATTACAACCTTTAATCAAGTGCAGCAAATTTTGATGGAATTTTATCTTTATTTACCCATCCATCAAGCTGTATTATCTGAGATCTTTGAATTTTAACTTGTATTATCACAAAAATCACTCTAAAAAACCGGGAGGAGCTTGGGTCCGATGCCCATCGGGCCTACTTTCATGTTCAACGATGATGACTGTCCGATCTAATTTAAGATATGTGCGCACGGAAACTGAAACAGATACGAACGAATATTAATCTATTCCGCACGACTTTTAAAGCAAATAGACGATGATTAAACCCATCGTAAGCAAATACGAACGAATCAGATAAACTTTTTTAGGAATCAATCGTAAAACAGATGGGCATCGGACCCAAGCTGCTGGGCGCGAAAGTTCTGGCGTGAACCCACTTTGAGTCCGATGGGCATCAGACCCAAGCTGCGCGCTCCCCTAAAAAATACGTACATAACGATTGATTCCCGCCAGAACTTTCGTGCCTTCTTTAATTTTCATGCGCACAGATCGTGAGATAGATCGGACGGTCATAGAGCCCATCGGACTCACTTTGGGTCTAATGGGCATCGGACACAAGCTGCTATCGTACATAACATATTAAAAGTAGGTCATCATCATTGAAAAAAAGTTTATCTGATTCGTTCGTATTTGCTTACGATGGGTTTAATCACCGTCTATTTGCTTTAAAAGTCGTGCGGAGTAGATTAATATTCGTTCGTATCTGTTTCAGTTTCCTTGCGCGCATATCTTAAATTAGATCGGACGGTCATCATCGTTGAACATGAAAATAGGTCCCATGGGCATCGGACCTACTCCGTTCTCTTTAATTGAACATCCGTGTAGAAATGCAAAGCGAGCTACACGGACGTTTAATTAAAAGTTGATAGGTCTAAATTATATATACATTCGATCTAGTTTTAATCACATAATAACACCAAATATCTTGTATTTTAATAGAGAATATAATGAAATATATCCAAGAATCAAGTTACTACCGAAGTCTATTTAAATTACAGGAAATGGAGCAAATTGTAGATCTTCTCGCAAGCTTTCCGAAAAGTGGTAGAACACCGAAAACGGAGTTACGGATCATAAGTTATGCCCGTTTGAATTTCAGAGCAAAACAGGAGAAACCGAGCGCAGTGCGGACGCACTGACCCAGAGTGCGGACGCACTCAGCCATCAGACAGAAAACAGAAAAGTCCGAGCGCAGTGCGGACGCACTGACCCGAGTGCGGACGCATTCAGCCGACACACAGTTCGTATTTTGGCCATATCTTTGTCATACGAACTCCGATTTGGGTGATTCAAAGCTTGACGGAACCATGACAAAGAGATCTACAACTTTCATGAAGGAACCAGATCCAAATTCGGAATGTATAATTTTGTACAGCTGCATCAATGGCCGCATCAGCCTGAAAAGTCTCCCAGTGCGGACGCACTAAGATCCAGTGCGGACGCACTCAGGAAAATTTGCAGAAAATCCAGAAAAGGAAACTTGGAACCAAAGGAGATTTGGAGTCGGTGCGACCCAGTGCGGACGCACTCACCACCAGTGCGGACGCACTGGACTCGCAGACAGCCAGAAATTCGCATTTTCAAGAGGTTTTCTATTCTTGGCTTCCAAGGAACCCGTTTTAGAAGGCCAATAATAGGCATGGCAGTCTGAGAAGTGCCCCCACTAACTCCACTTCTATCCTCTAAATTGGGCAAGGCCTTTGGCTATAAAAGGAGAAGAATTTCGTCTCTCTCAAGATCCATGATTGTACATATCCATTATTATATCCATCTTTCCACAAATTGAGAGAGAGAGATCCTGCAGAAATTCTAGAAGGTTTTCCAAGGAAGGAGAAGAAGAAGAAGATTCAGGCAAGGAGTCGGCAAGATCGAGGTTTTAGATCTAAGAAAGGGTGTAATCATTTCTTTATCTTATTTCTTATTGTTTTTGCCAATCTTTGTTATGGATCTCTCCAAGAGAGAGTAGTTCTCTTTCTAGGGGTTTAGGTCAATGCATGAACTTGTTTAATTCTAGATTATTCGGATATTTGTTTTTATTATGATTGTGTTATCGGATTTGATTGTTAATTTCTGTGATTTATTCTTTATGAATTTCATTAGTACTCGTTCCTTTGAGTTCACCTGGTTAGGGTTTATTGAATTGAAGTAGTTTTGAAATCCCGTTGATCGGGTCTTTCCGCTTTAAATTTATTAAATTCCGGCATTGGTCATGAGGAGACTACTAATTGAAACCATAAAGACACACCTTAGGGTTGGGTTAGAAGCGACCGTACTTTGATATCCAATCCGGAACTATAGAAATTAAAGTTAGGATTTTGGTGAAGGACCGAAAGGAGAAGGCAAATCCTAAATTAGGACACCTTAGAACAAATATCGATATATGCTTTGTAGCATGAGATTAAATATCCCTCTAGGTTAGTGACAGCCCTAGAATTCGAGGCACATTAATCCATAAAGCGCAAAGTATTTGTATTAATATTTGTTCCAAAGGCTAACATAGGTTAGAAACCTCATCAAATCAAACATGAATTTAAACAAACCGAATAAATAGAATTAGCAAGGAATTGTAGACCGAATACCCCTAGATCTCCTTAAACTTGAAAACAAACCAATCTTTCTTTCCTTTATTTTATTTACATTTATTGTTTGAAACTCCTCTTTTTCGGGTATTGAACCCAACTTTAGGATTTTAAGAACAAACCCCCCCACTTTACTTTTATTGTTTTGTTTTAGGAGTAGTTTTCTTTATTAAAAATTGGTATTTCCCTATCTCCCTGCGGATCGACACCTAAATACTACAATCGATAGGTTGTGCGCTTGCAACTAACCTATTCATTGAGTACGAAGGTTTTATAAATATTAAAGGCAAAAGAGTACAAAATTATTATATCTAAAATACTCAACAAGCTTTTTGGCGCCGTTGCCGGGGAGAATAGGATAGATACTAGTTTTTATTTTAGGAAAGTACTTTTAATTCTTAGTTTCCTTATTTACTTTTCAGAAAATTAAAAATCCAAAAATATTTTATTTTCCTTATTTAATTTTCTGCACTTTACTATTCTCTCTCTTTCACATCTTTTCTTCTCTCATAGATTTGAGCGCTGGCACCGGTCACAAGGAGCCAAACCGCGAAGATCAAAGCCGGCGAATCCTCGCTTTCTCAACCAATGGCAGGTCTAGATCCCGAACTAGGCATGCCACGCAACTTTAGAGAGGATGAATTTCCGGAAGGTCTCATCAACCCAAACTTTCACGATCTCAATAACAATCCACCACCTCTTCCTCCACACAACAACCTACCGCCACCACATCCAAACAACAACAATGATCCACCTATTCTCAATAACAATCCTTTGTTCGGTGTCAATCCAAACAACGGAAATGGTCGTAACCGCCAACAAGGCCACCGCTTCGGTTTTATACCTCAAGGCCAAGATCCACGCGAAATCAAGCCATCTCTTATCCACTTGCTGGGCCAAAGTCAGTTCGGAGGAGCCCTAAACGAAGATCCGCACGCCCACTTGGCGGTTTTCGAAGAATCCTGCGGCACCTTCGCTCGAGAAGGAGAAGAGCTAGACAACCTCAAGCTAAAATGCTTCCATCTATCCCTCCGTGACAATGCAAGGACATGGCTAAGGACCGTGAATCGTGACAACATAAGAAGATGGGACGACATGGAGAAGTTATTCTTAGGAAAATACTTTCCTCCATCCAAAACCCAGCACTTTCGAACGAAGATCACGACCTTCAAGCAAGCCGAGGGAGAATCTTTGACCGAGGCATGGGATAGATGGGCCGAGCTTCAACGCTTGTGCCCTAACCATGGTCTCGACATGTGGTTGCTCTTCCAATTCTTCTTTGCAGGTTGCACAATCGCCACAAAGACCCACTTGAATTCCGCCGCGGGAGGAAACATGTCAAAGATGGATCCCGAGCAAGCCATGCTAATGATTGAAGATATGGCGATCAACCAAAGGGAGTGGACGGCCGAGAGAGGTGGACGAACCCAAACCACACCGGGACTCCTAAAAACCGACGAAGTTACCGCCTTGAAAGCCCAAATAGATGCCTTGCAACATCAAATGGCACAAATGCAAAACGCCAAATCCGTGACAAAGAAGGCTTCATGCGGCATTTGTGGAGAGACGACTCATATCACCGCCGATTGCCAAGTCCTCATAGAAGGAGAGGAAGTCGAGCAAGTCAACTCCATGTTTTACAATCAAGGTGATAAGAGGAACGACCCGATCTACAATAAGGTTAGGCCAAATGATAATTTCAATTCGAATACATATAACCCTAACACAAGGTGGAACCATCCGAATTTCAAGTGGAGGACTGAAAATGACAACTCAAATCAATACCAAGGTAATTCCAATCAATACCAAAATTGGTCAAACCAAAACTCGTACGAAGGACCTTCTCAAAACAACAAATTAGAAAAATTGATAGAGGGCCTTGTGATATCTCAAAACGAGTTCATGAACCAACAAAGAAGCACCAATACCGATATTTTGGATTCCTTGAGGAATTTGAACAATAGGTTTGAGTTTTTAGAAACTAAAACGAAGATGCTAGAGACACAAATAGCACAACAAGCATCTTCGTCCTCTCGCCAACAAGGCACACTTCCGGGCAAACCCGACATCAATCCACGAGAGTATGCAAATGCTGTGACTTTGAGGAGTGATAAGGAATATGATGAACCAATCCAACCACAAGGACTCCCTCAATCCACACAATCTGAACCGATTTCAGCCGCACCAATCGATCCACCAATTGCAACAACTCCGAAAAAGCATCACAAAACGGGTAATTCTAACTCAACAAAGGTACAAAAATCTGAAACTCCAAAGTATGTTCCTCCTCTTAGGTTCCTACCTTTTCCACAACGGTTGGTAAAGAACAAACTAGACCAACAATATGCCAAATTCATTGAACAATTGAAAAAACTGAACATTACCATACCTTTCACCGAGGCACTTGCACAAATGCCAACCTATGTCAAGTTTCTCAAAGAAATGTTGTCAAACAAAAAGAAACTTGAAGAGGTTGGAACCATTTCTCTAAATACGCAATGTAGTGCACTTTTTTTGACCAAACTACCTCCCAAATTTAAGGACCCCGGTAGTTTTACTATTCCATGCAAAATTGGGGAGACCGAATTCAATAGTTGTTTGTGTGATTTAGGTGCTAGCGTATGTTTAATGCCAAAAGCGGTTTATGAAAGGTTAGGTCTAGGAGAATTGAAACCAACAAAGATATCGCTCCAATTAGCGGATAGATCCGTTAGATACCCGGTAGGAATTTTGGAGGATGCAATTGTCAAAATTGGTAAATTTTTCTTACCGGTAGATTTTGTTGTGGTGGAGATGGAAGAGGATACACAAACTCCCCTTCTTTTAGGACGAGATTTCCTAACCACAGCAGGTGCAATCATAGATGTGCGTGATGGAAAGATTTCTTTCCGAGTAGGTGATGAAAAGGTTGAATTTAATGTTTTTAAATCTCTCCAATTTCCATCTAATGATAATGATTCGATATGCAGGGTAGATGTTTTAGACTCTACAATTAATGATCATTTAGATAGGATGATGGAAGGAGAACAACCGAATGAAATTCTGAAAGAAATCGATAAAGAAACAACTCAAAACGACGAAAACAACCAATCGTGCAGCCTAGGCAGCCCACACGAAACTTTGCAAAACCAAGTTTTTGCCGTTTCAACATGCACAATGCCACCGAAGGTCGAACTCAAACCATTGCCAACAACCCTCAAATACAAATCTCTTGGCTCATATGAGACACATCCCGTCATAATCAATGCCGCCTTGAACCAAGAAGAGAAGACAAGGCATTGGCACGACAAACACATCGGAAGAAGTTTTCAAGAAGGACCATATCGAGTATCACGAGTTTTCGACCATGGTGCCTTCAAAATCTGGAGCGAAAAAATGGGTTCATTCAAAGTCAATGGACAGCGGCTCAAACATTTCATTCAAGATGAACCGGTCATCGAAAAGGAGGCAATTGCCCTCGATGATCCACCACCTTTAAACTGAGCCTCAACAAGTCGAGCTCCCGACGTTAAACCGAGCAACATCTTGTGAGTTTCTATTTTTCTTTTTAATTTCCTCTTCTAGTATCAATTGACACATTGAGGACAATGTTTTGTTTAAGCTGGGGGGAGGGTTAAATGAAAAACTGAAATTCACAATTGTATCTTGCATTTAGTTTAGGCATGTTTAAATTTTTTGTTTAAAACTAGGGTTTTACCTAACCATGAATAGGGTCCAGTCCGACTTGTTAGATGTTGCTTGGGGACAAGCAAGGTTCAAGCTTGGGGGTATTTGATAGGTCTAAATTATATATACATTCGATCTAGTTTTAATCACATAATAACACCAAATATCTTGTATTTTAATAGAGAATATAATGAAATATATCCAAGAATCAAGTTACTGCCGAAGTCTATTTAACCATAAGTCTATCTAACACGAATGTCAATTTTATCGGGAGACTAGCGGAGCAAGAGTGCTAAGGACTCATAACCATAAGTACGTCATGAAGCCGTAACATAGGTCATTGGAGTCACCTTTTATTTTCCAAAATTTTCAATTTTTACCCAATTTCACAACATATATGCATATATCATGAATACACACATCCCTAAGTATTCTTTCATACTTGTGGATATCTCAATCTTTCTAAATTTAAAATTTCCAAATCTAAATAGCTTCTCTAATAAATTTGAATTCCTTATGCCCCAATTTCATACACCTTTATTTCCACAAAGTTTTTCGCCAAATTATGTAGTCATTTCAAATTATTCCAAGGGTTTTACAAAAAATTCGAAAAAATTGTGCATGAATACTCCTAATTATTGTCAATCACCCAAATTTATCAACAAAATGCATGACACAAAACTAGTCTCCCTGAATTGAACCAAATTTGAACTGTTTGTACATAGTGCGTCCGCACTGACAGCCAATGCGTCCGCACGCAGCCCAAATTATATCAAAAATTTCGAAATTTTAATTCTTTCAAGTTTTTTTTAGAATGCCGAAGAAATCAGGTGTCAAGAAACCAAGGTTTGAGAAAGGACAGGGTAGTCGCCAACCACCTCCTTATCCTCCCGCCTTGCCACTCAACGAAGGTCAAGAATTGCGGCGTAACATTTTACAGTCCCGCCGGACCCTCGAGCCATCCCGATGGATCTGCCGAGCGACACTCGAAACGCTCGGACTCCTTGAGTCGGTGCAAATGCTCACCGAGCGGCTTGGTTTGTGGGAGTTTCTATGTGACGAGGTCGACACCTATGAAGGCCTCACGATCGAATTCCTCTCCTCATACGAGTTCGACCGAGGTTCACGCACGATGACATTCAACCTTGGAGGCTTCTCACATATGTTGCACACCACCGAACTCATGGTCGCACTCGATCTATCCACCGAACATGTCAGCGAGATGCGCACCATTCTCGACTTCTACCATGACATGAGCGAGGCCCAATTCCGCATCCTCACATGCCACGACGGACTCCTCGGCCAGCAGAGGGTTAAGAATGTTCTCCACCCAGCCCTCCGATATCTCCAGCGGGTACTTTCTCACACTCTCTTTGCCCGTGGGGAGAGCGCATCGGTCTTCAACCTCGGCGACATGGTGTATGTTTGCAGCATGCTTCGGCGCAATAATGGCGAGATGGAGTACATGCCGCACATTGGATACAACTTGGCCAAACACATGCACAATGTGTCGCACAACATGCGCTCGGGCGGAATGATTCGAATTGGCGGTATCATCACAAAGATTGCCCGACACTTGCAAATTCCGACCATTGGTGCGGTGGTGCCCGGTTACACGCTAGTAGACCTCGATGGTCTATTTCGGGCGAGGCTCATCCGTTGGGACGACATTGAAGAGGCTTGGATCAATTTGGGCCCAAAGGACAACATTCGACACCGGTTGCCTCTACAAACTCAAATCGATCCCTTAGATACCGACACTTGGAAAATTGTCGATGAACCGCTCGAGCCACCGCTACCACCGCCGCCACAACCACAACAACCTCCACCACAAGCCGCACCCGAAGCCGCACAAGCACAAGGTATGCCATCCAACCAACAAATCTGGGATTTTATGCAGACCATGAACACCTCCATCAACAACTTGAGCATCAATATTGGAGGGCGTTTGGATAGCATGGACGGCCGCATGAATGCCTTTGACCGCCGCTTTGATGAGGTAGAGGCCGAGGCCGCCCGAGCGACCTACTATTCCCGCCGAGGATGCATGCACGCAAACCCACACTTTGAGGATGATCCACCTACACCTCCGTACCAAAGACGGGCCGCTCAAAGGAGAGAGTACGAGATGGCACAAGAGCGTGAAACGGCGAGACAAGAGCAAGAGGCGGCCAGTCAAGAACAAGAGGCCGACAACAATGAAGATGAGGAAGATGACGTCGACGAAATGGTTTTCGACGAGGATTGATTCCGCGCAATACATCACCAGATTACGCCAGTAAAGTAGTTCATGTTTCTTCTCTCTTTTTAGTTTATTTTTAGCACTGAGGACACTGCTTTATTTAAGCTTGGGGGATGGGAAGAAATTGTATCCGCATGCATATTTATTATTCAGTTTTTCGAAACTTTTTAGGATTTATAACCTTGCTTTTTACTTGACCATGAATAGGATTTGTGATTTTGAACTTAATTGCTTGCGATTACGAATTTGTCAAGATGTTTTACGAGGTTATGAAAAATAGAGTCTTGCATAATTGGACTTTATTGTCTAAAAATGCATAAAGTATAAAATCATGTTTAAAATTTGTGTTAAAAGTTGGCAAAAATTTTGATAAATTTGAGTGATTGACAAAACTTAAAAGTATTCTTGCACGATTTTTCAAATTTTTGGTAAAATCCTTAAAATAGATTTGAAATGACAACATAATTTGGCGAAAAACTTTGTGGAAATAAAGGTGTATGAAAATGAGAAATTAGAAATTCAAATTTATTAGAGAAGCCATTTAGATTTGGAAATTTTAAATTAGGAAAAATTGGGATATCCGTGAGTATGAAAGAATACTTAGGATGTGTGTATTCATGATATGTGCATAAATGTTGAGAAAGTAGGTAAAATTAACAAAATTTTGGAAAATAAAAATGAGATTCCAATGACCTATGATACGGCTTCATGACGTACTTATGGTTATGAGTCCCTAGCACTCTTGCTCCGCTAGTCTCCCGATAAAATTGACATTCGTGTTAGTGGAAGGGTTAGACTAAGAGCATGCAAAGCACCCTTGAATTAGAACGGTTGGGTACAGTTAACTACTTGTAACTATCCGGTGCTTAAATAAGGATGGGGAAAATAGTGCTAATTCAAAGTGAGAAAATCAAAAGCAACAAAACAAAAGGAATATGCACGTATCAACACACAAAGTCCGTAATTATTTTTTACCCAAGTTTGATTCAAGCTTGGGGGTATTTGAAAATTCCACGTTTAAAATGGCATATCTTTTAAATTTGGGTATACGAAGTTCACAAATTCAAAGCCTTTAAGGAAATAAAAGTTAGAGTAATCGAATTGTGGGTTGATTCATAATTATTCGAGGGTTGAACTTGGGATTTGGGAAATATGCATGAAGGTTTTTTAATTTTTGGCAAGATCATACAAGTTTTTTCATTTTGAGAAATATATACTTGATATAGGGTTAAATTGTAGATCGAATTGTAGTCCCAGTTTAGATGTTGCTTGGGGACAAGCAAGGTTCAAGCTTGGGGGTATTTGATAGGTGTATTTTATATACACCGTCGATCTAGTTTTTATCATAAAATAACACCAAATATCTTGTATTTTGGATATAAAGCGAATATAATACACCAAGAATCAAGTTACTGCGTTCGCTCGATGTTTCAATGCAGAAAACAGTGCAGAATGATGAAAAACTGTCCAATGCGGACGCATTCTCCACCAGTGCGGACGCACTGGGTACTTAGCCAATTTTCCAGCAGCGCAGACCTCACAGACGAAAAGTCCGAGCGTAATGCGGCCGCATTCACCCTCAGTGCGGACGCATTCACTACTTAGCCGATTTTTGCGACTTTCAGAATTCGCCAGAAAACAGAAGTTCAAGATCAATGCGGACGCACTCACAGCCAGTGCGGACGCACTCAGTACTTGGACTATTTTTGAAATCTTCGGATTCTTTGGAAAACAGAAAAACAACATGCCAATGCGGACGCACTAAGATCCAATGCGGACGCACTCAGGAAAATTTGCAGAAAATCCAGAAAAGGAAACTTGGAACCAAAGGAGATTTGGAGTCGGTGCGACCCAGTGCACCCGCACTCAACTCCAGTGCGGACGCACTGGACTCGCAGACAGCCAGAAATTCGCATTTTCAGGGGGTTTTCTATTTTTGGCCAACAAGGAACACATTTTAGAAGGCCAATAATAGGCATGGCAGTCTGAGAAGTGCCCCCACTAACTCCACTTCTATCCTCTAAATTGGGCAAGGCCTTTGGCTATAAAAGAGGAAGAATCCATTATTGTACATATCGATTATTATATCCATCTTTCCACAAATTGAGAGAGAGAGATCCTGCAGAAATTCTAGAAGGTTTTCCAAGGAAGGAGGAGAAGAAGAAGATTCAAGCAAGGAGTCGGCAAGATTGAGGTTTTAGATCTAAGAAAGGGTGTAATCATTTCTTTATCTTATTTCTTATTGTTTTTGCCAATCTTTGTAATGGATCTCTCCAAGAGAGAGTAGTTCTCTTTCTAGGGGTTTAGGTCAATGCATGAACTTGTTTAATTCTATCTTATTCGGATATTTGTTTTTATTATGATTGTGTTATCGGATTTGATTGTTAATTTCTGTGATTTATTCTTTATGAATTTCATTAGTACTCGTTCCTTTGAGTTCACCTGGTTAGGGTTTATTGAATTGAAGTAGTTTTGAAATCCCGTTGATCGGGTCTTTCCGCTTTAAATTTATTAAATTCCGGCATTGGTCATGAGGAGACTACTAATTGAAACCATAAAGACACACCTTAGGGTTGGGTTAGAAGCGACCGTACTTTGATATCCAATCCGGAACTATAGAAATTAAAGTTAGGATTTTGGTGAAGGACCGAAAGGAGAAGGCAAATCCTAAATTAGGACACCTTAGAACAAATATCGATATATGCTTTGTAGCATGAGATTAAATATCCCTCTAGGTTAGTGACAGCCCTAGAATTCGAGGCACATTAATCCATAAAGCGCAAAGTATTTGTATTAATATTTGTTCCAAAGGCTAACATAGGTTAGAAACCTCATCAAATCAAACATGAATTTAAACAAACCGAATAAATAGAATTAGCAAGGAATTGTAGACCGAATACCCCTAGATCTCCTTAAACTTGAAAACAAACCAATCTTTCTTCTCTTTATTTTATTTACATTTATTGTTTGAAACTCCTCTTTTTCGGGTATTGAACCCAACTTAGGATTTTAAGAACAAACCCCCCCACTTTACTTTTATTGTTTTGTTTTAGAAGTAGTTTTCTTTATTAAAAATTAGTGTTTCCCTCTCTCCCTGCGGATCGACACCTAAATACTACAATCGATAGGTTGTGCGCTTGCAACTAACCTATTTATTGAGTACGAAGGTTTTATAAATATTAAAGGCAAAAGAGTACAAAAAGCTTGTTGAGTATTTTAGATATAATAATTTTGTACTCTTTTGCCTTTAATATTTATAAAACCTTCGTACTCAATGAATAGGTTAGTTGCAAGCGCACAACCTATCGATTGTAGTATTTAGGTGTCGATCCGCAGGGAGATAGGGAAATACCAATTTTTAATAAAGAAAACTACTCCTAAAACAAAACAATAAAAGTAAAGTGGGGGGGTTTGTTCTTAAAATCCTAAAGTTGGGTTCAATACCCGAAAAAGAGGAGTTTCAAACAATAAATGTAAATAAAATAAAGGAAAGAAAGATTGGTTTGTTTTCAAGTTTAAGGAGATCTAGGGGTATTCGGTCTACAATTCCTTGCTAATTCTATTTATTCGGTTTGTTTAAATTCATGTTTGATTTGATGAGGTTTCTAACCTATGTTAGCCTTTGGAACAAATATTAATACAAATACTTTGCGCTTTATGGATTAATGTGCCTCGAATTCTAGGGCTGTCACTAACCTAGAGGGATATTTAATCTCATGCTACAAAGCATATATCGATATTTGTTCTAAGGTGTCCTAATTTAGGATTTGCCTTCTCCTTTCGGTCCTTCACCAAAATCCTAACTTTAATTTCTATAGTTCCGGATTGGATATCAAAGTACGGTCGCTTCTAACCCAACCCTAAGGTGTGTCTTTATGGTTTCAATTAGTAGTCTCCTCATGACCAATGCCGGAATTTAATAAATTTAAAGCGGAAAGACCCGATCAACGGGATTTCAAAACTACTTCAATTCAATAAACCCTAACCAGGTGAACTCAAAGGAACGAGTACTAATGAAATTCATAAAGAATAAATCACAGAAATTAACAATCAAATCCGATAACACAATCATAATAAAAACAAATATCCGAATAATCTAGAATTAAACAAGTTCATGCATTGACCTAAACCCCTAGAAAGAGAACTACTCTCTCTTGGAGAGATCCATAACAAAGATTGGCAAAAACAATAAGAAATAAGATAAAGAAATGATTACACCCTTTCTTAGATCTAAAACCTCGATCTTGCCGACTCCTTGCCTGAATCTTCTTCTTCTTCTCCTTCCTTGGAAAACCTTCTAGAATTTCTGCAGGATCTCTCTCTCTCAATTTGTGGAAAGATGGATATAATAATGGATATGTACAATCATGGATCTTGAGAGAGACGAAATTCTTCTCCTTTTATAGCCAAAGGCCTTGCCCAATTTAGAGGATAGAAGTGGAGTTAGTGGGGGCACTTCTCAGACTGCCATGCCTATTATTGGCCTTCTAAAACGGGTTCCTTGGAAGCCAAGAATAGAAAACCTCTTGAAAATGCGAATTTCTGGCTGTCTGCGAGTCCAGTGCGTCCGCACTGGTGGTGAGTGCGTCCGCACTGGGTCGCACCGACTCCAAATCTCCTTTGGTTCCAAGTTTCCTTTTCTGGATTTTCTGCAAATTTTCCTGAGTGCGTCCGCACTGGATCTTAGTGCGTCCGCACTGGGAGACTTTTCAGGCTGATGCGGCCATTGATGCAGCTGTACAAAATTATACATTCCGAATTTGGATCTGGTTCCTTCATGAAAGTTGTAGATCTCTTTGTCATGGTTCCGTCAAGCTTTGAATCACCCAAATCGGAGTTCGTATGACAAAGATATGGCCAAAATACGAACTGTGTGTCGGCTGAATGCGTCCGCACTCGGGTCAGTGCGTCCGCACTGCGCTCGGACTTTTCTGTTTTCTGTCTGATGGCTGAGTGCGTCCGCACTCTGGGTCAGTGCGTCCGCACTGCGCTCGGTTTCTCCTGTTTTGCTCTGAAATTCAAACGGGCATAACTTATGATCCGTAACTCCGTTTTCGGTGTTCTACCACTTTTCGGAAAGCTTGCGAGAAGATCTACAATTTGCTCCATTTCCTGTAATTTAAATAGACTTCGGTAGTAACTTGATTCTTGGATATATTTCATTATATTCTCTATTAAAATACAAGATATTTGGTGTTATTATGTGATTAAAACTAGATCGAATGTATATATAATTTAGACCTATCAAATACCCCCAAGCTTGAACCTTGCTTGTCCCCAAGCAACATCTAAACTGGGACTACAATTCGATCTCTTTGATACACCTTATATCAAGTTTGTTTTCTCAAGTGAAAAATTTGTATGATCTTGTCAAAAATTAAAACCTTCATGCAAACTTCCCAAATTTTAAGTTTAACCCTCGGATAATTATTACTCAACCCACAATTTGATTACTCTAACTCTTATTTCCTTAAAGGTCTAGAAATTACAAACTTCGTCTACCCAAATTTATTAAAAGAAATGCCATCTTAAACGTGGAATTTTCAAATTCCCCCAAGCTTGAATCAAACTTAGGTTTAGAAATGTTGCGGACTACGTGTGTTGATACATGCATATTCTCATTTTTGTTGTTGTTGCTTTTGATTTTTCTTGTTTTGATTTTCTTTCATGATTTAGCACTATTTTCCCAATCCTCATTTAAGCACCGGTTAGTTACAAGTAGTTAACTATACCCAACCGTTCTAATTCAAGGGTGCTTTGCATGCTCTTAGTCTAACCCTTCCACTAACACGAATGTCAATTTTATCGGGAGACTAGCGGAGCAAGAGTGCTAAGGACTCATAACCATAAGTACGTCATGAAGCCGTAACATAGGTCATTGGAGTCACCTTTTATTTTCCAAAATTTTCAATTTTTACCCAATTTCAAAAGTCCGTGTAGAAAGGTGTCATACACGGACATTTAATTAAACATCCGTGTAAAAAGGTTTTTAATTTGCAATTCCCGGAAATTATTCTATGTTAAAGCTAGCTTTTGTAATTATTTTGTAAAGTCCCCATAAATTATTTATTCTTCATATCAGGTAAGTGTTAATTTATGTTTTCAAATCAGATTATTTAGGCAGCATTAAGTATTTTACTTAGAATCAAAGTTTTAAATATTAAAGGTTTTTAAGTAATAACCTTTGTAGTGCTTATATATTGTTGCATGTTGTTGTTTTGTGCTGCTAATTCATATCTATAAAAGTATTTATTTAGATAGCATGAAGTATTTAACAAAAAAGAAACTGTGAAAAAAAAAATTGTTGATTAAAGAACACAATATATTACATAAAAAATGATCCCCATACATCGTACCAAAAGAAAGGATCCTCATACATGTACCACAAATTTAAAGAAAAACTACAAAATAACTTAATTAAACTAGTTAGATGGTGGTGGCTGCCTTGGCCTAGCTTCTAATCCAAGGGAAGAATGGTCTGGCTGGATTGCCACTTCTTATGTAGGGCTTTGGTGGTGGGTGCCCCCTTGGGCTTCGCCGTGGCACACTTGAGGGGGGCCATGGCCATGTCCTCTTCAAGTAGGGAGGAAGCATTTCGAAGCCGGGAGGGACTGCGGGACCTTCGGCAGGGACTTCGAGAGGGACTTCGGGAGGGTTTGAGGGGGGGCCGTGGTCCTGGCACATTTGGTGGTGGATGCCCCCTTGGGTTTCGCCATGGCACACTTGAGGGGGGGCGGTGTCACGGCCATTTGAACATTCCAAATCTCAATCGGGGTTTCTCAGATTATATAGAATTTTGAAGAGTCGTTTCGTCTTCTCCTTAGAAATAATAATTAAAAAGGCAACTTTTCGAATTTCGTCGTGGAACTGTTCAAATTAAACAAAACTTAAATAAATAATCTGATTTTTATACTTTTATCACGGACGTTTAATTACATGTCCGTGTATAATTGTAAAAAGACACGGACGTTTAATTAAACGGCCGTGTCGAAAGGTATTCGTGCACGAGTGTCGTTGCAATGTCCGAAAAGGTATAGACACGGATGTTAAAATCAAGTCCGTGTCGAAAGGGTCTTTCTACACGGACTTTCTCATTAAAGTCCGTGTAGCTCTCCCTCATTCTACACGGTTGTTAAGTTAATATCGGTATCGAGAGAGTCCTTCTACACAGATATTTTATAAAAAGTCCGTGTAGATCTTGTACTTCCTCTCTACACGGAGTTTAGATCAAATGTCTGTGTATAAAGGTGTTCCAACACAAATGAATTAAGTGAATTGTCCGTGTAGAACTAGGGTTACAATACATATTACGCGCCTGCTCTTCCAAATTTTTCATAACTTAGCTCGCGCCTTCAATTATTTTCCAAACATTTCGAAACTTAGCTCGCGCCGCTTCGAGTATTTCTTTCCCACCTCACCTCGATTTCGTCGCCTCTCCTGTCCAACCAACTCTCCGGTCCGACAACCTACCTCTTATTTCTCGGGGAAACGCTCAACACCTCCATTGCGAAGAAATTTTGGTATAAAAGTTTTGGTATTTACTGCATGTATTTACTGTATTTACTTTGGTATTTACTGAAAAAGTTCTATTTTTTTTTATAGAACCATGTCGATTGAGAATGAGCACGTAGATATGATGGAAGAAGGCGAGCACCAAGCTGCTGCCCAATCAGGTTCGGCCAAAAGGAAAAGAGGTCCGACAATGTGCGCGTCCACGTCCGAGGCAAAGCAACTGGACATCGAGTTCAGTAAAAATGGGTGTGCGAAGGGTACAAGACGGGCTGAGTACAAAAATTATGTGTTCAATTTGGTGAAGCAAAAGGCAGACATCCTGGTAGAGAGATGGGATCATTTTACGAAAGACCAAAAGAACGGCTGGTGGAACATTGTGAAGGTGAAGTACCTAACCAGTTAATATATTTTTTTTAATTGTACAGGAACTTACACTACTAGAATCCCCAGTAAAGGCAACGGGAGTAAGTGCTTGTTGCAAGCGTAGGAAGGGTCGTTGCAAAAGATTTTGGTTTTCTGATTAAATTAATACAACTGCAACGGCAGGCCCTTGCAAATAATCACGCTTGCAAATATGTGATGGATCCCCTTGCTAATGTCTCTTGTCGGCCCTTGCAAATAATAATACCCACCCCAAACATGACAGATATTATATTATTGTGAATTGTGTTACTATTTGCAAGCGGCACCGTTGCAATTGTTTTTGGATTTCTTTTTTATATTATTATATTCTAAAAGACATTACTATTTGCAAGAGGTACCGTTGCAATTGTTTTTGGATTTTTTTTTATTATTATATTCACCAAGACATTACTATTTGCAAGGGTCCCCGTTGCAAATGTTTTTAAG
This sequence comes from Carex myosuroides, assembly GCA_028015225.1. Lineage (NCBI taxonomy): Eukaryota > Viridiplantae > Streptophyta > Magnoliopsida > Poales > Cyperaceae > Carex > Carex myosuroides. Next base: position 189,466 of record CM051476.1, read on the forward strand.
ATGATGTTTTTATTATTTTATTGTAAAGGCCCTAACTATTTGCAAGGGTCCCCGTTGCAAATGATTTTAAGTTTATTTCTTATATTATTATATTCCAAACGCCCTAACTATTTGCAAGCGACACCGTTGCAATTGTTTTTAAAATCAAGTTTATATTAATTTAATGTGAAATGACTAATTATTAGCAAGAGGAACCGTTGCTAATGTTTTTAAGTTGTAGTTTATATTTTTTAATTGTAAAGGTGATAACTATTTGCATGAGCCACCGTTGCTAATGCTGTTATAGGTTTGGTTTATTTTATTTTTATTGTAACAGTCCTAACTATTTGCAAGCGACACCATTGCAAATGTTGTTCAGTTTCAGTTTATAGTTTTTAATTGTGGAACTGCTAACCATTTGCATGAGGCACCGTTGCTAATGTTTTTTAAGTTTCGGATTATATTTTTTTTGTTATATTATGGGCCAATATTTGTAGAATTGTTCAAGAGGGTCCATATTTCAGTGGTCACTGGTTCAAAACCGCCCTTTGGCTGAATTTTGTTATTTTTTTAACACTTGCTAAAAAATTATGTACCATGTATAACAATAAGATTATAGCGCCTTATATTATATTTGATATTCCCTTGGATGCGAAACAGTAATATAAATGACAACAGTCAAATAGTTTTAATATCGTTGTTAAGGAGAAGGGAAATTATATTACATAAATGAAACCAATTCAACAAATGAAATTAACTAGAAATTTAATGTGTCATAAATAACAGCATAATTAACCATTAATTCTGTTCACTTTGGTTGCCTTAACACAAAAGAGCCCATGCCAACGAAAGGGTGCCAAGGGCATATGAAGGGGTGGCTGTGCAATTGATAGGGCAATGAAGGGGTGGTTGTTCATCCTTCAAACACTATTTAATTGCTGCACAATTGCCCCCCACAATCTTCTATTCTGCAACAAACACAATATTAATTTTGTGATCAGAAAAAAAAACGATTAATAGAATGGAAAATGGTAATCCTAATACAAATCCTTCAAACACTATTCCTAATCCTCGAAATCCTAATCTGCCAAATCCTAATCCGGTAAATCCTAATCATGCGCAAAGGGATGAAGAGGAAGAGGAAGAGGAAGAGGAAGAGGTCATAATCTATAATAGGCCAGTGGTGAAGGAGCCTGGAGATGGCTCCGAATGGCGAGTACCAGATCCTCCAGTGCATGAAATTTCCTCTTCGGACGAAGAAGTCAATTGGTTACAACAGAGCCCTCCCGGTTACCCTTATGGCCCACTAGGAGAGCCTATGAGTTTGGCACTGAGGAGAAGCAAGAGGGTTTGGAAAAATGTTGACAAGAACAATAACGGACACCGGGTCAGATACTTCCCTAATAAGAAGAAGAGACACCCACGAGGGGGTCAAGAGGACTAGTTTGGTTTGAAATTAACCTTTTTTACTATTATAACCCTAGGGATGGGGTAATTTCTTTGTTAGTATTCGATGTTGTTGGTTTTCATAAATGTGACTGTTTGTGTTCCATTATTTTTTTATGTTGTTACTCTATGTTGTATGCCGTATTATCTATGTAACCGTTCCATAATTGTTGAATTCATGTTTGTGAGATTTTTGTTTGTTGGTTTGTTAAATCTACAATTGTTTTTAAATGTACCTGGTTCCCTATTGCAAGCCCACTGCTATGAGCAAATTAAACTCAATTGTAAAAATGTTAATTTTGACATAATAAGGACTAAAAGGCATAATTACATTCATGGGACTGACAAGATATATGTCGGAACTGAGCACATAAGGGAGAATCTTACCAGTATAATTAGCTAATAATGACAGCTAAGTAAAAAAAAAAGAACAGCAAACTAAGAAAATGCACTGACCTCTTACAAGGTAGAAAGCCGAAACCTAATAACTTTGGTTGCCTTAACACAAAAGAGCATAATCTTCTCCTCTGCAACAAACACAAAACCAATCACAATATAATTAGTCTTGTGATCCGAATTTAAAAAAAAAATTGAATAGAATGAAAACTGTAAACCATACCAGCATAACAGAATGGAAACCTGTAAACCAACAAACCTGTTTTTTTGTGAGAGGCAGTCCATGTACAAAAATGCCTGGTACAGTACCAGTTTTTTTTTTAGAATCAGAATTTTAAAATGCTCTCAGAAATTGTACAAAAATCAGAAAAATATGAAATTTGTTTCTGTTTGTCCATGAAAATGTCCTTTATTAGCTCATAAAACAGTTTGATCATATTCAAAGTGTAGATATGGTTCTAATTTTGGTTTGTATAGAGTGATGTTTTGGGGTTGTTTGGTACCAACAGTTTGCCAATTTGTTTTCTCTTATTTGGTTGCCTGGTACATCACTTCTGGGTGTACTTGGGGATTGGCCTAGGGTATTTTAACACTGACATACACACAATTACTAACTTCAAATACGTTTTGTGGGTTTTAATCTTGGATTATATGCATGAGAAGAGTACATGAGAAGAGTACACAATTACTAACTTCAAATACGTTTTGGGGGTTTCAACAATCAAGAGATCAAATATTCAGTTCCTCCTTTTTTTTATCAAAGTCATTTTTTTATGGTTTACATGGGTCTTGTCAGAACAGTACATGAGATTTTTATATTGAGGTCCCTAACTTGTTTCTATTTGTATTTTTCTAATTTAAAAAAAGGCAACATGAAAGTAAATTGATAAGTCCCAAAGTAAGCATGTATTGAAGAAATTGTAAATATGTGACTTCTTACCAACTAGAAACCATCCTCCTCAGATTCATAAAAGGCCCCCCAATGAGCTTCTTGCCCAGCTGGCTCCATGTCATTCTCTGCCTCATCTTGCTCTATCGGGTTACCGTCGTTCGACCTAATTGGTTGTGTGATCTCCATGATATCGTCCACTAGGTCGAACTCGTCTTCTTGAATGACCGTATTATCCCAATCAAAACCTGGTCCGTCCGAGACCTCGATGTGATTGTCCATCATTTCCTCTTGGTAAAATTCGAGGTTTGCATCGTCTTCCTCGTCACGAAACTGGCCTTTCGGGGTTGTTTTGAAAGCAACCCACCATTTTTGTCTTTCACGGTCCGGAGAGGCATAAGGAAGGTAGCTCACTTGGACCGCTTGACATGTCAATACAAATGGCTCATAAGTTTTTAGCCGAGAAGCATGTTTAACCTCCACAATCCCATATTGGCGGTCAACCTTCACACCATTTGTTATGTCAAACCAATAACACCTAAAGAGAACCACCTTGTTGCCTCCTTCGTATGAGAGCTCAATGACCTCTTCAAGAACTCCATAGTAGTCGTGAGGAGTGCCACCTAATTCCGTCTCTCCTTTGATGCAGACACCGCTATTTCTTGACGACTTGTTCTGCCCATGCGTTTCAGTGTGATATCGGTACCCGTTGATTTCGAACCCTTCATAATAGCTAGCTCTTTTGAGTGGTTTGATTGCTGCCTTTCGAACGCATGGGTCGCATTCACGGTCGGTTATTACCTTATGTCGTAACCACTCTGCGAACAGATCTTGACGGGCTTTCCAAAGAAGTTGTGGGGTAGTGCCACGGTTGAGCATGACAGTATCAAACTCCCTACATTTTCGAAGATAGTCATTAAAATATATTTTGCAAGATTCAGCCCTTCTATTTTATACTTTTGTATAGTCGCTCACCGTCCAAATAAGTGTTGCTTTCATGTAGTCGCTCACCGTCCAAATAAGTGTTGCTTTCATGTTGAAATTTTCTCCCCTAGATGCATCCCATGTCACTTCACCTTCGTCCCACAACTTGTTCAATACGTCAATTAAAGGTTCTAGCAGAATGTCAATGTCCCGACCAGGATGCTTCGGTCCCGGTATGACAAGCGCGAGAAACATGCTTTCCTCTTTCATTATCATCCCAGGTGGTAAGTTATAAGGAAAGACAAATACCGGCCAACACGATATGGAGCTGCACTCGAGTTAAATGGCATGAACCCATCCGTCGTTAACCCTAATACAACATTTCTAACCTCTTTAGCGAACTCCGGATACTTTGATGCGAAATGCTTCCAAGCCTCACCATCAGCTGGGTGCACCATAATCCCGGGTTTGTCACGCTTACCGTTCTTATGCCACGTCATATTAACCGCATTTGATTTGGTCATGTAAAGCCTTTGCAACCTTGGCGTGATAGGTAGATAACGAAGTTGCTTTTGTGGGACTGGTTTTGCGTTAGGATGAGGTCCCGGTGGCTTATACCTTGGTTCGTCGCAAACATCACATTTTGTCTTATTCTTCCTCTCTTTGTAATAGAGCATGCAAAAGTTTGGGCATACGTCTATTTTCTCATGTTCCATGCCCATTCCCTCAATCAACCGCTGTGCTTGGTAGAAATTCTCCGGCATATTCTCACTAGAAGGCAGCGTGCTCTTAATGAGGGCCAACATCCCATTGAAGCATTTCTGGCTTAGTTGGTGTTCCGACTTCAATGCCAAGGCTTGTGTCACACAAGACAATACGGTTTGTGATTCGCATTTGAGTTCACCTGTCGCGTTGACTTTCCAAAGCGGTGTTCTATTAGCCTCGATCATGTCGAAGAACTTCTTAGCCGCTCCAGTCGGTGACTGGTCATCCCAATTGAATTCTGGGCCAGCTACTGCCCTTACCATCTCTTCCCCTGGATCAATGCTTTGATTGTTTAAATCTGGTTGAACGGATGCATACCCCTCCCCGTGCTTGTGCCAAACACTATATAGGGCGCAAAAGCCCGACTTATAAAGATGTACAGCGACGGTATCCACATCGTGCCGCTGTCCGTTTCCACATTTTTTACACGGACACGGGATACATTTCTTTCCATCATCGTCGAGGGTCACAACGTCTGGTTTGGACAGAGCTGCCTCAAGGAACACTTCAACTCCATCAACAAAGTCTTTGTGCAGACCCCCACCGGGAACCTGTCTACTGCTGTACATCCATGAACGTTGATGCGACATTTTCTGGTGTTAACAATTCAATTACAAGGTGTGAGTTTACTCGAGTAAAATTTGGCAGAGAGCAGTTTTTCGACAATGCTGCCTCAAGAATAAATTGGGCAAGTTGGTTGGTTATCTTAAATTGTTGCTATCTTAAAATGATGCAACCTTAAATTGAGAAGCATCTCCTTGAGTTTTAGGGTTATAGTAAGTTACATTGAGATGGTCACCTTCTTACAGACTATTTATTAAGGGTTTGAGAAAATCAACAGTGGAGGTAACAGTAGACCTTTGTGGTTGGAGTAAATGCAATTAGAAATTAAAGGAAATCAGAAATTAGAAACTTAGGCCAACCACAAAGAACAACTACAAAAGAGGTGCATTTAGGCCAACCACAAATTAGAAATTAAAGGAGCCTAAATCAACAGTGGGTTTAAGAAATTAATGTAGGGTCTTTTTAGCAATTGATAACCAATAGTGCAGATAAAATTTGTGGATTTCTCCATTAAATCTCAACTGAAACAATAAATCGATAAAACTCAAGGATTGAGGTAGAGCTACGAACCTCGGCCTCAAAACACCTTCTGTCCTAAGTCACGCTTCCGATGAGAGTGAGAGAGAGGCGGCGGAGAGAGGGAGGGAGAGAGAGATAGGCGGAGGAGGGAGGGAGTGGATTTCATCTCCGTGCGGCCTTTGAGAGAGGGAGGGAGTGGATTTCATCTCCGTGCGGCGGAAAGAGGAAGGGAGTGGATTTCATTTCAGTGCGGCGGGGTTGTAGGGAACAGGTTTTAAAAAACGAAAGGTATTAGTTTCGTTTAGAAATTATTTTGACTATAGCACAGAGGGTGATGTGAAAGAGAGGGTGCGGTATTTACATCGGAATTCCATAACAAACAATGTGGTTCCCTGTGTATAATTTTTTAAGTTTTGTTGCGTACCCAATTTGTACGCTTCAAATTTAAGATAATTTCAGTCTACACTAAGTCTAAAGAAAGTTACTTGGACTTAACCACCTTCTTCATGTTCAGTCTTAATAAGCAATATTTAAATCACATGTTCATTGTATCACCTCCTACTGTTTAAATAACGTTTCACATCCTACATACCGATTACTGTTTAAATCACATACTACAGTGTTGCGGGTTAATTAGTCACTGTCCACATTATATACTACATAAAAAAAAGCATTTCAGCCAACGTCGGACGCATCACCACCACCACCATTGTCTCCTCCACCATCTTGCCGCTTTAACTCCTCCTAAAAAACAAATTAACTCAGTCAGATTTTTAAAATTTATAAATTTGTAATTAGAACTTTCTTAGATCAATTGATGAAATACCCTAACTTACATCAATTGGTGGAGGCCTTGTTCCCGTAGCCTTGAATAGCGCATCGATACAAATGTTGCTCCATTTATTCTGTTTCCTGACATCTGCCATTTCGGCTCTGTGTTGTTCCTCCTGGGCAGCTATCTCCTGAGCAAATGCACGACGTTCAGCCGATATCTTCTCAGTAACTAACCTGGCCACCTCTGAGTCTGTGAAGGTTTTCTTCGCATCCTCAGCAGAGGTGGCCGTGCTCTTCGTTGGATCCGTTCCGGATGCCTCCATGGCCTGCAGCTCTCTGTTGGCTTTGCTTGTCCTGGCCTTGTTGCCAAAGCCGAACACCACTACAAGAAATCATTTTATTAGCATGGCAAAAAAAAAGACCTCCTGCGTGGTTAGTCAGTCGAAAATAACCATCTCCGTGGACATAGCCACGCTATTAGCAGCCAGCCAATTAGTCTCCACGCGACTAATAATTATCGCCGTGGAGTCCTCGCAATTAGTTTTCGCGAGGTTAAATTGTTACTATCACCGAGGCCTGTGTTGGTCGGTCAAAGTGGGTAGACGCGATCCAGACTGGATTATTTACGTGGAAGTTGGGCTGATATCACCGTGCACGTTCCGACGGGATTGCTATACCCACGCAGATGCTATTTTTGGCGCGAAAATTTCCAAACCGAAATGTCATATAATTTTCCACGGAATTGTAATTTATTTCCGAGGTTAGTTATTTGCGAGGATGAGTAAATGCGAGGTTATTGTTTTGAGTACTATAGTATTACCATGCATAAGTGCACAGGAATGATGTCAATATTTATATAATGGATTTCATTCCCATTCATAATACCTCCGGTACCGGTTCCGGTACCAGTACCATACCCATGTTTCATCCCATTGAATATTCCCCATTCTTTTTGCATCACACTAAATTATCATGAACATCAGAATAAACTAAGAGAGACTAGCAATAATACCAATAAAAACAATAAACTACCATACTTTTAAAAGAAGTCATACATATACCAATAAAAGATCATCTTTACATTAAATTTAACAACAAAAGTTATACCCCATTTTAGCCCCCACTTCACAACTATAACCAAAATGAACATAGCATATATATTAATATTTTAACAAACACAAAATACCCTTGGAAGAACCCTCACAGCACCAAATTAGAGTGGAAATCTACAGATCCATAAAATGAGTCAACGTAGAGGTTTTCAGATTCTGTTACATTAGTTGGTGGGACATAATTCGACAGAAATGTGTTGTCTTCCTCTGTGTTGCCATTCGATCCTTCATTTGTAGGCACAGAAGTGGTTGCAACTTGCTGCAGATTGGAGAAAATAAAACCATTATTATTAATAAATATAAAATGACAATAAATGTAAGTTGTGTTTCATTTGTAGCTAGGTAGGAGTAACCTTTTTTCAATTGCTTAGTACACATGTGTATGAACTTCCCCCAAAAACCAATATGCGGCAAAGCTTGTTATTATGAAGTGGCTAAACAACATTCATAAATTTGAAGAGAGGACTTACTGCTTGCAATAGTTAAGAGTTTGAATAGAATAATGAAAATGTGATTAATTATGGGTAAATCAGCAACATAAGATGTGGTGCTGCTGGGTGTGGGTTTGGATTACTGTTAAACCAATTTAGTACCAAAGACCAGAAATATATGTTCTTGCACTGGACATTGGCACAAATAAAAATATTTGCTAACAGTTGTTGATGTTAGCATCAATGTTTTAAGCTACTTTGGAAGATTTGTAACATTTGGAGACTGATACACAGTACATACCGGTAATTCTGGGACCTGATTGCCTGTTATCTCAAACAATTTCTGAATATAGAACATGTTTTTCCGCGTATGTTCTTCAACAATTTCTTTCACCTGTCCAGCAGTGAAAGTCAATTCACAATTATCTTGAGAGGTTACCACAGTGGCATATTGCAAAGGCTTTGATCGTCTGTTTCCACTTTTCAACAAGCTTGGATTGACAGTGCTGCCTAATCCGTAAACACGACCATGAGATGGTCGTCCGCTGGCCATCAGAAAGAGTTGTTCATCGGGCTTACCAGCATTGTCAGGATCAGCCCTTAGCCGAAGTACCTCTTCCTATATTGTAATGTGGAAAAGGATGACACTAATGATTATCATAGCATACGAAATTGGCCTTACTGTGCTACTTTGAAATGAATGAACAAATAAAGTAACTAAGAATATGTAATTATGCAATTGACATCGTACATAGACTTCTCTAGATCTATCATCCGGAAAATTCATGCTGTTAACGGTTAAACCTTCATGGTTTTGCTGGGGTGACACGGCATCAGCAAAATCGTTGTTTGTAGTGCCTTGTTGGTTGCGTTGTACACCATTACCTTGACTGACCTTCTCTCTAGGTAGTTTGATGTGTAGGTAGAGCTCTTCATAGCTCACATCCTTTCCAAGATCTTTAACCTGACAAGGAATTAATAATTATTAGGAAATGTGGTATGAAATATGTGGTAGAAAGAACTGACATAAGAAATGTGCAAACTTGCAAACAGACCCTTAATATTTACAGTATTTTTTTCTCTTTACTTAATGCTTAATTGTTCTTTAACTAAAATGCAGTTACAAGCTAAAGAGATTTAAAAGGGAAAATAACAGAAACTAGAACTGCTTTTAAGAAAGGTGAACTACATTAAGAGATTCACATCCTTCTCTTTTTAGTAATTCTAACTGTACATTATTATGAACTGGATCTGACAAGGATATGACACCATGAAGAATTTGTAAAATTGCAAATAGGTACCTTAACTTCAATTTATCACAAAGGATTTATCATGAGAAACTAAACTAGTTTTCAAATGATGTACCAGTAACCACAGAGACAATCAGATCAAAAATTTGTTTCAAACCGAAAGAATAACCTGATCAGACATTGGCGAAAATCTATTGAACAAACTATGAACCTTAATGTACGAGCAAGCTATTTATTACTATTTTATTATTCGACCTAATACACAAGTATTAAAATCGCATGCAGTGACCTCATAAAAAGGAAGAAACATCAAATATGCCTATTTGCATACTTTAGACTAGAAAAATGCATAGAGGAAATATACAGAACTTTAAAGTATAAAGAACTGACAGAAGAAAATAAAATTAAGTTTGCACCCTTCTTCTGTCACTTCTTTCTACTAGGTTCTACTGTAAATATTAAAGGTATATCTAACCTTTCAACTTGAGTTAAGTTATGATTTCCAATTTTTCCCCTCAAGTTGTACTCATTGGCCCTCAAAATAAAATAAAATAGTGATGTCACATCTTACAAAAAAGGACAATTTCCTAAATGTTCTGACTAAATGTTCAACTCATTACCCCTCAAGTTGATTGATACTTACTGATCGATAATAATTTCAATCAAAACTCTGACTAAATGATCACATGATACAATTCCGAAATGTGTCAATTGTATCCTACACATTAGGTACAACATATGAACCATAGGAAGTAAATAAGGTCTTAAGATTGAGACATAACCATCTGCTCCCTATGTTTGTCACACAGGTCATACCAGTGTTGTGGTGTATTGCACCAGTAAGGCACCATTTCCTTCCACTTCGCAAAGTTGTTCCCATGGGCATCAATGCAGTCGTCGCGTCTATCACACAACTCATCACAGTACCTTTTAGCAGCTACCCGGTCAAAAACTACACGACATTTGTTATGTTCCTCATTTGATCGCCACTGGTACCGTTCCTGCCAAAATACATATAAGAAAACATCGTCTTGACTGTTATTAATTTGTACAACCATTGGAATTATTGCTTATTAGGATGATCATTTGAATTCCAATTTTGAGGAGTTCCAGTTTGTCAATAATATCCCTTTCCCAAGAAAACCAAATGTTGATTAGGGAAAACACAATAGGCAAGTGCCTGGTACATGAAAATTGGTCACACACTACTACTCCCAAAAATAAACAAAACATAGAACTACCTCACATATCACAATATATCAGCCCACATGCCCGTGGTGAACACAATTCTCAATTTGACACGAGTATGCAACATGAGTGAAAGTTTATAAATTGATTGTAATTGTGAAAAACACTTGCAACATATTTAGCCTTTATTTGTAAATTGACATTACCAGGAACTGTTTGAGAATATCCTCCCTGACAAGTGGATCAAATTCGTTGTAGCTCCTATGTGGTCCGCTCAAGTTGATACATGTTAGCCTGCGAATTGTTGTTACGAGCTGGAATACAGATTCTGTACAATCAAATGCATCTGGTGCTACGGGCCACACCTCTGGTTTTATTTCTCCCAACTTAGGTACAGGTCTCATCAGGCCTGGTCCTCGTCCACGGCGCTTAGGTGCTGGTGCTAGGTCAACTCCAGTGGTGGGGGATACTTCGGTACCATTAGCAGTTACAATATGTTGGTCTACGTCTGAAGCATGCACATTGTTCGAGTACTTGGGCGCACGTGTCCTCTTCAGTCCCAATCTTCTGGTCATTTTGTGGAACTCTGAGTGCAATTTTGAAGGAATTAATTAGCATGAAATTTTAGTAGATAACATAAATATGCATAAGACTAAGTTTATGATTACATATGTTGGTAGGTGCATATATTATCTGACAAATTGGGATCTAATAAAAGGAATACATTTTTTTGGGATCTAAGTAAATTGGCATAAGTAAATCAAACACACCGTTGTGGTGAGATAATTAAGCAATTAAGACTTATATGAGATAAGCAATTTCAAATGAGTTTAGGGGCTGTGCTGGTACGAAACAGATGAGCAATTAGAGTCAGCAAATTACATCATGCATTTTAGCAAAATAAAGTGTACCTGCCCACTCAATTATTAGAATAAGGTTTAGGAAGATCAGCAATTCGGAACTTGCTGTATAGTCCTAAATTATTCAATTGTCAATTTTGCACTTAAAAAACTGAAACTATTCACTTAGATAAAATTGATCCCAACATACCCAAAAATGTGCAATCGAATTAAAGCTTAACGAAGCATAGATTAAAATCAGTCTTCAAGAGCAATTAACCATCGGTAAAATCAAGAATAAACAACAATAAAACAAATACAATGAACACATAAAAAGAAATTAAACAATGGTCAGACTAGAGCACATACTCGACAACGATGTTACTTACAGAAACTTACAGAAAATTGGTGTGGATTGGGTAACCGTAACCCTGTACGAAATGCCTTCCACCCAAAATGGCGCCGACTGAGATGTTGTATAATCGCTGAAGTATAAATATATCCCACCCCTTTCCTTTCGCGGGTTGAAGAGCGCCATAATTCTACCGAAAATTTGGGACAAATGCTATTTGTGTGAAATTCACCCTTTATTAGATCTCGGATTACAATCTAACGGCCAACAATAGTGGGATTGGAACAAATAATAGTTGAGAGTGAACATAGGGTTTATTATCTCCGAGGTTAACCCCACGTGAAAGGGGTGGTGCTTCCTCGTAAATCAAGGTTTGGCGGGAACAGACAAAATAGCAGGCGGGTAAAGACAAAATCAAGGTTTGTGGATTGACCGGGTAAATCCCGGTTCAGAACAATTGATTTAGGGTTTCAATATTTCAGATTCAATGTGTCGAAAAAATCAGATCGGAAAGAAGAAATGTCAAAGAAAAAGAGAAGGAGAACCTGACAATGGGACCGTTCAATTAAAAGTTACGTACGGATGCTGTTTAACTTAAAATTAAAACAGTGGGACCCGTTAAAAGCTTGGTGTTAATTCTCATTTATCTATTAAAACAGTGGGACCCATTAAAAGAAAATATTAATTCTCATTTATCTATTATGTATAAGTTCTTTTTTTATTGTAAAATAATTATGTTATGTAATTTCTCAAACATATTGTATTTATTATGTATCTAACATTTAACTTTTTTTGTATCTAACATTTAACTTTTGTTATATAATGTGCTTATTAACTTATATTTTCATAATTACGACTATACATGTTTATACTTGTTTGTTATGTTTGTCATATAATTTTTAATATAAATGAACGATCATACATTCTCTCTGTCCGACATTTTTATTAATATCCAAAGTTTAATACAAATTATTAATTCTGCCCAGAACTCGACTCAATATCGAAAAATACTCAAGCCGGCCATAAAATGGCCGACTTAGGTACCGGAGTAAACCGGCCATTTTCTGGCCGGCTTACTCCATTTTTTTTTTATTTTTTAGAGAGAGACACTATGAAGATCAAAATCTAACTCTGAAAATTTGAAATTTTTGTTTAAATTATTTGTTATATTACTTCTTTTGATGTATAATTAGCATATTTATACTAAAATACGATAGATTAATTGAAATTATGTTGAATAACACTAAATTATGTTAAATTACGTTAAATTACATTAAATTACGTTAAAATATGGTAACACTAAATTATGTTAAATTACGTTAAATTACATTAAATTACACTAAATTATGTTGAATAACACTATGGTATTTGCATTTCCCGCGATACCCTCGCCTAAGGATTGATGCCATATAGGCTATTCAGGAAGGCACGAGAGGAGTGAGTAAGGTACCACCCCTAAACAAATACACATACGCACCAAATATTCCACCACAATAAAGAGAGTGGAGAGATGTAAGGCCCACAAAGAAAGCCTCAAGCACAAAACGGGCTTTGCCAAGATTGTGCCCTTAAACAATTGTCACTGGTACGCTCGTCTAACCAGTAATTTAAATGACGAGCAGGCTTTATATATTTGTGCCGAACAAAATAAGGCTTTGATGTTGTGCCTAGGCCACGTGAGTACTAAAACAATTATCTTGGCCCAATATAAGAATGGAAATTCAAATGCAGCGCCTATCCGTTTTGACCCCTTCGTGCTCCATGCGCTTGGAGCACGGTACGCCAGATAGACTGATTCCCATCCGGTGCTCGGTCTGTGGCGCGCCAAGTGCAGCTAAGGGGTGGATCTTAAGATCTGTATACAGTACCGTTCGCTGGAGATAAAACCAAAAATGCGAGAGCCGAATATGCCTTCTCCAATGCTATGGATCAAACAACTTGCTAAATAAAGGGTCATGATGCAGCCACCTCACTTGCTAAATAAAGGGTCATGATGCAGCCACCTCACCATCAGATAGAGGACATCAAAACACACAAAATTGACACAAATTTCATATTTTTCTGACTTTATTTCGATTTTATATGAATTTTCAAAGTTCATGTTTAAAAACAGAAAAATCAGCATTTGAGTAAAATTTGTAATATATAGATGAACAAATATATATTCTCTCGTTGATTACCTTGATTTAATATTATAAAAAATAAGGAAGTGTACAAAATCTGTCAATTTATTACTACTATCGTATCCGTGCATTGTAATGGGGACATATTATATGTAAGAGAACAAAAAATATATCTTATATAAAATGACATATTTTCGTAAACAAATTTAGACTAAATGACAAACAACGTTCTTTAAATGAAAAACATCTACACGTAAATAACATTCATTAAATAACATATGAAATAACATATTAAATGACAAATTTAATATTTTTTTAATGCATTCGTTTCTTGAACATTTTTTTGACAACTTAACTCTATACAAAATTAGTTTGAAAATTTAAAATTTTCACATGTAGACACATCACTCGTAATGTAGATGAGTTTCAACGATTCAGATTTACCATTTGAAGTCAATATGATAAATTTTAGAGTTGATTTTACAAAGGACTTGATGAACTTAAGTACACTCTAGGCATGATTAATTAGATAAATGGTGACGTGACACAAAATTTTAGAGTTGATTTTAGAGTTGATTTAACGCGTAGCATACATATCATGAATTGAATTAGATAGTTCTGAACGAGCATCAGACTCATTTAAGTCCAATATCCATTAGACACGCCCTGCTCCACAACATGATTATCATAAATCTAAGACTATACTTCTGCAGTAATTTATAATTATTGTTTTGTCCTGAACAATTTTCATCCCTAATTAAATTCTCTATTGTCTAATAATTTATTATATTATGAAATAAATTGTCGCTGGTAGTCCTTCAAATGAGAGGACTATGTTGTTAACATCGTTGAATAAATATATATTATTGTGTACATATCATTCCATAAATGTATGTTGTTCATATTTCATATCATATATCATTCCAATAATTATTTTTGAACAAAATGAAAATTAACCTGATATATGTGACTGAAGATTATATATCATATATGTTGTTCCCTAGATCGGATAAGAAGGGTTTGTAATCTCCTCACCTCCAGATTCCATAAAGTAACTGAAGATTTGAATTTAGATACAAACCGTCCGACTAGAATTTACACGAATATTAAAGGGTTCCGATGAAATCGGATTTCGATCGGACAGTCCGTATCCATGTGCAAACTTTGAGTTACTTTAGAGAATCTGGACAAAGCCCTAAACCCTCCAACATCTCGTCTGTTCACGCCAACATCTCTTAGCCCTAAAAAAACATCCCGTCTGTTCACATTCCCTCTTTTTCACTCCCGCCCCACACCATTGTTTCTCTCTCACATCTGAACCCTAAACCCTTCAGTTCGTGGCCCGTCATTTGCAAAAGGTGAGAGTAAGCTGGTATTACCGGTCTGAGGAGTCAATCGGCGGTCGCCGCCAATTTCACGCTGCAAAAGAAGTGTGCAGCTGTTCACATTCCGACTTTTTCGCCACTGCTCTCAACCCCTCCTTTTGTAAGCGTAGCGGCTGGACTTGTCTTAATCAGGTAATAACTTTAAATTAATTTCTAAATTAGTAGTTCTTAAATAGTATTACTCAAATTTGGGCAGTTGTTCCTAATTTGGGGGTTGCTCTTTCGATTTTCACTATTTCTGGTGCAAACTGTTTTTAGATTGTACCTATATTTATTCATGGAAGAAAAATTTGCAAGCTCGTCAATTTCTGATCAAGGGGTGCTCAAGGAATTATTCTAGGCAATGAAAAAAAATTATGTCTCAGTTCGTTTGTGAGCTTTTGAATTTAGAGTGAACAGTTCCTATTAAACACTTATTTTCTTAGTATATGATGTGACAAGGCACGAAACTTTTACAAATTTGTCTAATGTGTCGGCCAAGGATTAGAGAGGCATATTTTGAAAATTGAAGTTTCAAGGAAGAAATAAGAAATCTACCTCCTTGATTTAGGTGAATTTAAGGAAATTATGCCCTCAATAATATGTAAATCTCAATTTGACAGTGGTTAATGGCGCGTACAAGAGGTGGAGGCGCACATAGGTGTGCTACTCGCGACAATGTAGGGGTTCACACCCGAACTAGGGCAGGAGCGAAGCGCCTCAGTCAGGTTCTAAAAAATCCTTTAGTTGTTGTCAATTAATTTCCTAGGAATGAGCATACAAGAGGTTAGATTTATAAAGTACATGGGTTTGCTAGCATACTTTGTTTGTACTGTTCGGATCAGATCAACAAGTTTGGTTTGTAATTGTGGGTCATAATTGTACATTTTTTAAATTTCGGAATATGCTGCCTAGAGATTCTAACGAGCATTGCTATAATGACTGACGTACAGATTAGGGAAGAAGAGGAAATCCCTGCAGCAACAGATTCAGCTGAGCATTCGCACATGGCAACGTCTGAGCAACCATGCGAGCCAAGCGAGCAGGATTGCGAGCCAGCAGACCAACCTGCTGAGACCAATGCTCTTAAAAGCACTGCAGTGTACACGAGGAGGCGTGCAGCAGCATTGCAACAACCACAAAAGGTCTGTTTACTTTACATGATGCTCAATTTCATTCATTGGGGGTTGTGCTGAAGATTATGAATTGGTACAGTAATATAATCTCTTTAATTTGCAGCACACAAACCAACTGGAACCAGAACAGCCAGGTGAGGATATGATGCAACAGTCGAACCTGCTAGTTGAGGAGCACGTAACGGGAGGATCCCTATTGCGGCACCGTCTAATTGATGACGGTCGCCGTCGTGTTTTCAATAACAAAAGACTGAGGAACCTGCTGTACGAGCCCACAGGCTCCAATTATGATGGGGAAGTGGGGGATGATGGTCGTAAGCGGTACCGTCTGAGTAGGATCACAACAATGCATCGAGTCCCTCAAGCTGAGCCTAATGAAGCCCCTGAACAGACAGCCCAACAGGAAGTTAGTCCTTAGAGTCAACCCCCCAACTCTGAGGACAAAAGTAATTCACAATCAGCGGAGAGTACAAAAAGCAAGGGACGTGGCCCTAGCAAACCCCGTGAACCAGCAATGACCCAGCTAGCAGAGCAGCATCGTGCGGATATGGATGCAGTACATCGGCTGTTCAAGGATCTGTACGATAAGTCCGGTTTGCAGCATCCACAATTCCCTGTAAGTTTACCATTAAACATGTTGGTAGTCATTTTATTATCCTAGTACAATAAAACTAGGACACCATCATAACTTGATTTATAACTTGTCTGAAATTCAAACAGGGCACATGTAGTGGAGTGCAAGGTGCGCAGAGCAATGCGATGAACCTGTAGCGAAGACAGATGGCAAGGATCTGAATTTGAAGAATTAATTTCCTTTAAACTAAGCTCTTTTTGAAGTACTAACCAAGTGTGGTTAAATATAATATTGTTTCCTCAAGATTGTTCAAGTACTCTTTATGTGTTTCTTTGTTGTGTTAGTTTTTTTCAGGGCAATATTACTCCTGTTATGTAAATGCTAGCTGTTTGTGCTAATTCTGAGAGTAGGTCCGATGGGCATCGGACCTACTCTGGTTTGATGGATTTAATCACCATCAATTTTCTTTAAGATTCGTGCATAATGCTTTAAAATCCATGCACATATGTTTTAGTTTTGTGCGCACAAATCTTAAATTAGATCGGACGGTCATGATGCTCGTTGAACCTAAAAGTAGGTCCGATGGGCATCGGACCTACTCCGTTCTCTAATTTATAATTATTGTTTTGTCCTGAACAATTTTCATCCCTATTTAAATTCTCTACTGTCTAATAATTTATTATATTATGAAATAAATTGTCGCTGGTTTTCAAATGAGAGGACTATGTTGTAAATATCGTTGAATAAATATATATTATGGTGTACATATCATTCCATAAATATATGTTGTTCATATTTCATATCATATATCATTCCAATAATTAATTTTGAACAAAATGAAAATCAACCTGATATATGTGACCGAAGATTATATATCATATATGTTGTTCCCTAGATCGGATAAGAAGGGATTGTAATCCCCTCACCTACAGATTTCATAAAGTAACTGAAGATTTGAATTTAGATACAAACCGTCCGACTATAATTTACAGAAATATTAAAGGGTCCCGATGAAATCGGATTTGCAAGTACAGTCCGTATCCAAGTGCAAACTTTGAGTTACTTTAGAACATCCAGACAAAGCCCTAAACACTCCAACATCTCTCTAATGGCGTCGTCTCTCCTTCAAATTCTCCAGTCCCTCTAATGGTGTCGTCTCTCCTTCAAATTAAGGCTCCTCCTCAAAAGAGCGCCGCCATTCCCTCTCTCCCTGTTCTCATTCCATCCCTATAAAAAAACATCCGGTCTGTTCACATTCCCTCTTTTTCACTCTCGCCCCACACAATTGGTATTACCGGCCTGAGGAGTCGATCGGAGGTTGCCGCCAATTTCACAGTGCGAAAGAAGTGTGCGGCTGTTGACATTCCGACTTTTTCGCCACTGCTCTCAACCCCTCCTTTTGTAAGCGTAGCGGCTGGACTTGTCTTAATCAGGTAATAACTTTAAATTAATTTCTAAATTAGTAGTTCTTAAATAGTATTACTCAAATTTGGGCAGTTGTTCCTAATTTGGGGGTTGCTCTTTCGATTGTCAATATTTCTGATGCAAACTGTTTTTAGATTGTACTTATATTTATTCATGGAAGAAAAATTTGCAAGCTCGTCAATTTCTGATCAAGGGGTGCTCAAGGAATTATTCTAGGCAATGAAATTTTTTTTGTCTCAGTTCGTTTGTGAGCTTTTGAATTTAGAGTGAACAGTTCCTATTAAACACTTATTTTCTTAGTATATTCATCATTTGATTATCGCTCCTGTAAGTAGTCATTCGCACTCAACTAGATTATAAATTTTAGGTCTCAATTTCTATATCAATGCTATAAAATTTGCTAAACTCAGACAAAAAAATTGTTAGGTCAGCATACTGTACATTGTTTCTGTTGCCAACTATAGATCATTAATTTCCTTTCCCTAATTGCTTACCTCCACTCTCCATTGTAGTTGCTCTAATTTGGGTTCTCCTTTTTCCAGATTCCAACTGAGGCTGAACTTGATCAGAATGGAAAGTAATCGATCTTGGATGTACAAACGTATTCTAAATGGTTCTATCAATGGAGAATTTTTCAATGGTGTGAAGTCCTTTCTGGATTACGCATTCAATGCACCGAATTCATTTTCTATAAGGAATGGCAAGAAATACATTTTTTGTCCATGTGCACGATGCGACAACACAATTGTGCATGAACGCGACAAGGTAAGTATGCACTTGTTGGAAGGAGGTTTTTGTTCAGGTTATGAATCATGGTTCCGCCATGGAGAACCCCGTGTTTTCGGGGTTGATGAGGCAACATCTGCAACCAATGCTGATGCTAATTTAATGAGTGATATGTCACACAATAATGCGGGTGCTGACTATGATCGGGACAACCCTGATGCGGAGGAACCACCTAATGCTCAAGCAAAGGTCTTTTTTGATATGTTGGCAGCATTAGAGCAGCCTTTGTGGGAAACTGAATTATCTGAAGAGACAAAGAAATGTGAAAAACATTCGGTCATGTCCGCCATATCAGAATGTTTGGCCTTAAAATCAGAGTTCCATATGAGCGAAAAATGTTTTGATCGAATGGTATCTTTAATAAAGACTATGCTACCCGAAAAGGAGAGATTACCAGAAAACTTCTACCAAGCTAAAAAGCTGGTTCGAGGATTGGGTCTGGGGTATGAGATGATTGATGTATGCCCCAACAATTGTATGCTCTACTACAAGCAGGATGACAAGAAAGATAAATGCAGTGTTTGTGGTGAGCCAAGATATAAAACTCCTAATGCAAACTACAAGGGAAGACCTGTGCCACAAAAGGTACTGAGATACTTACCAATCGGACCAAGGCTCCAAAGGATGTACATGACGATGCCTACTGCCAAACAGATGCGATGGCACGCTGAGGGGTTTCGTGATAAACCAGAGATAATGGTACATCCGGCAGATGCGAAGCAATGGAAAAATTTCAATAAAAAATATACAGGGTTTGCCGGTGAGGTCAGAAATGTTTATATCGGCATGTCCACTGATGGGTTTGCCCCGTACTCGAGCAATGTTGCCCCCTACACTTGTTGGCCTGTGTTTATTTTCCCGTATAATTTGCCTCCCGATCTTGTGATGAAGGAAGAGAGCATGTTCTTAGCTCTTGTTATTCCTGGACCCAAACATCTGGGCCGAGATATCGACATATTCCTTCAACCGTTGATAGACGAATTGAATAAGCTTTGGAGAGATGGAATAGAGACATACGATGTATATCGTAAGAAAAATTTCAAGATGAAGGTAGCATTATTATGGACAGTTAGTGACTTCCCGGCATACGAGCTATTATGCGGTTGGGGTACTAAGGGCAGATTGGCTTGCCCATATTGCATGGGAGAAACAAAGGCATTCAGATTGAAACATGGAGGAAAGCCTTGTTGGTTCGATTGTCATCGTTCTTTTCTACCCGATGATCACATATTTTGAGGTCAGAGGAATCAATTCTTAAGAAACAAATGCGAAGATGATCAACCACCGAGACGTTTGTCAGGTGAGGAAGTGAAGAGAATCATTGACGGGCTAGATCGCATAGATTGCATAAAATGGGGTAAAACAGCCCCTCTAAACCAACTGCCAGGATATGGAGACACACATCATTGGCAAAAGAGAAGTATTTTATGGAATTTGCCTTATTGGTCGAGTTTGGATATCCGTCATAACATAGATATGATGCACTTGGAAAAAAAATTTGGAGACAATATCTTCAACACAGTATTAGACTTTGTCTCCAAGACAAAAGACAATGTCAAAGCCCGTCTTGATTTGGCTTTGTTTTGCAATCGCCCTCACCTCAACCTAACCGCTGACGGTAAGAAACCAAGAGCGACATACGCTTTAAACCTCCATGACAAAAGGCAAGTGTTAAAATGGCTCAAGGAGGAGATCAAGTTTCCCGATGGATACGCATCTAATTGGTCAAGATGTGTCAATTTATCAAAGGGTACAATAACTGGGTTGAAAAGCCATGATATGCATGTGTTTGTTGAACGCCTTATGCCCGTTGCGTTTCGAGACTTTGTTCCGGATGCCGTATGGGAGGCATTGAATGAAATTTCAGTTTTCTTCAGAGAGATATGTGCTAAAGAATTAGATCCTGTTATGGTGGACAAGTTAGAAAAGGATATTGTTGTTACTTTGTGTAAACTCGAGAAAATCTTCCCACCATCCTTCTTCGACTCTATGGAACACCTCATTGTTCATGTTGCTCATGAGGCAAGAATGGGTGGACCGGTCCAATATCGCTGGATGTATTCATCTGAACGGTTAGCCAATAAACCCTAATCCAAAAAAAATGTTGTTTGTAATCAGTTTATATTATAAGCCTTTTGAGCTAATTTCGTGTGATTATTTGCAGGCGTAACAAAGATGCAAGAATGAGCATCACCAATAAGGCACAAGTCGAGGGCTCCATTGTTAAGGCGTACATTATAAAAGAGATGTCCACTTTTGGCTCCCATTATTTCGAACACGGTCACATCAAAGGCAAATTGCGCAAAGAGAGGCATGATGTTGGCCCAGAGACCCCGTTAGATGGAAAGCCAGCAATCTTTAACTATCCAGGTCGTGCTACCCATAGGGGGGTTCGGAGGATTCTAGGTGTCAAGGAATATGCTGCTGCGTACCTCTATGTATTGTACAACTGTCCAGAGATTCGACCTTTCATCGAGTATGTAATCTCCTCCAAAAAATACCACATCAAAAATATATTAATTCAGATTACCTTGATATATTATTAAATGTTGAACTCAAATTGTGTCAGTGAATTTGATGCCTGCATTACAAGAACACGTCGAAATGTCACAGTGGCAAGTTTGAACCGTATTCGTGATAAGGAGTTCCCCAATTGGGTAAAAAAAAAGGTTCGAGTAGATCGTGATTGTGACAAACATATCAAAAGCATATGTCTTGGGCCTGACACACAAGTCACGTGTTATGGTGCGTATGACATTAATGGCTTTCGGTTTCACACAAAATCATACGGTCAGCACAAATCGACAATCAACAGTGGGGTATGCATCCAAGGGGAGGGACAAGAATACTATGGTATTCTAGAGGAAGTAGTCGAGCTCGAATACTCTCAAGGCAGTGACAAGGTCGTGCTCTTCAAATGCACCGGGTTTGATGTAACAAATGGAATAAAGGTAGATGAGGACCATGGGCTTGTTGAGATTAAACATAGATTGAGACTTCGAGCATATGAGCCCTTCGGGTTAGCATGTCAAGCAATTCAAGTATACTACCTAACATATGCATCAAACTGTCGGCGTGATTGGTGGGTCGCAATGAAGACAAGGCGCAAAGCAAATTGGCATGAAACATAAAACCTTGATACGTATCAAGAGGAGAGGCCAGACTGCCCCTACGTGGTCTCCACAGGAGATGACCTAGATATACCTACTGTTTTAGTTCAAGAAGGTGTTCTAGACACGGTGGACCCGGCAGAACTCGTGAGAGCAGCCTCACAAGGAGCTAACCCAGAATCTGATGATGATGATGACAGCGGGTATGAGAGCGGACAACAACACGAATCTGATAATGAAGAAAGTGTCAATCCATTAGAGCAAGATGATGGAGAAGATGACTGGTATGTACATTCACCATTTTTATTTTCTTTTTGAGGAACTTGACAGCGGCTGTTGAGAGAACATCTTACAGTTTACACTATCAAACCATCAAACCTGTTGGTCCCTTGCATTTTTCTGCCCACGACCAAACTTGTAATGCATACTGACACTCGAAGAATAAGTGTAGAGTTGTTTCAAGATTGCAATTCTGACACATGACACATTCATAGTTGTATTATTTCACAAATCAATTGTTATATGCTCCTTATTTCTCAAATAAAACATTGCCTTTTTGTTAGAAATGAATATTGCATATTTCAATATTTGGGTTCAGTTTACTCAAAATAAAAAATAGTTGGGTTCAGATGCATGTTTAAAGTTTAGGTCATTTTCTGTTACTGTTATGCATGATCTTGTCTAGACCAGAATTATAATTATTTTCTGGTTGTTTCAATAAAAAAGAGTATTTTTACACTCCTATTACTTGTTGGTACCGCCTGTACCGACCTTTTAATTTACTGCTGATGTGTTGTTAAGTGTAATCCTCATTAGCACCCGTCAGTATAAGTGAATTACGCTTCTTAGGCTCAGTTATGTTGTTCTAAGATATTCTTTTGCTTGATGCCCTGACATGAGATCTTTTGGTACCTTTCTATAAACATATATCAGTGTGACATTTGCGCTGTTTGGGCTACTGTCACTATTCATCAGGGATAGTATTTGTCAAATTACATAAATATAGATTTTATATAAATTTCAACAAGTATATGTTGTATCTAGATTCAAAATTATATATATTACTCATACATACATATACATACAGATGAAAATATCACCTGACAACTAGAAGTAAAAAATAAGTTAAAAAATGGATCTTTATCACTCTTTTTTTTTCCCTTATTGGGTTTGAACCCGACTGTCATGAACACTGCTATCACCCCTTCTCACTTACTGGTATAAAATTGTGTCGTGATTGTTGATGGTTGGAATTTGGAAATGTGCACTTGATTTCTTCTTTAACTTGAATTCAGAGTTTATTCTTATCCTTTCTATTTCTCTATGATAAAGTATTTATTGATACGAGTGCTTTAATGACTCTGATATTTCAGCGCTTGATTAAATTGGCAATTAATGAACTTCAAAAACATAATAGTCCTTGTACAAAGAGACAAATTGTTACATTCATTACTTTCTAAGAATTTGAAGCTAATTACTTTTTATCTTCTTTTCTTTTGTATGTGTGTTGAATTTGTTAGGTAGCAACAGATGCAATGGTGGATGAAGGGATCATATTAACAAACTGCTCAAATTCCTGGTTCAAAACTTCTATTTGGCGGTGAACCACTTGAAAATTGTTCTAGTGGAATTTAGCTCGTGCCAACATATTGTTATGTTTATTTGCAATGATAACCAGCCATTTTGTAATATTTTATAATATTAATCTTCTGGATTTGGATCACCACACCAAACACTGTTTTAAAATGTTATATTGCAGTTCTTGTGTAGTGCATTTCAATATCTACATTTATTTTTATGTGAAAAATGCTATATAAGCAGTTCCAACTGGGCTAAAGGAGATGACAATGGTATATGTAATAACTCAGGGGGTTTTTGGTAAATTTTACTTCCAAGAGGGTTTCTGCATATTTCTTTCTCAAGGATAGTATAATACTATAATATGTTGCAAACATTATGTTAGACTTATTAACATAAACAATAGATTTTTTAATTTGGGCAATCCCTATATATCGCTTATGACATTGCTGCCAGTTCTTTTTGTTTGTATTATTGACTGCTAGCCCCTTTAACAATAAAAAACCAAGTTAAGGGAGCTCGTTGTTAAAATGCTTTATGACTATTGTGAGTTGTTATTTTAATTCTGGTATGACACTTGATAGAATTATATTTGTGTGGATCCTCACACTTTAAAGATGAATATCTAATAAAGAAAATTAACATTGCTGTTATTCAACTTTTGGTACCACTGGTACAACTGTGATGTAATTTCAAAAAGCAATCAATTAAATATCAGGCTATTCAATTGTGTTATACGACTATGCATTTATATTTATCAATCGTTAATAATTCTATAATAATTCACTTATGAAATTTCATATTGTGTTGTTAATTAAAAATATATTGCAGTATTTGACAAAATTATAAAATAAGACAAAACTACCTTGCTGCAAGTTGCATCATATTATTCCCGTGGAAATACCCACGGTGATAATAGCAGGTCTTGTTTTTTTTAAAATAAATTTTACTGAAGTTATTCCCGTGGTTAATAAGATATTAGTAGCGAGGAGAGCAATTTCTGGTTTCTAAATTCGCTAAGTTCCGATAATTATTATCACCGAGGGTAGATAGCACTGTTTTACCGAGGTTCGTTGGAGGTACTCCGTCGTTCTACTATCAGCGTGGGTAGTTAAAGTACCCACGGTGATAAAAGGTGATATCCTCGCTTTTATCCCAATTTCTTGTAGTGCACCCTTCCACGCCGGTCCTCCTCGTCGCAAGCACCCACAACGCTTCATCACTGTATTGCCCACCAAGAAATTTTTTGGCTTGTTGATACCTCTCCTACATCGGTCATAAAAACATGTAAACTCATAAGGTTAGGACTATGCCTATTCTAGGTATTTGAAAAAAAAAATATAACAATCAAATTTTGCCTCACTAGGTATTTAATTACTTATTTAGCTGTTATACAGAAGGTTAGGACTATGCCTATTCCAGGTCAGAAGTCAGAACAAAAGGAGCATATGAAGGTAGTTCTTTAATAGGAGATATAATATTACATTAAATTTCAAAGTTCAACTCAGTATATCCATTCTTATCTCAAATATTCAGCCTACCCAAATTTGCCAGTAATGAATCGCATTCATGATAAAATAAAAATATGAACTACTTAACCAATAAAAAGTTCATGCAGATAGACAAAGATACAGAAATTGATTCAAATTTTAGAAATTAGATATAAGAAATCACTTTAGAGACAAAAATATGAAAAACGACATGGGAATGAATAAAGGGATTTTTCTCTATGAGGAAGACGTGATTCCTTTCCTTTATTAGCTTTGTTATTAATTAGATAGAAGAGAGAGATGGAAAGGGTATAACGGGTATTTAGAAATAAAATTCATCTGAACTCTCAAAATTAGAATAATAGCCCTGAATATAGCGCTCCCCTTAACTAGTAGCACTTAACAGAAAATAACTTAACAACACTTAAGGATGACATTAGAAATGACTGTTATACCCTTCATCATTAGTAGCACTTAACAGAATTTGATATTAATAAAACATTAGAAATGACAGTTATACCCTTCATCATTAGTAGCACTTAACAGAAAATAAAAGCAAACTCCGCTTCCAATTCGTATCACTGATATTTCAGACTGAGCTAGAACTCGCTCTCTCCTCTCTCAACCCCAGACCCCAAATTACTTTTCCTTCTCAGAAAATTGTTGATTTTTTGATGGGGAAATAACTAAGTTTAGATGGGAAATTAACTAATTTAGATGGGGAAATAACTAATAAATTAATAGCCTTGAATATTGTACAGCCTATAGATTTCGGTTCTATTTCAACATTTTGCTATATGAGTGTGCAAAATTACGGTGTTGAATTCTCATATGGACTCAAAATCAAGAAAATCAATAATAACCAAAGTTTCCGACAAAATTTTTTTATTAATAAATTGGGCAGGGATAAAATGATTCTCTTACCTCGACATCTTTCGCCCTAGCATTAACGTACACCTTGCCTTCGTCTGTACTGCGTGTATGAAGTCGATCGAATACATCCACCAGTTAAACTGAAGGTCCCTTTTCAGCGGTCTGACAAGAGAAGTACATAATAATTCAATTGATGTAATGGAAAATCACAACTTAATGAAAACATCATGCATAAAAGGAAAAAGCATATTTTAGCCAAAAAAAATATGCGTATAATAAACAGGGTTGAGAAAATACCATGGCCTCCTTGTGCTTGTACGTGCTCCTCGAACCACCCACATGATGGACCACCCGACCTTTTTTTATCTTGTTATCTCGATTGGTGCACGACAGTTGGTCCCACTTCGGGTGGTTCCAAATGTCACATAGGCCCTTCCAGTGAGATAACTCCTTGCACCATGGGGGACAAGACTCTTTCCACAAATCCTTCACCGGTCCGTACTTAATGTTGCACGCGCTCCTTGCTTTATTCAGCATACGAGTGTATGTCTCAGCAGCAATGTTTTCGAATACATCCAGACACCGAGCCTCGTCTTCTTCAGCCCCCCATGAGTACCTCTCCAGGAACCGTCGCAGGATTACTAACCTGGCACTCGATGGGAACATGTTGTACGTCCTACAAAGCCCCGGCATTTCGGCCGTGGTCAGCAGCCTTATGGTACTTACCAGCTTAGTGCACTTGGGTGACGATGTGAACTCACCGTCACCCACGACAAACACTTCAGGTCTATCCTCTGGCTTAGCCGGGTCACGGATCTTGGCCAGACCTCTTCCACGTGGCTTGGCATCCTTCTTCTCTTTCTTAGGTCTGCCCCTTTTCTTTCCAGATGGCACTTTCGCCCCCGCTTCATCAAGTTCTCTCCCCGATAACCCAAAAGCTTCCGGACAGGCACATAGGGGTTGACGCATACGGAACCTCCTACCACCATCATCCTTATAGGCCGATTGCTGTCCCATCGATCAGTCGGAGAGTTCCGGACCATGCGAATTTCCTGGAACCGTTCCCTGAGGAGCTGTCTTGGGAGTAGCAGATTGCGGAGCAGGCTGCGACTCTGAGGAGCTGTCCTGCTCCCAGTCTGACCATGCACTAACCTGATCAGATGCCGAAGATGGCGCAGCCCCGGCCTCTTCAAGGTTCAACCGCTGAGGGGAGGATTGGGATACGAATCCCTCTGGCCTCGGCAGTGATTCCGAGTCGCCTTCATCTGCCATTTTACTAGTGTGGCCTTCATCCGACCTTTTCTTAGGTTTAAATCTTGGATTGGTGGGGTTGGGTCCAAAGAATAATTTCGCCGACGAGACCGACTCTGACCTGGTCTGGGAGGAGAGGGTAGCAGAAAAAGGAGTTGTAGGTTGTGGCTCAGGTGGGGGCTGAGGTGTTAAAGCCACCTTTTCGAGGGCAATATATGTCAGGGAATCACCATCCTCATCACCCAAATTGAGCCTCTTCGATCTTCTTCGCACTGCCGGGTCGCATTCTCTGGGTTGGCCTCTTTTTGCCTTCCTCGGCTGAACTGGCACCGCCGTTTGGAGAACAACTGGTTGAGGGGTCTGAGTGTATCTTTTTTCCGGTTCCGGCGGAGGTTGCGGAGGAGGCGTCGCTGCCTGGGTCGGCTGGGGTTGTGGAGCAGGCATCGCTGCTTGGGTAGGCGGTTGCGGAGCAGGCGTCGCTGCCTGTGTCGGCAGCGGCGAAGGATCAACAGTAACTCCCTTTCTCGGCGGCAGCGGGGGCCTTGACCGTAACTTGGGTGTCCACTCAGGGCGGGAAGGGCAAGGCTCAGTACTGGGATTGAGACGAGCGGATTTCCGGCGCTGGACAGTGTCAGTCTCGTCCATGCTAATCTGTGACAGATAATTTTGTTCAAGTACAGAACTTTTGAGACCTCTTTATACAAATGTAATACGAATACTTATAAAGAAGGGGAATGCTATATTGAGGGCATAAAATGCTTATTTGAGAGCTGAGATACCCTTTTCTCTTTAAATACCTATTTTACCCTTCTATTCTCTCTTCCTTATTTGTTTCAATCAATTTTGTCATAATTAATTCACAAGCTAATAAAGGAAAAAATTTATACACAAGCTATAATTGGAATGATGAAACAAATAAGTTGAAAATCCAAGTCACAAATAGGCCCTTCTAAATGCAATACATTACTGATAAATATTTTAAATATACCCCTCTAAATCCAATACGTCTCACATTTTCTTGCATAACAATGAGAATTTCCATTTGTTTATTTCTGCCTGTATGCTGAAATCTATACCAGTGGCTAGGGGTGCCAAATGACACTCTTTTATTCGTTTATGACCCGTACTGTATCCGATAAGTCAGGTACGGGTAATATTTTTTTTTTCTAAACTTATCGGGTAGGAGTACGGGTAATGATTTTTTTTCGTTATCTAAACGGGTAAGGATACGGACAAAGTCTATTTCGTACCCGTTACCCTCGAGTAATTATAACAAAATTATATATATTATATATATTAATAAGCATTGAAAAAAATACTTTAATTGGTTTACCTGTTTTTAGTATGATCAATTTTTTTGTCAATAAAGTACTGTACATGTATGAAATAAATGTATATGTTTTAATATTTTATTTAATAAATAATAAAAATAATTATTATATTAATATTACCTGTATTTATCAGTTACCATTTTATTATCCGACAACTATAACTGATAAGAGTAGGTACGAGTAAGATAATTTGTAGCGGATAAAAGTATAATACGAGTAAGAACAATTTATATACGGTATGAAAATGCTTCCACCCGACTCTTACCGTACCCGTTGACACTCTACTCTTGACACTTATTCAAACATATACCTAAATGTCACTGTGTATGAGTTAAAAGTAGAGAAATGACTCATTTGTCCTCGAAAATCAACAAATTAGAAGACTCACATTTTTTTTAAGGTTAAGATGGGTACTTTATATATATGTAAAATGTGTTTTAATATTAAAGACAATAAAATGAGGACGAGAACTAGAGTGTTCTTTAAGTTCACCAAGTCATTTTATAAACTCAACTCTAAAATCTATCAGATTGGTTTTAAATGACAAATCTAAACCGTTGAAATACTTCTATTTTACAGATGATGCGTCTACATATAAAAATTAAATTTTCAAATTAATTTAGTATAAAGTCAAGCGGTCAAAATTAGAAGGTTTATAAATTAATTTTAATGCATTCATTTTTTTGAATGTTTTACAACTTGACTCTAAACAAAATTCATTCGAAAATTTAAAATTTTCTCATGTAGATGCATCATTCGTAAGGTAGATGGATTTCAACGGTTTGAATTCGTCATTTGAAGCCAATCCGATGAATTTTAGAGTTGATTTTACAAAGAGACTTGGTGACTTTAAGAACACCATAGTTCTACTCTAAAATGAGTATATTTGTGATTTTTTGAAATTTAGATGGGTAAATATGATATTATGAACTTTTGAAGAGAAAATAAGTAATTTTGATATTTTTTAAGATACACGTAATTTTGAGCTCCGTTCAATTACATGTGTGGGCAAGATTGGCTTGGATTCTGATCGGACGGTCCAAAGCTAAACTCAAATGGAGCGTTAATGTAGAGAATGCAAACTCAACGCTGTCTGTGAAGATGTTCTGGAGAGCCAATTCAGCAGTTAAATGTATTGAAAATTTGGTTCTGGAGAGCCAATGTAGATTCGATGGACATCATATTAAATTTGGTTCGATGTCCGGTTAAAAATGTTCAATTTATATCAAAGATTATACGAACTCAATCAGAATAAATTTTAAAAATATTCACATAAATCTTTAAGTAAATGAAACGATTCTGATCGAACATCAAATTAAATTTGATCTGATACCTATTAGACCACCCTGATTCTTTTTACCACATTTTGATAGCACTCTTACTGTTTTTTTTTTTTAAAAGAAAAAACTCAGCCACCATTGAAGAAAAAAAAACACACACATTCTGGATCCCAAAAAACTTTCATTTATAAAGTTTGAATCCTAATTTTTTTTTCCGAATCGATACGTGATATTGGAAAATGAAGGTACTCTTTTTTTTATTTATTATTTAATAATAATTTCTACAAATAAAAAATTCCCCATGCCACCATCATTATAATCTCTCCCCGAATTGCACTAACATCGTCACATAGTCACATCACATGGGTTTGAAATCCTTTTTATCAGGAAATCTTTCCACATTTTATTATAATATTAATTTTGAAGAAGTCAACCTCTTCCCGGCTTCACCCACTCTCTGTCTCCAGAATTTGAATTCGTATCCTCTGCATTAACTCAAAAAAGAATCTTTTGTGTTAATGTATCTGGACCGTCCGATTCGCTTTAAGATTAATGCGGACTAGATCTACACTAATATTAAAGGACTCCTGAATTATAGGCTGTGGCCGGATTGACTCCGTTTAAAATCAGACGGTCGATATGCGTTAACTCGAAAGATGCTCTTTTGAGTTAATGCAGACGATGAGGACTCCCAGAATTTGTGCTTTAAGAAAAGTCCAGCTTGAGGAAATGGAAAAATACAGAACAGAAATAAGAATCAAGCGGCTCAGTAGCACAGATTGGAAGTGATATTGGTTTCCAATCCTTAACCAGATATATTCTGAATTTTGCAAGAGTACTGGTGATTCGACCATAAGCTAATAGAGTATCTCCAGCAGCTCAAGAAAAGTCAAACCACATTGGTTTAGTCAAAGACAGTTAGGCTAGTTAGAACTATGATTAGTTGTTTGTTAGAACTCTAGTTAGAGTACAAACTATAGTTAGATGAGATGTAATTTCCTTTATATACTGCTACTGTACTTGTAGAAAGACAATCAAGAATAATCAATAAAATTCTTCTATTCTCTATCTCTTCTATCTCTCTGTTCTTGTTTTACAAGCAAAAAACCCACAAGTCAACCATGGATTCCTTTCCGCCAACCATTTTTTCAATTCCAACCTCGCTTTATGCCCCAGCTTTTGTTGCTCTGTTGATTTCCCTCTTCATCACTAGGAGCTTGTTGCTCCATTCAAGAAGGAAGCGAAATTACCCACCAATTGCTGGTACAATTTTTCACACCCTCTTCAATTTGCACAGGTTTACAGAGTATCTAACCAGCCTCTCCAGAAAGTACAAGACTTTTCGCATTCTCACCCCCTTTGGCAACTATATCTACACCGTTGATCCTGCCAACGTGGAGTATATCCTCAAAACCAACTTCGCAAACTATGGAAAGGTACCTCTAGACCATAAAGTTTCAAACTTTGGAATTGTATTTGTAATTTGTAAAATTGAATTGGAATGACCTACAGGGAGATCTTACTTATGGGATGATGAGCGACTTATTAGGGCATGGGATATTCGCTGTGGATGGGGAAAAGTGGAGACAACAGAGAAAGATTGCTAGTTTTGAATTTTCTACAAAGATGCTAAGAGATTACAGCAGTCAAGTGTTTAGGAACTCAGGAATGAGGCTTACTGAGATAATATCAGATTTAGCCTCTTCTAATCAAATGATGGATATCCAAGTAATTGTTGTCCATATTTTTCTTATGTTCTTAATTTCTTGTAGCAATATAGCTATTCATCATTTCAGCATTTTTTTCTCTTTCTCTTTTCATCTTTTGTTTTAATTTTTATATATGGCATTTTTAGGATTTGATGATGAAATCCAGTATGGATTCAATATTCAAAATTGGGTTTGGTGTTGAATTGGGAGTGTTGTCTGGGCTAGAAAAGGGCAAGGCATTCTCGAAAGCTTTTGACGAGGCCAGTTGTCAGATTTTATATCGCTACGTTGACATATTCTGGAAAGTTAAGAGGTTTCTGAATATTGGTTTAGAGGCAACAATGAAGAAGAACCTCCAATTGATAGATGATTTTGTATATCCGGTGATCGATAGAAAAACCAAGCAAATGACTGAGCAAGGGCAAGATAAGGTAAGTGTACAACATATTTACAAATAACCAGTAAATCGGGTAAGCCTCTAAAAATTGATTTAATGCATCTGTTTCTTCGTTACAGCTGGAGAAGGAAGATATTTTGTCCAGGTTTCTCCTAGAAAAAGAAAAACCTGGTAGTGGTATTGATAATAAGTATCTCAGAGATATTATCTTGAATTTCATGATTGCGGGGAGGGACACCACAGCTGGGACCCTGTCATGGTTTTTCTATATGATGTGCAAGCATCCACATTTACAGGATAAGGTTGCAAGAGAAGTGCGAGCAGCAACAAAATTGCAAGAAAAAAAGGTTAAAATTGATGATTTTGGGAATTATTTAACTGAAGAGGTGATCAGTAGCATGCAGTATCTCCATGCAGCTGTTACAGAGACTCTGAGGCTTTATCCTGCAATTCCTATCGTAAGAACTTAAACATCTTTTTTGTTCCTAATAAAATCCACTATGAGCCTAACACAAATAGTTTACCTGCCATTCTTGTAGGATGGAAAGTGTTGTTTCTCTGACGACACATTACCAGATGGTTTTAATGTAAATAAAGGTGATATGGTGAATTACCAACCTTACCCTATGGGCAGAATGGAGTTTCTGTGGGGAGATGATGCAGATGAATTTCGACCCGAGAGATGGCTTGACAATGATGGCATCTTCATGCCAGAAAGCCCTTTCAAGTTGACTGCATTTCAGGTACTTTATTTTGGAGTGAGGCTACAGTACACCAGTCCGTACTATGACTCCATATTTCTACTTCCGAAGCCCAAATGGTTGATCGGAACCACTCAACATGATCTCCATATGAAAATGTACTTGGTGACTAAATTTTATATTTTTTTATAATTGTTTTACTATTTTTTGGATAGGTAGAAAATCACTACTTTCTAATGGTCGAGAATCTTTAGATTGATTTTCAACCTATTTAAAAAAATAGTAAAAAAATTCTAAAAAATGTAAAATTTGCTCTCAAAGTACATTTTCACATAGAGATCACGTTGAGCGGTTCGGATGGACTGCTTGGACTGTGCAAATGAAGATATCGAACCATAGTACGGGCCGGTGTGCGTTATGCATAGTCCTGTAGCCTCACTTTTTAAGTTTGAGTACATATATTCATATCGCAAAAGTATCATTTGAGTTCTAAATTTTGTAATTAGTAAACTCATGTTATTGTCTAGGCGGGACCTCGGATCTGCTTGGGAAAAGAATTTGCCTATAGGCAGATAAAGATTGTGGCAGCTACTCTATTATATTTCTTCAAGTTTGAAATGTGGGATTCAAGCAGAGATGTCAAATGTAGAACAATGATGACACTTCAAATTGATGGAGGACTTCATCTTTGTGCCATGCATAGATGAAAAGTCATTTGACTTGTCAAGCAATTGGATAGTTGGGGAGTTATGGTGGGCCCAAACTAGACATCCAAAACCATGGTAATTTTTGTAAGAAAACAAGTTAAAGAACTGAATAAGCTCCTATTAATTTGAACATAAAATGGATGTAACTATGTATCTCGCTGTTTCCTTTCTACAAAAAATTGTTGCAAATTTGTGTTATTGGATCTCACTTTTTCATTCTCTCTTCTTCAATTACAACTACAACTAGAAAGAAACGAGAAATGACAGTAGAAAGGAACTCTTCAATCACCTCGACCCATGACCATGTTTTGTCATGGCAGCTAGGTTCCAGTGGGACCATTCGGCAATACAAGTAGGATTAAATCGTTATTCATGCTGAGGAGCTCATATTCAGTTTGTCTTAATATGTGGGTAAAAGCTAAGGAATCTTAATCCAGGGATAGAGGTGTCTTAAGATTCTGGCAAAAAAAAATTAAAGGAGGTGATCTTAATCATTGCTAAAGAACCAATGTTCATAGGGATCAAGCGACTAAAAAAGCTTATATAAAAAAAAGGGAATTGAATGAACTACTGTTGTTCTCTCTGTTCAATTTTTAAGCAGGGATTGCCAGTTTATGATAGCCCAAGCCCAATTATTATAGCCTAGTAGATCAAGAGAAGCCCACTAGTTTATGTTTCGATTGAAACTAGCAAAATTTGAAAATTGAATGTATCAATTCTATCTTCCTTCTCTTAAAAATATTTGATTTGTTGTACTAATATGCTGAATTAAGTTCTTAATAATTGATTAGGAAGATAACGATAGGAAATACTTTAACATCTCTTTAGACCTTAACACTACAGCAAACTGTAGTGTCAGCGACCGGTAACAGCGACCGGCAATAGCGCCGGTCGCTGAAATGTTTTTTTCTCCCAAAAAAAAATCTGCGAACATATCTAAGGCGACGACGCTTTCTGCGGCCGGAGAAAACACATTTCAGCGACCGTTTTTACCGGTCGCAGAAGGTTGCCGTAAAAAAACCGCCAAGTCTCCCTCTGTCTCCTCCGTCTCCCGCGTCTTAGGTTAGCCAAAAAAAAAAGATAAAAACGCGCGCCGCCTGTGCCCCCCCGCGCACTGATCGAACCCCACCTCTGAGCCCGCCCGCGCACTGATCGAACCCCGCCTATGTGCCCCCCCGCGCGATTCCCTGCCTCTTTTCCGTTTTGCACTATCCGAACCCCGCCTCTGTGCCCCGCCGATCTGGAGCTTGAAAACTTTCCCGCCAGAAGTTCGGTGGACGAGGGAGATCCAAGAGAGAGAGAGAAATGGAAGCAATGGCGACTCGCAGTTTGAGGAGGCGCTTCTTGCAATTTCACTTTCAAGCTTCTCATGCATGTTTTTCCTTTCCCACTAACCCTCGATTTCAAATTTTAACTCAAATAAATAAACCGCAATTCTGACTTCAACTCCCCGAATCCAAAATTGCATGCGCACCCTTAAAAATCAAGTGATGGGTATCGCCAGTTGATTGAGCATTGAATCTTCTATTTATTTAATCTGATTAATACATCTGCAAATTTGCAAGGCACATACCAACTTGATGGATCAAACATGAAAAGGTATAATCTGTAATACATTTTTCTTTTCCTTTTCTTTTGAAACAGCATCTCCAGCTAAAGCCAATGGTCAAATACACCTCTCTCTCCTTCTTTCTGGACCGATTTATGCCCTCTCTACAAAGGTATCTCTGATTTGTCTAATACTTATTAGTTTCGTCAGTTCATGTAATACGCCCCTTTTTTAAGGACCAATTATGCTGATATTTTCCAAAATTTGTTCAATAATGCAAATATCATAAACCAAGGGGCTTTTATGCAACTTTCAGAGCTGTTAATTTTTCAGTGGTCAGCCTTGCTATAAACTCTGTGAATTCTGTTGCAGGCAAGATAATACTAAAAAACTGCAAGCTGAAACCAGCCAAAGCTGGTTACTCGAGCGCTTAAGAGAGAGCAATTTACAGCTTTCATAGATTCATGATTCAAAGCCTCTATCAGTTAGGAGTCTCAAAGCATTGTCTGACAAGCTGATCACTGACCAACACTTCACATCTCGAGATTTCAGTGATGCCGTATGTTATCATATATTTTGGCATTTAGTTATCTTAAATTTCTCAGAATGGTACAAGCGTATTTATTTCTTGTTGTATCTGCAGGAGCTGGTGTTTTTGGAGGTATTAGGCACTGCTTCATTTCCTTTTTATTTTATTAAATTGAAAACATGCGGATATATTATGTTGTTTCATGTTTGAAATTCCAGCTACGTTTTGGTTTACAATACATATATGTAATTTTACAGGTGATGGGATATGATATAGGCACATCCAAAATTGCATTTCTCTTCCTCGAAGATCTTTTCCTTCAGCTCAGGTTCTTTTCTATCTTAATTTTTCAGTTTTGTTTAAAATTTATGACAAGTACAGCTTGTGTAATAATTTTTATTTTCAGTGATTATTACAATTTAATCTTGTTTGTCGTTTCAGGGAATTATCAAAGCTTGGAGAAGCAATTGAAATGGAGACATGCATTGAGATTATGGATCTACTTTATGAAGAAGACACCACTTATCCTCTTTTTACTACCTCCTCACACTCTCTTGCTGCTGCTATACTGGTATGCTTCCACTTCGGCTGGCAAATATTTACCCAGACCCAACTTGCCCTTTTTATCATTTACCTTTTTTGGTTAATTGCAATTTCCAGTCTCTCTGCTTCTGTATTCAGAATAGAAAAAGAAGCTCACTGATGTCAGTATGTAATGAGAACAATTGAAGTCCATGCTTGAGATTTCAGCATATCAACTTTTGGAGTCAACCCACAACCTGATTTTTCCTCATGTGGTGGGTTAACATGTCTGAGTTTCGTGGCCTTCTGGCAATTCAGATTGTGTCTGGTTTATGTCAAATTATATATAATTTAATTATGTCACCTGTACTAAAACTAAAAAATTTACAATACTTGGCCTGTGTTACCATGATTTTTTTTTTTTGCAACAGTTTGCCTGCCTAAGCTTTAATCTGTATCTCTAGGTATGTTTAATTATGTTTAATTATGTCTTTTGCAACAGTCCCAAAGCAGCAGTGGGAGTTCCCTCTTCTTCCCTGGGGTTTATTAATCTCTCTTATTTTCTTTCTATACCAGCACACCACCACCATAACCATGACCATCATCATCATCACCAGCATTACAATTAGTTTTATTACTGGCTTCTTTGTACTCGTAAATAATTAATATCCTATGTTTCCCTCAGACTTCATAGTCTGGCACAAGTATGTGCCAGAGAATATGAATTCATGTGCCAAATGGCACTGGACCATACTATTTTTTTGTCACTGCTTAAGCCAACTACATTTTTGTATGTACTTAATATGCTGCTAATTAATATATGAAATTTGTAATGCAGGTATACCAGTTGCGAGATGCCGAAATGAGGGAAAGTGCTAAGCAATCGAATTCAACTACTCCTTATAGTTTTTCATAATGTAAAATTTAAAATTGTTATTGTAAATGGTTGTAAAATGGTTGTAATTGGTTGTAAAATTTAAAATTGCTATTTATTTATTGTATATATCGACAATTATGTTTAAATTTGTTTCTATGTTTATGTTGTATGTTGGTACGTGTAGTACTAATTATTAAATGGTGCAAATTTAAATAATAAAAAAAATTTAAAAACCTGACAGAAGACTTTCTGCGGCCGGTTTTAATTATCAGCAACCGTTGTTTTGGTCGCAGATACTTTTTTCTTGACGTCAGGAAAAAACAACAGCGACCAAAAAAATTTGGTCGCAAAAACTTATCAGCGACCGGCTGACGTATTATCAGCGACCGGTGACGTCATCAGAAGAGTATCAGCGACAATGCTTACAGCGACCGGAGTATCAGCGACCAAATTTGACTTTCAGCGACCGGAATGAGTATCAGAGACCGGCGAAAATACTATCAGAGACCAAAAATTTGGTCGCTGATGCCCCTTTCTGCTGTAGTGTAAATAAGTATTATATTGAAGCTTGAAATAATAATCAGAAAAGTAATCAAAAGTTTTTTAAGTTACTTTCTCTTTTCTCTCAAATTATATTAAGTTTTAAGAAGCATATAAATTTACTCGAATATTTACAGTAAAACCGAACTACTTGCTAAGTATTATAAATACTCCCACACCTTATAATTAATACAAGTAAAATACACACACACACACACACTAGTGGCGTTGACAAAATACTACTGATAATATAAATGGATCACAATCATAGAAACTGAGATACACAGAATTAAGTATCATTATTTATTTATTTCCCAGCGGAAATTAGTCTATCTTAACTTAGACAATCAAACATCATTTCTCTTCTTTACTTTCATCAGTAGCCCATTTTTCATCAGGAGAACAACAGATAGCTTCGGAGCAATGACATGGCCTTCTACCACCTCAAAATAAAAATTGTACACCAGCGCAGCCGCTGCTGTTTTCATCTGTGTACAAGTTATGTTCTTTCCCAAACAACTCCTTGGACCAGTACTGAAGGACATAAATTTATTTGATGGTTCATATTTCAACTTGTTCTTGTCAGAAATCCATCGTTCAGGTTTGAATTCTGAGCAATCTTTTCCCCAAACCTCCTCCATCCTTGCCATTGTGTAAATCGATACAAGAATCTTTATGCCAGGAGTTGCCAAGAAACCACTCGGTAGCATATCGTCCTTCAACACCCCTTTGTGCTCAAATGGAAGTGGTGGAAAGAGCCGGAGCACTTCATTTAGTGCGGCATGTAAGTAGACTGATTTTTCGAGATCTTCCGGATTAAATATGATCATCCCATCAGAGGTGAAGATCTGAGGAATTGAATTCAATTCATTTAGGATCTTTTCTTCGACATGACGATTTTGCGCAATATCCTAATTCTCCAATCAATCTTTTACCACCTTAACTAGCTAGGTTTTTTTTTTTAATTTGGACATAAATGAATACCAGAAAAAATAAAACAAAATACCTATCGATCTGATAAGGAAATCTGATAAAAAACAGACCAATCCGTTATGGGTATCATCACTTTTGGAGTATCTTGGATCGGTTATGGGTCAAAGCTTCGGGTCGACTAATCTTATTCAAAGATTACCAAGAATTTATTTTCTCACTAACAGACATATCAATGAATGTAACGCCTCAAAATACTGGTATGGTTAAATTTTTACAGAATTCAATTTAGAAAATAATAAAATGAATTAAATCAGAGATCAGGAATTAATAGGAATAAATATATAGTAGACGGTAAAAATTTAGGAAAAATATCGTTTTAACTTAGCCAAATTATATTAATAGATGTCGTAATCTATTAAGAAAACTCAAATTAGAAAAAAACCCAAACCTAAATTCAGCCCAATTTCCCCACCATTTAATCTACCCCTCTCCTCTCTCTTGCCACAGACAACCCCTCCCTCCTCTTACTGTAAGTTTTTTTTTTTCTTTCTCTCTTTCTCTTTTTCTCTCTTTCTCTTTTTCTCTCTTTCTTCTTTTTCCGCCCCCCTTCTCTTCTTGGCTGCCGCCGGCCACAAACCAAATCACCACAAACCGCCGGCCCTCTCCTTCCTTGGCCGCCGCTACCCTCCCTCTCTACCCCAACCGAACCCACACCTGCCCTCTCTCCCTCTACCCCCCCTCTTCCTTGGCCGCCGCCGCTGACCCGAAGAACCCCAAACCGAACCCCTACTCTCTCGCCGCTGACCGAAGAACCCTAAGCCGAACCCCTGCCCTCTCTCTCTATTTCGCCCTCTCTCTCTCCCCCTTCCCCTTGGCTGGCCGAAAACCCTAACCCTAGCCGAAACCCATTAAACCAATTACCCAAACCCGAAACCCATTAACCCTAATTCTAGACCCAAAACCCATTAATCCATTAACCTAGAACTCAATAACCAAACAGAAATTTTGAACCCATTAACCCATTTAAATGATTGTTTTTTTTAAAAGTTGTTTAGTTGACAATCGAATTAAATACAAATAGAGATAGGAACCTAATCAAGCGTTTATAAACTTAGGAGCAAACCGCGAGGTTCTAGGAGACGCTGAGAATACGCGAGATCCCGACACACGCGAGGTCACTGAGAATACAGGTGCGGGTTCCTGGTCTTGTTTTACAAATAATACACAATTGCATGGATTGAGGTAAGAAATCCTTTTTTTCAAATCTGGTAGATAAACTGCATGTTGTGGATGTCGAACATTCGTTTGATTTTGTTTAGAATTGCATGATAGGAGTTCTTGATGCATGGAATTGAATTGACAGGAATTGTGAATGTGAATTGGGAATGGGGAAGGTAAATGAATTGTTTTCTTTAAATTAGGGCCGTCCGTGCGAGGCGGCTCAGCATGTGTTTGAAAATCAGGCTGTCCGTATGTGGCAGACCCCAGAGTGTGAAATGTGAACAGAACGGGTCGTCCTTGTGTGGCGGTTCGCCGGATGGGTCCCCGCAATGGCCCATCTAGAGTGTGATTGAACGGGTCGTCCTTGTGTGGCGATTCGCCGGATTTCTATGTACGGGCATGGATTTCCAGAGTGTGGAATTTAAAAACCTTAAACGTGAATTTAAAAGAGGCGGGGATGAAAATGGTTTTGAAATGATTGCATATCTGAATTGATAGGAAATTTGGGGGAAATTTTGAAATCTTTACTTTATTGTTATTTGGGATATCAAATGCATTGATTTGTAAAAACACCGGGCTGGAACTAAATCCCGCACTGAGAGATAGTTCGATCTCTCACCGTACCACCTTTTATGTGAGTTCCAGGAAATGGAGAAGAAGACACGGAGGAAGGCCGCGAGTGAGGAATTAGCGGAAGTTCTTAAAGTAGCCACTATTTGCTTTAAATTTACATTTGTATGAACTATATATTGTGTAGACATGGCGGTAACTGTTTGACTAGCCATGTCTGACATATTTTCCCTTTCTATTTGTTTGTGAACTCCTTTCATGTTTAATATAGTGGCTTGTTGGTTGTATTATTGATAATGTATGTGATGTGCTTAACGCCTTGCGTTTAAATGCGCGGCGGGTTGTCCGGGGGTGTGACAACTTTGTTGGTATCAGAGCCAGCACATACAATATCAATAAACTTCCGCTAAGAGAGCGTTAGCAATAGGATGCGGCGTTTAGGTCATAGACCAAACTATGTGGACCGAGCGTACCATTAGTAACAAATGTATATATATTTGGTGACGGATTATGCCTTTGTAGTAACGGTACAACTTATTTTGAAAAATAACATACATATTCTCCTTGGATTATTGAACCAATTAAATTTTGTAGAAGATAAGCAAAATAGATTCTTTTCCTAGATGGCAAATCAATTTAACGGACAGCCCACTTGGCTACGGACGTTCTCAGCCACCGCAAAGGTCAAGGAAATGGTCGGATGGGTCGACTTGTCCGGAATCACTGTCAATACTGCAATCTCCGTCAATTGTCCTTACTCCGTCATCTCGCCACACGTAGTGGAGGCTAGCGGATTCAGGGTGAAGAATACCGGAAGACGTCGTTTCTTCGCAGGGCTCGAACATAGTGTGGAAGAGCAATACTGTCCGGATCTTCATGTGAACACGCAGAATGGAAAATGGCGAGTGGACCCAATCGTGGCTGACACCGGAGCATACGAAATGGTCTTAGGAATGGACTGGCTCAAGGAGCACCACGTGCTAATAGACTGCGCGCACCGCAGCTTAGTGTTCTGGCCGCCTCACGAACAACCAGTCAGAGCAGAAATGCGGAGAATATCGGGAAATAAGAGCAAGCTCATCGGGGAAAAACCCCAGAAGGAAGAAGAAGACCCAGCTATAAGAGCGGAAATGGAAGCAGAACCATTCACAATGTCAGAAGTTCGGAACGACTGGACGTATCACGTTAGGAAAGACATACTTAAGGGATATTTTGAGACCGATTAGGGCACTTTAGGGAAAAGGAAATGATGTAGTTATAAACCTCACATGTATCTTAAATTTTGTTGAATGTTTTAAATGAACAGTTATAATCTAAAGAAATTTAAAGTTTGATTCGTAATTTTTAATCCCTTCTTTAAAATTGCGTCTATTTGCCCTGAGTTGAATAACTATAAGTCATGCGATGAAATCGGT
Source organism: Carex myosuroides (assembly GCA_028015225.1). Taxonomy (NCBI): domain Eukaryota; kingdom Viridiplantae; phylum Streptophyta; class Magnoliopsida; order Poales; family Cyperaceae; genus Carex; species Carex myosuroides. Next base: position 230,885 of record CM051476.1, read on the forward strand.
AACTAATAACAATGCAAGTATATATATATAAAACTTGGAAGAATGAAAAAACTCACATCAAGCACCCTTTGCGCAGCGAAGTTAGAGATGGTGAAAGGAACCAGGACTAACTCAACCACGAGCGACGCAGATGGCGACACTAGGATTCCACTCGAGAACCCTCAGCTGAATGCCCTACTGTAGGGACTAGAGCGGGTGACCAGGGTAGCCATGGAATATGAACAGCGACAGCCTAGAGAGGCCGACACGTTCTTTGAATACTACCGATCGTTCACCTCATTGCGCCCCCCGACCTTCGATGGGACAGGTGACTTTGCCGCAGCAGAGAACTGGGTCGCAAATATCAAGGATAAACTTCAAATCTTGAGAGCCCCTGAGGAACACCGAGTAGAGCTAGCTACTCAATTGCTGGAGGGTCATGCTCGATTCTGGTGGCAAGAGGTGAAACGTGGGTGGGGCGAAACTGCTGATGCGAAGGGGTGGACTGAGTTCGAAAGGCAGTTCGAACGCCGCTATATGGACACCATGTCAAGAGAGGCACTCCGACAACGGTTTACAAGCTTGAAACAGGGGAACAGCTTAGTGGTGGAGTATAACTCCAAGTTTGAGAACCTAATGAGGTATGCACCCGATATCGTAAGAGATGAATTACGCCTCAGACAACAATACCTCGGGGGACTGAACCCCCGTCTTGCTCAGATCATTGACATTCTGGGAACCAACCAAATGTCGGATTTAATGTTAAGAGCAAGCACCGCGGAGTCTTATGACGGGCGCATCAGCCAAGCCGGGGGATCGAGGAATGTGCGACCCAAGATAGATGAACCTATGAGACCGGCCCCGAACAAAATAATTACGGGGATAACCGGCCTAATTACCAGTCTAATCCAACACCCCTGTGCAACTACTGTGGCCGCAACCATTCACCTGATCAATGCAGTTTCCGTTTGGGGGTGTGTCACCGGTGTAACAAACCGGGACACTTCATCAAGGACTGCCCAGCTCCGCGAGGTTATTCCGGGCAGCAAGTGGGAAATACGGGTCCACCCACACGAGCACCACTTGGCAGAGGGACCGGTGGCTACAATCCTCCCAATAACAACCGCAGCGGGAACCAAGGAAACCAAAGGGTGGGGATGCATGCGCATGAGCAGTACAACTGTGAGATGGGAGGAACACCGACTATCGAAGAGTACGAAGGAGAAGACGTGTCCACTGATCTTCTGACTGGTATGTTTGAACTATCTGGAATTCCTGTTTTCGTACTTATAGACACTGGTTGTAGTCATTCAGTTATAGCAAAGGAGTGGGTAGAAAAACACGGTGTACCAACTCGAGACTCTGGTAAAGTATTGAATATAAGTACCCCTGCCGTACAATATACCACCCCAGAACTTCGGAGCGTAGGGTTGAAACTCCAAATAGCGGGGAGGGAATTCCCGATAAACCCCATAGTCTCTAAGACGGGTCTCTATGATTTAATGTTGGGTCTTGAGTGGCTCACTCGAAACGGTGTGATGGTTGACTGCCTGAAAGGGAGGATGGTCATTAACAGGCCAGGTCTCCATGACCTCTCGGTCCGACTCAAGAAACGAGGAGGCGGAACTCCGACAATATCTGCCAACCAAGCAAGAAGACTCATCAATAGCGGTAGTCCCGCCTTTATAGTCACCATAATGCAACTCGAGACGAAAAAACCCGAGATAACGTCAGTACCTATAGTCTCGGAGTATATCGATGTATTCCCGGAGGAGTTACCAGGAATACCCCCGGATCGGAAAATTGAATTTCACATAGACTTACTCCCTGGTACCCGTCCAATCTCTAAGGCCCCGTACCGGATGGCACCGGCGGAACTTAAGGAACTGAAGGTTCAGTTAGAAGAGCTCTTAGAACTGGGATTCATACGACCAAGCACATCACCGTGGGGCGCACCGGTACTATTCGTCAGGAAGAAGGACGGTAGTATGAGACTGTGCATCGACTACCGAGAGTTAAACAAGGTCACGATCAAAAACAAATACCCTCTCCCACGAATTGAAGACCTATTTGATCAACTCCAGGGTGCGGCCGTTTATTCCAAGATCGATCTGAGATCGGGGTACCATCAGTTAAAGATTCAACCTCAAGATGTAGAGAAATCAGCATTCCGTACCCGTTACGGGCACTATGAATTTACTGTCATGCCATTTGGGTTCACCAATGCTCCTGCAACATTCATGGATTTGATGAACCGAGTATTCCACGACTTACTTGATTGCTGCGTCATTGTTTTTATAGATGACATCCTGATTTATTCAAAAAGGGAAGAAGATCATGCCGAGAACCTACGTACAGTGTTACAAAGATTACGGGAACACCAATTGTACGCCAAATTCTCTAAGTGTGAATTTTGGATGAAAGAGGTTAAATTTTTGGGACATGTAGTGACAGGAGAAGGTATCCGTGTAGACCCAGATAAAATCAAGGCAGTGGTAGAATGGAATCAACCCAAAAGTGTAACGGATATACGCAGTTTCCTAGGGTTAGCGGGATACTACAGGCGCTTCGTTCCCGGGTACTCAAAGACAGCCCGACCCATGACCCAGCTCCTACACAAAGGGACTACTTTCAAATGGACGGAGAGTCAAGAAGAGAGTTTCCAAACTTTGAAGAAGCTACTAACCAGTGCCCCAGTATTAACACTGCCTAAACCAGACCAAGAGTTCACGGTGTATACCGACGCGTCAAGGAACGGCCTAGGATGTGTACTCATGCAAGACGGACGAGTAATTGCTTACGGGTCACGGCAATTGAAGAATCATGAACAGAACTACCCCACACACGACCTAGAATTGGCAGCAGTTATCTTTGCACTCAAGGCATGGAGACACTACCTGTATGGGGCGAAATGCCGAGTATTCACGGACCACCAAAGCTTGAAGTATGTGTTTACCAAGAAAGAATTGAACATGAGACAAAGGAGGTGGCTGGAACTGATGAAGGACTATGATTTAGACATACAATACTTGGCCGGGAAGGCAAATGTGGTGGCAGACGCACTCAGTAGGAAGGGGGCGACAAATTTGGCAGAAGTCATAACCCAAGAAACAGAATTGATCAAGGAGATGCGACACATGAATTTGGGAGTGTGTGTATCCACCAGCTGGATCCAAGAACAAACCGACACCAAGGGAGCCGAGACGAATACGGTGCTCACCCTAGCAGCTATATCGGTACAACCGGAATTAAAGTCTCGAATACGGGACGCGGACCAAGGCGACGAGCGGCACCAAAGATACTGGGAATTGGCCCGTACCAATCCAGCGTCGACCTTCAAGGAAAATGAGGATGGGCTCCTCTATTTCAACCAGCGGGTGTGTGTGCCAGAACAGGGGGGACTGAGAAAGGAAATTCTGCAAGAAGCCCACGAATCGGGTTATACCATTCACCCAGGAGAGGTAAAGATGTATAAGGATCTTCGTACCCAATTTTGGTGGCCCAACATGAAGAAAGACGTGTCAGAATTCGTGGCTAGGTGCATCACCTGCCAACAAGTAAAAGCCGAACGGAGAAAGATAGCAGGATTGTTATATCCAAACTCCAGAGCACAAATGAAGTTCCAGATTATTACTATCGATTTCATCACGGGGTTACCGCGCACCCAAAAGAGGTATGACTTAATCTGGGTCATTGTAGACACACTAACCAAGGTAGCCCACTTTATACCACTGCGAACCCCTACATCGGGTGGGGAATTAGCAGAATTATTTCTTCAATATCAGTTCAAATATCATGGAGTTCCTGAAACTATCATATCGGACCGGAATACGCGATTCACCTCGCATTTCTGGAAAAGCTTTCAAGAGGCAATGGGAACCCGACTCAATTTCAGTACCGCTCATCACCCTCAGACGGACGGCCAGTCAGAACGAACAATCCAAACCTTAGAGGACATGCTAAGGGCGTGTGCCATCAACTTTCAAGGGTCATGGGCTGATCATTTGACAATGGCCGAGTTTGCATACAACAATAGCTACCATGCCAGTATCGAAATGGCACCATCTGAAGCTTGGTGTGGGCATCGCTGGAAGACCCCCTTGTGGTGGGGAAACAACGGGGAACAACTGCCAACAGGGCCAGAAATGGTAAAAGATTGCGCGGATAGGACTCAACTGATTCTAAACTGATTAGACACGGCTCGAGACAGACAGAAAAAGTATGCAGACTTGAGGAGACGACCACTAGAGTTCGAAATCGGGGATCATGTTTGGTTGAAGGTCTCTCCAAGGAGGGGAGTGAGACGATTTGGTGTAACGGGAAAACTGAGTCCTAGATATGTGGGGCCATTTGAAGTTCTTAGAAGAATCGGACCACTTGCATACGAACTAGCGCTACCTCCAACCCTAGATAAGGTACATCCAGTCTTTCACGTGTCTCAACTGAGAAAATATATCCGAGATCCCTCCCACATCATCGACTTTTCAAATCTGGGACTAGATGAAGCTTTAGTGTATGAAGAACGACCCATGAAAATACTGGACACCAAGGAAATAAGTCTCCGGCGTAAAACCATCAGACAAGTCTTAGTACAATGGGGACGACACAACAACCGAGAAGCAACTTGGGAAATCGAAGAAACGATGCGAGCCACATACCCAGAATTGTTCGAAGAAATAGACACCGAGGCTGTTCAGGGGACTGAACAGGATTTCCAAGGGGGGGAGGATGTAACGCCTCAAAATACTGGTATGGTTAAATTTTTACAGAATTCAATTTAGAAAATAATAAAATGAATTAAATCAGAGATCAGGAATTAATAGGAATAAATATATAGTAGACGGTAAAAATTTAGGAAAAATATCGTTTTAACTTAGCCAAATTATATTAATAGATGTCGTAATCTATTAAGAAAACTCAAATTAGAAAAAAGCCCAAACCTAAATTCAGCCCAATTTCCCCACCATTTAATCTACCCCTCTCCTCTCTCTTGCCACAGACAACCCCTCCCTCCTCTTACTGTAAGTTTTTTTTTTCTTTCTCTCTTTCTCTTTTTCTCTCTTTCTCTTTTTCTCTCTTTCTTCTTTTTCCGCCCCCCCTTCTCTTCTTGGCTGCCGCCGGCCACAAACCAAATCACCACAAACCGCCGGCCCTCTCCTTCCTTGGCCGCCGCTACCCTCCCTCTCTACCCCAACCGAACCCACACCTGCCCTCTCTCCCTCTACCCGCCCTCTTCCTTGGCCGCCGCTGCTGACCCGAAGAACCCCAAACCGAACCCCTACTCTCTCGCCGCTGACCGAAGAACCCTAAGCCGAACCCCTGCCCTCTCTCTCTATTTCGCCCTCTCTCTCTCCCCCTTCCCCTTGGCTGGCCGAAAACCCTAACCCTAGCCGAAACCCATTAAACCAATTACCCAAACCCGAAACCCATTAACCCTAATTCTAGACCCAAAACCCATTAATCCATTAACCTAGAACTCAATAACCAAACAGAAATTTTGAACCCATTAACCCATTTAAATGATTGTTTTTTTTAAAAGTTGTTTAGTTGACAATCGAATTAAATACAAATAGAGATAGGAACCTAATCAAGCGTTTATAAACTTAGGAGCAAACCGCGAGATTCTAGGAGACGCTGAGAATACGCGAGATCCCGACACACGCGAGGTCACTGAGAATACAGGTGCGGGTTCCTGGTCTTGTTTTACAAATAATACACAATTGCATGGATTGAGGTAAGAAATCCTTTTTTTCAAATCTGGTAGATAAACTGCATGTTGTGGATGTCGAACATTCATTTGATTTTGTTTAGAATTGCATGATAGGAGTTCTTGATGCATGGAATTGAATTGACAGGAATTGTGAATGTGAATTGGGAATGGGGAAGGTAAATGAATTGTTTTCTTTAAATTAGGGCCGTCCGTGCGAGGCGGCTCAGCATGTGTTTGAAAATCAGGCTGTCCGTATGTGGCAGACCCCAGAGTGTGAAATGTGAACAGAACGGGTCGTCCTTGTGTGGCGGTTCGCCGGATGGGTCCCCGCAATGGCCCATCTAGAGTGTGATTGAACGGGTCGTCCTTGTGTGGCGATTCGCCGGATTTCTATGTACGGGCATGGATTTCCAGAGTGTGGAATTTAAAAACCTTAAACGTGAATTTAAAAGAGGCGGGGATGAAAATGGTTTTGAAATGATTGCATATCTGAATTGATAGGAAATTTGGGGGAAATTTTGAAATCTTTACTTTATTGTTATTTGGGATATCAAATGCATTGATTTGTAAAAACACCGGGCTGGAACTAAATCCCGCACTGAGAGATAGTTCGATCTCTCACCGTACCACCTTTTATGTGAGTTCCAGGAAATGGAGAAGAAGACACGGAGGAAGGCCGCGAGTGAGGAATTAGCGGAAGTTCTTAAAGTAGCCACTATTTGCTTTAAATTTACATTTGTATGAACTATATATTGTGTAGACATGGCGGTAACTGTTTGACTAGCCATGTCTGACATATTTTCCCTTTCTATTTGTTTGTGAACTCCTTTCATGTTTAATATAGTGGCTTGTTGGTTGTATTATTGATAATGTATGTGATGTGCTTAACGCCTTGCGTTTAAATGCGCGGCGGGTTGTCCGGGGGTGTGACAACTTTGTTGGTATCAGAGCCAGCACATACAATATCAATAAACTTCCGCTAAGAGAGCGTTAGCAATAGGATGCGGCGTTTAGGTCATAGACCAAACTATGTGGACCGAGCGTACCATTAGTAACAAATGTATATATATTTGGTGACGGATTATGCCTTTGTAGTAACGGTACAACTTATTTTGAAAAATAACATACATATTCTCCTTGGATTATTGAACCAATTAAATTTTGTAGAAGATAAGCAAAATAGATTCTTTTCCTAGATGGCAAATCAATTTAACGGACAGCCCACTTGGCTACGGACGTTCTCAGCCACCGCAAAGGTCAAGGAAATGGTCGGATGGGTCGACTTGTCCGGAATCACTGTCAATACTGCAATCTCCGTCAATTGTCCTTACTCCGTCATCTCGCCACACGTAGTGGAGGCTAGCGGATTCAGGGTGAAGAATACCGGAAGACGTCGTTTCTTCGCAGGGCTCGAACATAGTGTGGAAGAGCAATACTGTCCGGATCTTCATGTGAACACGCAGAATGGAAAATGGCGAGTGGACCCAATCGTGGCTGACACCGGAGCATACGAAATGGTCTTAGGAATGGACTGGCTCAAGGAGCACCACGTGCTAATAGACTGCGCGCACCGCAGCTTAGTGTTCTGGCCGCCTCACGAACAACCAGTCAGAGCAGAAATGCGGAGAATATCGGGAAATAAGAGCAAGCTCATCGGGGAAAAACCCCAGAAGGAAGAAGAAGACCCAGCTATAAGAGCGGAAATGGAAGCAGAACCATTCACAATGTCAGAAGTTCGGAACGACTGGACGTATCACGTTAGGAAAGACATACTTAAGGGATATTTTGAGACCGATTAGGGCACTTTAGGGAAAAGGAAATGATGTAGTTATAAACCTCACATGTATCTTAAATTTTGTTGAATGTTTTAAATGAACAGTTATAATCTAAAGAAATTTAAAGTTTGATTCGTAATTTTTAATCCCTTCTTTAAAATTGCTTGATAAAGATTTGCTTGATAAAGATTTGCTTGATAAAGGTTGAGAAAACTACTTGATGGGCAAATTCAGATTTGCTTGATAAAGAGGAATTTATACAAAATTTGAAATCTAAGATTCTTGAGCTTGAACCTAAGACAAAAGAGTTAGAGTCACACACTTGTGAGTCACATCTAGAAGATTTTGAGTCTATTAGACTAAAAACAAATAATTTACTAGTCGAAAATAGGAGTCTAAAAGTTACAAATTCAATACAAGAAGACAAACTCAAAAATTATGAATCCAAAGTTAAAGAGTTGGAATTAACTAGTAAAGTTAACAATTGTTAATCTCACTTAGGTGAAATAGAGATTTTAAAAGTAAGAATACAAAGTTTAGAGACCAAAAATAAGGCTTTAAAATCATATAATGAGTTTAAGAATGTAGTTTGAACAAGATAAGGTAGGTAGCTTGATTAGAAATTGCAAAAATACCGAAAGCACAAAAGAAAGAGGGAAACATACACAAAACTTAAATGTTAATAATAATCAAAGGTCGCATAACTATGCATTTAAGTATAAATATAATAATAAATGTTATAAGGGTAATAGTGCACACAACAATTCAAGAATAACATTTAGCTCACAAGGATCAAACAAAATTTATTCTAAAAGACCAAATGAACGGTTTCATGATTTAAAAGATAAAAATATTTCACAAAATAAAATTCAAACTAATGGCTCAACTAGATGATGCAGGAGCACCTGATTAAGACGATTAATTCCAGCAAGAAAATCAGAATATTATTGACTTAGTTTACCTTTATGGCAATCTTGTCGATTTAGATTTTTATTTCTGAATTAAGCCTATGTTGTCTAATTTATGTTTTAGTAATTTGAATTATTTCTATGATATGTTGCCAAATATTAGTAGCTTTCCTAATTATTTTCTGCATTGAGTAATAGCTATATAACCCGGCTTCTGGGTGAAAAGAAAGGAACAATTTTTCTGGATATTTTTCTATAAAATTAAGGAGAAACAATTCTCCCTTTTATTTTGGTGTTCTCTCAAATTTACTCTGAAGATTATCGGTATCACACGCCTCAAGAACAATCTTTCAGTTCTACGCGGCGTCAGTTGGTATCAGAGCTGAAATCCTTCGTCTTAGTGTTGTTTCATCAGTTTTAATGGCTGGTGGACATAGTGATCATGGTGGTCGCTGTGGGCAGGTTCCGATGGAGGAAGCTCCGCATTGTGATCGCAGCATTGAGGACGCTGTGTTGATTGAGGATCTGCAGAGACAAATTGTGGAGCTAACCTTACTCCTACAACGTAATTTGCTATTGGAGGTAGCCGATCGAAACCAAGACCGCCGAATGAGGCATGGATCTTCGAGAAGCAAAACTCGTATGAGTCGAGACCGCCGACCGAGGCACGAAACTGCAAGCTACACGGACTTTTATTCTCACCACCGCCATCACAACATCTTCAGCAACAATGTTTCTCCTTCATCTCACCCCCAGCGGAGAGACAACCATTCAAAAGAACGCAATAGTTTGCATTGTGGTGCTAAAGTAGAAAATTTCAGTGGAGAAGATGAAGAGATCGACTCCTTCCATGACAACAATTCGTTGGTTTCATGTGATGAAGAGGCATTACAGCAACACAACACCAAAATGAACAGTCGTGAGGCAAAAGATGAAACTGATTTGGCTTCAACCTTCGACAACCCGTTTCAAAACTGTACCGGGACAGACTATAGTGTTTTTGAGGTTGCTGAAATTTTTGTAAGTGAAAACATGTCATTTGAATCCCCACCTATTTATGACGAATATCCCGATGATGAGGATGATACTTCTTCAAAATTGGAAGAGTCCCTAACAGAAATAGAGTCATTTGACAAAGACATTGTAGGTGATTTAGTGGTGTCATCATTCTTTAATTCCAACACAACAAATAGTTCAACCAAAGAAGTTTGTTCCTTGTCAACAACAAATGATGATCTCCAACAATTCCAGCAGAAAACTCGTTTAATCAATATAGATGTTTCAAGGTATGGATATGAAGATCCTTTTCTAAAACCAAGAAGTGACACATCAAATGAAGGGTACTTCACATTTTTTAGATGTTGCAATACTCGGTTTGATTTCAGTTTTGATGAGATCACGAAACCAATCGTTAGACTACCCATTTGTGGTTTGCACAACTCTCTTCTTGTTCCCCATGATCTGATGCAGTTCCCATATTCTTTAGCAGTGCTTGTTCTAAATTTGTACTGTTTCAAAGAGGTCTACAAGGAAAGTAACTCGAGGGTGAGTTCTTTTCAACCAGGAGCGACTGATGCAGGAGCACCTGATTAAGACGATTAATTCCAGCAAGAAAATCAGAATATTATTGACTTAGTTTACCTTTATGGCAATCTTGTCGATTTAGATTTTTATTTCTGAATTAAGCCTATGGACAGCAGCTCCCTGTTGTCTAATTTATGTTTTAGTAATTTGAATTATTTCTATGATATGTTGCCAAATATTAGTAGCTTTCCTAATTATTTTCTGCATTGAGTAATAGCTATATAACCCGGCTTGTGGGTGAAAAGAAAGGAACAATTTTTCTGGATATTTTTCTATAAAATTAAGGAGAAAAAATTCTCCCTTTTATTTTGGTGTTCTCTCAAATTTACTCTGAAGATTATCGGTATCACACGCCTAAAGAACAATCTTTCAGTTCTACGCGGCGTCACTAGAAGTGTTTCCCAACATCACAATAACTTTGACTCCTACCAAAATAAAAATGTTTCACTTAAAATAATAAATTGGCATCAAAATGAACCTTGAAAACAAATTCAAGAGTTGAAAGGTCACTTCCAACATCATTTCAAGAAAGGTCCAAATTTGTACACACCTCATTCCTCAATATCTCGAAAACCCTCACTAACATGTTGTAATTATTGTTGTAAGATTGGACATACTTCAGTAGAGTGTAGGTTTAGGAAGGGAAACAACATGTCGAATGTTGTTTGGGTTCCTAAATCTAGGTTAGAGTAAAGCTCTAGCTAGTATCTCCCAAAATTATTTAAATTCAAAAATATTAAGGGGGAGATAACTATTATATACTCTTGTAACTATTATCCATTCTTTTATAACTATTATATACTCTTGTAAGTGTATTTGATCATTACTCACAAAGAAATTAATTGGATCATAAACAATGAATTTTTACATCACATTACAAATATTTTTATCAAGTTCATCAAATTTTAAAAGAAACAATGATCTTAGGTTAAATTAGGTATGCTTGAATTACAAGACTGAATCGTACCTCAAAATGCATCAATATATGTTAGTTAGGAAGAATAGCAACTATTTAAACAAGATCACATCAGAATCAACTTTAGAAAAAAAAAAATTTCATCTTCCGTTGCAACGCTTTCCCAACCGATACAACGGTGGTCTGCGGCAGGGCATATCTGCTAGTTTCTTTCCTAATTAATTATTTCCTGTTCTTAAAAATTCTGAAATTTGACTAATTAATTAAATTCCCGATGCTCTTCCATATTTGAGAATCATGAGTATCCATTTAATCTCATATATGAGAACCATGTTGAATTCAATTGATTAAATGATTTGCCAAAATTTAATACTAATATAAAACTTTGAATTGAAAGATTTCTTAATGAGAATTCATATAGATTAGTAAAATTATTAAGATACAAAATTTTACTCAACTAAAATTCACTTGGATTTGGATATATGACTTGGTCTCATACGTAGAGATACGTGAATTACAAGAATCAAATTTAGTTGATCATGCTCAATCCTAACTTAATTAAATTTGTCCATACTTGAATTACAATAATTAAATTTCCTTAATCTATTGAAATATTGGACTTAATTAAAATTGTCAAAGTTGTAAACACAAAATTCATTCAATTGATAATTTATTTTACATTGTAAAATTCTATGACTCTCAAAACTTAAATTGCAACATCTACTTATTTGGAGAATAAAATTGTCAAACTTACTTTAAAAATACAACTACAACTTTATTTGACAAATGTGAGCATTTTGAAATTAAAAAAAATTGTAGGTATTAAAATTTAAAATTGCTAAATTTATCTCAAATTTATTGAATTGGCAAAATTAAGAAATGACAATATTAACTCTTGAATTAATTCAATTGCCATAATAGAGACATAAAGATATAAATAATTGGTAACATTGAGATGTGGTAATATTAATTGCAAAAATCTATCTTACATGCTAAATTGCCACAACAAATGATATGACACAATAGATTGTTGGATTGTTCAACAATGAATTGCCTTGTTTGATAAATATGCATAATTAAGATATGATGCTTTAAGTGCTATATTATTCATGTTAATTGGGGTTTTGATTGGATAAAAATTGCAAAATTATAACCTCATTGGACCTTGATCAAATAAATAACTTCACTTATTAAATTTCAATTAAATTGAATATGCCGAATTGCAATATCTAATTTCATGAGAATCTTGATTAAATAAAATTGCAATATGTAATTTAATGAGAATAATGAATAAATTATAGATAATACAATGGAATTTTCATATATAATTGAGTATATCAATCCTGATCAAATACTTAACTGCAAAATTAACTTCTGAGGACAATAATTCAATTTGATCAAATAAAAATTTCAAGTAAGAAATAATCATTATCGTGACCAATTCAATTATAATTGAGTATATGACTCCATTTAACATATAATGCACAATATTAAGTTTCTACAATCTTGTGTAGTGCATATATGCGTGCTTTAATTGCCAATCTAAACACATAATCATTAATTATTACATGTCCTCGAGAGAAGCTATGAAGACACACATAGTCATTTCGACGTGAATGCAAATGTACTAAACAAAAATGACACCCATGTTAACATGTTGCTCAGCATAGAAAATTATTAGTTGACATTTCCTCGAGTATAACTTTGTTGTTCTCCATGAAATTACGCGTTAATGGGAGCGCATAATGCAGATCATGTTCCCTTACCCCATTCCATTTAATTACGTTGAAAAAAAAGGTTATGATATAATAATATCTCTACAGCTAACAAGAGCGTTGAAAAACAAAAAAAAATCTCTCTCTCTAACGTTTGCTTCACATGAAATTATCCCTTACCCCGTAGCATTCCCGTTTGACCGATGAGGTGCATGTGTCTCTAAGTTTTTTTCTATAAATGAAATCGATTAGGGTACTATATTTTTACATTATTTTCTATTAATTAGTGACCCTCACCAAAATTTATTCCGGTAATTTTTTTTTTACGACAGTATAAAAAATCAACGATTTCAATATCATATAGTAAATTTAAATAGCACTATTGCAGATGCTATCGGTTAAAATTATATCTGATTAAAATTTAAATATTATTTTATAAGTTGTAGCCGAAATATTCAACAAAATATAAAAAAGTTCAAGAAAAAAATGTTATATTGATAATATTTTTTTTGAGGAATAGTGGATATTTCCACCGATTTCATTAGAAATCATACGAACCTGATTGGGACCTAAAATAGGTACCAGAATCAAGTCATAAGAGTTATTTACATCAAAAATACAGGAGATCAAGATAGCTAGCTAGAACAGCTAAAAAACAAACAGAAACTAGACTAAACAAAGGACAATAAGAACAGTCAACAGCCTATATTACCAAAAAACAGATGAATATCAAAAGAGCCTAACAGACTAGAGCTGCATCTGGAGATCACTCCAATTCCTCCCAATCAATATCATCCCCATCATTCAATTCGGCGCCAGACATTAGATTTGGGGGGTTGCCAACACCAGAACCCCGAATAGAGATGTCCCCTGAACTCCCCTTGTTTAAAGATAGCAGAAGATCCACTGCCTGGGACGTGTCAGGGCTGCTGGACTCTTCTGCTAGAATTAAACCTACACTGATTCTGATCTGAATATACTTAAAATGTATCGGATGGGATATTTATTAAAAAATATATAAATATTATTAAAAATATTAAAGTTCATAATATTTATTTAATTATAATGATAAATAAGACATTTTTTTATAATATATATTAAAATATCTACTACGTGGATACGAATAATTATGCATAACTAAAACTTTAAATCATATCTTTATTTGGAGTAGAACTAGGGTGTTCTTAAGCTCACCAAAGCTCTTTGTGAACTTAATTCAAAAACCTATTGAATTGGCTTCAAACGATGCATCCAAACCGTTGAAACCGATTTTACTTCACGAGTGATGCGTTTACATGTCAAATTTGTATATTTTTGAACTAATTTAGTATAAAGTCAAGCGGTCAAAAAAAGATAGTTTATAAGTTAATTTTAATGCGTTCATTTTTCATCATTTTTTGACTAGTTGACTTTATATTAAATTAATTTATAAATTTGACATGTAAATAGTAGATCGATTTTAACAGTTTGGATTCGTTGTTTGAAACCAATCCAATGAATTTTTGAATTAAGCTTACAAAGATACTTGGTTCGCTTAAGAATACCCTAATTCTACTCATGTATCTGTTTTCAACGAATATTCAAATATATATATATTCGTATCTACTTTTTCAGATCAGATATTATCTACTCTGTTTTCACCCCTAAATGCGTGGATCAGGCATGAATGGTTTAATTTATTATGCAGGAAACAAGATGAGTTGGGCATATGCTATATGTGTAGACTGTTAGATGAGTCAGTTCGGCACTTGTTTAGTGAATGCCCGACAAGTGAACAAATCTACAATGGAGTGTTGTAGGGTACACAAACAATGATACAGGGACGAGAGAGGATCAGTTTCATCTATTAAATAGGTACTGCTAAGACGGGAAGGGAGCTGATGCTAATTTCACATTTTGTAATAGGGAGGGAACACTGCAATCGAATATTCAAAGAAAGAACAAAGCAAAACAGGGAGCTCATCTAGGAGGTGCACGCACAGTGGATACAGTCAGCGTACTAGAATCATAGTGGGAACAATGAATTGGGGAATTACAACAAATGTAGAATGAGCATGTAATTTTTACATTAGGGTCCTTCATTTCATTTTTTTTCCTGTTATATAGGATGCATTTTTTATTTAGCTTTTTATATCATGGCTTCATATAGATATTTTGGTGATGTTATGCTAGAATGAGTACAAATCTGTATACATTTTGGTGAGTGATAGAATGATATTGTTAATTATTTATAATTGGGATTGAAAGTTTTCAAAGTATCATAAACATATAAAGGTTTTACAGGTACAATTTGAATATGAATACATGAAAAGTTTATTTTTTTATCATAATGTACTTCTAATGTATTCAATGGCATTTTTCTTTATTCTTTTTTTTTACCGTTACATTTTTAGTGAAGCTTGCATACATCAAATTTGTTTTCTCTCTTAATTTGCTTTTTTTATTAGTACCATAAACATACACTAAACCAAAGATACATATATTACAAAGTCATAATGTACCGTAAACATAATAAATATTACGCTTCTATATTAGTACTACAAAGTCATAATGTATACATGCACTAACTAAAAGTATATACTGTTCAAGAACTACAAAATACCCTCAAAATGTGCGCAATATATACATACACTATAACATCAAAAGTATTTTACAAACTACAAGGACCAATTCCAAAATACCCTCAACAATTGTACCCTAACCAAAATAATGTCTAAACAAATCAATTATCATAGTACTATAAAGTCAGAGGTTCGACTTGAAACAATGGCAGCTGGGAGCAAGGCCTGATTTCTTTTTTGCCTCATTAAAATGCTGGGAAATGCATGTGCTTACACCGACTGAACTGCATTTAGTTCTTCATGTCAACCATCAATAATAAAAAAAGAAAATGCTTTGTACCTATTCAATCATGAAAGTTAAGAAAACAAGCAACAAGAACTTTATCAGCATAAGCTTGTATGAACTTTGAGTAAGGGAACAAGCAAGTAGAATTGTATCAGCATAAGCTTGTATGAGCTTTGAGTAAAGGTCACCATATGTTGAGATTTGTATTAATTGTAGGGGTCTATTGAGAAATAGACATAATAGAGAAGTCTAGGGACTTGTTTGTTAGAATGTAAGAGGCTATATAAGCCCAAACTCATTAATCAATAAACAAGTTTTAAATCATTTAGTTCTTTTTGGTATCAAAGCTAGGGTTAGGGTTAGCCACCACAGATCCGCCGCGACACTGTAGCACCGAGGTACTGTAGCAACAGCGACACTGTAGCATCGCGCGCACTGTAGCAGCGCCTCTTTCTCTCCCACTCGGCCGAGACCCTCCTCTCTCTATCTCTCCACCCAAACCCTAGGTCGGCCACCACCTAGATCTTGCTTGCTTGATTGATTCGAGCCCGTGTGGGGGGGCGATACCCCACGATTCTCGAGGGAAGGGTGATAGAGAGACGATCTCGATCTTGTTAATGAGATAGATCAAGATCTGGTCAAGAAGAGAAAGGTAGGGTTGATGAGGAGGATCTCGATCTTGGGGGTGGAGTAGATCAAGATCGGGTCAAGTAAGGGAAGGAAGTCGCGAGTGATCTGCGTGATCTAGACTTGGATCCTTGTGATTGAAGATGTCAGGAGACGATAAGAGTGCGGGAGGTAAAGGAGGTTTGGAGGCACTGGCGGGCATGGATCCTGAGGTTCTGAAGGTATTGGTCGGGCTCATACAGGGAGCTAGTGTCTCGACCAATGCCTTGGCACGTGTTCCACCACAGGCGAAGCTAGATCTCCCTCCTATGGATCTGAAACTCGATGGACCGGCTAGTATCTCAGCTAGTCACGTCGGGTCAGGGCAGCTCTAGCAGGGAGGAGTCTTGAGGGCTATTTGACTGGAGCTAAGTTAGAGCCAGAAAAGGGCACTGCTGAGTGGACTGAGTGGAGTGCCACGCTCAACCTGATGTACACCTGGATGCTTAACTCGATGGTTCCCTCTATTGCTGCCACAGTGGATGTCATTGAGCGTGTGGAGGATATATGGGCGAAGCTGAAGAGGACATATGCTGGGAGTGGGAACAACATGAGGGTGTTCCAGATCGAGCGTGAGATAGATGCAGTGGTACAGGGAGATCGATCGATCCAAGAGTATGCCATAGATCTGGAGCGACTATGGGCAGACCTTGATCATTTCTCGCCGATGAGGAGCTGTAGGGACCCTGAGTGACGAGAGGTGAGCACTCGGCAGAGAGGAGGACTATGCAGTTTCTGAAAAACCTCAACCCAGCATTTGAGCAGAGGACTGGTTTGCTGCTGGCTCAGACGAAGGTACCCCCACTTGAGGAGGCTATCTCAGCCATGATACAGGAGGAGTTTGACCGATGAGGTGCATGTGTCTCTAAGTTTTTTTCTATAAATGAAATCGATTAGGGTACTATATTTTTACATTATTTTCTATTAATTAGTGACCCTCACCAAAATTTATTCCGGTAATTTTTTTTTTACGACAGTATAAAAAATCAACGATTTCAATATCATATAGTAAATTTAAATAGCACTATTGCAGATGCTATCGGTTAAAATTATATCTGATTAAAATTTAAATATTATTTTATAAGTTGTAGCCGAAATATTCAACAAAATATAAAAAAGTTCAAGAAAAAAATGTTATATTGATAATATTTTTTTTGAGGAATAGTGGATATTTCCACCGATTTCATTAGAAATCATACGAACCTGATTGGGACCTAAAATAGGTACCAGAATCAAGTCATAAGAGTTATTTACATCAAAAATACAGGAGATCAAGATAGCTAGCTAGAACAGCTAAAAAACAAACAGAAACTAGACTAAACAAAGGACAATAAGAACAGTCAACAGCCTATATTACCAAAAAACAGATGAATATCAAAAGAGCCTAACAGACTAGAGCTGCATCTGGAGATCACTCCAATTCCTCCCAATCAATATCATCCCCATCATTCAATTCGGCGCCAGACATTAGATTTGGGGGGTTGCCAACACCAGAACCCCGAATAGAGATGTCCCCTGAACTCCCCTTGTTTAAAGATAGCAGAAGATCCACTGCCTGGGACGTGTCAGGGCTGCTGGACTCTTCTGCTAGAATTAAATCTGGGAGATCCTTAACATCAAAAGGGAGCAGTAAGCTTAATTTAAGTAAAGAAGATTCTGATTTAGAGTTACACCAAAAAGTTGCTAATGAAATAATCTTAGTCCCAATTGCCTTATTAATAGAGAGAGGATTAGAGTCCTTAAAGCAAACTCTATTTCTCTCTAACCAGATAGTCCAAAGGACAGCAGCACGTAGCAATTCTACTAATAATCTATCTTTTAAAGGAATAGATGCATCAATCAGCCATAAGTCTTCCAAAATATCACAATCAAAATAGAAATTATTATAAGAGGCTATCCAGTCCCAAATTAATCTAATATAAGAACAATGAATGAACAAATGGTTGGTACTTTCAGATTGGTCACATAATACACAGGAGGTGTCACCAGGCCATCCTTTTTTTGCTAGATTAGATTTGGTAAGAATCTTATCCTTTCTAACTAACCATAAAAAGATTTTGATTTTTAAAGGGATGTGTGCTTTCCAGATAGTAGTATATTCCTGATTAGGTATACCACCATACTCTAACCATTTATAAAAAGAGTGAACCGTAAAATGGTCATCATTAGACCATCTCCAAATCAATCTATCTTCAAGCTGATCGGAAAGAGTAAAGTGTTGAAATATATGTTGTAAAGCTAACCATTCTACTAAATATATTCCAGTTAATTGCCTTTTAAAAGACAACTGCAAAGAGGAAGCAGCAAAGACGTCAGCTACTAAAATAAATCTATGATTAACTATTGAAAACAGGTTGGGATACTGATATTGCAAAGCATGTTCTGTACACCATCTATCTAACCAAAAAGAAGTAGATTTGCCATTACCAATTTCCTTATTGAGACCTAAGTTAATAACAACATGGTCTTTAAGAATTGATTTCCAAAAAGGGGAGCAAACAGTGATGGAAGTCCTGTTACCATACTTACTTAAAAGAATATCTTTCCATCTACCTTTGACTGAGTTATCCAAAAATCTTATCCACCATTTAGCTAACAATGCTTTATTCATTAATTTGAGATCTAGAATGCCTAATCCACCTTGATCTTTACTCTTACAAACCATATCCCAAGCAGCCAAGGAGTATTTTTTCCTAGTTGAATTACCTCCATGCCATAAAAATTTTCTCCTAATTTTATCTATTTTATGTCTAACTTTAGCTGGCATTGGCCCAGTTGAACATCATGTAAATCGACTGTAGGGTTTAAATGCTAGATATCTCTGTCTCTCTCCTATCTCAAGATCTAGATAGAGTGAGCGTTTAAATGGTAGATCTCTCCCTCTGTGTCTCTCTCCTCTATCTAGATCTAGATGTTGTGATGAACAATAGTAATTTGATATTTTACCCGGCCCGTATTCTGAAGAAGATATGTATCAGGTGAAATAACTTGGATTATGGCTAATGGCGGCAATAGGTTTCAATACAAGACAGCCGGTGCAGGAAACAAATGAATGGAGGCAGAAATTCGTCTGGTCTACTGGTTTGTTTCTGTTGAATTTTATGAAATCTGAGGAGAAACTTTTCTATTCATTCACAGTGTGTATTTTTGGTACAGTGGGGATTGCTATATATTTTACAATGGCTAATTTAGCCGTTGGTATTATACCGTTGCCTATTATCTATTTTCGGTACCTCTGAACAGTGTACCGTTGGTACCTTTGCCTAAAATAGAATTTGCCTTTTCTACTTTTAATCCTAGCCTATTGATCGATGATGGATGATTGAGATCAATTCCCTCTATTCTTAATCATATTTCCAACACCCTCCCTCAAGCTTGGAGTGTAGATATCGTACAATCCGAGCTTGCTTATAATATCTTCAAATTGTTGAGGGTCTAATCCTTTAGTGAAAGCGTCGGCCAATTGTTCTTCACTTTTAACATACGGTATTTCTATTTCCTTTGATTGAACCTTCTCTCTAATGAAGTGGCAATCTACTTCTATGTGTTTAGTTCGCTCATGAAACACCAGATTAGAAGCGATGTGTCGAGCGGAGTTGTTCTCGCAATACATCTTCATGGGTTGATCCCTAGTAATTCCCATGTCTTTGAGTAATTACTTGAGCCATATTAATTCACTTGCGGTTGATGCCATGGCACGATATTCCGTCTCGACGCTAGATCGTGCCACAACACTTTGCTTCTTGCTTTTCCATGTGACTAAATTTCCGCCTACAAATGTGCAAAAACCGGTAGTGGATTTTCGATCGAAACTTCCGGCCCAATCTGAATAGCCACATATATCATTAGAATTATTGTTTTTCATCCAAATTTCTTTTCCGGGGTTATTCTTTAAATATCTTAAAATTTTATGTATGGCCTCTAAATGAGGAGTTCTTGGTGAATGCATGAACCTACTAATTTGGCTTACCGCAAATGAAATATCCGCACGGGTGACCGTAAGATAGATTAATTTGCCTACTAATTTTTGAAAATGGTTGATGTCTTCTAATGGTTTACCATCCTCACTATTTAATTTACATTTGTTGTCGGTTGGGGTAGAAGTTGGTTTACAACCTAACTTTCCGGTTTCTTTTAATAGGTCCAAAGTGTATTTTCTTTGTGAAATAAAAAGGCCCGACTTAGAGTGCACTACCTCTATTCCTAAAAAATATTTTAAAAATCCAAGGTCTTTAATGTCAAATTTTTCTTTTAATTGACTTTTAATTTTCCTAATTTCTTCTATGTTGTTTCCGGTAATTATTATGTCATCTACATATACTAATACAAGAGTTGTGTTGTCTTTATCAATTTTGGTGAATAAAGAATGGTCGGCACTACTAATTTTAAAATTACAAGAATTTAAATAGGAGCTAAGTTTTCCATACCATGCCCGTGGAGATTGCTTCAATCTATAGATTGATTTATTTAACCTACAAACTAGATTAGATTTGTTTTCCAATTTATGACCGGGTGGTAGGTTCATATATACCTCTTCTTCAAGTGTTCCTTGAAGAAACACATTTTTCACATTCATTTGGTATAGGTTCCAACCATTATTTACCGCAATAGAAAATAAAATTCTAACGGTGTTCATTTTTGCTACCGGTGCAAAGGTTTCATTATAATCTATTCCGTAGGTTTGGGTATACCCTTTGGCCACTAATCTGCCTTGTACCGTTCTATGATACCATCACTTTTATATTTGGTTTTGTATACCCATTTGCACCCTACGGGTTTTTTATTTTTTGGTAATTGTACAATTACCCATGTTTCATTTTTTTCTAAGGCATTCAATTCTTCCCTCATGGCTTTACACCATATTGGTTTCGTTATGGCCTCTTGATAATTTAGTGGTTCTACTTCCTTACTAACCGAAGTAAGGAATGCTTTGTATGACAAGGAAATGTTTTCATA
The DNA here is from genome assembly GCA_028015225.1 of Carex myosuroides. Lineage (NCBI taxonomy): Eukaryota > Viridiplantae > Streptophyta > Magnoliopsida > Poales > Cyperaceae > Carex > Carex myosuroides. Next base: position 251,941 of record CM051476.1, read on the forward strand.
TGAAACAAAGTCTTGTATGGGGTATTGTACGGTATATGTTACAAAATCTCTAAGTCTTGTAGACGGTTGAGGTATTCTTGATGACCTTCGCACTACCGAATTTTCTTCAATTTCATTATCATTGTCACTATTATTATTTTCACTTGTTTCTTCTTCATGATCATTGATATGGTTTATGTTTTGTAAGGGTTCTTGTTCATTTATGTGAGGTACTAGGGGACAAACTTGACCATTAGTGTGTGGCTCATCAATTATTTCTTTGGTTTTAAAATATGGTTCCTCTTCACAAAATATAACATCTCTAGAAAAATATAGTTTTTTATTTTTTGGATCATAGCATTTATATCCCTTCTTAAAAGAAGAATATCCCAAAAAAATAGTTTTTGTTGACATATAATCTAACTTATCCTTTCTTTGAATTTTTACCCAACATACACAACCAAATACTCTTAAATAATTTAGATTATATTTTTGTTGATAAAGAATTTCTAATGGACTTTTATTATTAAGTACACTACTTGGCAATCGGTTAATTAGATGAGTGGCACAAAGAATGGCATCCGACCAATATATTTTTGGAACGTTATTTTGAAATAACAATGCTCTTGTCATTTCTAACAAATATCTATTTTTTCTTTCCGAAACTCCATTTTGTTCGGGTGTATTTATGCATGTTGTTTGATGTATAATCCCTTTAATTCTAAAAAGATTTGTGAAATTTTTGTTTATGAATTCCGTACCATTGTCGGATCTAAAATTTTTTAGTTTAGTATCAAATTGATTTTCTATTAAATTTAGAAATTCTTTAAAGCATTTAAATACTTCATCTTTTGATTTTAATAAATATAACAAAGTAGCTCTTGAAAAATCATCAATAAATATAACAAAATATCTAAATCCATTATATGAATTAATTGGGGCCGGTCCCCATACATCGGAATGAACCAAGTTAAACATGGCTTCACTTCTACTATTTGAATGAGAAAAAGGAAGCCTTGTTTGTTTGGCCATTTTACAAATATCACAATTGATACAATTTAAATTTGGAAATGCTACAATACTAGTTAAAATCTTATCGGAAGGATGTCCAAGTCTTTTGTGCCATAGATCACAACTAACTAATTTTGCGGTAGCACCTAAACTCAATTTTTGTAGATTCAAAATGTAATGTCCATTTTTAAGAAAACCTTCCCCAATCGTCTTCCCGGTTTTCCAGTCCTGAAATATAACATTTTTACAAGAAAAAATTGCCTCACAATTAAAATCTTGTGTTAATCTTTTAATCGAAATTAAATTTATAGGAAATGATTTTAAATATAGTACATTATCAATTTTTTTGTTAAAAAGGTTGATTTTGCCTATGCCATCTATTTTTGTTTTCATACCGTTTGCTACCATTACATATTGATTTTTATTTATCGGGTCTAAATTGGTAATCAATTGTTTATTACCAAACATATGATCGGTAGCACCACTATCTACAATTATTTGGTCAAATAAATTAAATTTTTGGAATTGAGAAACAGTACCGCATGAACCAGAGGTGTTCTCTTGAGTATACCACACAGAGAACTGCTTCAGCATCTGTTGCATTGGATCCTCAGCTTTGTAACCGCCTGACCCGCTAGCTGCTGACCCGTTTCCGAAAAAGTGAGGTGCCGGTTTAATAGACTCGGTTTGAGTCTGAGCCGAGAAAGCCCGATCGGTTTGGTTTTGTGCGGTTTCGGTTTGCACTGAGTAACCCCTGTGAGGCGCTTCATTTCCGCCTCTTTTTTCTTTGTCTCTGTCGCCTCCTCTCCCCGATCTCTCCGCTGCACCGTTCTTCCATTTTTTTGGTTGAAGGTGCGGATGGAGAAACCAGCACCTCTCGTGAGTATGCCCTTCTTTCTTACAGTGAGAGCACCTTTCTTTGGAATTTTGCCGGTTTTGAAAGTTAGGGTTTTTGAAATTTCTAGAAGCGAGGCCGTGGGTCTCGTGTCCCTCGCCATTTTTGGCTTGTGGGCCACCCATAGTTTGTCGTCTTGTTTCTTCTCGGTGTAGCATGGCTGCGACCGCCGAGTATGAGGGGAGTTCGGCCCCGAGAAGAATTTGCGACCCCACGGCTTCGTAGCTGTCATCTAGACCCGCGAGGTACACAAAAATTTCATCTTCTTGTTGCCTTTTTTGGAGCTCATTGAAATCAGTTGTGATTGGTCGATAAATTTTGAGCTCGTCAAATTTTTTCTTGAGGTGGCCGAGGTATTCTGTGTTGGTCATTGAACCTTGTTTGGCTGTGTGAATTTCTTGTTTGAGTCTAAAGATATGTGCATGGTTTTGTTGTTGGCCGAAGAATGCTTTGACATCTTCCCATAGGCCGTGTGATGTGGTACTGCTGTGAATGAAGAGGTCTGAAATTTGGGGTTCCATGGAATCTAATAGCCAAGCCATGATTTTGTGATCTGTGGCTTGCCATTGTCGCATTGCCTGTTTTTCTTCCTCTGATGGTTTTGCTAGATCTGTGACTTTTGGTTTTGTTTTTTCTCCGGTGATGAATTTGATTTTTTCTCTTCCACTCAGGGGTAGAGTTACTGATTTTGCCCAAGATAGATAATTTCTATCATTGAGTAAGGTATTGGTGAGTCTCGAATGGTTGGTAGCTTCGTTTGTGTGCTGCCCCATTTGTGACATCCTTGCTTTTGTCAGAAATTTCTTCTTGTGGGTTTTTCAGTATTCTTTGCTACTGATATTGGATTATGGAGATTATTGGATTATCGAGCCTTGCTCTGATACCATGTTGAATTTTATGAAATCTGAGGAGAAACTTTTCTATTCATTCACAATGTGTATTTTTGGTACAGTGGGGATTGCTATATATTTTACAATGGCTAATTTAGCCGTTGGTATTATACCGTTGCCTATTATCTATTTTCGGTACCTCTGAACAGTGTACCGTTGGTACCTTTGCCTAAAATAGAATTTGCCTTTTCTACTTTTAATCCTAGCCTATTGATCGATGATGGATGACTGAGATCAATTCCCTCTATTCTTAATCATATTTCCAACAGTTTCATATTTATTTTTTTCTAGAGCGCCAAACAAGATATTTAACAGAACATGTGCGTTAGTGCTGACTTTTATGGAAGTGACAGCTAATAACGCGCTATCTTAGTTAACATTATATTACTCTTCAATAATGGTCATCATGTGACACAACAAGGATCATTCATTTAGGACTTTGCATTAGGTCTTGCTGGCTAGGAGGTTTGTGCAACCCGTGAGCTTGTCGCTGTGTCAGAATGTCAGACTTAAGAAGTATGAGTGGCCTAATTGAGAAGTTAAATAATTATAATTATAGAGACAGACGTACTTGTATGAAGTTATATATGCAAGGTCAGGGCTTGTGGGAGATTGTGGGTGGTGATGAGACCGAACCGCAACCGAATTCTATCTGTTAAGATTACACTCGGTTTCAAGGAAGATCTGTATCTACTCAAATAAGGAAAGAAGAAATTCAAGAAAGAAATCTTATACACACATGGTGAAATCAGCCATAGATAGTTGAAGATTATTTTTCATTCAAAAGTTTTCATATTTAGCATGATTTGATTGTTATACAAAAATGTTTCTGGATGTACAAAAATGTACTTTCCAAAGCACTTTTGCCTCACTCTTTATATTTTATAATAGATTAAACCGTTCTACCAAAATCATTTTTATTGGAATAAATTAGGCTTGGAGAGATAGTGTTAAAAATATAGAGTCATGATCTCAGATTGTATTATCATCATTGATCTAGAATAGAGGGCTAGGATTAAATCAAGGATAAGGGGTACTGTGAACAGTAGAGTACCAACGGTACTGTGAACAGTAAAGTACCAACGGTAATATTAATGGACCGTTGGTACCGTAGTATAAATAGAGAATAGAAGCTTGTAAAACTAAGACTTTTTCGATCAATAAAATAATCTCCTCAGAATTCATAAACTCATCATGGTATCAGAGCGGTTCTGATAAATAACCCGATAACCCGATAACTATAATTACCAGTAAAACTGGTAACTTCATAAACCGAAAACAGAAATTCACCAATTAAGCAAGCGTCAAAATGGATCAATGGGGGCAGCAAATCAGTGAAGCTACCAACCCATCGAAGTTAACTCCGACATTGCTCAACGGATTGAATTATCTGTCATGGGCAAAATCAGTAACCATCTCTTTAAGTGGCCGAGATAAAATCGATTTCATCACAGGAGATCATGCAAAACCAAAACCAGCAAATTCAGAAAAACCATCAGAAGCCGAGAAAATCCAAATCCGAAAATGGCAAAAAGAAGACCATACAGTAATGGCTCTCCTATATGGGTCTATGGAGCAACAAATCACAGATTTATTTCTCCAAAGCTGTGAAACATCCAAAGAACTGTGGGACGAGCTCAAAGCTTTTTATGGGCAACAAAAAAATCACTCACATGTATATCGGCTCCGACTTGAAATCCAACAAGAAAAAAAGGGGTCTCGAACCCACTTAGAATACCTTGCTTCTCTCAAAAAGAAGCACGACGAACTTGATATTTATCGCCCATTCACAATAGACCCGAAAGACCTCAAAAAACGCAAAGAAGAAGATCGGATTTTCTCGTACCTTGCGGGTCTTGACGCAAATTACGAAGGCATCCGGTCGCAAATCATTCGAGCACCCGACCTTCCTTCCTTTTCCGAAGTGGTAAACCAAATACAACGTGAAGACTCACTGCGAGAGGCCATGGGGGGTCCTCAAGCCAGTCACGGCGAGGGACACGAGCCCCACGGCCATACCTCGCATTTTCCCCAAAATCACCGAAACCCTAACTCTCAAAAATCTCAAAATTGGCAAAATCCAAAGGGAGAGACATGCTCTCACTGCAAAAAGGAGGGGCATAAGGCTGAGAAATGCTACTTTCTCCACCCCAATCTCCGGCCAAAGTGGTGGAGAGAGGAACCGAAGAGAGGCGGAGAAAGAGACGGGAAAAAGAAAGGAATCACAACAATAGAAGGGGGGCGGGTACGCTGCTCAGACCGAAGAAACAAAAAGGCATCAAACCGGTTCGGGTGAACCGGGTTTAACATCTGGCGGGTCATGCGCTGGCGGGTCAGGAGCTGGCGGGTCAGGTGGATCAGTGGATCAAATGCAACACTTGCTGCACCAACTAACCATGCTGCTGTCTCAGAACAATTCTGGTTCTTCATGTGGTATTTTATCAAACTCAAAGAATTTTAATTTATTTAACCAAATAATTGTCGATAGTGGTGCAACCGACCATATGTTTGGAAATATAAAATTCCTTGAGAATATCAAACCATCTGAAATTGACCAATATGTAACCGTAGCAAATGGTATGAAAGAAAAAATTCATGGGGTAGGAGAAATTACTTTGAAAAACAAAAAAATTAAGAATGTTTTATTTTTAAAAACATTTCCTATAAATCTAATTTCGGTAAAAAAACTAACGCAAGAATTTGATTGTAAAATAATTTTCTCACATGAAAATGTAATCTTTCAGGACCGGGTAACCGGGGACAAGATTGGTGAGGGTGTGCTTAAAAATGGACATTATATTTTGGATATAGAAAATTCAAGATTTTGTGCTTCAACAAGGTTGATTAATTACGATAGGTGGCACAAGAGACTTGGGCATCCCTCCAACAAGATTTTAAATAGCATTTTAAATTCCACGAATTCTAGTTGTATTAATTGTGATATATGCAAGTTAGCTAAGCAAACGAGACTTCCCTTCTCACTTTCCACTAATAGAAGTGAAGCTCCTTTTGACTTAGTTCACTCCGATGTATGGGGTCCGGCCCCAATTAATTCTTATAATGGATTTAAATATTTTGTTATATTTATTGATGATTTTTCAAAAGCTATATGGTTGTATTTACTTAAATCAAAAGACGAGGTATTTATATGTTTTAGAGAATTTCTATGCCTTATAGAAACTCAATTCAACACTAAACTTAAAATCTTTAGATCGGATAATGGAACGGAATTTGTAAACAAAAATTTTACCAATCTTTTTAAAGAAAAATGAATTATACATCAAACGACTTGTATAAATACTCCCGAACAAAATGGAGTATCGGAAAGAAAAAATAGACATTTATTAGAAATGACACGTGCATTATTATTTCAAAATAATGTTCCAAAAATATATTGGTCGGATGCCATCCTTTGTGCTACATATTTAATTAATAGACTACCGAGTGTTACATTAAAAAATAAAAGTCCAACCGAAATTCTTTATCAACAAACAAAGAATCTTGATCATTTAAGAATTTTTGGGTGCGTATGTTTTGTTCATATTAAAAGAAAAGATAAATTTGATTTTATGTCAAAAAGGACTATTTTTTTAGGATATTCACCATACAAAAAAGGTTACAAGTGTTATGACCCTATTACAAAAAAACTATTTATTTCTAGAGATGTAATTTTTAATGAAGATGAACCATACTTTAAGAAAGGGGTAGATGATAAACAAAAAAATTCTTTTCGGCCAATGCCACCTTTTTTAGATGATTTAGATTTTATACAAAATGAGGATTATGAAATCGAATCCAATAATGAGGAAGAAGAAATAAATAATAATAATAATAATAATAATAATAATAATAATAATAATAATGATAATGATAATGAGGAAGAAGAGAATACTATGGTTAGAAGGTCCATAAGAGTGCGTCAACCATCCACTAAACTCTAGGACTTTATAACCTATTCGGTACAATACCCTATACAAGATTTTGTATCATATGCAAATATTTCACCAAATTATCATGCATTTCTTATCTCTATCCAACAAGAGATAGAACCAAACACTTACCAAGAGGCAATAACCAAACCGGTATGGTGCAAAGCTATGGAAGATGAACTAATGGCTTTAGAAAAAAATGATACATGGAAAATTGTACAACTACCAACAAACAAAAAAACCGTAGGATGTAAATGGGTGTACAAAATAAAATACAATAGTGATGGTACCATAGAACGGTACAAAGCTAGGTTAGTGGCCAAAGGGTATACTCAAACCTATGGTATAGATTATAATGAAACTTTTGCACCGGTAGCAAAAATGAATACCGTTAGAATTTTATTTTCTATTGCGGTAAATAACAATTGGGACTTGTACCAAATGGATGTACAAAATGCTTTTCTTCAAGGAACACTTGAAGAAGAGGTGTATATGACCCTACCACCCGGCCATAAAATAGAAAACAACTCTAAACTCGTTTGTAGGTTGAATAAATCAATCTATGGATTGAAGCAATCGCCTCGGGCATGGTATGGCAAACTTAGCTCATATTTAAATTCTTGTAATTTTAAAACTAGTAGTGCCGACCATTCTTTATTTACCAAACAAGAAGGGAAAAATGTAACCCTTGTGTTAGTATATGTAGATGACCTAATAATTACCGGAAATAATTTAGAAGAAATTAGCAAAATCAAATCCAAATTAAAAGAAAAATTTGATATCAAGGATTTAGGATATTTAAAGTACTTTTTAGGAATAGAAGTAGCTTCTTCCAATAAAGGCCTATTCCTTTCTCAAAGGAAATATACCTTGGATTTGTTGAAGGAAACCGGAAAATTAGGTTGTAAACCGGCCTCCACACCTATAGATAACAAATATAAATTAAATACCGAGGATGGTGAACCCTTAGAGGACATAAGCCAATTTCAAAGACTCGTAGGAAAACTAATTTACCTTACGGTAACCCGTCCGGATATTTCCTTTTCGGTAAGTCAAATTAGTAAATTCATGCATTCCCCAAAAACACCCCATTTAGAAGCCATAAATAGAATATTAAGATATTTAAAAGGAAACCCCGGAAAAGGCATAAAAATGATGAACAATAATTCTAACGAAATATGTGGCTATTCCTATGCAGATTGGGCCGGTAGCTTTGATAGAAAATCCACCACCGGCTTTTGTACATTTGTAGGCGGGAATTTAGTCACATGGAAGAGCAAGAAACAAAATGTCGTAGCTCGATCGAGTGCGGAGGCGGAGTACCGAGCTATGGCATCCACCGCAAGCGAATTGATATGGATTAAACAACTACTTAGAGATATGGGCATTAAAAATGATCAACCTATGAAGATGTATTGCGATAATAATTCCGCTCGTCATATCGCATCGAATCCCGTGTTTCATGAGAGAACGAAGCACATAGAAGTGGATTGCCACTTTATTAGAGAAAAAGTCCAAGCCAAAGAGATAGAGACACCGTTCGTATGTAGCAAAGAACAACTTGCGGATGTTTTTACCAAAGGATTGGACCCGACGAATTTCGAGACTATCAATAGCAAGCTAGGATTGCACGACCTATACCTTCCTAGCTTGAGGAGGAGTGTTAAAAATATAGAGTCATGATCTCAGATTGTATTATCATCATTGATCTAGAATAGAGGGCTAGGATTAAATCAAGGATAAGGGGTACTGTGAACAGTAGAGTACCAACGGTACTGTGAACAGTAAAGTACCAACGGTAATATTAATGGACCGTTGGTACCGTAGTATAAATAGAGAATAGAAGCTTGTAAAACTAAGACTTTTTCGATCAATAAAATAATCTCCTCAGAATTCATAAACTCATCAGATAGCTAGTGTGGTTCCAGGTAATTAGGCTTGGAGACTATTATCAACTTCCAAAAATGTATTACCCAAATCAATTTCATATATATAACGAAATATATATATATATATATATATATATATATATATATATATCTTCTGTTAATGAGTATTCTTCGGGACAAAGGATCATTTCATGTGAAGCACACATTATGGAGATTCATTTCTGTGTTTCTCAACGGTCTTGTTAGCGGCCAATATCTTATTATATTACTGCCTCTTCTGGCAACAGAGTAATCACAGGCACATTCTCCGCATTGTAGGCTGCCAATAGCTTTAAAGTCTTCTTCCAATTTTAATTTGTTATTCAATCCTTGAGGAAATGTCAATTAATAATTTCTCATTCTCAACTACTTTTTGAGATGGGTATCTTCCATTGAAATGAGTATTAAGTATTATTATTTCAAGGCGGCTTCATAACTTCTCTAAGCATCTAACGATAAACTAATAATTCAATTTAAGTTAAATCAAATTTACACATAAATAATTAGATGACTAGATAGAATTAAAATTTCAAAATTGAATACATATTGTGGCTACCCAAACTTGTACAATATATTTTACTCATCTATCATGAAATATCACTTTCTGAAACTCATCTTTAATTTTACGTTAACATTCCTTCTTCTCCTAATCGATCAAATGAAACCAAAAAAATAAATAAAAAGCGTGACCTTTGTTATTAATAGGTATGATACGGGCATAATATTCGTGAGAGAACCCTAATTAATTAAAGTCTGCTATGTTTAGACTTTAAAAATATAATTATTTGCCAATTATATATTTTGGATCATGTCTATTTCCTTATTTAGATATGATTAATTATATGTAAAGTCGGCATTAATTTTTAGGAGCCTGATAATTGCCCCCGAAACAAATCATCGAGCGCTCCGCCAAGTATTTAATGTCTAACTTTAAATTCCAGCAGTCATATTCAACCTTTTAAAGCTATGTTTATAACATTTTAAATCTAGGTAGTTTTAACTCGTAACTACGTACTTTTTTCTTCAAGCTAAAAAAATGAAAGATTTCTTTCACCCACCTTTTTTTTCCTCTAATATATTAAAATTAATTGAGAAGTCCTTAGTGACACAACTACAAATCTGCAGTCTTATAATTAACGAGTAATGTATTATGATTGCTCCAAGTGCCCTTAATTAAACATTCTTCTTTCGTTTTGTATTAGTACTGATAGAAGAATTTCATTTTTATAAAAGAAGGTTTATAAGTTAATTTTTATACATTCATTTTCTTCGTGTTTTGGCCGCTTAACTTTATATGTATCGAAGGTTTATAATGTATTATGATTACTCGTGAAATAGATCGATTTCAACGGTTTGGATTCATCATTCCATCGCTCGCTTTACTTGCCAAAAGCGCTTCCATTCTCTGCCTCACCTCACAAGAATAAAATTTATGCCCTTCAATCCCACAAAAACCACATTTTACCGTCTTCAATGCCTTCCTTTGTGCCTCTCTTATGTCAACAGCCTGTTCCCAGCTTGCCGCTAGCATTACCGCCTCATCTAATGTCGCTGGCCGTTGTGGCGCTACCCTCTCCTTTAGTTCCTCCCTCAAACCATCAATGAAAATACCTTTGAGTATGTCTTCGCTCATTCCGTGTTCCGGCCATTTTTTCAGAATCCATAGCATGCGGACATGGTAGCGGGTCACTGTCTCGCTGTCTGATTGACGGAGACGAACCAGTTCGGTGCGGGATTGGTTACTGAAGTCTGGTGGCTGAAAAGCTGATAAAAAGGCCGAGCGGATGTCCTCCCAAGGCAGAGATGGATCAATGAAAAGGTCATACCTGTTACAAGAAGAAAGAGTTGATTCAGAGGAAATTATTTCCAAATAGTCACTTGTAGACCACGATTAGCTAGTCTTGTAATAATTTTTTTTCCAAAGTTCTTGCCAACACAAAGTTTAAATAGACAAACAACCAATAAAATTGATATATCATACAAAACAAAAATTAAGACCCTACTTCAAAAATAAGATAAAAGAAAAAAGAAAAAAAAAATTGACTGCACTTGAGTGAAATGAAACAATAATTAATAATTTCATATAAGTGATAATCACATATATCAGATATCCGTAGGAAAACACTTCATTGTTAAACAAAATAACAACAACAAAAACCTTAACCACCATATATAGTATATTATAAATTTTAATTAAAAATAACAACATGCATGCATGCCAAGTATTGCAGAACCATATATAACGGAAAGAACTAGAATAAGTATAGAGAAGCCGGAATCAACAACTAGGATGATTTATCATTTAAGTACCATAGACCAGCATAAGAGTCAAGAGAAGCTGGAAAGATATGAGCAGCGACAGCCGGCGAGGCTGCGTTATTTACACGGCATACACAGTCGAAGCGGAGTAGATGCGCAAACGGGCACTCATCGAGCTCTCCACTGAAGACTGGCAGCGGTGCCACAGGGATGTAATCCGGAGTTGCGTACGGGGCATTGCTGGATGCATAGGCAGGAGAGTAGCAGATGATGACGTGGCGGTTCGTTCGTCGTAGGATTTGGAATTCTCGGTTGGGGATTTGGTGAGGGGAGGAGATGGAGGAGTGGAGTGGCGATGGCGGCGGCGCCGGTGGCGCCGGTTTAAGGGTTTGGTGGTGCGAGAGGGGCCCATAGTTCAGAGAGACAAGAGGGAACGACAAAAAGACGTCTGGGTTGAGGTATAAAAGAGCGCAGGGATCGGCTCACATACGATCACTGCTCTGGGCCGTCCAATTTAAATCCGCACGAATATTAAAGGTGCCCGTGCATTACAGGCGTGAGCCAGATTGACCCGGATTCTGATCGGACGGCCCAGAGCTATACTGAAAAATTGAGTTAACTCGGAGCAAATCCAGGAGCAAATCCTAGGAGCCTTCACTGATAATGGATTAATTGAATTTGACAATCGTTAAAAGTAATTATAATCTTAAAATCTGATAATTAAAATATAATTTATATTATACATACACTGTAAACGGAAAGTATTAAAATTAACAAATTTTACTGTTTATCAAATAATTTAAAATTTATAAAAATAATATGTATTTAACAGTATTTGATGAAACATCGAATAATTTTGATTAATTGAATTGTACTAAAATGTATACACAATTAATTTATAAAAAAAAAATTTCATTTATACAAAAACATTCTTGATTCCATTATTAAAATTGTCAAATGAAAGCATCGTGAATGCATCATAATTTTCAAGTTTTTAACACAATATGCATGTGATTGAAGAAGTCTGGAGCAATGACATGAATGGATCTTTGAGTTTTGATGTGTGCAATTTTCCAGGAAAATCAACACTAATAAAATGAGACGAAAATATATGAATAACCTTATACCGTATGTATAGGGATGTTCATTGAGCCGAAATTTTTATTAATATTCAAAATATTTATTTAATTTCAAAATTTACACTCTGTTTAATAAGATTTTAAAAACTATTCAAACTGCAAATTTATTTTCCAGATTTAGGCGCATAAAACCGCAGATTTATTTCCCGGTTTTTGGAATTCCAAAACCGCAAACAAAAAATGTGGTTTTGGAATTCCAAAACCGAAATTTTAATTTGCAGTTCAAGTTTTTTTTTTAAACAGAAAATGTTATAAATTATTTCTTTTTTGTATTGAAATATTAGAAATATTTCTTTGAAAATAGATGGAAATACTATATAATTCGATTTATTAGAAAGACTGTGACAAATAACCTGGATCAACATTTTTCAAGCCGGATTTTTCGGCAGTAAGAAAAATTAAAATATTTTTTTGTGTGTTATTGGAAAAAAACATATAAATGTTTTTATCTGAGTTATTGATCCTGGTTCAAAAGTTACTTCTAGATAAATACAGAAAATATTGTGATCCTTCTATTTTTGAAAAAAAAATAAAAGGATCAGCGGCTAATGGCTATGCTCAAATCGAAGATGCGAGAATTTGAATTAATTACACTAGTATGCTGAAATCTATACAAGTGGCTAGGGGTGCCAAATGACACTCTTTTATTCGTTTATGACTCGTACTGTATCCGATAAGTCAGGTACGGGTAATATTTTTTTTTTCTAAACTTATCGGGTAGGAGTACGGGTAATGATTTTTTTTCGTTATCTAAACGGGTAAGGATACGGACAAAGTCTATTTCGTACCCGTTACCCTCGAGTAATTATAACAAAATTATATATATTATATATAGTAATAAGCATTGAAAAAAATACTTTAATTGGTTTACCTGTTTTTAGTATGATCAATTTTTTGTCAATAAAGTACTGTACATGTATGAAATAAATGTATATGTTTTAATATTTTATTTAATAAATAATAAAAATAATTATTATATTAGTATTACCTGTATTTATCCGTTACCATTTTATTATCCGACAACTATAACTGATAAGAGTAGGTACGAGTAAGATAATTTGTAGCGGATAAAAGTATAATACGAGTAAGAACAATTTATATACGGTATGAAAATGCTTCCACCCGACTCTTACCGTACCCGTTGACACTCTACTAGTGGCTTTATAGGTCAGCATCACGACTTGTATGAGATTTATATTATATGCATGGCTCATATTAATTTCCGTCTTTCCCTTTGTTTGTTTTTTTTCGGGAGAATTTTATGTATACTCTCAATAACTATATGAAATTACATATTTCCTCCTCTAAAGTTTCTAATATTATATTTACCTTTCTAAATTTTAAAAACTCACAGACATACTCAATTTATTGTCTTTCTATTAAAACACATTTTAAGTTTCTACAATACCCATTTTACTATTTATTAAAAACAAAAATGTGTAGTATGTGATGAAAAATGTCAGTTTTTGAGGACAAATTGGTCATGGTCATTTTTCTACTCTTGACACTTATTCAAACATATACCTAAATGTCACTGTATATGAGTTAAAAGTAGAGAAATGACTCATTTGTCCTCGAAAATCAACAAATTAGAAGACTCACATTTTTTTTAAGGTTAAGATGGGTACTTTATATATATGTAAAATGTGTTTTAATATTAAAGACAATAAAATGAGGACGAGAACTAGTGTGTTCTTTAAGTTCACCAAGTCATTTTATAAACTCAACTCTAAAATCTATCAGATTGGTTTTAAATGACAAATCTAAACCGTTGAAATACTTCTATTTTACAGATGATGCGTCTACATATAAAAATTAAACTTTCAAATTAATTTAGTATAAAGTCAAGCGGTCAAAATTAGAAGGTTTATAAATTAATTTTAATGCATTCATTTTTTTGAATGTTTTTTTACAACTTGACTCTAAACAAAATTAATTCAAAAATTTAAAATTTTCTCATGTAGATGCATCATTCGTAAGGTAGATGGATTTCAACGGTTTGAATTCGTCATTTGAAGCCAATCCGATGAATTTTAGAGTTGATTTTACAAAGAGACTTGGTGACTTTAAGAACACCATAGTTCTACTCTAAAATGAGTATATTTGTGATTTTTTGAAATTTAGATGGGTAAATATGATATTATGAACTTTTGAAGAGAAAATACGTAATTTTGATGTTTTTAAGATACACGTAATTTTGAGCTCCGTTCAATTACATGTGTGGGCAAGATTGGCTTGGATTTTGATCGGACGGTCCAAAGCTAAACTCAAATGGAGCGTTAATGTAGAGAATGCAAACTCAACGCTGTCTGTGAAGATGTTCTGGAGAGCCAATTTAGCAGTTAAATGTATTGAAAATTTGGTTCTGGAGAGCCAATGCAGATTCGATGGACATCATATTAAATTTGGTTCGATGTCCGGTTAAAAATGTTCAATTTATATCAAAGATTATACGAACTCAATCAGAATAAATTTTAAAAATATTCACATAAATCTTTATGTAAATGAAACGATTCTGATCGAACATCAAATTAAATTTGATCTGATACCTATTAGACCACCCTGATTCTTTTTACCACATTTTGATAGCACTCTTACTGTTTTTTTTTTTAAAAAGAAAAAACTCAGCCACCATTGAAGAAAAAAAAACACACACATTCTGGATCCCAAAAAACTTTCATTTATAAAGTTTGAATCCTAATTTTTTTTTCCGAATCCATACGTGATATTGGAAAATGAAGGTACTCGATCTTTTTTTATTTATTATTTAATAATAATTTCTATAAATAAAAAATTCCCCATGCCACCATCATTATAGAGAAAAGGTTTCTATACCCAGAGACTCATCCCCGGATTATCCCCAAACTATTCAGATAGAGTTCCAACTGATTTAAACCGTCGTTAACGGTAATTGTGGTCCCCACAATAACGTCCTTTAAAACCCGTTTTCCCCGCATATTTCCTTTTTTTGAATTTCCTTTTCTGTTCGCGATCTCTTCTTCCTTTTCTGTTCCCGATCTCGTGGCGATTTTGTGGTGATTTTGTGGCGAGAGCGATAGACTTCAGGCGGAAGCCTTCAGGCGTACGACGGAACCTCGCCGAGAGCAAAGTATCACGGTGACGGAATCTTCAGGCAAACGACGGAGTCTTTAGGCGACGGATCAAGCTTCAGGCGACGGAAGCTTCAGGCGAAGAAATCGAAGTACAATTTCAGTGAGTTCTTTGCTGATCTATTTAAGTTTCCTTCCTTCTATTGAAATCAAAATTACACCGATCGTTTTGTTAATTTCATTTTTTTTATTTGAATTGAATTCCCGATCTATTTAAGTTTCTTTTGTTGAAAACAAAATTACACCGATCGTTGTCTTAATATCGTTTTTGTCAGTTGTTTGATTCATTTTGTATTTTGTTTCACAGTATTTGATTTCACGTTCGAATTCATCAGAGTCGATTTGGATTGAAGGCTAGTAGTGAACTTTAAATTCGGTGAGTTATTTAATGATTTTATTTTACAGGATTGATGCAATATATTTACAGGTTGTAGTTATTATTTTACACGATTGTTTTGTTTAGGATTCACTTTCGATTCTGATTTAATGCCAGCAGTAGTTATTTAGTAATTTACAGGATTCATGGAATACATTTACAGGTTGTAGTTATTATTTTACATGATTCATGCAATACATTTACAGGTTGTAGTTATTGTTTTACAGGATGCATGCAGTAGATTTACAAGATATAGGTACAATTTTACAGGATTCATGCAATAGATTTACAGTTTCACAGTAAATCATAGGATATATGTACTTGTTTAAAATTCCAGTATTTATCTATTAACTTTAATGTATGGATGGATTTTATTACAGGATATATTGATCAGTTGTAAAAGTTATGTACAGTACTTTATAGGATATATTTAACAGTTTTACAGGATATGCAACAATTTACAGGATCTATTAATACTTTTTAGGATATATGTACTGTTCGCGCAGAAGCGCAACACAAGTTTCGGTACGCTTGAGGGCGTACCTTTTAAAACCGCGTTTACACTTCACGAGTAAGGGTTGCAAGTGCACAACCCCTATCGAGTAGTATAATCGGGTATCGATCCACAGGGACGGACAATTACTAGGTTAGAATCTACCTAACTCGATTAAAAACTAGAAGTGAGAAAGATTTGGTTTGGTATTTAATTTCCTAAAAAGGTCAATTCAAACAATTCAAACAATTCAGAAAGATGTAATAAAATGCTAGAAGAAATGTAATTGTGTTTTGATTATGGATAAAAGGCGTTTCCAGGGTTTCAGACTTCATCTATGATCTGCCTCTAGTGGTACGGCCCGTACCAAGTCGGTACGGCTAGGCCGTACTTAACTTGGTAAGGTAAGGCCGTACCACTCTGGTAAGACCCGTACTGGCTTCCCAGAACAGAGCTTACCAGTTCGAGTTGATGCATTTCCTTGCTGGTACCTTGTGCTAAACTCTTTGGAAAGGTTCAATTGACCATACCTAAGGTTCCTAAGCCTCAACTGTCGTTTGTTGGATCAAGATCTAGGTTGGAATGCAATTGATTGCCTTTTAGGGATTTCTACACCTCAACTCTCGTGTGTTGGTACAGATCTACCCTAACTGGTTGATTGGAGACCTAAGGCACCCTCTAATCTGTCGATTAGAGGAGAATTCAACCTCTCGGCTTCAATTCGAACAAGTCTACCCTAAACAATTGATTTGGTTGAGAGATTGAGATGATCACATGACCTTGATAGGTTCGATCTAAACCTAGAGGTTCATCATACACAATCACAGCAATCAAAGCAAAAGATAGCAAAGAAATCACAATCAATCAATCAAAAGAGTTCATACAAGATACAAGTCAAAGAAAGTCAAAACAAATCAAGAATCCATCTCTAAACCCTAGAAACTAAAATAACTACTCACAGCACATGATCTGATCTAAAAATACAATAAAAGGGATAGAGATAGCCATGGATCGAAGGGATCGAGAGGAGGAAGCTAGATCCGTCGAGTTTCGCCTCTTTCCTCTTCCTTCCTTCTTACTCCCAGCTCCTTAGCTCTCTTTCTCTCTCTTACTGTGCTCTCAAATAGATCTGGAATGGAATGAATGTCGAAATTGGAGAGTTCCCCGCTTTAAATAGCCTCTGCCAAAATTTGAATCTGTCAGGCCGCCTTTAGGTACGGCCCGTACCAAATTGGTACGGCAAGGCCGTACCAGGCGTGATGAGCTGAAAAATGGCTAAGTCCGGTAAGACCCGTACCAAACTTGGTAAGGGCCGTACCAGATCATCCCAAATCGTCGTTTCTTCGTGTGTTTTGCTCCAAGCCTGCAGAAAACAAACAAACACTCAGCAGTACCAAATTCTAAAGATATATCGATGAAATGCACATGATTCTGGTGAATTAGGGCACGAATCTGGTACTAAACAGGCCTAAAATAGACTAAATATGCGAGGTATCAGATTCCCCCAAGCGGAACCTTTGCTTGTCCTCAAGCAAAAAGTTTCAAACTCGGGTAAAAGTGCTGGACAACTAAATCTAAATGCGGATACAAGTCTAAATGTGAAAACTTACATGATTGCTACAATAAAAGAACGCAAGAATCTTTTTGCTATGATTCGGACTTCCCTTGGTCAATTGTGATTCACCTCACAAATTGATTAATAAAACCTCAAACTCTAAATGTTTCAAGTCTTGCAAAGTTGATTACTCGAATTTATCGATTTATCATTCTTTCACTAAACTATGCCTTCGCTTGTAGAGATTTTCCCTTTTTGGCACCCCCAAGCTTGAATCAAGCTTAGGTCAGAAAGTTGCGGACTTCGTGTGTTGATATGTGCAAAAATTTTATTTTTTTCATTTCTAATTGGGAGACGATCTCAAAGGCGCCCATTCAAGGCTTATTGCCAGTACTCTTATGTTCTCCATCTTTTCATCTTTTTCTTTTTCTTTTTTTTTTCTTTTTCTTTTTCTTTCGCACATACCATGAATACACACATCCACTAGTGTTCATTCACACCAACGGATATCCCAACTTTTCTTTATTTGAAATCCCTATTTCCACATTTGAAAGGCACAATTCGGTTTCTAAATGCTATCTCGACATTCAAGTTTCCAATTTTACAAATCTCAAACCATTTGTTCGTAATCAGTTTTGTTTGGTCAATTATGAGGTTAGTTCTAATTTCCCAAGGTCATCCAACTCACAAACAAAAGTTTTCAAACAAGTCCCTAATCCTAGCAATCACACAAATTTATCACCTAAATGCAAAATTTTTGAAAAAGAAACATGTCTAAATGCAGATACAATTTTCTTCTATTCCACCCCCCCCAAGCTTGAATGAAGCATTGTCCTCAATGCTTGAATCTACACAAGGCAAAAGTAAATAGAAGAAAATATGGAAACTTACTAGATGGTGAGCGAGGGATGAAGCGGGGGCGTCTCACTGGTTGGTGGGAGGTGGATCAGGTGGCACTGGTGGGAGCACCCACTTCTGAGGTACACGGCCCATGCGATCACACTCTTGCATCAGAAGAATCCGCAAGATTCCCATCAAGTTCTTGATCGAGCGCCCGATCGCGCTTTTGTGCGCTTCCAATTTCTCCAAGAGTGTAGCAGTCCGATCGGGTTCAAGATCTGCACTTATGATCACAGGACGACATCTATCTGGGTCTAGAAGCTCATACCTGAGGTGAGCTGCTGGAGGCTTGAGCTCAGGAGTCAGCCGCTCTGTCTGGGTCTTGACGCGGGTCGCATCAGGTGCCGTGCGGGTCGCATCAGGTGAAATGGCATCGCATGCTGACCAATCCGACTTGCTTCCTTTTGTCTCCAGGTCATCAGACCACGGCATGCGGGTCGCATCAGGTGGCGTGCGGGTCGCGTCCACATGCTCTTCAGGTGGAGATGCGGGTCGACTTGGCTCGATGCGACCTGGGTCCACATGTTCTTCCGTGGGTGATGCGGGTCGTGTCTCAATGATGCGGGTCGCGTCAAGTGCGGTCTGGTCTGTTGGCTGGGCTGGTCCTTCGCATTCTGGCTGAGCTGGCAGCTTTCTACGTTGAGATTGGCGTGAGATGATGATCTGACTCAACTGCTCCAACAGCTTGTTTTGAGCGGCCATCTGTGTGGACATGTTTTGCAACTGTTCCCACAGCATCTGGTTCACCTTCCCTTGCTCGTGTATGAATTCGATCTCAGCGGGATCAACGTACGGCTCGGGTGGGTCGGGTTGGAATACGCAATTGTTCGAGTCATCGAATGGTGCAGGGTCGTAGAAATTGCAATTGTTGTTGCTGATATAGCCATCCTGCTCCGGTTCCTCACTCCAATCAGCCAGTGGGCAATACTCATAAGAGTGTCTCCTGTCCCCACACATGGCACATGGCTGTGGTTTCTGGTTTCTGGCTGCCCTCATGCTCATTCTGATTGAATAACTCTCCATGGCCTCCTCTAGCTCGGCAGCTCTAGCATATAGAGCTGCGATCATGGCCTCCTCTAGCTCGGCAACTCTAGCATATAGAGCTGTGATCTGATCAGCTTTGGATCGACCGCCTCCTCCAGCTTGAAAATTGTCGCGGCCAAACCAATGTTGGTCTGTCGTCATGTTGTACATGAGATCCATGGTGTCTCGAGCTCCTCAGATAGTAATCGCCATAGTGTTCCTGAAAAAAAAAAAATAAATAAATAAAAGAAACAAAATAAAATAAAATAAAATAAAGGATACAAGATAAAGTCTAGATTAACTAAGTAAGGTAAAATCTAACTAGGCAATTGGTTACCGTCCCCGGCAACGGCGCCAAAAACTTGTTCGCGCAGAAGCGCAACGCAAGTTTCGGTACGCTTGAGGGCGTACCTTTTAAAGCCGCGTTTACACTTCACGAGTAAGGGTTGCAAGTGCACAACCCCTATCGAGTAGTATAATCGGGTATCGATCCACAGGGACGGACAATTACTAGGTTAGAATCTACCTAACTCGATTAAAAACTAGAAGTGAGAAAGATTTGGTTTGGTATTTAATTTCCTAAAAAGGTCAATTCAAACAATTCAAACAATTCAGAAATATGTAATAAAATGCTAGAAGAAATGTAAATTGTGTTTTGATTATGGATAAAAGGCGTTTCCAGGGTTTCAGACTTCATCTATGATCTGCCTCTAGTGGTACGGCCCGTACCAAGTCGGTACGGCTAGGCCGTACTTAACTTGGTAAGGCAAGGCCGTACCACTCTAGTAAGACCCGTACTGGCTTCCCAGAACAGAGCTTACCAGTTCGAGTTGATGCATTTCCTTGCTGGTACCTTGTGCTAAACTCTTTGGAAAGGTTCAATTGACCATACCTAAGGTTCCTAAGCCTCAACTGTCGTTTGTTGGATCAAGATCTAGGTTGGAATGCAATTGATTGCCTTTTAGGGATTTCTACACCTCAACTCTCGTGTGTTGGTACAGATCTACCCTAACTGGTTGATTGGAGACCTAAGGCACCCTCTAATCTGTCGATTAGAGGAGAATTCAACCTCTCGGCTTCAATTCGAACAAGTCTACCCTAAACAATTGATTTGGTTGAGAGATTGAGATGATCACATGACCTTGATAGGTTCGATCTAAACCTAGAGGTTCATCATACACAATCACAGCAATCAAAGCAAAAGATAGCAAAGAAATCACAATCAATCAATCAAAAGAGTTCATACAAGATACAAGTCAAAGAAAGTCAAAACAAATCAAGAATCCATCTCTAAACCCTAGAAACTAAAATAACTACTCACAGCACATGATCTGATCTAAAAATACAATAAAAGGGATAGAGATAGCCATGGATCGAAGGGATCGAGAGGAGGAAGCTAGATCCGTCGAGTTTCGCCTCTTTCCTCTTCCTTCCTTCTTGCTCCCAGCTCCTTAGCTCTCTTTCTCTCTCTTACTGTGCTCTCAAATAGATCTGGAATTGAATGAATGTCGAAATTGGAGAGTTCCCCGCTTTAAATAGCCTCTGCCAAAATTTGAATCTGTCAGGCCGCCTTTAGGTACGGCCCGTACCAAATTGGTACGGCAAGGCCGTACCAGGCGTGATGAGCTGAAAAATGGCTAAGTCCGGTAAGACCCGTACCAAACTTGGTAAGGGCCGTACCAGATCATCCCAAATCGTTGTTTCTTCGTGTGTTTTTCTCCAAGCCTGCAGAAAACAAACAAACACTCAGCAGTACCAAATTCTAAAGATATATCGATGAAATGCACATGATTCTGGTGAATTAGGGCACGAATCTGGTACTAAAACAGGCCTAAAATAGACTAAATATGCGAGGTATCATGTACTATGCAACAGTTTAACAGTTTTACAGGAAATTACTTTATAGGATATATTTAACAGTTTTACATGATAGAGGTATTATTTTACAGTATATGTCCAATTGTTTTCACAGATCTGTTGTTATCTGGAATATTTGATTGTCTGCTTTTGTTGTGGTGTCTTACATTGTTTATGATTCATATTTACAGTTTGTATGCAATGGATTTTGACTTAAATGAAGATCTGGGAAGTGATATTTCTGTAGCTAGTGTTCTTCAAGTTGATCAAGTTGTAGAAGATAGAGTTGTACGTGAATGGGATTTGAATGTACAACCTGAGATTTTGAATACAGAAGTAGAACTAGAAGTAAGAGAGGGGTCAGGAGAATCTGAGATTCATCAATTTGATTTGAATGTAGAACCAGAATCGAATGTAATTTTAGATACAGTAAGACAGCAATCAGGAGAGTTAGAAGTTGCTGAAAACCAGATAGTTAGTGCTCCTGTTGTTGGGGATGATTTTGATTCTGTTGAGGAAGCGTACGATTTCTGGAAACTTTATGGTTTTCAGACTGGTTTTGGTGTGTGCAAGAGGACATTTCACAAGAAGGGGGGGAATGTGGTTGATTTCAGATTTGAATGCACTAAGTTCACAGAAAAACGCGAAAAAGTGGAAGAAGGAGAGCCTTTTCCAGAGAGGCGGAGGCCTTCTGGAAACTCAAACTGTAAGGTTTTCTTGAAAATTAAATATTCTCAGTTGACTGGATCTTGGAGAGTAGACAAGTTGTTTCTGGAGCATAACCATGAACTGACTCCCGGTTCATCCTTTCTCATTCCGGGTTATCGGTATATTCCAAAGAGATTTAAGGATATGCTCGAATTTAACTCAGATCAAGGGTTGTCGCTAGCAAATAACATTGAGCTGGTGTTAAAGATGGCTGGTGGGTATTTTAAGGGAACTTTTACACGAAAGGATGCTCGAAACCACATTGATAATTATAAGAGGGGCAAATTGAGGGCTCTTGGTGGGCATGATGCTAATTTATTAGCGGATTATTTCGAGAAGAAGCAGCTGTATGATTCAAATTTCTGGTATACATACAAGCATACAAATGATGCTCATTTATGGAATATTTTCTGGGCCGATGGACGAGGTCGTGCAGCCTACAAATATTATCATGATGTCGTTGTTATGGATGCCACATACCTTACAAATAGGTATTTTTTATTTATATCAATTTTCCAGTATTTATCTAATTGTTGTACAGGATATATACATTGCTTTTACAGGATATATGAATCAAGTTCAAAGGGTATGTACAATATTTTGCAGTATATATTTAACAATTTTACAGGATAGGTGCAACAGCTTACATGATCTATGCATTGTTTTTCTTGTATTCTGTTTTACATCATATGTACTGTATTTTTACATTATATATTCTTTAGTTTACAGGATGTATGCATTTGTCTTCACATATCTCTTGTTATCTGAATATCTGATTTTACCGAATATTAAAAATTGTTTTCCAGGTATGATATGGTGCTTGTTCTGTTTGTTGGTGTCAACCATCACTAGCAGACAGTAATTTTCGCTTGTGCTCTACTTGGAAGAGAGACTGAGGAGGACTATAAATGGTGAATGGAGAAATTCGTAGCTTGCATGAACGGTGTCAAGCCTGGCGGTATCCTGACAGATCAGTGCCCAAGTATTGAGAAAGGCGTTCGGTATGTTTTGGGAGATGACACTGTCCATAGGTAATGCTTTCAGTGGTTTATATTTGCAATATTTATCTAAGAGGTTTACAGGATATGTACATTTTTTTACAGGATATAGGAATCAAGTTTGGATGTTATGTACAGTAGTTCATATGATATACTTAACATTTTTACAGGATATGTGCAGCAGTTTATAGGATTTATGCATTTTGTTTTCTTTTATTGTTTTTACATGATATGGTGAATAGTTTTACCCTATATAGGCATTAATTTACAGGATATATCCAATTGTTTTCACAGTTGTCTTGTTAGCTGAATGTCTGGTTTTACTGATTAGATACTATTTCCTCCACCAAATAGGTACTGTGCTTGGCACATTCTTCATAAATTACCAAGTAAATTCGGTGGGCAAGATGATAAGGAGGCTTTAACCTATTTGGTTAAGGCAACAGTATACGAATCCAAAACTCCATTGGATTTTGAAGAAAATTGGAGGAAGCTGATGGTGGAAATTGGGTACGAAGATGCACCGTGGTTTAAAAGTATATTCAGACAGAGGCGTAAATGGGTGCCAGTTTTTTTGAATGACAGATTTTGGGCTGGTATGAATACCACCCAAAGGGTTGAGAGTATGAATGCCTTTTTTGATAATTATCTCCGGTCTAAGGCAACATTGGCTGAATTCGTGGTCAATTTTGAGTCTGGTTTGAGTAGGATTTGGGAGAGAGAGCATTTTATGGACCATAAGGACAAGACCACAACACCCGTGTTGATTTCTGATTTAGAATTTGAGAAACAATTTTGTAGTTTATACACGAATACGATATTCTATAGGTTTCAACACGAGGTTAGACAATCTGTGAATTTAACTTGTGTTTTTAAACTGCAACTGGAAGACTCTACAAAGGTTTATGAAGTTACAGTACAAGGATCAGCTGAAAGAAGTTTTTTGTATTTGCAAAAAATTTGAGTCTTCTGGTATTGTTTGCGCTCACTCGATCATGGTTTTGAAGCATGAGAAACAATTGCATCTTAATGATAAGTACTTGCTTGATCGATGGAGGAAGGACAAAATTCGATTCGATTTGATTCCTGCTGCATGTCCTGATGGTGGCAGTGTTGAAATTAATAGGTAACAACTGAAATTTTGAAGGATTTACTTACTATTTTTACAGTATTGGTGTTGATGTGGTTTTGTATTCTTATGTGAAATCATGTTTCAATTTCTTGCAGGAGGTATGATCTGACAAGGAAGATGAATCCAATAGTTGAAGATTTCCTCAACTTTGGTTGTGTCAGTGATGACAATGAAAATAAAGTTCTTAATGGACTAGAAGATCTTCTAAACAGACTAAAAGGTTTACTTTTGAATATTGCAAAAAATGATTTTTTAATTGTTTGGTATTGCACTTCTTTATTATGTTCCTTATTTCATTTTTATTTGTTTCAGGAGATGTTGAACAGGTTGTAGATGGTACAAGTACAATTGATAATGGTGGATCTGGAGGAAGGGCTTCTAGAGGGAGGGGAAGTGGTGCATCAAGAGAAGAAGTCTGTGATGGTTCAACAGTCCCCAGAAAACGAGCCAGAGGTAGAGGGAAAGGTATTGCAAGAATCTTTTAAAGTATTGTATTAAGTTGTTTACAGTATTTGTAGAAGTAATTTGCAGGATTCACATCACTGTAATTATTTTGACAGGCTAGGCGGTAATTGGTCAAACAAATTGTGATGTAACTTCAACTGGCACAACTACAGGAAGAGGTAATACTGTAATTAATTTGTATAGTTGTTAACATGTTTTGTCAGTATTAATTGTACGATGTTATTGTATTTGTTGAAAGTTTTGAAGTATTGTCCTGTCTTGTTTACAACATTTGTGGAAGTAATTTACAGGATTTGTGCAAGTAATTTACAGGATTGAAACAATTGCATTTTGGCTTGTTGTTGGCATATTTAATCTTCTTCATAATAATTTACTTGTTATATTAGGTGATCCAATTACTCATGATTGGGATGCACTCATTGCTAGACTTGGTACAAATCAAGCTGTAATTCATGAAAGAAATGGGGAGTCAATGCCTGGTTCTATTGGTAGAGGTATCACATATCTTGTATATATTGTGTTGTTTATTGAAAGATTTTACCACATTAGTCTCTTATATTTACAGTATTATTATTATAGGTGAGCAAATTCTTTTGCATCCTTCGTCAAGTAATCATGAAGAAGTGAATACCACTGCCAATGAAGTACTAAATTCTGCACCATTGATAAATATATTTCCACCGCAGAAATAAAAAAGAAAGGGACGACCACCGAAACATGCTTATAAGAACCCGATGGATGTAAATGTGAAGAAGAATCGCACACAATCAATAGTAGGGAATAAATAAATTTTTGAAGATATAAGGGAGTAATATAATTTTTATGAGAAAAAAATGTAATTTTCAAGATTTTTTTTTCCAGTGAGATGTTTGTAAATACATTTGTTTGTTTTTTTAACATTGTTGGATGTACAAAATTATATGTTTGCAACTGGCAATTTAGCTGTTGATTTAGATTATTTGTTCGCATTGTTGAAAATAAATTAATTCAGATTTCATTGTTAAAAGTAAAATGATTAATAACATAAATTGGTGCAATTAATAAATTGGAATGTTTTATAAGTTTTATAGAATAAATTTACAAGATTTATTGGAATAATTTACAGTTTTCTTATTGAATAATTTATTAAAGCAACACTAGTCATTATGTCAATACTGTAAACCAACTGTGTGTATATTATAAACCCTCTAATTGTATGCTGGTAAAATGATTAATAACATAAATTGGTGCAATTAATAAATTGGAATGTTTTATAATTTTGATAGAATAAATTACAAGATTTATTGGAATAATTTACAGTTTTCTTATTGGTGAAAATAAATTATTTCAGATTTCATTGTTAAAAGTAAAATGATTCATAATATAAATTAATAAATAGGTTGTATAACTTTTATAGAATTAAATTACAAGATTATTCATCATATAAATTGGTGGAATTAATAAATGGGAATGTTTTATAACTTTTATAGAATTAAATTACAAGATTTATTTACTTAATTTGCAGTATTCTTATTAAATGAATTTGTCTACAGTTCTGTCAAGTTCAGTTTCAACTGGAGACGATTAGTATTGTGGTCCCCAATTTATTAGAATTTAAACACCAGAAGTTATACTTTGCGCCATTTCATTCGGACCATTTCATATGATCTAACTATATCACCCTAACTAAAACTATATAACACTCGTTATATATGAACCGTTGCCATTTTCGTCATTTTCCGACTGGAGTCCGACTAAACCCCGACTGGAGTCCGACTAAACCTCGTCTAAACCCTACTCTCTCTCTCTCTCTCTCACTCTCTCACTCTCTCACGCTCTCGCAAAATCTCTCAGTCTGTCGCAAAATCTCTCGGTGCCGACTTAGCGATTATCACTCTCTCACTCTCTCGCTGTCAATCCATCCCCAGTGGATCGCCATTTCCCTCAATCCCTACTGATTTCTCTCTACTGTCACTGGATCTGATTTCTCTCTCACTTCGCGATTTGAAGAAAACGAAGAAAACAGCGAAAGGTTGTGAGATTTTACTTTATTTTCATCAGATTTTGAGATATTTTACTTTATTTTCATCAGATTTTGAGATATTTTACTTTATTTTACTCTATTTCCCTACTGATTTCTATCTATCGACACTGGATCTGATATTTTACAGTAATGCACTGATATTTTACAGTAATGCACTGATATTTAAATCGCTTTGTCTTTATTTTCATCAGTTTGTTAGTGAAATGGGAGAAATTGTTATTTAAATCGCTACACTTGTTAATTTCATGTTTCCATTTGTTAATTTTAAAGTATTGATTTGTTAGGGTTACAGTATTTCTCAGATTTTGTTTTTTCGATCTTTTAGTTTTATACTAATACACTGATATTTTAAAGTATTGATTTGGTATTTCACAGTATTGATTTGTTAGGGTTATAATATTTCTCAGATTTTGCTTTTTCGATCTGTTATTTCATACTAATACACTGATATTTGAAAGTATTGATTTGGTATTTCACAGTGTTCATTTGTTAGAGTTATAGTAATTATTTTACAGAATTTTTGATCTAATGTTTAATGAAAATTTGTTTTTCAGATGCATCGGAGAAAGGAACTCGTTCTTCTCCAAGATTTGCTAGTAAGCAGTCCAAAGGTAAGTGTTATTCTTTACAGTATGCAGTATAATTTTGTCAGGTTTTGTGATATTGTTTTTTTACAGATCAAATGAAAGAAAAAAATAAAGGAAAGGGTAAATCTGCAAAGGTTATGTATTAGTGAGTTGTAAAGGTTAGGTATAGTACTTATAAGATATATTTAACAGTTTTATAGGATATATGCAAAACGTTTACAGTATGTATGCAATTTTTATTACAGGATGCAATTTATAGGATATTTATAACATTTGTACAGGATATGTGCAACAGTTTACAATATTAACTTTGGTTAATCATATTTATAGGATATGTTTAGTAGTGTTATTTTACATTATTCATTGGTAATTTCACATTATTGTCAGAGTTATTTCACAGTATAGTAAACAAACTCTAAATTTTTTCTCAGATGCACGAAAGAGAATGAAGACGGGGAAGGGTAAAGATGCTGTCAGTAAAGATTCTCAATTTGAACAAGGTATTGCTTCTTATTTTTCTTTAAAAGATTATTCACAGTAATTTACATCATTTGTTAGTAATTTAACAGTAAATCTGTTTAACAGTTGTATTAGAGAATGAAATTTATAGAATACACAGAACTATTTTACATGATATGTGCTACATTTTACAGTATTCATTTTGATTATTAATAGTTACAGGATATGCTTACCAGTAAGTTTAGCAGTTTGTTAAAGGTTGTATTACTCAGTTCTAAAGGTTATGTACAATACTTAATAGGATAAAATAATATTTTTACAGGAAATATGTCTTAATTTTACAGTATATATCTAGTAAGTTTACAGTATGGATCCCCAATTTATTAGAGTATGCAATTTTATAGGATATATAGAACTATTTTACAGGATATGTCTATTATTTTACAGTATTCACTTTGTTGTTCATAGTTACAGGATACATGCAGTATTTATCTAGTAAGTTTACAGTATTGATGCAGTTTGTTAAAGGATGTATTACTCAGTTGTAAAGGTTATGTACATTACTTAATAGGATATACTTAACATTTTTAAAGGATATGTGTATTAATTTTACAGTATATAGCTTGTAAGTTTACAGTATGGATCCTATTTATTTAAGTATTCAACTTATAGGATATATAGAACAATTTTACAGGATATGTTGACCATTTTACAGTATTCACTTTGTTCCTCATAGTTACAGCATACAGTATTGATCTAAAAGTCCAGTATTTATCTACTAAGTTTACAGTATTGATCTAGTAAGTTTACATTATTTATCTCACTACAACTTTGTTTTTGTTTTGCAGCCAAGAAATTGGATAGATATGGCATAGTCACCAACAAATGTGTTGTTGACGTTGCCATGACATTTATCCACGGTCAAGTTTTTCACAAATTGACCGTGGAACATCGCAAGCTCCTATTTTCCACACCCTTCCTCCATCTTTTTGTAATTCCCAAAAAATTGCAAGTGTCCAATGCGATATTGCATACCATTTTAACAAAATATAACAATGAACACGGTTATTTTCTTTTTCAAGAGAAAAAATTGTATTTCACCTCTGGAAGTGTATCTCACTTCATTTGTCTGCCGTCGAAGGGTGACGTTGTTGACCTAAGTCAGGTAAGGAATTCAACGTCACTTCTTCGTGAGAGGTATTTTGGGAGAAAATCCCAAATCAGGAGGCAGGAGCTGGAAAAAGTCATTGTTCAACTTCTAGACAATGAGGCATCAACACCAAGAGATGTGGTTTCTCTCTTGGTGTTGTATTTGTTTACAACAATTTTGTTCCCAAACACTGCTGGGAGTGTCCCTCTGCATTTGTTCAGGTACGCAGAATTAATATGGAAGTTGATATCTTATATAATCTTTTGAATTAATTCTAATATAGTATACCTCAACCTTTTTCAGGTACGCCGAGCGTCTTGAACATTTGCCAAAATACAATTGGGGTGCAACAGTTTATAACATGCTGCATACCCACATTCTGAATGCTGCCATATGGTGCAAACTTCAAGATATGTCAGATGTTGACATGACAGATGACGAACCAGAAAGCCAGACGCAGACATCAGCGAAGGAAAGTGGCTACCTGCCAGGCTGTTCACTGGCACTAATTGTAAGTTTTTTTGCAAATATATAATTATAATTTTGATACACTAATTTTATAGGATATATATCTCACTTTTACAGGATTCATACAATAGGTTTATAGTATTCACATTGGTTATGTACAGTGCCTTATAGGATATATTTCACAGTTTTACAGGATACATGCAACCATTTTACAGTATTTACATGATGAGTTTACAGTATGGTTGCAGTTTAGTTTTAGGATGTAATTCATAGGATATATATCTTAATTTTACAGGATTCATATAGTAGGTTTATAGTATTCACATTGGTTATGTACAGAGCCTTATAGGATATATTTTACAGTTTTACAGGATACATGCAACCATTTTACAGTATTTACATGATGAGTTTACAGCATGGTTGCAGTTTAGTGTCAGGATGTAATTCATAGGATATATATCTTAATTTTACAGGATTCATACAGTAGGTTTATAGTATTCACATTGGTTATGTACAGTGCCTTATAGGATATATTTCACAGTTTTACAGGATACATGCAACCATTTTACAGTATTTACATGATGAGTTTACAGTATGGTTGCAGTTTAGTTTCAGGATGTAATTCATAGGATATATATCTTAATTTTACAGGATTCATACAGTAGGTTTATAGTATTCACATTGGTTAATCATAGGATATATATAACAATTTGTTTGACTTTTTTATTTTTATTCAGGTGTGGTTTTATGAGCAAACTGGCTTTGAGAAGATGAGAACCTCGACATGACACATTCCCCGGTACCTGGACTGGTACGACGGGTTATGTAATAAAGTCAAGAGCCCGAATTTTGAAAGGCAGCTGTTTCGCATTTCAGCATCAAACATACAAGAATCTCCAGTGAAACCTTTTATGGCAGAGGAACCTTTGAAGGAGAAAGGTTTTGTTGCTGGCAATTACTTGGAATTTGTGTGTGATCCTGTAAAATTGCAAAGTGTTCGTAATACGCCAACCTTCGACATGTTGTTGGAAGTCACTCCAGTTTTAATGAAATTTGGAGTTGTACCCTGCCAATATCTGCGGGATTCCATCAACGATCTTAATCCAAAGATTGTGTACATTGTTTCAAGTTTTCCAAAACTTGACGATATTGAACCTGAAGTGATGGAGAAGATCATAAAAGCTGCAGATGAAATTATCATGAGGTATTCTGCGAAGAAGTTGGCTGCTGAGAACAAGACTCCCGAAGATCGATGTAAGTTTTACTGGATTCAGTTGGTTATTTTACAATATACATAAGTTGTTTTACTGGATTGTCTCTGTCATTATACAGTATACATATCCTGAAGGTAAAATATTGTAAATGAAAAAGATTCAAGAGAACACATTGTTGTTTTACTGGATTCACTTTGTTATTATACAATATACATATATTTGTTTTACTGGATTGACTTTGTCTATTCTGCAGGTAAAAGGAAGAGGTTGGACTTTGACAGCAGTCCCTCAGCTGAAGTTCAAAAAAAATATGAAAGGCGATCAAAGAGAGCACATGATGCAAGCCAACCTTCATTTAGCCTACAAATGGGACTTACACAGAGCCAGAGTCAACCAGAAGAAGAGGTTCAACAAACTGGTCTAGATAGTGATCGTGTAATAGTAGAAAGTACAGAGGAGAGTGAAGAGGATGCAACAGAAGAAGATGACAGGCAAGTTGGTGATGAGAATGACAATGACAATGAGGAGAGTGAAGAGGAGAGTGAGGAGAGTGAAGATGACAGGCAAGTTGGTGAAGAGGATGCAAAAAAAGAAGATGACAAGAAAGTTGGTGAGGAGAGTGAGAATGTTTTGGAGTCAGAAGAAGTGAATGTTGAGGACAGAGCAGAAGATGTAATAGTAGAAAGTGCAGAAGAGAGTGAAGAGAATTTTGATCGACCTCCATCTTTTTCTGATTTTACAAGCACAACTGCGCAGGTTTTTATTCTGATATTTTGTTTTATTGACCTCAAAGTTGTACATTATTCATATTGTTGTTTTATAGTGTGATTGTACAGTATACATACAGTAATTTTACAATGTTTATTTAATTTATTGAAGAATTTGTCGCTTCAGCCGTATGTGGGGGGCTCCTTTCTGGATAAAATACAAGAAGAAATTGTCCGCCGTGCGAAAGCGGGTCCAGAGCAATCAGAGCAGGTTTTTATTCTGATATTATTTTCTATTATTTATTTATAGTATGTTTTACATTTGTAACATACTTATTTTACCAGTATTCATTTACTTTCTTTATAATATTCACATAGCTGTTTTAAAGTATTGACTGATGGTTTTTATACAATTTGTTTTAGGATGGACTACAGGGAAGGTTGAATACCATAGAAGAAGAAGATGAGGTTTTTATTGTTTTTTATTAATTATATTACTTTTCATAGTTGTAACATAGTTATTTTACCAGCATACAATTAGTGGGTTTATAATATACACATAGTTGTTTTAGAGTATATAGGTATCATTTTACAGGATATAAGTATTATAGGATACATGCAATTTATAGGATATATTTAATAATTTTACAGGATACATGCAACAGTTTACATGATTGATGCATTTTGGTACAGTATTTATGTAGTTGTTTAAGTTGATAACTTTGTTATTGTACATTATATATGTGGTCATTTTACAATGTTCACTCTTTTCATTTGAATAGCTTGTACAGCAAATATTTGAAATTCGGGACAGCATGAGTAGCCAAGAAGGTGCACAAAACCCGAAAAGTCAGCAGGTTGGCGTCACCGATGAAGATCAAGAAATTATTATTGATCTAGCAACTATGGTTTTCTCTGATGTTGCTAGAAAAACAGTAATTCAGCATAAACAGGAGGTGTTGATGACGAAAGGAAAGGGGAGAAAACCACCTCCAACAAAAAAGCAGAATGTGCAAAGGGGGGTGCAAAGGAGGGCAAGGGGGGGGGGGGTGCAAAGGAGGGCAAGGGTCATACTGCCAAAGTCAAAAAATACAAGTGAGGATGAACTAAGAGATCAACTTCAGGATTTTGTGGTTGAACCGTCGTACGAACCACCATTCAACCTCACTCATCAAACTTGGCAAGAGATTGAAGGATTAGTACCTCATCTAATAGACGGTTACAAACATCCTAAACCCCTTAACTTCAATCATGATGTTACCCAATGGAGTCATCATAATTCTTTGTTTTGTGATGGAGGTGACCCAGATGCCGAAAAGCCTCCACCTATAAAAAGATTTGGGTACGGACAGAGGGAGAAGTTATCAAGTGAGGTCATCATGATACTTGATGACTGGTGGGTCAAGGTCAAGAACAAGAGGCTCATAGACAATGAAGAAGCTTTTCGCCACAGTCTAGGAGGCTTTCATTGCAGATTGACAGCAATAAAAGACTTGATGTATCCTGACATGCCAGTTAGCAGTGAGGTATGATTTGTACAATATTTTACATTATTTACTTAATAGTTTTAGAGTATTTATCTGTTATTTTACAGGTTTCATGCAATAATTTCATTCTATTTATTTTTCATATCATGGATTGAATCTGCAGTTTTGATGTAATCCTTTCACAAGATTCATGTAATAATTTTACAGGATATGTTACACAGTTTACAGTATTCACTTTAATAAGTTTACAGGATCTGTTTAACAGTTGTACTAATTCAAAATTCCAGTTTTTATTAACTAAGTTTACATATTATGGATTGATTTTGCAGCTTGTCGATGTGGTCCTTGGTGTGATGCAATTTGAGACTCCGGTGAGGGCACAATGGTTCTTTATTTCTCCATATTTATCCGTAAGTTATGGTGTACTTTTCTATATTATGAATTTAATTTTGAGACTTTAAATTTTCAAATACCTCACTAATATTTTGATGTTTGTGTTTTTTGTGTATTGCAGATTATCATGCATGATTATGATGAACGAGCAGCGCTCAGGGCCATTCCGCAGCTGTTTACCGCTCAATTTGACACGATCAAATGGCTCTTCGTTCTGATATGTAAGAAGAAGCATTGGGTTCTTGTTGCTGTGGATGTTCCTGGTGTGAAGATTCACTACTACACCTCTGCTGGTGGAGAAGATGGATATCTGGAGTACCACTGGCACACGATCAAGTGGCTGAGAGAGTTCCTTGCCTGGAGGACTTGTGAGTGTTTTATTTAAAAAGTTTCAGTTAATTTACAGGTTTTATGCAATGAATTTACAGGATTATGACTTGAAGTGTGCGTGAAATTTGATGATATCCTTTTTTCTATCAGCTAACACGGCTTGGAAAATTCTTGACACTACTCGAGAGAATTGCCCTCAGCAGGGAGAAGGTTCGCAGGACTGCGTAATTTTTGTGTTGCGCTATGTCTACAACCTGATAACAGATAACACTATGAATTTCACGCAGGTAATTTTATTAACTTTAATATTTTATAGTATATGTGCAATTTATGTGTAATTTTACATGATAAATTTCACAGGATACAAATTATGTGCAACCGTACTGTGATTAGATTTAGTTTACAGCAGATGTGCAACTGTACAGGATGCATATCACAATTTTACAGGATACATAGGACAATTTTACAGGTTACATAATTTAGACAGTTTAGTTTTACTGTGATTCACTTTGGTTACAATATTCTTTTACTGTGATTCACTCTAGTTTACAGCATATGTGCAATTTTACAGGATACATCTAAAAATGTTACAGGATATATGGGACAATTTTACAGGGTACATATAACAATTTTAGATTACAGCTTATGTGCAATTTTACAGGATACATCTAAACATTTTACAGGATATATGGACAATTTTACAGGGTACATATAACAATTTTAAATTACAGCATATGTGCAATTTGACATGATAAATTTCACAGGATACATCAACAATTTTGCAGGATACATAGAACTATTTTGCAGTATGTTGCTTTGATTGTTTGCATCTGCTAATGGTTCATAACTCCAATATTTAACCTTGCTTATTTTTTTTTTTTTTTTGCAGGATGATATATCAAAAGAGTGTGTTGTTCTAGCGATGAAACTTCTCACTCATCCGAACAATGTGTACCAGAGGGTAATGAAGTGAAGAAGCCGTTTTTTTTTGTTGAATTTTTCTCTGTGCTTGTGAACAGTATGATGTTACAGTATGATGTTACAGTATGTTATAGTATGATGTTACAGTATGTTATATTTTATGGTTAATTTATAGTATGTCAGTTTATTTTGTGATTAATATATGTCAGTTTTATATTTTGCTATTATCATATGTCAGTTTTATAGTTTGCATCTGCTAATTTTACAGTATGTAAGCCTTATTTTACAGTATGTCAGTTTATTCTGTGATTAATATATGTCAATTTTATATTTTGCTATTAACATATGTCAGTTTTATAGTTTACATCTTCTAATTTTACAGTATGTAAGCCTTATTTTACATGATATAGATCGATATACAAATATTAATAACTGAACAAAAAAGAGAAATACGAAAAAAAAAAAAAAATATAAAATTTGATGCAAAAAATTTAATTTTGCACAATTTTGGGTTTGTTTGTGAAACCTTCTAGAAGCCGTCAATTTTTCAAGTACAGCCGGAAGTACAGTGGCTTTGCAAGTTGCTAACTGTTTGCAACTAACTTGGATTGTTGGACTTTTAAACTTCTTATTATACATGATCTGTCGTTGAATTTACAGTATTTGTTGCAGAGTTTTACAGTATTCGCGCAAGTCAAATGACAGTTTTTTGGGGGATAATCCGGGGATTGAAGCTTGAGGACAATTAGTCGGATCCATCATTATAATCTCTCCCCGAATTGCACTAACATCGTCACATAGTCACATCACATGGGTTTGAAAACCTTTTTATCAGGAAATCTTTCCACGTTTTATTATAATATTAATTTTGAAGAAGTCAACCTCTTCCCGGCTTCACCCACTCTCTGTCTCCAGAATTTGAATTCGTATCCTCTGCATTAACTCAAAAAAGAATCTTTTGTGTTAATGTATCTGGACCGTCCGATTCGCTTTAAGATTAATGCGGACTAGATCTACACTAATATTAAAGGACTCCTGAATTATAGGCTGTGGCCGGATTGACTCCGTTTAAAATCAGACGGTCGATATGCGTTAACTCGAAAGATGCTCTTTTGAGTTAATGCAGACGATGAGGACTCCCAGAATTTGTGCTTTAAGAAAAGTCCAGCTTGAGGAAATGGAAAAATACAGAACAGAAATAAGAATCAAGCGGCTCAGTAGCACAGATTGGAAGTGATATTGGTTTCCAATCCTTAACCAGATATATTCTGAATTTTGCAAGAGTACTGGTGATTCGACCATAAGCTAATAGAGTATCTCCAGCAGCTCAAGAAAAGTCAAACCACATTGGTTTAGTCAAAGACAGTTAGGCTAGTTAGAACTATGATTAGTTGTTTGTTAGAACTCTAGTTAGAGTACAAACTATAGTTAGATGAGATGTAATTTCCTTTATATACTGCTACTGTACTTGTAGAAAGACAATCAAGAATAATCAATAAAATTCTTCTATTCTCTATCTCTTCTATCTCTCTGTTCTTGTTTTACAAGCAAAAAACCCACAAGTCAACCATGGATTCCTTTCCGCCAACCATTTTTTCAATTCCAACCTCG
Source organism: Carex myosuroides (assembly GCA_028015225.1). Taxonomy (NCBI): domain Eukaryota; kingdom Viridiplantae; phylum Streptophyta; class Magnoliopsida; order Poales; family Cyperaceae; genus Carex; species Carex myosuroides. Next base: position 287,938 of record CM051476.1, read on the forward strand.
CTTTATGCCCCAGCTTTTGTTGCTCTGTTGATTTCCCTCTTCATCACTAGGAGCTTGTTGCTCCATTCAAGAAGGAAGCGAAATTACCCACCAATTGCTGGTACAATTTTTCACACCCTCTTCAATTTGCACAGGTTTACAGAGTATCTAACCAGCCTCTCCAGAAAGTACAAGACTTTTCGCATTCTCACCCCCTTTGGCAACTATATCTACACCGTTGATCCTGCCAACGTGGAGTATATCCTCAAAACCAACTTCGCAAACTATGGAAAGGTACCTCTAGACCATAAAGTTTCAAACTTTGGAATTGTATTTGTAATTTGTAAAATTGAATTGGAATGACCTACAGGGAGATCTTACTTATGGGATGATGAGCGACTTATTAGGGCATGGGATATTCGCTGTGGATGGGGAAAAGTGGAGACAACAGAGAAAGATTGCTAGTTTTGAATTTTCTACAAAGATGCTAAGAGATTACAGCAGTCAAGTGTTTAGGAACTCAGGAATGAGGCTTACTGAGATAATATCAGATTTAGCCTCTTCTAATCAAATGATGGATATCCAAGTAATTGTTGTCCATATTTTTCTTATGTTCTTAATTTCTTGTAGCAATATAGCTATTCATCATTTCAGCATTTTTTTCTCTTTCTCTTTTCATCTTTTGTTTTAATTTTTATATATGGCATTTTTAGGATTTGATGATGAAATCCAGTATGGATTCAATATTCAAAATTGGGTTTGGTGTTGAATTGGGAGTGTTGTCTGGGCTAGAAAAGGGCAAGGCATTCTCGAAAGCTTTTGACGAGGCCAGTTGTCAGATTTTATATCGCTACGTTGACATATTCTGGAAAGTTAAGAGGTTTCTGAATATTGGTTTAGAGGCAACAATGAAGAAGAACCTCCAATTGATAGATGATTTTGTATATCCGGTGATCGATAGAAAAACCAAGCAAATGACTGAGCAAGGGCAAGATATGGTAAGTGTACAATATATTTACAAATAACCAGTGAATCGGGTAAGCCTCTAAAAATTGATTTAATGCATCTGTTTCTTCGTTACAGCTGGAGAAGGAAGATATTTTGTCCAGGTTTCTCCTAGAAAAAGAAAAACCTGGTAGTGGTATTGATAATAAGTATCTCAGAGATATTATCTTGAATTTCATGATTGCGGGGAGGGACACCACAGCTGGGACCCTGTCATGGTTTTTCTATATGATGTGCAAGCATCCACATTTACAGGATAAGGTTGCAAGAGAAGTGCGAGCAGCAACAAAATTGCAAGAAAAAAAGGTTAAAATTGATGATTTTGGGAATTATTTAACTGAAGAGGTGATCAGTAGCATGCAGTATCTCCATGCAGCTGTTACAGAGACTCTGAGGCTTTATCCTGCAATTCCTATCGTAAGAACTTAAACATCTTTTTTGTTCCTAATAAAATCCACTATGAGCCTAACACAAATAGTTTACCTGCCATTCTTGTAGGATGGAAAGTGTTGTTTCTCTGACGACACATTACCAGATGGTTTTAATGTAAATAAAGGTGATATGGTGAATTACCAACCTTACCCTATGGGCAGAATGGAGTTTCTGTGGGGAGATGATGCAGATGAATTTCGACCCGAGAGATGGCTTGACAATGATGGCATCTTCATGCCAGAAAGCCCTTTCAAGTTGACTGCATTTCAGGTACTTTATTTTGGAGTGAGGCTACAGTACACCAGTCCGTACTATGACTCCATATTTCTACTTCCGAAGCCCAAATGGTTGATCGGAACCACTCAACATGATCTCCATATGAAAATGTACTTGGTGACTAAATTTTATATTTTTTTATAATTGTTTTACTATTTTTTGGATAGGTAGAAAATCACTACTTTCTAATGGTCGAGAATCTTTAGATTGATTTTCAACCTATTTAAAAAAATAGTAAAAAAATTCTAAAAAATGTAAAATTTGCTCTCAAAGTACATTTTCACATAGAGATCACGTTGAGCGGTTCGGATGGACTGCTTGGACTGTGCAAATGAAGATATCGAACCATAGTACGGGCCGGTGTGCGTTATGCATAGTCCTGTAGCCTCACTTTTTAAGTTTGAGTACATATATTCATATCGCAAAAGTATCATTTGAGTTCTAAATTTTGTAATTAGTAAACTCATGTTATTGTCTAGGCGGGACCTCGGATCTGCTTGGGAAAAGAATTTGCCTATAGGCAGATAAAGATTGTGGCAGCTACTCTATTATATTTCTTCAAGTTTGAAATGTGGGATTCAAGCAGAGATGTCAAATGTAGAACAATGATGACACTTCAAATTGATGGAGGACTTCATCTTTGTGCCATGCATAGATGAAAAGTCATTTGACTTGTCAAGCAATTGGATAGTTGGGGAGTTATGGTGGGCCCAAACTAGACATCCAAAACCATGGTAATTTTTGTAAGAAAACAAGTTAAAGAACTGAATAAGCTCCTATTAATTTGAACATAAAATGGATGTAACTATGTATCTCGCTGTTTCCTTTCTACAAAAAATTGTTGCAAATTTGTGTTATTGGATCTCACTTTTTCATTCTCTCTTCTTCAATTACAACTACAACTAGAAAGAAACGAGAAATGACAGTAGAAAGGAACTCTTCAATCACCTCGACCCATGACCATGTTTTGTCATGGCAGCTAGGTTCCAGTGGGACCATTCGGCAATACAAGTAGGATTAAATCGTTATTCATGCTGAGGAGCTCATATTCAGTTTGTCTTAATATGTGGGTAAAAGCTAAGGAATCTTAATCCAGGGATAGAGGTGTCTTAAGATTCTGGCAAAAAAAAATTAAAGGAGGTGATCTTAATCATTGCTAAAGAACCAATGTTCATAGGGATCAAGCGACTAAAAAAGCTTATATAAAAAAAAGGGAATTGAATGAACTACTGTTGTTCTCTCTGTTCAATTTTTAAGCAGGGATTGCCAGTTTATGATAGCCCAAGCCCAATTATTATAGCCTAGTAGATCAAGAGAAGCCCACTAGTTTATGTTTCGATTGAAACTAGCAAAATTTGAAAATTGAATGTATCAATTCTATCTTCCTTCTCTTAAAAATATTTGATTTGTTGTACTAATATGCTGAATTAAGTTCTTAATAATTGATTAGGAAGATAACGATAGGAAATACTTTAACATCTCTTTAGACCTTAACACTACAGCAAACTGTAGTGTCAGCGACCGGTAACAGCGACCGGCAATAGCGCCGGTCGCTGAAATGTTTTTTTCTCCCAAAAAAAATCTGCGAACATATCTAAGGCGACGACGCTTTCTGCGGCCGGAGAAAACACATTTCAGCGACCGTTTTTACCGGTCGCAGAAGGTTGCCGTAAAAAAACCGCCAAGTCTCCCTCTGTCTCCTCCGTCTCCCGCGTCTTAGGTTAGCCAAAAAAAAAAGATAAAAACGCGCGCCGCCTGTGCCCCCCCGCACACTGATCGAACCCCACCTCTAAGCCCGCCCGCGCACTGATCGAACCCCGCCTATGTGCCCCCCCGCGCGATTCCCTGCCTCTTTTCCGTTTTGCACTATCCGAACCCCGCCTCTGTGCCCCGCCGATCTGGAGCTTGAAAACTTTCCCGCCAGAAGTTCGGTGGACGAGGGAGATCCAAGAGAGAGAGAGAAATGGAAGCAATGGCGACTCGCAGTTTGAGGAGGCGCTTCTTGCAATTTCACTTTCAAGCTTCTCATGCATGTTTTTCCTTTCCCACTAACCCTCGATTTCAAATTTTAACTCAAATAAATAAACCGCAATTCTGACTTCAACTCCCCGAATCCAAAATTGCATGCGCACCCTTAAAAATCAAGTGATGGGTATCGCCAGTTGATTGAGCATTGAATCTTCTATTTATTTAATCTGATTAATACATCTGCAAATTTGCAAGGCACATACCAACTTGATGGATCAAACATGAAAAGGTATAATCTGTAATACATTTTTCTTTTCCTTTTCTTTTGAAACAGCATCTCCAGCTAAAGCCAATGGTCAAATACACCTCTCTCTCCTTCTTTCTGGACCGATTTATGCCCTCTCTACAAAGGTATCTCTGATTTGTCTAATACTTATTAGTTTCGTCAGTTCATGTAATACGCCCCTTTTTTAAGGACCAATTATGCTGATATTTTCCAAAATTTGTTCAATAATGCAAATATCATAAACCAAGGGGCTTTTATGCAACTTTCAGAGCTGTTAATTTTTCAGTGGTCAGCCTTGCTATAAACTCTGTGAATTCTGTTGCAGGCAAGATAATACTAAAAAACTGCAAGCTGAAACCAGCAAAAGCTGGTTACTCGAGCGCTTAAGAGAGAGCAATTTACAGCTTTCATAGATTCATGATTCAAAGCCTCTATCAGTTAGGAGTCTCAAAGCATTGTCTGACAAGCTGATCACTGACCAACACTTCACATCTCGAGATTTCAGTGATGCCGTATGTTATCATATATTTTGGCATTTAGTTATCTTAAATTTCTCAGAATGGTACAAGCGTATTTATTTCTTGTTGTATCTGCAGGAGCTGGTGTTTTTGGAGGTATTAGGCACTGCTTCATTTCCTTTTTATTTTATTAAATTGAAAACATGCGGATATATTATGTTGTTTCATGTTTGAAATTCCAGCTACGTTTTGGTTTACAATACATATATGTAATTTTACAGGTGATGGGATATGATATAGGCACATCCAAAATTGCATTTCTCTTCCTCGAAGATCTTTTCCTTCAGCTCAGGTTCTTTTCTATCTTAATTTTTCAGTTTTGTTTAAAATTTATGACAAGTACAGCTTGTGTAATAATTTTTATTTTCAGTGATTATTACAATTTAATCTTGTTTGTCGTTTCAGGGAATTATCAAAGCTTGGAGAAGCAATTGAAATGGAGACATGCATTGAGATTATGGATCTACTTTATGAAGAAGACACCACTTATCCTCTTTTTACTACCTCCTCACACTCTCTTGCTGCTGCTATACTGGTATGCTTCCACTTCGGCTGGCAAATATTTACCCAGACCCAACTTGCCCTTTTTATCATTTACCTTTTTTGGTTAATTGCAATTTCCAGTCTCTCTGCTTCTGTATTCAGAATAGAAAAAGAAGCTCACTGATGTCAGTATGTAATGAGAACAATTGAAGTCCATGCTTGAGATTTCAGCATATCAACTTTTGGAGTCAACCCACAACCTGATTTTTCCTCATGTGGTGGGTTAACATGTCTGAGTTTCGTGGCCTTCTGGCAATTCAGATTGTGTCTGGTTTATGTCAAATTATATATAATTTAATTATGTCACCTGTACTAAAACTAAAAAATTTACAATACTTGGCCTGTGTTACCATGATTTTTTTTTTTTGCAACAGTTTGCCTGCCTAAGCTTTAATCTGTATCTCTAGGTATGTTTAATTATGTTTAATTATGTCTTTTGCAACAGTCCCAAAGCAGCAGTGGGAGTTCCCTCTTCTTCCCTGGGGTTTATTAATCTCTCTTATTTTCTTTCTATACCAGCACACCACCACCATAACCATGACCATCATCATCATCACCAGCATTACAATTAGTTTTATTACTGGCTTCTTTGTACTCGTAAATAATTAATATCCTATGTTTCCCTCAGACTTCATAGTCTGGCACAAGTATGTGCCAGAGAATATGAATTCATGTGCCAAATGGCACTGGACCATACTATTTTTTTGTCACTGCTTAAGCCAACTACATTTTTGTATGTACTTAATATGCTGCTAATTAATATATGAAATTTGTAATGCAGGTATACCAGTTGCGAGATGCCGAAATGAGGGAAAGTGCTAAGCAATCGAATTCAACTACTCCTTATAGTTTTTCATAATGTAAAATTTAAAATTGTTATTGTAAATGGTTGTAAAATGGTTGTAATTGGTTGTAAAATTTAAAATTGCTATTTATTTATTGTATATATCGACAATTATGTTTAAATTTGTTTCTATGTTTATGTTGTATGTTGGTACGTGTAGTACTAATTATTAAATGGTGCAAATTTAAATAATAAAAAAAATTTAAAAACCTGACAGAAGACTTTCTGCGGCCGGTTTTAATTATCAGCAACCGTTGTTTTGGTCGCAGATACTTTTTTCTTGACGTCAGGAAAAAACAACAGCGACCAAAAAAATTTGGTCGCAAAAACTTATCAGCGACCGGCTGACGTATTATCAGCGACCGGTGACGTCATCAGAAGAGTATCAGCGACAATGCTTACAGCGACCGGAGTATCAGCGACCAAATTTGACTTTCAGCGACCGGAATGAGTATCAGAGACCGGCGAAAATACTATCAGAGACCAAAAATTTGGTCGCTGATGCCCCTTTCTGCTGTAGTGTAAATAAGTATTATATTGAAGCTTGAAATAATAATCAGAAAAGTAATCAAAAGTTTTTTAAGTTACTTTCTCTTTTCTCTCAAATTATATTAAGTTTTAAGAAGCATATAAATTTACTCGAATATTTACAGTAAAACCGAACTACTTGCTAAGTATTATAAATACTCCCACACCTTATAATTAATACAAGTAAAATACACACACACACACACACTAGTGGCGTTGACAAAATACTACTGATAATATAAATGGATCACAATCATAGAAACTGAGATACACAGAATTAAGTATCATTATTTATTTATTTCCCAGCGGAAATTAGTCTATCTTAACTTAGACAATCAAACATCATTTCTCTTCTTTACTTTCATCAGTAGCCCATTTTTCATCAGGAGAACAACAGATAGCTTCGGAGCAATGACATGGCCTTCTACCACCTCAAAATAAAAATTGTACACTAGCGCAGCCGCTGCTGTTTTCATCTGTGTATAAGTTATGTTCTTTCCCAAACAACTCCTTGGACCAGTACTGAAGGACATAAATTTATTTGATGGTTCATATTTCAACTTGTTCTTGTCAGAAATCCATCGTTCAGGTTTGAATTCTGAGCAATCTTTTCCCCAAACCTCCTCCATCCTTGCCATTGTGTAAATCGATACAAGAATCTTTATGCCAGGAGTTGCCAAGAAACCACTCGGTAGCATATCGTCCTTCAACACACCTTTGTGCTCAAATGGAAGTGGTGGAAAGAGCCGGAGCGCTTCATTTAGTGCGGCATGTAAGTAGACTGATTTTTCGAGATCTTCCGGATTAAATATGATCATCCCATCAGAGGTGAAGATCTGAGGAATTGAATTCAATTCATTTAGGATCTTTTCTTCGACATGACGATTTTGCGCAATATCCTAATTCTCCAATCAATCTTTTACCACCTTAACTAGCTAGGTTCTTTTTTTTAATTTGGACATAAATGAATACCAGAAAAAATAAAACAAAATACCTATCGATCTGATAAGGAAATCTGATAAAAAACAGACCAATCCGTTATGGGTATGATCACTTTTGGAGTATCTTGGATCGGTTATGGGTCAAAGCTTCGGGTCGACTAATCTTATTCAAAGATTACCAAGAATTTATTTTCTCACTAACAGACATATCAATGAATGTAACGCCTCAAAATACTGATATGGTTAAATTTTTACAGAATTCAATTTAGAAAATAATAAAATGAATTAAATCAGAGATCAGGAATTAATAGGAATAAATATATAGTAGACGGTAAAAATTTAGGAAAAATATCGTTTTAACTTAGCCAAATTATATTAATAGATGTCGTAATCTATTAAGAAAACTCAAATTAGAAAAAAGCCCAAACCTAAATTCAGCCCAATTTCCCCACCATTTAACCTACCCCTCTCCTCTCTCTTGCCACAGACAACCCCTCCCTCCTCTTACTGTAAGTTTTTTTTTTTTCTTTCTCTCTTTCTCTTTTTCTCTCTTTCTCTTTTTCTCTCTTTCTTCTTTTTCCGCCCCCCCCTTCTCTTCTTGGCTGCCGCCGGCCACAAACCAAATCACCACAAACCGCCGGCCCTCTCCTTCCTTGGCCGCCGCTACCCTCTCTCTCTACCCCAACCGAACCCACACCTGCCCTCTCTCCCTCTACCCGCCCTCTTCCTTGGCCGCCGCCGCTGACCCGAAGAACCCCAAACCGAACCCCTACTCTCTCGCCGCTGACCGAAGAACCCTAAGCCGAACCCCTGCCCTCTCTCTCTATTTCGCCCTCTCTCTCTCCCCCTTCCCCTTGGCTGGCCGAAAACCCTAACCCTAGCCGAAACCCATTAAACCAATTACCCAAACCCGAAACCCATTAACCCTAATTCTAGACCCGAAACCCATTAATCCATTAACCTAGAACTCAATAACCAAACAGAAATTTTGAACCCATTAACCCATTTAAATGATTGTTTTTTTTAAAAGTTGTTTAGTTGACAATCGAATTAAATACAAATAGAGATAGGAACCTAATCAAGCGTTTATAAACTTAGGAGCAAACCGCGAGGTTCTAGGAGACGCTGAGAATACGCGAGATCCCGACACACGCGAGGTCACTGAGAATACAGGTGCGGGTTCCTGGTCTTGTTTTACAAATAATACACAATTGCATGGATTGAGGTAAGAAATCCTTTTTTTTCAAATCTGGTAGATAAACTGCATGTTGTGGATGTCGAACATTCGTTTGATTTTGTTTAGAATTGCATGATAGGAGTTCTTGATGCATGGAATTGAATTGACAGGAATTGTGAATGTGAATTGGGAATGGGGAAGGTAAATGAATTGTTTTCTTTAAATTAGGGCCGTCCGTGCGAGGCGGCTCAGCATGTGTTTGAAAATCAGGCTGTCCGTATGTGGCAGACCCCAGAGTGTGAAATGTGAACAGAACGGGTCGTCCTTGTGTGGCGGTTCGCCGGATGGGTCCCCGCAATGGCCCATCTAGAGTGTGATTGAACGGGTCGTCCTTGTGTGGCGATTCGCCGGATTTCTATGTACGGGCATGGATTTCCAGAGTGTGGAATTTAAAAACCTTAAACGTGAATTTAAAAGAGGCGGGGATGAAAATGGTTTTGAAATGATTGCATATCTGAATTGATAGGAAATTTGGGGGAAATTTTGAAATCTTTACTTTATTGTTATTTGGGATATCAAATGCATTGATTTGTAAAAACACCGGGCTGGAACTAAATCCCGCACTGAGAGATAGTTCGATCTCTCACCGTACCACCTTTTATGTGAGTTCCAGGAAATGGAGAAGAAGACACGGAGGAAGGCCGCGAGTGAGGAATTAGCGGAAGTTCTTAAAGTAGCCACTATTTGCTTTAAATTTACATTTGTATGAACTATATATTGTGTAGACATGGCGGTAACTGTTTGACTAGCCATGTCTGACATATTTTCCCTTTCTATTTGTTTGTGAACTCCTTTCATGTTTAATATAGTGGCTTGTTGGTTGTATTATTGATAATGTATGTGATGTGCTTAACGCCTTGCGTTTAAATGCGCGGCGGGTTGTCCGGGGGTGTGACAACTTTGTTGGTATCAGAGCCAGCACATACAATATCAATAAACTTCCGCTAAGAGAGCGTTAGCAATAGGATGCGGCGTTTAGGTCATAGACCAAACTATGTGGACCGAGCGTACCATTAGTAACAAATGTATATATATTTGGTGACGGATTATGCCTTTGTAGTAACGGTACAACTTATTTTGAAAAATAACATACATATTCTCCTTGGATTATTGAACCAATTAAATTTTGTAGAAGATAAGCAAAATAGATTCTTTTCCTAGATGGCAAATCAATTTAACGGACAGCCCACTTGGCTACGGACGTTCTCAGCCACCGCAAAGGTCAAGGAAATGGTCGGATGGGTCGACTTGTCCGGAATCACTGTCAATACTGCAATCTCCGTCAATTGTCCTTACTCCGTCATCTCGCCACACGTAGTGGAGGCTAGCGGATTCAGGGTGAAGAATACCGGAAGACGTCGTTTCTTCGCAGGGCTCGAACATAGTGTGGAAGAGCAATACTGTCCGGATCTTCATGTGAACACGCAGAATGGAAAATGGCGAGTGGACCCAATCGTGGCTGACACCGGAGCATACGAAATGGTCTTAGGAATGGACTGGCTCAAGGAGCACCACGTGCTAATAGACTGCGCGCACCGCAGCTTAGTGTTCTGGCCGCCTCACGAACAACCAGTCAGAGCAGAAATGCGGAGAATATCGGGAAATAAGAGCAAGCTCATCGGGGAAAAACCCCAGAAGGAAGAAGAAGACCCAGCTATAAGAGCGGAAATGGAAGCAGAACCATTCACAATGTCAGAAGTTCGGAACGACTGGACGTATCACGTTAGGAAAGACATACTTAAGGGATATTTTGAGACCGATTAGGGCACTTTAGGGAAAAGGAAATGATATAGTTATAAACCTCACATGTATCTTAAATTTTGTTGAATGTTTTAAATGAACAGTTATAATCTAAAGAAATTTAAAGTTTGATTCGTAATTTTTAATCCCTTCTTTAAAATTGCGTCTATTTGCCCTGAGTTGAATAACTATAAGTCATGCGATGAAATCGGTAACTAATAACAATGCAAGTATATATATATAAAACTTGGAAGAATGAAAAAACTCACATCAAGCACCCTTTGCGCAGCGAAGTTAGAGATGGTGAAAGGAACCAGGACTAACTCAACCACGAGCGACGCAGATGGCGACACTAGGATTCCACTCGAGAACCCTCAGCTGAATGCCCTACTGCAGGGACTAGAGCGGGTGACCAGGGTAGCCATGGAATATGAACAGCGACAGCCTAGAGAGGCCGACACGTTCTTTGAATACTACCGATCGTTCACCTCATTGCGCCCCCCGACCTTCAATGGGACAGGTGACTTTGCCGCAGCAGAGAACTGGGTCGCAAATATCAAGGATAAACTTCAAATCTTGAGAGCCCCTGAGGAACACCGAGTAGAGCTAGCTACTCAATTGCTGGAGGGTCATGCTCGATTCTGGTGGCAAGAGGTGAAACGTGGGTGGGGCGAAACTGCTGATGCGAAGGGGTGGACTGAGTTCGAAAGGCAGTTCGAACGCCGCTATATGGACACCATGTCAAGAGAGGCACTCCGACAACGGTTTACAAGCTTGAAACAGGGGAACAGCTTAGTGGTGTGGTATAACTCCAAGTTTGAGAACCTAATGAGGTATGCACCCGATATCGTAAGAGATGAATTCCGCCTCAGACAACAATACCTCGGGGGACTGAACCCCCGTCTTGCTCAGATCATTGACATTCCGGGAACCAACCAACTGTCGGATTTAATGTTAAGAGCAAGCACCGCGGAGTCTTATGACGGGCGCATCAGCCAAGCCGGGGGATCGAGGAATGTGCGACCCAAGATATATGAACCTATGAGACCGGCCCCGAACAGAAATAATTACGGGGATAACCAGCCTAATTACCAGTCTAATCCAACACCCCTGTGCAACTACTGTGGCCGCAACCATTCACCTGATCAATGCAGTTTCCGTTTGGGGGTGTGTCACCGGTGTAACAAACCGGGACACTTCATCAAGGACTGCCCAGCTCCGCGAGGTTATTCCGGGCAGCAAGTGGGAAATACGGGTCCACCCACACGAGCACCACTTGGCAGAGGGACCGGTGGCTACAATCCTCCCAATAACAACCGCAGCGGGAACCAAGGAAACCAAAGGGTGGGGATGCATGTGCATGAGCAGTACAACTGTGAGATGGGAGGAACACCGACTATCGAAGAGTACGAAGGAGAAGACGTGTCCACTGATCTTCTGACTGGTATGTTTGAACTATCTGGAATTCCTGTTTTCGTACTTATAGACACTGGTTGTAGTCATTCAGTTATAGCAAAGGAGTGGGTAGAAAAACACGGTGTACCAACTCGAGACTCTGGTAAAGTATTGAATATAAGTACCCCTGCCGTACAATATACCACCCCAGAACTTCGGAGCGTAGGGTTGAAACTCCAAATAGCGGGGAGGGAATTCCCGATAAACCCCATAGTCTCTAAGACGGGTCTCTATGATTTAATGTTGGGTCTTGAGTGGCTCACTCGAAACGGTGTGACGGTTGACTGCCTGAAAGGGAGGATGGTCATTAACAGGCCAGGTCTCCATGACCTCTCGGTCCGACTCAAGAAACGAGGAGGCGGAACTCCGACAATATCTGCCAACCAAGCAAGAAGACTCATCAATAGCGGTAGTCCCGCCTTTATAGTCACCATAATGCAACTCGAGACGAAAAAACCCGAGATAACGTCAGTACCTATAGTCTCGGAGTATATCGATGTATTCCCGGAGGAGTTACCAGGAATACCCCCGGATCAGGAAATTGAATTTCACATAGACTTACTCCCTGGTACCCGTCCAATCTCTAAGGCCCCGTACCGGATGGCACCGACGGAAATTAAGGAACTGAAGGTTCAGTTAGAAGAGCTCTTAGAACTGGGATTCATACGACCAAGCACATCGCCGTGAGGCGCACCGGTACTATTCGTCAGGAAGAAGGACGGTAGTATGAGACTGTGCATCGACTACCGAGAGTTAAACAAGGTCACGATCAAAAACAAATACCCTCTCCCACGAATTGAAGACCTATTTGATCAACTCCAGGGTGCGGCCGTTTATTCCAAGATCGATCTGAGATCGGGGTACCATCAGTTAAAGATTCAACCTCAAGATGTAGAGAAATCAGCATTCCGTACCCGTTACGGGCACTATGAATTTACTGTCATGCCATTTGGGTTAACCAATGCTCCTGCAGCATTCATGGATTTGATGAACCGAGTATTCCACGACTTACTTGATTGCTGCGTCATTGTTTTTATAGATGACATCCTGATTTATTCAAAAAGGGAAGAAGATCATGCCGAGGACCTACGTACAGTGTTACAAAGATTACGGGAACACCAATTGTACGCCAAATTCTCTAAGTGTGAATTTTGGATGAAAGAGGTTAAATTTTTGGGACATGTAGTGACAGGAGAAGGTATCCGTGTAGACCCAGATAAAATCAAGGCAGTGGTAGAATGGAATCAACCCAAAAGTGTAACAGATATACGCAGTTTCCTAGGGTTAGCGGGATACTACAGGCGCTTCGTTCCCGGGTACTCAAAGACAGCCCGACCCATGACCCAGCTCCTACACAAAGGGACTACTTTCAAATGGACGGAGAGTCAAGAAGAGAGTTTCCAAACTTTGAAGAAGCTACTAACCAGTGCCCCAGTATTAACACTGCCTAAACCAGACCAAGAGTTCACGGTGTATACCGACGCGTCAAGGAACGGCCTAGGATGTGTACTCATGCAAGACGGACGAGTAATTGCTTACGGGTCACGGCAATTGAAGAATCATGAACAGAACTACCCCACACACGACCTAGAATTGGCAGCAGTTATCTTTGCACTCAAGGCATGGAGACACTACCTGTATGGGGCGAAATGCCGAGTATTCACGGACCACCAAAGCTTGAAGTATGTGTTTACCCAGAAAGAATTGAACATGAGACAAAGGAGGTGGCTGGAACTGATGAAGGACTATGATTTAGACATACAATACTTGGCCGGGAAGGCAAATGTGGTGGCAGACGCACTCAGTAGGAAGGGGGCGACAAATTTGGCAGAAGTCATAACCCAAGAAACAGAATTGATCAAGGAGATGCGACACATGAATTTGGGAGTGTGTGTATCCACCAGCTGGATCCAAGAACAAACCGACACCAAGGGAGCCGAGACGAATACGGTGCTCACCCTAGCAGCTATATCGGTACAACCGGAATTAAAGTCTCGAATACGGGACGCGGACCAAGGCGACGAGCGGCACCAAAGATACCGGGAATTGGCCCGTACCAATCCAGCGTCGACCTTCAAGGAAAATGAGGATGGGCTCCTCTATTTCAACCAGCGGGTGTGTGTGCCAGAACAGGGGGGACTGAGAAAGGAAATTCTGCAAGAAGCCCACGAATCGGGTTATACCATTCACCCAGGAGAGGTAAAGATGTATAAGGATCTTCGTACCCAATTTTGGTGGCCCAACATGAAGAAAGACGTGTCAGAATTCGTGGCTAGGTGCATCACCTGCCAACAAGTAAAAGCCGAACGGAGAAAGATAGCAGGATTGTTATATCCAAACTCCAGAGCACAAATGAAGTTCCAGATTATTACTATGGATTTCATCACGGGGTTACCGCGCACCCAAAAGAGGTATGACTCAATCTGGGTCATTGTAGACACACTAACCAAGGTAGCCCACTTTATACCACTGCGAACCCCTACATCGGGTGGGGAATTAGCAGAATTATTTCTTCAATATCAGTTCAAATATCATGGAGTTCCTGAAACTATCATATCGGACCGGGATACGCGATTCACCTCGCATTTCTGGAAAAGCTTTCAAGAGGCAATGGGAACCCGACTCAATTTCAGTACCGCTCATCACCCTCAGACGGACGGCCAGTCAGAACGAACAATCCAAACCTTAGAGGACATGCTAAGGGCGTGTGCCATCAACTTTCAAGGGTCATGGGCTGATCATTTGACAATGGCCGAGTTTGCATACAACAATAGCTACCATGCCAGTATCGAAATGGCACCATCTGAAGCTTGGTGTGGGCATCGCTGGAAGACCCCCTTGTGGTGGGGAAACAACGGGGAACAACTGCCAACAGGGCCAGAAATGATAAAAGATTGCGCGGATAGGACTCAACTGATTCTAAACCGATTAGACACGGCTCGAGACAGACAGAAAAAGTATGCAGACTTGAGGAGACTACCACTAGAGTTCGAAATCGGGGATCATGTTTGGTTGAAGGTCTCTCCAAGGAGGGGAGTGAGCCGATTTGGTGTAACGGGAAAACTGAGTCCTAGATATGTGGGGCCATTTGAAGTTCTTAGAAGAATCGGACCACTTGCATACGAACTAGCGCTACCTCCAACCCTAGATAAGGTACATCCAGTCTTTCACGTGTCTCAACTGAGAAAATATATCCGAGATCCCTCCCACATCATCGACTTTTCAAATCTGGGACTAGATGAAGCTTTAGTGTATGAAGAACGACCCATGAAAATACTGGACACCAAGGAAATAAGTCTCCGGCGTAAAACCATCAGACAAGTCTTAGTACAATGGGGATGACACAACAACCGAGAAGCAACTTGGGAAATCGAAGAAACGATGCGTGCCACATACCCAGAATTGTTCGAAGAAATAGACACCGAGGCTGTTCAGGGGACTGAACAGGATTTCCAAGGGGGGGAGGATGTAACGCCTCAAAATACTGGTATGGTTAAATTTTTACAGAATTCAATTTAGAAAATAATAAAATGAATTAAATCAGAGATCAGGAATTAATAGGAATAAATATATAGTAGACGGTAAAAATTTAGGAAAAATATCGTTTTAACTTAGCCAAATTATATTAATAGATGTCGTAATCTATTAAGAAAACTCAAATTAGAAAAAAGCCCAAACCTAAATTCAGCCCAATTTCCCCACCATTTAATCTACCCCTCTCCTCTCTCTTGCCACAGACAACCCCTCCCTCCTCTTACTGTAAGTTTTTTTTTTTTTCTTTCTCTCTTTCTCTTTTTCTCTCTTTCTCTTTTTCTCTCTTTCTTCTTTTTCCGCCCCCCCTTCTCTTCTTGGCTGCCGCCGGCCACAAACCAAATCACCACAAACCGCCAGCCCTCTCCTTCCTTGGCCGCCGCTACCCTCCCTCTCTACCCCAACCGAACCCACACCTGCCCTCTCTCCCTCTACCCGCCCTCTTCCTTGGCCGCCGCCGCTGACCCGAAGAACCCCAAACCGAACCCCTACTCTCTCGCCGCTGACCGAAGAACCCTAAGCCGAACCCCTGCCCTCTCTCTCTATTTCGCCCTCTCTCTCCCCCTTCCCCTTGGCTGGCCGAAAACCCTAACCCTAGCCGAAACCCATTAAACCAATTACCCAAACCCGAAACCCATTAACCCTAATTCTAGACCCGAAACCCATTAATCCATTAACCTAGAACTCAATAACCAAACTGAAATTTTGAACCCATTAACCCATTTAAATGATTGTTTTTTTTAAAAGTTGTTTAGTTGACAATCGAATTAAATACAAATAGAGATAGGAACCTAATCAAGCGTTTATAAACTTAGGAGCAAACCGCGAGGTTCTAGGAGACGCTGAGAATACGCGAGATCCCGACACACGCGAGGTCACTGAGAATACAGGTGCGGGTTCCTGGTCTTGTTTTACAAATAATACACAATTGCATGGATTGAGGTAAGAAATCCTTTTTTTCAAATCTGGTAGATAAACTGCATGTTGTGGATGTCGAACATTCGTTTGATTTTGTTTAGAATTGCATGATAGGAGTTCTTGATGCATGGAATTGAATTGACAGGAATTGTGAATGTGAATTGGGAATGGGGAAGGTAAATGAATTGTTTTCTTTAAATTAGGGCCGTCCGTGCGAGGCGGCTCAGCATGTGTTTGAAAATCAGGCTGTCCGTATGTGGCAGACCCCAGAGTGTGAAATGTGAACAGAACGGGTCGTCCTTGTGTGGCGGTTCGCCGGATGGGTCCCCGCAATGGCCCATCTAGAGTGTGATTGAACGGGTCGTCCTTGTGTGGCGATTCGCCGGATTTCTATGTACGGGCATGGATTTCCAGAGTGTGGAATTTAAAAACCTTAAACGTGAATTTAAAAGAGGCGGGGATGAAAATGGTTTTGAAATGATTGCATATCTGAATTGATAGGAAATTTGGGGGAAATTTTGAAATCTTTACTTTATTGTTATTTGGGATATCAAATGCATTGATTTGTAAAAACACCGGGCTGGAACTAAATCCCGCACTGAGAGATAGTTCGATCTCTCACCGTACCACCTTTTATGTGAGTTCCAGGAAATGGAGAAGAAGACACGGAGGAAGGCCGCGAGTGAGAAATTAGCGGAAGTTCTTAAAGTAGCCACTATTTGCTTTAAATTTACATTTGTATGAACTATATATTGTGTAGACATGGCGGTAACTGTTTGACTAGCCATGTCTGACATATTTTCCCTTTCTATTTGTTTGTGAACTCCTTTCATGTTTAATATAGTGGCTTGTTGGTTGTATTATTGATAATGTATGTGATGTGCTTAACGCCTTGCGTTTAAATGCGCGGCGGGTTGTCCAGGGGTGTGACAATGAACTTCCATTACACAACCTGAACCAAAGGTTGTCACCAAAGAGATGGGTTTTTCCATTACACAACGTACGCGAACTAGTATAGAACAGACCATCGCATATTCGTATATCTCAGTGTATAACAATACAACACTACAATAATTAATTTAACTAAATTAAACACCACAGGAAACGAACCCATATATATATATCATCTTTTTTTTACCGCTTGTGACACGTCGCATATTCCGCATTTATTTTGTACTAAAATTTATCCACAGAATAACCAATATGAACAAATCACCAGCAGTAAACAACCCACATGAGTTCAAAATACAACAAAAGAAAAATTAACCTCGAAACCTGTCCAATTCCCTTATTTGCTAATTCTCCAATCAAAAAGAGAGAAAAAAAAACACCAATCTGCTGGTGACATGTCGGTCTGATAAGGAAATCTGATAAAAAACAGATTGCTGATTCTCCAATCAAATACTTCTTAGTCTACGCAATTCTACCTGCAAGCGATGTTCACTTTTGTGCACGTATTGCCTTGGCATTGGTCGATCATACACAAGCCAAACCTTAAACGCCCCATCAGTAGAGGCACTGTACACAACCCACCATCCTCTGGCCCCAGTAGCATCCGCTTCCCAGTCAAAGTCGGTCTCAATGCAGCGAACCGGGCCTGAATGCCCTTTCAGCACCATCACAAGCGTGTGAAGCGGACCAAATGATTCCCGGTCTACTAATTGCCTTCTCCAAACACAAATAGTCCTGTCTACCGACCCCAAAAAAACAAACGGACCAAAACGCAAGCTGGCCAGACAAGTGACAGCGGTTTTGTGGATACTCATGACCTCGAGTTTATCATCCTTAGTCATAAGCACAGTGTAAAGACTCCATCTCATCACCTTACCATCAGACAATCCCGCATACATAAAATCATCTACGTCCAAATTGATTGTGTTTACCACTACACCTGAAAATACACACGTCCTCTTTAATTTGTGTCTCACTTTGTCTTCCTTTTTGCCATACAGCTCTCTAATCCACAAGTTCATCGTGCCATCGCTCGAGGCAGAACTTAATCCACTGGCCTGTGTTGCCAATGCATCTATCGGACCTTTATGATCTCGGATGGTTTCAACAAGCTTCCAGGTCCCGCTACCCCGGATACGCCACACTTTCACAGTGTGGTCCTTTGAGCCAGAGTAGATAAATTCACCACCATCTCCACTTAAGCACAGACAAGATACTACCTATCTGAAAAATTTGGTCTCCAAGCATATTTTAATATGGATATCATGTTGTGTGATTCAGATCGATAGTTTAGACTTTAGAAACAAAGATATAAATTATGGGAAGCTGATATGAGTACCCGCATTTTACCCGCACCTAAATTGCCATAACTGTTTGTGGGGACCGCAACCGTTCCAAAACTGTAATTTTGTTTTACAAATATTAATATTAACATTGTGAAGTATTTATATCTATACAAGACAAGTATTTATATCTATACAATGAACTACATATATGATATATGAATTTTCCTTAAATAACCGTACCCGCACCTTTTTTTGAAAAATCCTCACGTCGTACCCGCATTAAGGGACCACACAACCGTTCCAAAACTGTAATTTTCTTTTACAAAGATTAATAGTAACATTATGAAGTATTTATATCTATACAAGACAAGTATTTATATCCATACAATGAACTACATATATGATATATGAATTTTTCTTAAATAACCGTACCCGCACCTTTTTTTGAAAAATTCTCGCGTCGTACCCGCATTAAGGGACCACACAACAGTCCCAAAACTGTAATTTTGTTTTACAAATATTAATAGTAACATTGTGAAGTATATAGCTCAAACAAGATAAGTATTTATATCTATACAATGAACTACATATATGATATATGAATTTTTCTTAAATAACCGTACCCTCACCTTTTTTTGAAAAATCCTCGCGTCGTACCCGATTAGGGGACCACACAACCATTCCAAAACTGTAATTTTGTTTTACAAATATTAATAGTAACATTGTGAATTATTTATATCTATACAATGAACTACATATCTGATATATGAATTTTCCTTAAATAACCGTACCCGCACATTTTCTTGAAAAATCCTCGCGTCGTACCCGCATTAGGGGACCACTCAAATATTTTTTACATATGACACAGATGATGTCTGAAAGTATTAATATCAAGTACTGCAAGTATTTATACCTCTGCACTAAAATATTTGGTAAACTATTTTTGTTAGAGAAAGGTTGACGCGGTGATGATTGGGTAAGGTTGATGCGGTGATACGGGGTCCCCACTACTTTATTAGAGGAAGGTTGATGCGGATCATAGAGGAAGGGTGTTGCTGAAATTTTAGAATAATAATTAGTGGGGAACATATAATATCTTTTTAGAATAATAATTAGTGGGGACCATATAATTAGTGGGGACCATAGTACATTATTCCTCTAAGTGCGGGGTACTAAAATAATTATTCTAAATTATGAGGCATGATGAGATATGAAAAACATAAGGTATTAGAACCTTCCTCTTACTTCATTATTCATATATTTAGTATTTACTTTAGGGTAATTATATTTTCCCCCATCTATAATACTACCCCTAAACAATCCCTAAACAATATTTCCTAGGTCATGTTTCTGGTACGTGCATGGATTGCTAACTTCCATGCGCTCCTGTTCGAAGCCAACTCCTTTGATACATTTCATTCCTTCAAGTTCCTATTCACTGGTTCGTCCCATGTCAATCGTGGCTGACCTCTGCCTCTCCTTTGATACATTTCATTCCTTCAAGTTCCTATTCACTGGTTCCTTCAAGTTTATAATTCCAGTAGGCACTGGTGCCTCGGGAGGCCTCAGATGGAGATGCCCAAACCATCTTAAGCGTTGTTGGACGAGCTTCTCTTCAATCGGTGCTACCCCAAGTCTGTCAAGTATATCATCATTTCTAATTCGGTCCCGTCTTGTATGGCCACAGCTCCACCACAACATATGCATATCTGCTACACTTATCTTCTAAATGAGTTGTCTTTTATAGTAGCCAACATTCTACACCATACAACACCGCAGGCCTGATCGCCTTCCTGTAGAACTTGCCTTTAAGCTTTTGTGGGACTTTTTTGTCACATAGGACGCCATATGTCTATAGCCATTTGACCCACCCCGCTCGTATCTTATGGCTAACATCATCATCAATCTCTCCAACACTCTGCAACATCGACCCTAGATATCGAAAGGTGTCCTTCCTAGGCACTATTTGTCCGGCCAAAATGATATGTCCATCATCTGACCTGACACCACTGAACTCGCACCTCATATACTCAGTTTTAGTACTAAGTCTAAAACCCTTTGATTCTATACTCGGTCTCCACAACTCTAGTTACCTATCAATTTCTAGCCTACTCTCATCAATTAGCACCACATCATTAGTAAAGAGTATACACCAAGGGATCTCCCCTTGTATGTCCTTTGTAACTTCATCCACCACTAATGCAAAAATGTTGGGGCTCTAAGCTGACCCTTGATTTAATCCTATCTTAGGTGGAAAGTACTAGTTTCGCTATCACATGCTCTGACACTAGTCACAACGTTATCGTACATATCTTTGATGAGGGTAACATACTTTGTTGGAACTTTCTTCTTGTCAAGAGGCCACCACATGATCTTTCTTGGTACATTGTTGTACGCTTTCTTCAAGTCAATAAATACCATGCGTAGATTGTTACACCAAAAAGGTATAGTACAAAGTTTCAGTACAGCAAGCTGTACCTTTTAACCTTTAATACACTTCTGGTTCAGACTGCAAGTATACAATCCTACCGCGTAGTATATCGTCGGGTATCGATCACAGGGACGGTTCAAGTGTTAACCGGACTCTACTTAGATTAATTAAAAACTAGAAGTTGGAAAAGGTTGATTTTGGTTGTTTAAGTTTCCTACAGATTTTAAGACAGTAATAAAGTGGAATAAAGAAGATTAAACTGGTTTGAAACAATAATAAAAAGCGTTCCCAGGGTTAAGACTTCATCTCAGTTTTGCCCTCTGACTATCCTGTCCGGGCCGTGTCATTTCCTACACGGGCCGTATCAGTTTACACGGGCCGTGTCATTTTGCTACACGGTCCGTGTCAGCCTCGGGTTAATGCAGCAGCTATTGTTTCTTTGTATCGTTCCTTTGTGTAGGGTTCTACTGACCGGACCTAATGTCTCTGGACCTCAACTCCCGTTTGTTGGTTCATTAACTTGGTACGGAAACTGCAATATATGCCCTCGTCGGGTTCTAGACCTCAACTTTCGTGTATTGGTCCCTACTACCTAGTTGCTTGATTGGTATACTAAAGGTAACTCCTATCCGCCGATAGAGAGTAACTTTCACCTTCCGGTTACTACTTGGTTTCACCTCCCGGATCACAAATCCTACCTCATGTACTTAGGTTGGTTGAAAGACGTTAAAGGGTTCTAATGCTTTCTAGATGTGGCCATTCATCTAGTAACAAACCAATATAAGTCAAACACTACAATCTAAGCAATTAAAATACTACACAATCAATCAAACACAAATTTCAATACAAAGATTCAATAACTAGCATGCAAGACAAAACATTCGATTACATCAAAACCCTAGAAACAAAGTAAATTACTCACTCATAGTTCTAAAACAGCAAATACAAATAGAGATAGAGTTGATCATGACAAAACCCAAAAAGCAAAGAAGATCAATCGAAAACTCGCGTCTTTCGCTTCTCAACTTCGCCTCCAAGCTTAGCCGCCAAAGATGAACCCTAGAACTTGCTCTCCTGTTCCAGAATGACCTTTCCTGGAGAGAAATCCCGATTATATGCTCCTTTGGTCGACCTTCCATCAATAGCCTTCTTTCCAGATTTCTGGATCTGTTTCCGGATTTGCTTGACACGGGCCGTGTCAAATCTTGTCCGGCCCGTGTGACTTGTGTTCCTTAAGTGGTCGAGTCAGCAGTTGTATGTGGTCGGATCAGCGGTCGAGTCGAGGTTGACACGGCCCGTGTGGAATGTGACACGGCCCGTGTAGAGACTTCTTGATTCCAGATTTTCTCCTCGATTTCGCCCGAATCCTGCAAAATAAGAACAAACTTGCAGCAGTACCACATTCTAAAGATATTCAATGAAATACAACTGAATTAATGATTTAAAACACAAGTTTGATACAATTTGAAGGTCAACATATAGATAAGTTTGCGAGATATCATAGATCCTTCTTCTGCTCCCTATATCTCTCCATAAGTTGTCTTGTCAAGAAAATCGCCTCTGTGGTCGACCTCCCAGGGAAAAAACCAAGTTCGTTCTTCATAACTCTTGTCATCCTTCTTAAGCATTGCTTAATGACTCTTGGTATCTTGTTTGATTGGAAAATGCTATTGGAGAACTTAGTTAGCCAAGCTATCCCTACGTCTCCAAGGTATCTCCACACCTCGATGAGGATATTATTGTTGGATTGTGCCATAATCTACTTGTCTGTTTGACTAGATTTGCAAAATATATACTTGTTGAATTTTACGGTTTCCTGTCTTGTGATATTGTGAAGGTTCATGATGATCTAGATTGCTACATATACATCAAAGATGAATGATCAATTGTTATACTCCAATCTCAAGCATACTCAACCATAATCAATATCTTGTAAGAATTAGAGTGATCCTTAAGTGGTCATCTTGTTTGATTCATACACTTGAGCCTTTAGTGCTCGTGAGCCATTTCTGTGCTCGAGCCGTGTGACTTCCCAACCTTTGTAAGGGCTCACCGGTTCCACCTTGTATTTCTTTCTTATTGGGTAAAGAAAGACGCGCTATCTCGAAGGTCACAAAGCCCCGGAGACGTAGGCATTAGTGCCAAATTCTGTAAACAACTCTCGTGTCAAGTCTCTCAACTCTTCTATTTATTTTACGTACACTTGTTTAGTTTAGAGTTATTCTTATTTCCGCCAAGAATAACACATACACACGTTAGTTAAAAGTACTTAACTTTAAATTTTAAAAGGCCCCGTATTCACCCCCCTCTAGGTGCCTTAGGGACCAACAAATGGTATCAGAGCTGTGTTACTCAAATTAAGGCACACTAAATTTGAGTTATATCGATCCAATATGGCACCAAATAGGCAAGTGATAAAACCCCCAATCTTTGGTCAAACCTCTAATAATTTTAGTCATTGGAAAAGACTTATGATTGATTTTTTTAAAGCTAATGAGGTTTGGGAGATTGTAGAAAATGGGCATGTACTGAAATTTGATGACAATAATGAATTGACCGCCAAATCCAAACATAGAAAGAAAAAGAATTTTATGCAATAAATTATATAATTAATTTGATTAGTGAATCTATTGGATTGTTAATTAATGATATAAGTAGTGCCCACGATATGTGGGAGGTTCTAATAAACCGATATGAAGTAAATACTCAGATTAAAAGGATTGAGACAAAGATGGATAGTCAAGATCTCAACCTAGCCTTGATGGCTAATGCCGATGATGACTCGGAGATAGATATGGAAGCCATTATTGCTAACAACAACATCACTGACAAACTCGCCATCGAATTTCTTAGAGAGGTGGCAAGATCAAAGAACAAGAATAAGGAGCCAAGCAAGGTATCATCTGGCAGCAATAATGAGGTAAAATTAAATTTTAATCTAAATGGGTATGAATCCGAAAATGAATCAACTAGCAACTCTTTAGAAACCAAAGAGACCCCAAACCAATTTATGCGATAATATATTCACAAATGAGCCTATTATTTTCTATAAGAAGAATCTAGCCGCCAAAAATGAAATTAGGTTGAGAAAACTACTTGATGGGCAAATTCAGATTTGCTTGATAAAGAGGAATTTATACAAAATTTGAAATCTAAGATTCTTGAGCTTGAACCTAAGACAAAAGAGTTAGAGTCACACACTTGTGAGTCACATCTAGAAGATTTTGAGTCTATTAGACTAAAAACAAATAATTTACTAGTCGAAAATAGGAGTCTAAAAGTTACAAATTCAATACTAGAAGACAAACTCAAAAATTATGAATCCAAAGTTAAAGAGTTGGAATTAACTAGTAAAGTTAACAATTGTTAATCTCACTTAGGTGAAATAGAGATTTTAAAAGTAAGAATACAAAGTTTAGAGACCAAAAATAAGGCTTTAAAATCATATAATGAGTTTAAGAATGTAGTTTGAACAAGATAAGGTAGGTAGCTTGATTAGAAATTGCAAAAATACCGAAAGCACAAAAGAAAGAGGGAAACATACACAAAACTTAAATGTTAATAATAATCAAAGGTCGCATAACTATGCATTTAAGTATAAATATAATAATAAATGTTATAAGGGTAATAGTGCACACAACAATTCAAGAATAACATTTAGCTCACAAGGATCAAACAAAATTTATTCTAAAAGACCAAATGAACGGTTTCATGATTTAAAAGATAAAAATATTTCACAAAATAAAATTCAAACTAATGGCTCAACTAGATGATGCAGGAGCACCTGATTAAGACGATTAATTCCAGCAAGAAAATCAGAATATTATTGACTTAGTTTACCTTTATGGCAATCTTGTCGATTTAGATTTTTATTTCTGAATTAAGCCTATGTTGTCTAATTTATGTTTTAGTAATTTGAATTATTTCTATGATATGTTGCCAAATATTAGTAGCTTTCCTAATTATTTTCTGCATTGAGTAATAGCTATATAACCCGGCTTCTGGGTGAAAAGAAAGGAACAATTTTTCTGGATATTTTTCTATAAAATTAAGGAGAAACAATTCTCCCTTTTATTTTGGTGTTCTCTCAAATTTACTCTGAAGATTATCGGTATCACACGCCTCAAGAACAATCTTTCAGTTCTACGCGGCGTCAGTTGGTATCAGAGCCGAAATCCTTCGTCTTAGTGTTGTTTCATCAGTTTTAATGGCTGGTGGACATAGTGATCATGGTGGTCACTGTGGGCATGTTCCGATGGAGGAAGCTCCGCATTGTGATCGCAGCATTGAGGACGCTGTGTTGATTGAGGATCTGCAGAGACAAATTGTGGAGCTAACCTTACTCCTACAACGTAATTTGCTATTGGAGGTAGCCGATCGAAACCAAGACCGCCGAATGAGGCATGGATCTTCGAGAAGCAAAACTCGTATGAGTCGAGACCGCCGACCGAGGCACGAAACTGCAAGCTACACGGACTTTTCTTCTCACCACCGCCATCACAACATCTTCAGCAACAATGTTTCTCCTTCATCTCACCCCCAGCGGAGAGACAACCATTCAAAAGAACGCAATAGTTTGCATTGTGGTGCTAAAGTAGAAAATTTCAGTGGAGAAGATGAAGAGATCGACTCCTTCCATGACAACAATTCGTTGGTTTCATGTGATGAAGAGGCATTACAGCAACACAACACCAAAATGAACAGTCGTGAGGCAAAAGATGAAATTGATTCGGCTTCAACCTTCGACAACCCGTTTCAAAACTGTACCGGGACAGACTATAGTGTTTTTGAGGTTGCTGAAATTTTTGTAAGTGAAAACATGTCATTTGAATCCCCACCTATTTATGACGAATATCCCGATGATGAGGATGATACTTCTTCAAAATTGGAAGAGTCCCTAACAGAAATAGAGTCATTTGACAAAGACATTGTAGGTGATTTAGTGGTGTCATCATTCTTTAATTCCAACACAACAAATAGTTCAACCAAAGAAGTTTGTTCCTTGTCAACAACAAATGATGATCTCCAACAATTCCAGCAGAAAACTCGTTTAATCAATATAGATGTTTCAAGGTATGGATATGAAGATCCTTTTCTAAAACCAAGAAGTGACACATCAAATGAAGGGTACTTCACATTTTTTAGATGTTGCAATACTCGGTTTGATTTCAGTTTTGATGAGATCACGAAACCAATCGTTAGACTACCAATTTGTGGTTTGCACAACTCTCTTCTTGTTCCCCATGATCTGATGCAGTTCCCATATTCTTTAACAGTGCTTGTTCTAAATTTGTACTGTTTCAAAGAGGTCTACAAGGAAAGTAACTCGAGGGTGAGTTCTTTGCAACCAGGAGCGACTGATGCAGGAGCACCTGATTAAGACGATTAATTCCAGCAAGAAAATCAGAATATTATTGACTTAGTTTACCTTTATGGCAATCTTGTCGATTTAGATTTTTATTTCTGAATTAAGCCTATGGACAGCAGCTCCCTGTTGTCTAATTTATGTTTTAGTAATTTGAATTATTTCTATGATATGTTGCCAAATATTAGTAGCTTTCCTAATTATTTTCTGCATTGAGTAATAGCTATATAACCCGGCTTGTGGGTGAAAAGAAAGGAACAATTTTTCTGGATATTTTTCTATAAAATTAAGGAGAAAAAATTCTCCCTTTTATTTTGGTGTTCTCTCAAATTTACTCTGAAGATTATCGGTATCACACGCCTAAAGAACAATCTTTCAGTTCTACGCGGCGTCACTAGAAGTGTTTCCCAACATCACAATAACTTTGACTCCTACCAAAATAAAAATGTTTCACTTAAAATAATAAATTGGCATCAAAATGAACCTTGAAAACAAATTCAAGAGTTGAAAGGTCACTTCCAACATCATTTCAAGAAAGGTCCAAATTTGTACACACCTCATTCCTCAATATCTCGAAAACCCTCACTAACATGTTGTAATTATTGTTGTAAGATTGGACATACTTCAGTAGAGTGTAGGTTTAGGAAGGGAAACAACATGTCGAATGTTGTTTGGGTTCCTAAATCTAGGTTAGAGTAAAGCTCTAGCTAGTATCTCCCAAAATTATTTAAATTCAAAAATATTAAGGGGGAGATAACTATTATATACTCTTGTAACTATTATCCATTCTTTTATAACTATTATATACTCTTGTAAGTGTATTTGATCATTACTCACAAAGAAATTAATTGGATCATAAACAATGAATTTTTACATCACATTACAAATATTTTTATCAAGTTCATCAAATTTTAAAAGAAACAATGATCTTAGGTTAAATTAGGTATGCTTGAATTACAAGACTGAATCGTACCTCAAAATGCATCAATATATGTTAGTTAGGAAGAATAGCAACTATTTAAACAAGATCACATCAGAATCAACTTTAGAAAAAATAAATTTTCATCTTCCGTTGCAACGCTTTCCCAACCGATACAACGGTGGTCTGCGGCAGGGCATATCTGCTAGTTTCTTTCCTAATTAATTATTTCCTGTTCTTAAAAATTCTGAAATTTGACTAATTAATTAAATTCCCGATGCTCTTCCATATTTGAGAATCATGAGTATCCATTTAATCTCATATATGAGAACCATGTTGAATTCAATTGATTAAATGATTTGCCAAAATTTAATACTAATATAAAACTTTGAATTGAAAGATTTCTTAATGAGAATTCATATAGATTAGTAAAATTATTAAGATACAAAATTTTACTCAACTAAAATTCACTTGGATTTGGATATATGACTTGGTCTCATACGTAGAGATACGTGAATTACAAGAATCAAATTTAGTTGATCATGCTCAATCCTAACTTAATTAAATTTGTCCATACTTGAATTACAATAATTAAATTTCCTTAATCTATTGAAATATTGGACTTAATTAAAATTGTCAAAGTTGTAAACACAAAATTCATTCAATTGATAATTTATTTTACATTGTAAAATTCTATGACTCTCAAAACTTAAATTGCAACATCTACTTATTTGGAGAATAAAATTGTCAAACTTACTTTAAAAATACAACTACAACTTTATTTGACAAATGTGAGCATTTTGAAATTAAAAAAAAATTGTAGGTATTAAAATTTAAAATTGCTAAATTTATCTCAAATTTATTGAATTGGCAAAATTAAGAAATGACAATATTAACTCTTGAATTAATTCAATTGCCATAATAGAGACATAAAGATATAAATAATTGGTAACATTGAGATGTGGTAATATTAATTGCAAAAATCTATCTTACATGCTAAATTGCCACAACAAATGATATGACACAATAGATTGTTGGATTGTTCAACAATGAATTGCCTTGTTTGATAAATATGCATAATTAAGATATGATGCTTTAAGTGCTATATTATTCATGTTAATTGGGGTTTTGATTGGATAAAAATTGCAAAATTATAACCTCATTGGACCTTGATCAAATAAATAACTTCACTTATTAAATTTCAATTAAATTGAATATGCCGAATTGCAATATCTAATTTCATG
Organism: Carex myosuroides; assembly: GCA_028015225.1. Classification (NCBI taxonomy): domain Eukaryota; kingdom Viridiplantae; phylum Streptophyta; class Magnoliopsida; order Poales; family Cyperaceae; genus Carex; species Carex myosuroides. The sequence continues at coordinate 316,335 of CM051476.1, forward strand.
AGAATCTTGATTAAATAAAATTGCAATATGTAATTTAATGAGAATAATGAATAAATTATAGATAATACAATGGAATTTTCATATATAATTGAGTATATCAATCCTGATCAAATACTTAACTGCAAAATTAACTTCTGAGGACAATAATTCAATTTGATCAAATAAAAATTTCAAGTAAGAAATAATCATTATCGTGACCAATTCAATTATAATTGAGTATATGACTCCATTTAACATATAATGCACAATATTAAGTTTCTACAATCTTGTGTAGTGCATATATGCGTGCTTTAATTGCCAATCTAAACACATAATCATTAATTATTACATGTCCTCGAGAGAAGCTATGAAGACACACATAGTCATTTCGACGTGAATGCAAATGTACTAAACAAAAATGACACCCATGTTAACATGTTGCTCAGCATAGAAAATTATTAGTTGACATTTCCTCGAGTATAACTTTGTTGTTCTCCATGAAAAGTACGCGTTAATGGGAGCGCATAATGCAGATCATGTTCCCTTACCCCATTCCATTTAATTACGTTGAAAAAAAAGGTTATGATATAATAATATCTCTACAGCTAACAAGAGCGTTAAAAAACAAAAAAAAATCTCTCTCTCTAACGTTTGCTTCACATGAAATTATCCCTTACCCCGTAGCATTCCCGTTTGACCGATGAGGTGCATGTGTCTCTAAGTTTTTTTCTATAAATGAAATCGATTAGGGTACTATATTTTTACATTATTTTCTATTAATTAGTGACCCTCACCAAAATTTATTCCGGTAATTTTTTTTTTACGACAGTATAAAAAATCAACGATTTCAATATCATATAGTAAATTTAAATAGCACTATTGCAGATGCTATCGGTTAAAATTATATCTGATTAAAATTTAAATATTATTTTATAAGTTGTAGCCGAAATATTCAACAAAATATAAAAAAGTTCAAGAAAAAAATGTTATATTGATAATATTTTTTTTGAGGAATAGTGGATATTTCCACCGATTTCATTAGAAATCATACGAACCTGATTGGGACCTAAAATAGGTACCAGAATCAAGTCATAAGAGTTATTTACATCAAAAATACAGGAGATCAAGATAGCTAGCTAGAACAGCTAAAAAACAAACAGAAACTAGACTAAACAAAGGACAATAAGAACAGTCAACAGCCTATATTACCAAAAAACAGATGAATATCAAAAGAGCCTAACAGACTAGAGCTGCATCTGGAGATCACTCCAATTCCTCCCAATCAATATCATCCCCATCATTCAATTCGGCGCCAGACATTAGATTTGGGGGGTTGCCAACACCAGAACCCCGAATAGAGATGTCCCCTGAACTCCCCTTGTTTAAAGATAGCAGAAGATCCACTGCCTGGGACGTGTCAGGGCTGCTGGACTCTTCTGCTAGAATTAAATCTGGGAGATCCTTAACATCAAAAGGGAGCAGTAAGCTTAATTTAAGTAAAGAAGATTCTGATTTAGAGTTACACCAAAAAGTTGCTAATGAAATAATCTTAGTCCCAATTGCCTTATTAATAGAGAGAGGATTAGAGTCCTTAAAGCAAACTCTATTTCTCTCTAACCAGATAGTCCAAAGGACAGCAGCACGTAGCAATTCTACTAATAATCTATCTTTTAAAGGAATAGATGCATCAATCAGCCATAAGTCTTCCAAAATATCACAATCAAAATAGAAATTATTATAAGAGGCTATCCAGTCCCAAATTAATCTAATATAAGAACAATGAATGAACAAATGGTTGGTACTTTCAGATTGGTCACATAATACACAGGAGGTGTCACCAGGCCATCCTTTTTTTGCTAGATTAGATTTGGTAAGAATCTTATCCTTTCTAACTAACCATAAAAAGATTTTGATTTTTAAAGGGATGTGTGCTTTCCAGATAGTAGTATATTCCTGATTAGGTATACCACCATACTCTAACCATTTATAAAAAGAGTGAACCGTAAAATGGTCATCATTAGACCATCTCCAAATCAATCTATCTTCAAGCTGATCGGAAAGAGTAAAGTGTTGAAATATATGTTGTAAAGCTAACCATTCTACTAAATATATTCCAGTTAATTGCCTTTTAAAAGACAACTGCAAAGAGGAAGCAGCAAAGACGTCAGCTACTAAAATAAATCTATGATTAACTATTGAAAACAGGTTGGGATACTGATATTGCAAAGCATGTTCTGTACACCATCTATCTAACCAAAAAGAAGTAGATTTGCCATTACCAATTTCCTTATTGAGACCTAAGTTAATAACAACATGGTCTTTAAGAATTGATTTCCAAAAAGGGGAGCAAACAGTGATGGAAGTCCTGTTACCATACTTACTTAAAAGAATATCTTTCCATCTACCTTTGACTGAGTTATCCAAAAATCTTATCCACCATTTAGCTAACAATGCTTTATTCATTAATTTGAGATCTAGAATGCCTAATCCACCTTGATCTTTACTCTTACAAACCATATCCCAAGCAGCCAAGGAGTATTTTTTCCTAGTTGAATTACCTCCATGCCATAAAAATTTTCTCCTAATTTTATCTATTTTATGTCTAACTTTAGCTGGCATTGGCCCAGTTGAACATCATGTAAATCGACTGTAGGGTTTAAATGCTAGATATCTCTGTCTCTCTCCTATCTCAAGATCTAGATAGAGTGAGCGTTTAAATGGTAGATCTCTCCCTCTGTGTCTCTCTCCTCTATCTAGATCTAGATGTTGTGATGAACAATAGTAATTTGATATTTTACCCGGCCAGTATTCTGAAGAAGATATGTATCGGGTGAAATAACTTGGATTATGGCTAATGGCGGCAATAGGTTTCAATACAAGACAGCCGGTGCAGGAAACAAATGAATGGAGGCAGAAATTCGTCTGGTCTACTGGTTTGTTTCTGTTGAATTTTATGAAATCTGAGGAGAAACTTTTCTATTCATTCACAGTGTGTATTTTTGGTACAGTGGGGATTGCTATATATTTTACAATGGCTAATTTAGCCGTTGGTATTATACCGTTGCCTATTATCTATTTTCGGTACCTCTGAACAGTGTACCGTTGGTACCTTTGCCTAAAATAGAATTTGCCTTTTCTACTTTTAATCCTAGCCTATTGATCGATGATGGATGATTGAGATCAATTCCCTCTATTCTTAATCATATTTCCAACACCCTCCCTCAAGCTTGGAGTGTAGATATCGTACAATCCGAGCTTGCTTATAATATCTTCAAATTGTTGAGGGTCTAATCCTTTAGTGAAAGCGTCGGCCAATTGTTCTTCACTTTTAACATACGGTATTTCTATTTCCTTTGATTGAACCTTCTCTCTAATGAAGTGGCAATCTACTTCTATGTGTTTAGTTCGCTCATGAAACACCAGATTAGAAGCGATGTGTCGAGCGGAGTTGTTCTCGCAATACATCTTCATGGGTTGATCCCTAGTAATTCCCATGTCTTTGAGTAATTACTTGAGCCATATTAATTCACTTGCGGTTGATGCCATGGCACGATATTCCGTCTCGACGCTAGATCGTGCCACAACACTTTGCTTCTTGCTTTTCCATGTGACTAAATTTCCGCCTACAAATGTGCAAAAACCGGTAGTGGATTTTCGATCGAAACTTGCAGCCCAATCTGAATAGCCACATATATCATTAGAATTATTGTTTTTCATCCAAATTTCTTTTCCGGGGTTATTCTTTAAATATCTTAAAATTTTATGTATGGCCTCTAAATGAGGAGTTCTTGGTGAATGCATGAACCTACTAATTTGGCTTACCGCAAATGAAATATCCGGACGGGTGACCGTAAGATAGATTAATTTGCCTACTAATTTTTGAAAATGGTTGATGTCTTCTAATGGTTTACCATCCTCACTATTTAATTTACATTTGTTGTCGGTTGGGGTAGAAGTTGGTTTACAACCTAACTTTCCGGTTTCTTTTAATAGGTCCAAAGTGTATTTTCTTTGTGAAATAAAAAGGCCCGACTTAGAGTGCACTACCTCTATTCCTAAAAAATATTTTAAATATCCAAGGTCTTTAATGTCAAATTTTTCTTTTAATTGACTTTTAATTTTCCTAATTTCTTCTATGTTGTTTCCGGTAATTATTATGTCATCTACATATACTAATACAAGAGTTGTGTTGTCTTTATCAATTTTGGTGAATAAAGAATGGTCGGCACTACTAATTTTAAAATTACAAGAATTTAAATAGGAGCTAAGTTTTCCATACCATGCCCGTGGAGATTGCTTCAATCCATAGATTGATTTATTTAACCTACAAACTAGATTAGATTTGTTTTCCAATTTATGACCGGGTGGTAGGTTCATATATACCTCTTCTTCAAGTGTTCCTTGAAGAAACACATTTTTCACATCCATTTGGTATAGGTTCCAACCATTATTTACCGCAATAGAAAATAAAATTCTAACGGTGTTCATTTTTGCTACCGGTGCAAAGGTTTCATTATAATCTATTCCGTAGGTTTGGGTATACCCTTTGGCCACTAATCTGCCTTGTACCGTTCTATGGTACCATCACTTTTATATTTGGTTTTGTATACCCATTTGCACCCTACGGGTTTTTTATTTTTTGGTAATTGTACAATTACCCATGTTTCATTTTTTTCTAAGGCATTCAATTCTTCCCTCATGGCTTTACACCATATTGGTTTCGTTATGGCCTCTTGATAATTTAGTGGTTCTACTTCCTTACTAACCGAAGTAAGGAATGCTTTGTATGACAAGGAAATGTTTTCATATGAAACAAAGTCTTGTATGGGGTATTGTACGGTATATGTTACAAAATCTCTAAGTCTTGTAGACGGTTGAGGTATTCTTGATGACCTTCGCACTACCGAATTTTCTTCAATTTCATTATCATTGTCACTATTATTATTTTCACTTGTTTCTTCTTCATGATCATTGATATGGTTTATGTTTTGTAAGGGTTCTTGTTCATTTATGTGAGGTACTAGGGGACAAACTTGACCATTAGTGTGTGGCTCATCAATTATTTCTTTGGTTTTAAAATATGGTTCCTCTTCACAAAATATAACATCTCTAGAAAAATATAGTTTTTTATTTTTTGGATCATAGCATTTATATCCCTTCTTAAAAGAAGAATATCCCAAAAAAATAGTTTTTGTTGACATATAATCTAACTTATCCTTTCTTTGAATTTTTACCCAACATACACAACCAAATACTCTTAAATAATTTAGATTATATTTTTGTTGATAAAGAATTTCTAATGGACTTTTATTATTAAGTACACTACTTGGCAATCGGTTAATTAGATGAGTGGCACAAAGAATGGCATCCGACCAATATATTTTTGGAACGTTATTTTGAAATAACAATGCTCTTGTCATTTCTAACAAATATCTATTTTTTCTTTTCGAAACTCCATTTTGTTCGGGTGTATTTATGCATGTTGTTTGATGTATAATCCCTTTAATTCTAAAAAGATTTGTGAAATTTTTGTTTATGAATTCCGTACCATTGTCGGATCTAAAATTTTTTAGTTTAGTATCAAATTGATTTTCTATTAAATTTAGAAATTCTTCAAAGCATTTAAATACTTCATCTTTTGATTTTAATAAATATAACAAAGTAGCTCTTGAAAATTCATCAATAAATATAACAAAATATCTAAATCCATTATATGAATTAATTGGGGCCGGTCCCCATACATCGGAATGAACCAAGTTAAACATGGCTTCACTTCTACTATTTGAATGAGAAAAAGGAAGCCTTGTTTGTTTGGCCATTTTACAAATATCACAATTGATACAATTTAAATTTGGAAATGCTACAATACTAGTTAAAATCTTATCGGAAGGATGTCCAAGTCTTTTGTGCCATAGATCACAACTAACTAATTTTGCGGAAGCACCTAAACTCAATTTTTGTAGATTCAAAATGTAATGTCCATTTTTAAGAAAACCTTCCCCAATCGTCTTCCCGGTTTTCCAGTCCTGAAATATAACATTTTTACAAGAAAAAATTGCCTCACAATTAAAATCTTGTGTTAATCTTTTAATCAAAATTAAATTTATAGGAAATGATTTTAAATATAGTACATTATCAATTTTTTTGTTAAAAAGGTTGATTTTGCCTATGCCATCTATTTTTGTTTTCATACCGTTTGCTACCATTACATATTGATTTTTATTTATCGGGTCTAAATTGGTAATCAATTGTTTATTACCAAACATATGATCGGTAGCACCACTATCTACAATTATTTGGTCAAATCAATTAAATTTTTGGAATTGAGAAACAGTACCGCATGAACCAGAGGTGTTCTCTTGAGTATACCACACAGAGAACTGCTTCAGCATCTGTTGCATTGGATCCTCAACTTTGTAACCGCCTGACCCGCTAGCTGCTGACCCGTTTCCGAAAAAGTGAGGTGCCGGTTTAATAGACTCGGTTTGAGTCTGAGCCGAGAAAGTCCGATCGGTTTGGTTTTGTGCGGTTTCGGTTTGCACTGAGTAACCCCTGTGAGGCGCTTCATTTCCGCCTCTTTTTTCTTTGTCTCTGTCGCCTCCTCTCCCCGATCTCTCTGCTGCACCGTTCTTCCATTTTTTTGGTTGAAGATGCGGATGGAGAAACCAGCACCTCTCGTGAGTATGCCCTTCTTTCTTACAGTGAGAGCACCTTTCTTTGGAATTTTGCCGGTTTTGAAAGTTAGGGTTTTTGAAATTTCTAGCAGCGAGGCCGTGGGTCTCGTGTCCCTCGCCATTTTTGGCTTGTGGGCCACCCATAGTTTGTCGTCTTGTTTCTTCTCGGTGTAGCATGGCTGCGACCGCCGAGTATGAGGGGAGTTCGGCCCCGAGAAGAATTTGCGACCCCACGGCTTCGTAGCTGTCATCTAGACCCGCGAGGTACACAAAAATTTCATCTTCTTGTTGCCTTTTTTGGAGCTCATTGAAATCAGTTGTGATTGGTCGATAAATTTTGAGCTCGTCAAATTTTTTCTTGAGGTGGCCGAGGTATTCTGTGTTGGTCATTGAACCTTGTTTGGCTGTGTGAATTTCTTGTTTGAGTCTAAAGATATGTGCATGGTTTTGTTGTTGGCCGAAGAATGCTTTGACATCTTCCCATAGGCCGTGTGATGTGGTACTGCTGTGAATGAAGAGGTCTGAAATTTGGGGTTCCATGGAATCTAATAGCCAAGCCATGATTTTGTGATCTGTGGCTTGCCATTGTCGCATTGCCTGTTTTTCTTCCTCTGATGGTTTTGCTAGATCTGTGACTTTTGGTTTTGTTTTTTCTCCGGTGATGAATTTGATTTTTTCTCTTCCACTCAGGGGTAGAGTTACTGATTTTGCCCAAGATAGATAATTTCTATCATTGAGTAAGGTATTGGTGAGTCTCGAATGGTTGGTAGCTTCGTTTGTGTGCTGCCCCATTTGTGACATCCTTGCTTTTGTCAGAAATTTCTTCTTGTGGGTTTTTCAGTATTCTTTGCTACTGATATTGGATTATGGAGATTATTGGATTATCGAGCCTTGCTCTGATACCATGTTGAATTTTATGAAATCTGAGGAGAAACTTTTCTATTCATTCACAATGTGTATTTTTGGTACAGTGGGGATTGCTATATATTTTACAATGGCTAATTTAGCCGTTGGTATTATACCGTTGCCTATTATCTATTTTCGGTACCTCTGAACAGTGTACCGTTGGTACCTTTGCCTAAAATAGAATTTGCCTTTTCTACTTTTAATCCTAGCCTATTGATCGATGATGGATGACTGAGATCAATTCCCTCTATTCTTAATCATATTTCCAACAGTTTCATATTTATTTTTTTCTAGAGCGCCAAACAAGATATTTAACAGAACATGTGCGTTAGTGCTGACTTTTATGGAAGTGACAGCTAATAACGCGCTATCTTAGTTAACATTATATTACTCTTCAATAATGGTCATCATGTGACACAACAAGGATCATTCATTTAGGACTTTGCATTAGGTCTTGCTGGCTAGGAGGTTTGTGCAACCCGTGAGCTTGTCGCTGTGTCAGAATGTCAGACTTAAGAAGTATGAGTGGCCTAATTGAGAAGTTAAATAATTATAATTATAGAGACAGACGTACTTGTATGAAGTTATATATGCAAGGTCAGGGCTTGTGGGAGATTGTGGGTGGTGATGAGACCGAACCGCAACCGAATTCTATCTGTTAAGATTACACTCGGTTTCAAGGAAGATCTGTATCTACTCAAATAAGGAAAGAAGAAATTCAAGAAAGAAATCTTATACACACATGGTGAAATCAGCCATAGATAGTTGAAGATTATTTTTCATTCAAAAGTTTTCATATTTAGCATGATTTGATTGTTATACAAAAATGTTTCTGGATGTACAAAAATGTACTTTCCAAAGCACTTTTGCCTCACTCTTTATATTTTATAATAGATTAAACCGTTCTACCAAAATCATTTTTATTGGAATAAATTAGGCTTGGAGAGATAGTGTTAAAAATATAGAGTCATGATCTCAGATTGTATTATCATCATTGATCTAGAATAGAGGGCTAGGATTAAATCAAGGATAAGGGGTACTGTGAACAGTAGAGTACCAACGGTACTGTGAACAGTAAAGTACCAACGGTAATATTAATGGACCGTTGGTACCGTAGTATAAATAGAGAATAGAAGCTTATAAAACTAAGACTTTTTCGATCAATAAAATAATCTCCTCAGAATTCATAAACTCATCATGGTATCAGAGCGGTTCTGATAAATAACCCGATAACCCGATAACTATAATTACCAGTAAAACTGGTAACTTCATAAACCGAAAACAGAAATTCACCAATTAAGCAAGCGTCAAAATGGATCAATGGGGGCAGCAAATCAGTGAAGCTACCAACCCATCGAAGTTAACTCCGACATTGCTCAACGGATTGAATTATCTGTCATGGGCAAAATCAGTAACCATCTCTTTAAGTGGCCGAGATAAAATCGATTTCATCACAGGAGATCATGCAAAACCAAAACCAGCAAATTCAGAAAAACCATCAGAAGCCGAGAAAATCCAAATCCGAAAATGGCAAAAAGAAGACCATACAGTAATGGCTCTCCTATATGGGTCTATGGAGCAACAAATCACAGATTTATTTCTCCAAAGCTGTGAAACATCCAAAGAACTGTGGGACGAGCTCAAAGCTTTTTATGGGCTCACTCACATGTATATCGGCTCCGACTTGAAATCCAACAAGAAAAAAAGGGGTCTCGAACCCACTTAGAATACCTTGCTTCTCTCAAAAAGAAGCACGACGAACTTGATATTTATCGCCCATTCACAACAGACCCGAAAGACCTCAAAAAACGCAAAGAAGAAGATCGGATTTTCTCGTACCAGTCTTGACGCAAATTACGAAGGCATCCGGTCGCAAATCATTCGAGCACCCGACCTTCCTTCCTTTTCCGAAGTGGTAAACCAAATACAACGTGAAGACTCACTGCGAGAGGCCATGGGGGGTCCTCAAGCCAGTCACGGCGAGGGACACGAGCCCCACGGCCATACCTCGCATTTTCCCCAAAATCACCGAAACCCTAACTCTCAAAAATCTCAAAATTGGCAAAATCCAAAGGGAGAGACATGCTCTCACTGCAAAAAGGAGGGGCATAAGGCTGAGAAATGCTACTTTCTCCACCCCAATCTCCGGCCAAAGTGGTGGAGAGAGGAACCGAAGAGAGGCGGAGAAAGAGACGGGAAAAAGAAAGGAATCACAACAATAGAAGGGGGGCGGGTACGCTGCTCAAACCGAAGAAACAAAAAGGCATCAAACCGGTTCGGGTGAACCGGGTTTAACATCTGGCGGGTCATGCGCTGGCGGGTCAGGAGCTGGCGGGTCAGGTGGATCAGTGGATCAAATGCAACACTTGCTGCACCAACTAACCATGCTGCTGTCTCAGAACAATTCTGGTTCTTCATGTGGTATTTTATCAAACTCAAAGAATTTTAATTTATTTAACCAAATAATTGTCGATAGTGGTGCAACCGACCATATGTTTGGAAATATAAAATTCCTTGAGAATATCAAACCATCTGAAATTGACCAATATGTAACCGTAGCAAATGGTATGAAAGAAAAAATTCATGGGGTAGGAGAAATTACTTTGAAAAACAAAAAAATTAAGAATGTTTTATTTTTAAAAACATTTCCTATAAATCTAATTTCGGTAAAAAAACTAACGCAAGAATTTGATTGTAAAATAATTTTCTCACATGAAAATGTAATCTTTCAGGACCGGGTAACCGGGGACAAGATTGGTGAGGGTGTGCTTAAAAATGGACATTATATTTTGGATATAGAAAATTCAAGATTTTGTGCTTCAACAAGCTTGATTAATTACGATAGGTGGCACAAGAGACTTGGGCATCCCTCCAACAAGATTTTAAATAGCATTTTAAATTCCACGAATTCTAGTTGTATTAATTGTGATATATGCAAGTTAGCTAAGCAAACGAGACTTCCCTTCTCACTTTCCACTAATAGAAGTGAAGCTCCTTTTGACTTAGTTCACTCCGATGTATGGGGTCCGGCCCCAATTAATTCTTATAATGGATTTAAATATTTTGTTATATTTATTGATGATTTTTCAAAAGCTATATGGTTGTATTTACTTAAATCAAAAGACGAGGTATTTATATGTTTTAGAGAATTTCTATGCCTTATAGAAACTCAATTCAACACTAAACTTAAAATCTTTAGATCGGATAATGGAACGGAATTTGTAAACAAAAATTTTACCAATCTTTTTAAAGAAAAATGAATTATACATCAAACGACTTGTATAAATACTCCCGAACAAAATGGAGTATCGGAAAGAAAAAATAGACATTTATTAGAAATGACACGTGCATTATTATTTCAAAATAATGTTCCAAAAATATATTGGTCGGATGCCATCCTTTGTGCTACATATTTAATTAATAGACTACCGAGTGTTACATTAAAAAATAAAAGTCCAACTGAAATTCTTTATCAACAAACAAAGAATCTTGATCATTTAAGAATTTTTGGGTGCGTATGTTTTGTTCATATTAAAAGAAAAGATAAATTTGATTTTATGTCAAAAAGGACTATTTTTTTAGGATATTCACCATACAAAAAAGGTTACAAGTGTTATGACCCTATTACAAAAAAACTATTTATTTCTAGAGATGTAATTTTTAATGAAGATGAACCATACTTTAAGAAAGGGGTAGATGATAAACAAAAAAATTCTTTTCGGCCAATGCCACCTTTTTTAGATGATTTAGATTTTATACAAAATGAGGATTATGAAATCGAATCCAATAATGAGGAAGAAGAAATAAATAATAATAATAATAATAATAATAATAATAATAATGATGATAATGATAATGAGGAAGAAGAGAATACTATGGTTAGAAGGTCCATAAGAGTGCGTCAACCATCCACTAAACTCTAGGACTTTATAACCTATTCGGTACAATACCCTATACAAGATTTTGTATCATATGCAAATATTTCACCAAATTATCATGCATTTCTTATCTCTATCCAACAAGAGATAGAACCAAACACTTACCAAGAGGCAATAACCAAACCGGTATGGTGCAAAGCTATGGAAGATGAACTAATGGCTTTAGAAAAAAATGATACATGGAAAATTGTACAACTACCAACAAACAAAAAAACCGTAGGATGTAAATGGGTGTACAAAATAAAATACAATAGTGATGGTACCATAGAACGGTACAAAGCTAGGTTAGTGGCCAAAGGGTATACTCAAACCTATGGTATAGATTATAATGAAACTTTTGCACCGGTAGCAAAAATGAATACCGTTAGAATTTTATTTTCTATTGCGGTAAATAACAATTGGGACTTGTACCAAATGGATGTAAAAAATGCTTTTCTTCAAGGAACACTTGAAGAAGAGGTGTATATGACCCTACCACCCGGCCATAAAATAGAAAACAACTCTAAACTCGTTTGTAGGTTGAATAAATCAATCTATGGATTGAAGCAATCGCCTCGGGCATGGTATGGCAAACTTAGCTCATATTTAAATTCTTGTAATTTTAAAACTAGTAGTGCCGACCATTCTTTATTTACCAAACAAGAAGGGAAAAATGTAACCCTTGTGTTAGTATATGTAGATGACCTAATAATTACCGGAAATAATTTAGAAGAAATTAGCAAAATCAAATCCAAATTAAAAGAAAAATTTGATATCAAGGATTTAGGATATTTAAAGTACTTTTTAGGAATAGAAGTAGCTTCTTCCAATAAAGGCCTATTCCTTTCTCAAAGGAAATATACCTTGGATTTGTTGAAGGAAACCGGAAAATTAGGTTGTAAACCGGCCTCCACACCTATAGATAACAAATATAAATTAAATACCGAGGATGGTGAACCCTTAGAGGACATAAGCCAATTTCAAAGACTCGTAGGAAAACTAATTTACCTTACGGTAACCCGTCCGGATATTTCCTTTTCGGTAAGTCAAATTAGTAAATTCATGCATTCCCCAAAAACACCCCATTTAGAAGCCATAAATAGAATATTAAGATATTTAAAAGGAAACCCCGGAAAAGGCATAAAAATGATGAACAATAATTCTAACGAAATATGTGGCTATTCCGATGCAGATTGGGCCGGTAGCTTTGATAGAAAATCCACCACCGGCTTTTGTACATTTGTAGGCGGGAATTTAGTCACATGGAAGAGCAAGAAACAAAATGTCGTAGCTCGATCGAGTGCGGAGGCGGAGTACCGAGCTATGGCATCCACCGCAAGCGAATTGATATGGATTAAACAACTACTTAGAGATATGGGCATTAAAAATGATCAACCTATGAAGATGTATTGCGATAATAATTCCGCTCGTCATATCGCATCGAATCCCGTGTTTCATGAGAGAACGAAGCACATAGAAGTGGATTGCCACTTTATTAGAGAAAAAGTCCAAGCCAAAGAGATAGAGACACCGTTCGTATGTAGCAAAGAACAACTTGCGGATGTTTTTACCAAAGGATTGGACCCGACGAATTTCGAGACTATCAATAGCAAGCTAGGATTGCACGACCTATACCTTCCTAGCTTGAGGAGGAGTGTTAAAAATATAGAGTCATGATCTCAGATTGTATTATCATCATTGATCTAGAATAGAGGGCTAGGATTAAATCAAGGATAAGGGGTACTGTGAACAGTAGAGTACCAACGGTACTGTGAACAGTAAAGTACCAACGGTAATATTAATGGACCGTTGGTACCGTAGTATAAATAGAGAATAGAAGCTTGTAAAACTAAGACTTTTTCGATCAATAAAATAATCTCCTCAGAATTCATAAACTCATCAGATAGCTAGTGTGGTTCCAGGTAATTAGGCTTGGAGACTATTATCAACTTCCAAAAATGTATTACCCAAATCAATTTCATATATATAACGAAATATATATATATATATATATATATATATATATATATATATATATATATATCTTCTGTTAATGAGTATTCTTCGGGACAAAGGATCATTTCATGTGAAGCACACATTATGGAGATTCATTTCTGTGTTTCTCAACGGTCTTGTTAGCGGCCAATATCTTATTATATTACTGCCTCTTCTGGCAACAGAGTAATCACAGGCACATTCTCCGCATTGTAGGCTGCCAATAGCTTTAAAGTCTTCTTCCAATTTTAATTTGTTATTCAATCCTTGAGGAAATGTCAATTAATAATTTCTCATTCTCAACTACTTTTTGAGATGGGTATCTTCCATTGAAATGAGTATTAAGTATTATTATTTCAAGGCGGCTTCATAACTTCTCTAAGCATCTAACGATAAACTAATAATTCAATTTATGTTAAATCAAATTTACACATAAATAATTAGATGACTAGATAGAATTAAAATTTCAAAATTGAATACATATTGTGGCTACCCAAACTTGTACAATATATTTTACTCATCTATCATGAAATATCACTTTCTGAAACTCATCTTTAATTTTACGTTAACATTCCTTCTTCTCCTAATCGATCAAATGAAACCAAAAAAATAAATAAAAAGCGTGACCTTTGTTATTAATAGGTATGATACGGGCATAATATTCGTGAGAGAACCCTAATTAATTAAAGTCTGCTATGTTTACAGTTTAGACTTTAAAAATATAATTATTTGCCAATTATCTATTTTGGATCATGTCTATTTCCTTATTTAGATATGATTAATTATATGTAAAGTCGGCATTAATTTTTAGGAGCCTGATAATTGCCCCCGAAACAAATCATCGAGCGCTCCGCCAAGTATTTAATGTCTAACTTTAAATTCCAGCAGTCATATTCAACCTTTTAAAGCTATGTTTATAACATTTTAAATCTAGGTAGTTTTAACTCGTAACTACGTACTTTTTTCTTCAAGCTAAAAAAATGAAAGATTTCTTTCACCCACCTTTTTTTTCCTCTAATATATTAAAATTAATTGAGAAGTCCTTAGTGACACAACTACAAATCTGCAGTCTTATAATTAACGAGTAATGTATTATGATTGCTCCAAGTGCCCTTAATTAAACATTCTTCTTTCGTTTTGTATTAGTACTGATAGAAGAATTTCATTTTTATAAAAGAAGGTTTATAAGTTAATTTTTATACATTCATTTTCTTCGTGTTTTGGCCGCTTAACTTTATATGTATCGAAGGTTTATAATGTATTATGATTACTCGTGAAATAGATCGATTTCAACGGTTTGGATTCATCATTCCATCGCTCGCTTTACTTGCCAAAAGCGCTTCCATTCTCTGCCTCACCTCACAAGAATAAAATTTATGCCCTTCAATCCCACAAAAACCACATTTTACCGTCTTCAATGCCTTCCTTTGTGCCTCTCTTATGTCAACAGCCTGTTCCCAGCTTGCCGCTAGCATTACCGCCTCATCTAATGTCGCTGGCCGTTGTGGCGCTACCCTCTCCTTTAGTTCCTCCCTCAAACCATCAATGAAAATACCTTTGAGTATGTCTTCGCTCATTCCGTGTTCCGGCCATTTTTTCAGAATCCATAGCATGCGGACATGGTAGCGGGTCACTGTCTCGCTGTCTGATTGACGGAGACGAACCAGTTCGGTGCGGGATTGGTTACTGAAGTCTGGTGGCTGAAAAGCTGATAAAAAGGCCGAGCGGATGTCCTCCCAAGGCAGAGATGGATCAATGAAAAGGTCATACCTGTTACAAGAAGAAAGAGTTGATTCAGAGGAAATTATTTCCAAATAGTCACTTGTAGACCACGATTAGCTAGTCTTGTAATAATTTTTTTTCCAAAGTTCTTGCCAACACAAAGTTTAAATAGACAAACAACCAATAAAATTGATATATCATACAAAACAAAAATTAAGACCCTACTTCAAAAATAAGATAAAAGAAAAAAGAAAAAAAAAATTGACTGCACTTGAGTGAAATGAAACAATAATTAATAATTTCATATAAGTGATAATCACATATATCAGATATCCGTAGGAAAACACTTCATTGTTAAACAAAATAACAACAACAAAAACCTTAACCACCATATATAGTATATTATAAATTTTAATTAAAAATAACAACATGCATGCATGCCAAGTATTGCAGAACCATATATAACGGAAAGAACTAGAATAAGTATAGAGAAGCCGGAATCAACAACTAGGATGATTTATCATTTAAGTACCATAGACCAGCATAAGAGTCAAGAGAAGCTGGAAAGATATGAGCAGCGACAGCCGGCGAGGCTGCGTTATTTACACGGCATACACAGTCGAAGCGGAGTAGATGCGCAAACGGGCACTCATCGAGCTCTCCACTGAAGACTGGCAGCGGTGCCACAGGGATGTAATCCGGAGTTGCGTACGGGGCATTGCTGGATGCATAGGCAGGAGAGTAGCAGATGATGACGTGGCGGTTCGTTCGTCGTAGGATTTGGAATTCTCGGTTGGGGATTTGGTGAGGGGAGGAGATGGAGGAGTGGAGTGGCGATGGCGGCGGCGCCGGTGGCGCCGGTTTAAGGGTTTGGTGGTGCGAGAGGGGCCCATAGTTCAGAGAGACAAGAGGGAACGACAAAAAGACGTCTGGGTTGAGGTATAAAAGAGCGCAGGGATCGGCTCACATACGATCACTGCTCTGGGCCGTCCAATTTAAATCCGCACGAATATTAAAGGTGCCCGTGCATTACAGGCGTGAGCCAGATTGACCCGGATTCTGATCGGACGGCCCAGAGCTATACTGAAAAATTGAGTTAACTCGGAGCAAATCCAGGAGCAAATCCTAGGAGCCTTCACTGATAATGGATTAATTGAATTTGACAATCGTTAAAAGTAATTATAATCTTAAAATCTGATAATTAAAATATAATTTATATTATACATACACTGTAAACGGAAAGTATTAAAATTAACAAATTTTACTGTTTATCAAATAATTTAAAATTTATAAAAATAATATGTATTTAACAGTATTTGATGAAACATCGAATAATTTTGATTAATTGAATTGTACTAAAATGTATACACAATTAATTTATAAAAAAAAAATTTCATTTATACAAAAACAATCTTGATTCCATTATTAAAATTGTCAAATGAAAGCATCGTGAATGCATCATAATTTTCAAGTTTTTAACACAATATGCATGTGATTGAAGAAGTCTGGAGCAATGACATGAATGGATCTTTGAGTTTTGATGTGTGCAATTTTCCAGGAAAATCAACACTAATAAAATGAGACGAAAATATATGAATAACCTTATACCGTATGTATAGGGATGTTCATTGAGCCGAAATTTTTATTAATATTCAAAATATTTATTTAATTTCAAAATTTACACTCTGTTTAATAAGATTTTAAAAACTATTCAAACTGCAAATTTATTTTCCAGATTTAGGCGCATAAAACCGCAGATTTATTTCCCGGTTTTTGGAATTCCAAAACCGCAAACAAAAAATGTGGTTTTGGAATTCCAAAACCGAAATTTTAATTTGCGGTTCAAGTTTTTTTTTTAAACAGAAAATGTTATAAATTATTTCTTTTTTGTATTGAAATATTAGAAATATTTCTTTGAAAATAGATGGAAATACTATATAATTCGATTTATTAGAAAGACTGTGACAAATAACCTGGATCAACATTTTTCAAGCCGGATTTTTCGGCAGTAAGAAAAATTAAAATATTTTTTTGTGTGTTATTGGAAAAAAACATATAAATGTTTTTATCTGAGTTATTGATCCTGGTTCAAAAGTTACTTCTAGATAAATACAGAAAATATTGTGATCCTTCTATTTTTGAAAAAAAAATAAAAGGAAAAGCGGCTAATGGCTATGCTCAAATCGAAGATGCGAGAATTTGAATTAATTACACTAGTATGCTGAAATCTATACAAGTGGCTAGGGGTGCCAAATGACACTCTTTTATTCGTTTATGACTCGTACTGTATCCGATAAGTCAGGTACGGGTAATATTTTTTTTTTCTAAACTTATCGGGTAGGAGTACGGGTAATGATTTTTTTTCGTTATCTAAACGGGTAAGGATACGGACAAAGTCTATTTCGTACCCGTTACCCTCGAGTAATTATAACAAAATTATATATATTATATATAGTAATAAGCATTGAAAAAAATACTTTAATTGGTTTACCTGTTTTTAGTATGATCATTTTTTTGTCAATAAAGTACTGTACATGTATGAAATAAATGTATATGTTTTAATATTTTATTTAATAAATAATAAAAATAATTATTATATTAGTATTACCTGTATTTATCCGTTACCATTTTATTATCCGACAACTATAACTGATAAGAGTAGGTACGAGTAAGATAATTTGTAGCGGATAAAAGTATAATACGAGTAAGAACAATTTATATACGGTATGAAAATGCTTCCACCCGACTCTTACCGTACCCGTTGACACTCTACTAGTGGCTTTATAGGTCAGCATCACGACTTGTATGAGATTTATATTATATGCATGGCTCATATTAATTTCCGTCTTTCCCTTTGTTTGTTTTTTTTCGGGAGAATTTTATGTATACTCTCAATAACTATATGAAATTACATATTTCCTCCTCTAAAGTTTCTAATATTATATTTACCTTTCTAAATTTTAAAAACTCACAGACATACTCAATTTATTGTCTTTCTATTAAAACACATTTTAAGTTTCTACAATACCCATTTTACTATTTATTAAAAACAAAAATGTGTAGTATGTGATGAAAAATGTCAGTTTTTGAGGACAAATTGGTCATGGTCATTTTTCTACTCTTGACACTTATTCAAACATATACCTAAATGTCACTGTATATGAGTTAAAAGTAGAGAAATGACTCATTTGTCCTCGAAAATCAACAAATTAGAAGACTCACATTTTTTTTAAGGTTAAGATGGGTACTTTATATATATGTAAAATGTGTTTTAATATTAAAGACAATAAAATGAGGACGAGAACTAGTGTGTTCTTTAAGTTCACCAAGTCATTTTATAAACTCAACTCTAAAATCTATCAGATTGGTTTTAAATGACAAATCTAAACCGTTGAAATACTTCTATTTTACAGATGATGCGTCTACATATAAAAATTAAACTTTCAAATTAATTTAGTATAAAGTCAAGCGGTCAAAATTAGAAGGTTTATAAATTAATTTTAATGCATTCATTTTTTTGAATGTTTTTTTACAACTTGACTCTAAACAAAATTAATTCAAAAATTTAAAATTTTCTCATGTAGATGCATCATTCGTAAGGTAGATGGATTTCAACGGTTTGAATTCGTCATTTGAAGCCAATCCGATGAATTTTAGAGTTGATTTTACAAAGAGACTTGGTGACTTTAAGAACACCATAGTTCTACTCTAAAATGAGTATATTTGTGATTTTTTGAAATTTAGATGGGTAAATATGATATTATGAACTTTTGAAGAGAAAATACGTAATTTTGATGTTTTTAAGATACACGTAATTTTGAGCTCCGTTCAATTACATGTGTGGGCAAGATTGGCTTGGATTCTGATCGGACGGTCCAAAGCTAAACTCAAATGGAGCGTTAATGTAGAGAATGCAAACTCAACGCTGTCTGTGAAGATGTTCTGGAGAGCCAATTTAGCAGTTAAATGTATTGAAAATTTGGTTCTGGAGAGCCAATGCAGATTCGATGGACATCATATTAAATTTGGTTCGATGTCCGGTTAAAAATGTTCAATTTATATCAAAGATTATACGAACTCAATCAGAATAAATTTTAAAAATATTCACATAAATCTTTATGTAAATGAAACGATTCTGATCGAACATCAAATTAAATTTGATCTGATACCTATTAGACCACCCTGATTCTTTTTACCACATTTTGATAGCACTCTTACTGTTTTTTTTTTTTAAAAAGAAAAAACTCAGCCACCATTGAAGAAAAAAAAACACACACATTCTGGATCCCAAAAAACTTTCATTTATAAAGTTTGAATCCTAATTTTTTTTTCCGAATCCATACGTGATATTGGAAAATGAAGGTACTCGATCTTTTTTTATTTATTATTTAATAATAATTTCTATAAATAAAAAATTCCCCATGCCACCATCATTATAGAGAAAAGGTTTCTATACCCAGAGACTCATCCCCGGATTATCCCCAAACTATTCAGATAGAGTTCCAACTGATTTAAACCGTCGTTAACGGTAATTGTGGTCCCCACAATAACGTCCTTTAAAACCTGTTTTCCCCGCATATTTCCTTTTTTTGAATTTCCTTTTCTGTTCGCGATCTCTTCTTCCTTTTCTGTTCCCGATCTCGTGGCGATTTTGTGGTGATTTTGTGGCGAGAGCGATAGACTTCAGGCGGAAGCCTTCAGGCGTACGACGGAACCTCGCCGAGAGCAAAGTATCACGGCGACGGAATCTTCAGGCAAACGACGGAGTCTTTAGGCGACGGATCAAGCTTCAGGCGACGGAAGCTTCAGGCGAAGAAATCGAAGTACAATTTCAGTGAGTTCTTTGCTGATCTATTTAAGTTTCCTTCCTTCTATTGAAATCAAAATTACACCGATCGTTTTGTTAATTTCATTTTTTTTATTTGAATTGAATTCCCGATCTATTTAAGTTTCTTTTGTTGAAAACAAAATTACACCGATCGTTGTCTTAATATCGTTTTTGTCAGTTGTTTGATTCATTTTGTATTTTGTTTCACAGTATTCGATTTCACGTTCGAATTCATCAGAGTCGATTTGGATTGAAGGCTAGTAGTGAACTTTAAATTCGGTGAGTTATTTAATGATTTTATTTTACAGGATTGATGCAATATATTTACAGGTTGTAGTTATTATTTTACACGATTGTTTTGTTTAGGATTCACTTTCGATTCTGATTTAATGCCAGCAGTAGTTATTTAGTAATTTACAGGATTCATGGAATACATTTACAGGTTGTAGTTATTATTTTACATGATTCATGCAATACATTTACAGGTTGTAGTTATTGTTTTACAGGATGCATGCAGTAGATTTACAAGATATAGGTACAATTTTACAGGATTCATGCAATAGATTTACAGTTTCACAGTAAATCATAGGATATATGTACTTGTTTAAAATTCCAGTATTTATCTATTAACTTTAATGTATGGATGGATTTTATTACAGGATATATTGATCAGTTGTAAAAGTTATGTACAGTACTTTATAGGATATATTTAACAGTTTTACAGGATATGCAACAATTTACAGGATCTATTAATACTTTTTGGGATATATGTACTGTTCGCGCAGAAGCGCAACACAAGTTTCGGTACGCTTGAGGGCGTACCTTTTAAAACCGCGTTTACACTTCACGAGTAAGGGTTGCAAGTGCACAACCCCTATCGAGTAGTATAATCGGGTATCGATCCACAGGGACGGACAATTACTAGGTTAGAATCTACCTAACTCGATTAAAAACTAGAAGTGAGAAAGATTTGGTTTGGTATTTAATTTCCTAAAAAGGTCAATTCAAACAATTCAAACAATTCAGAAAGATGTAATAAAATGCTAGAAGAAATGTAAATTGTGTTTTGATTATGGATAAAAGGCGTTTCCAGGGTTTCAGACTTCATCTATGATCTGCCTCTAGTGGTACGGCCCGTACCAAGTCGGTACGGCTAGGCCGTACTTAACTTGGTAAGGCAAGGCCGTACCACTCTGGTAAGACCCGTACTGGCTTCCCATAACAGAGCTTACCAGTTCGAGTTGATGCATTTCCTTGCTGGTACCTTGTGCTAAACTCTTTGGAAAGGTTCAATTGACCATACCTAAGGTTCCTAAGCCTCAACTGTCGTTTGTTGGATCAAGATCTAGGTTGGAATGCAATTGATTGCCTTTTAGGGATTTCTACACCTCAACTCTCGTGTGTTGGTACAGATCTACCCTAACTGGTTGATTGGAGACCTAAGGCACCCTCTAATCTGTCGATTAGAGGAGAATTCAACCTCTCGGCTTCAATTCGAACAAGTCTACCCTAAACAATTGATTTGGTTGAGAGATTGAGATGATCACATGACCTTGATAGGTTCGATCTAAACCTAGAGGTTCATCATACACAATCACAGCAATCAAAGCAAAAGATAGCAATGAAATCACAATCAATCAATCAAAAGAGTTCATACAAGATACAAGTCAAAGAAAGTCAAAACAAATCAAGAATCCATCTCTAAACCCTAGAAACTAAAATAACTACTCACAGCACATGATCTGATCTAAAAATACAATAAAAGGGATAGAGATAGCCATGGATCGAAGGGATCGAGAGGAGGAAGCTAGATCCGTCGAGTTTCGCCTCTTTCCTCTTCCTTCCTTCTTGCTCCCAGCTCCTTAGCTCTCTTTCTCTCTCTTACTGTGCTCTCAAATAGATCTGGAATGGAATGAATGTCGAAATTGGAGAGTTCCCCGCTTTAAATAGCCTCTGCCAAAATTTGAATCTGTCAGGCCGCCTTTAGGTACGGCCCGTACCAAATTGGTACGGCAAGGCCGTACCAGGCGTGATGAGCTGAAAAATGGCTAAGTCCGGTAAGACCCGTACCAAACTTGGTAAGGGCCGTACCAGATCATCCCAAATCGTTGTTTCTTCGTGTGTTTTTCTCCAAGCCTGCAGAAAACAAACAAACACTCAGCAGTACCAAATTCTAAAGATATATCGATGAAATGCACATGATTATGGTGAATTAGGGCACGAATCTGGTACTAAAACATGCCTAAAATAGACTAAATATGCGAGGTATCATGTACTATGCAACAGTTTAACAGTTTTACAGGAAATTACTTTATAGGATATATTTAACAGTTTTACATGATAGAGGTATTATTTTACAGTATATGTCCAATTGTTTTCACAGATCTGTTGTTATCTGGAATATTTGATTGTCTGCTTTTGTTGTGGTGTCTTACATTGTTTATGATTCATATTTACAGTTTGTATGCAATGGATTTTGACTTAAATGAAGATCTGGGAAGTGATATTTCTGTAGCTAGTGTTCTTCAAGTTGATCAAGTTGTAGAAGATAGAGTTGTACGTGAATGGGATTTGAATGTACAACCTGAGATTTTGAATACAGAAGTAGAACTAGAAGTAAGAGAGGGGTCAGGAGAATCTGAGATTCATCAATTTGATTTGAATGTAGAACCAGAATCGAATGTAATTTTAGATACAGTAAGACAGCAATCAGGAGAGTTAGAAGTTGCTGAAAACCAGATAGTTAGTGCTCCTGTTGTTGGGGATGATTTTGATTCTGTTGAGGAAGCGTACGATTTCTGGAAACTTTATGGTTTTCAGACTGGTTTTGGTGTGTGCAAGAGGACATTTCACAAGAAGGGGGGGAATGTGGTTGATTTCAGATTTGAATGCACTAAGTTCACAGAAAAACGCGAAAAAGTGGAAGAAGGAGAGCCTTTTCCAGAGAGGCGGAGGCCTTCTGGAAACTCAAACTGTAAGGTTTTCTTGAAAATTAAATATTCTCAGTTGACTGGATCTTGGAGAGTAGACAAGTTGTTTCTGGAGCATAACCATGAACTGACTCCCGGTTCATCCTTTCTCATTCCGGGTTATCGGTATATTCCAAAGAGATTTAAGGATATGCTCGAATTTAACTCAGATCAAGGGTTGTCGCTAGCAAATAACATTGAGCTGGTGTTAAAGATGGCTGGTGGGTATTTTAAGGGAACTTTTACACGAAAGGATGCTCGAAACCACATTGATAATTATAAGAGGGGCAAATTGAGGGCTCTTGGTGGGCATGATGCTAATTTATTAGCGGATTATTTCGAGAAGAAGCAGCTGTATGATTCAAATTTCTGGTATACATACAAGCATACAAATGATGCTCATTTATGGAATATTTTCTGGGCCGATGGACGAGGTCGTGCAGCCTACAAATATTATCATGATGTCGTTGTTATGGATGCCACATACCTTACAAATAGGTATTTTTTATTTATATCAATTTTCCAGTATTTATCTAATTGTTGTACAGGATATATACATTGCTTTTACAGGATATATGAATCAAGTTCAAAGGGTATGTACAATATTTTGCAGTATATATTTAACAATTTTACAGGATAGGTGCAACAGCTTACATGATCTATGCATTGTTTTTCTTGTATTCTGTTTTACATCATATGTACTGTATTTTTACATTATATATTCTTTAGTTTACAGGATGTATGCATTTGTCTTCACATATCTCTTGTTATCTGAATATCTGATTTTACCGAATATTAAAAATTGTTTTCCAGGTATGATATGGCGCTTGTTCTGTTTGTTGGTGTCAACCATCACTAGCAGACAGTAATTTTCGCTTGTGCTCTACTTGGAAGAGAGACTGAGGAGGACTATAAATGGTGAATGGAGAAATTCGTAGCTTGCATGAACGGTGTCAAGCCTGGCGGTATCCTGACAGATCAGTGCCCAAGTATTGAGAAAGGCGTTCGGTATGTTTTGGGAGATGACACTGTCCATAGGTAATGCTTTCAGTGGTTTATATTTGCAATATTTATCTAAGAGGTTTACAGGATATGTACATTTTTTTACAGGATATAGGAATCAAGTTTGGATGTTATGTACAGTAGTTCATATGATATACTTAACATTTTTACAGGATATGTGCAGCAGTTTATAGGATTTATGCATTTTGTTTTCTTTTATTGTTTTTACATGATATGGTGAATAGTTTTACCCTATATAGGCAGTAATTTACAGGATATATCCAATTGTTTTCACAGTTGTCTTGTTAGCTGAATGTCTGGTTTTACTGATTAGATACTATTTCCTCCACCAAATAGGTACTGTGCTTGGCACATTCTTCATAAATTACCAAGTAAATTCGGTGGGCAAGATGATAAGGAGGCTTTAACCTATTTGGTTAAGGCAACAGTATACGAATCCAAAACTCCATTGGATTTTGAAGAAAATTGGAGGAAGCTGATGGTGGAAATTGGGTACGAAGATGCACCGTGGTTTAAAAGTATATTCAGACAGAGGCGTAAATGGGTGCCAGTTTTTTTGAATGACAGATTTTGGGCTGGTATGAATACCACCCAAAGGGTTGAGAGTATGAATGCCTTTTTTGATAATTATCTCCGGTCTAAGGCAACATTGGTTGAATTCGTGGTCAATTTTGAGTCTGGTTTGAGTAGGATTTGGGAGAGAGAGCATTTTATGGACCATAAGGACAAGACCACAACACCCGTGTTGATTTCTGATTTAGAATTTGAGAAACAATTTTGTAGTTTATACACGAATACGATATTCTATAGGTTTCAACACGAGGTTAGACAATCTGTGAATTTAACTTGTGTTTTTAAACTGCAACTGGAAGACTCTACAAAGGTTTATGAAGTTCAAGATATTTTTGGAAATATCTTTGAGGTACAGTACAAGGATCAGCTGAAAGAAGTTTTTTGTATTTGCAAAAAATTTGAGTCTTCTGGTATTGTTTGCGCTCACTCGATCATGGTTTTGAAGCATGAGAAACAATTGCATCTTAATGATAAGTACTTGCTTGATCGATGGAGGAAGGACAAAATTCGATTCGATTTGATTCCTGCTGCATGTCCTGATGGTGGAAGTGTTGAAATTAATAGGT
Organism: Carex myosuroides; assembly: GCA_028015225.1. Lineage (NCBI taxonomy): Eukaryota > Viridiplantae > Streptophyta > Magnoliopsida > Poales > Cyperaceae > Carex > Carex myosuroides. Next base: position 341,487 of record CM051476.1, read on the forward strand.
AACAACTGAAATTTTGAAGGATTTACTTACTATTTTTACAGTATTGGTGATGATGTGGTTTTGTATTCTTATGTGAAATCATGTTTCAATTTCTTGCAGGAGGTATGATCTGACAAGGAAGATGAATCCAATAGTTGAAGATTTCCTCAACTTTGGTTGTGTCAGTGATGACAATGAAAATAAAGTTCTTAATGGACTAGAAGATCTTCTAAACAGACTAAAAGGTTTACTTTTGAATATTGCAAAAAATGATTTTTTAATTGTTTGGTATTGCACTTCTTTATTATGTTCCTTATTTCATTTTTATTTGTTTCAGGAGATGTTGAACAGGTTGTAGATGGTACAAGTACAATTGATAATGGTGGATCTGGAGGAAGGGCTTCTAAAGGGAGGGGAAGTGGTGCATCAAGAGAAGAAGTCTGTGATGGTTCAACAGTCCCCAGAAAACGAGCCAGAGGTAGAGGGAAAGGTATTGCAAGAATCTTTTAAAGTATTGTATTAAGTTGTTTACAGTATTTGTAGAAGTAATTTGCAGGATTCACATCACTGTAATTATTTTGACAGGCTAGGCGGTAATTGGTCAAACAAATTGTGATGTAACTTCAACTGGCACAACTACAGGAAGAGGTAATACTGTAATTAATTTGTATAGTTGTTAACATGTTTTGTCAGTATTAATTGTACGATGTTATTGTATTTGTTGAAAGTTTTGAAGTATTGTCCTGTCTTGTTTACAACATTTGTGGAAGTAATTTACAGGATTTGTGCAAGTAATTTACAGGATTGAAACAATTGCATTTTGGCTTGTTGTTGGCATATTTAATCTTCTTCATAATAATTTACTTGTTATATTAGGTGATCCAATTACTCATGATTGGGATGCACTCATTGCTAGACTTGGTACAAATCAAGCTGTAATTCATGAAAGAAATGGGGAGTCAATGCCTGGTTCTATTGGTAGAGGTATCACATATCTTGTATATATTGTGTTGTTTATTGAAAGATTTTACCACATTAGTCTCTTATATTTACAGTATTATTATTATAGGTGAGCAAATTCTTTTGCATCCTTCGTCAAGTAATCATGAAGAAGTGAATACCACTGCCAATGAAGTACTAAATTCTGCACCATTGATAAATATATTTCCACCGCAGAAATCAAAAAGAAAGGGACGACCACCGAAACATGCTTATAAGAACCCGATGGATGTAAATGTGAAGAAGAATCGCACACAATCAATAGTAGGGAATAAATAGTAGGGAATAAATAAATTTTTGAAGATATAAGGGAGTAATATAATTTTTATGAGAAAAAAATGTAATTTTCAAGATTTTTTTTTCCAGTGAGATGTTTGTAAATACATTTGTTTGTTTTTTTAACATTGTTGGATGTACAAAATTATATGTTTGCAACTGGCAATTTAGCTGTTGATTTAGATTATTTGTTCGCATTGTTGAAAATAAATTAATTCAGATTTCATTGTTAAAAGTAAAATGATTAATAACATAAATTGGTGCAATTAATAAATTGGAATGTTTTATAAGTTTTATAGAATAAATTTACAAGATTTATTGGAATAATTTACAGTTTTCTTATTGAATAATTTATTAAAGCAACACTAGTCATTATGTCAATACTGTAAACCAACTATGTGTATATTATAAACCCTCTAATTGTATGCTGGTAAAATGATTAATAACATAAATTGGTGCAATTAATAAATTGGAATGTTTTATAATTTTGATAGAATAAATTACAAGATTTATTGGAATAATTTACAGTTTTCTTATTGGTGAAAATAAATTATTTCAGATTTCATTGTTAAAAGTAAAATGATTCATAATATAAATTAATAAATAGGTTGTATAACTTTTATAGAATTAAATTACAAGATTATTCATCATATAAATTGGTGGAATTAATAAATGGGAATGTTTTATAACTTTTATAGAATTAAATTACAAGATTTATTTACTTAATTTGCAGTATTCTTATTAAATGAATTTGTCTACAGTTCTGTCAAGTTCAGTTTCAACTGGAGACGATTAGTATTGTGGTCCCCAATTTATTAGAATTTAAACACCAGAAGTTATACTTTGCGCCATTTCATTCGGACCATTTCATATGATCTAACTATATCACCCTAACTAAAACTATATAACACTCGTTATATATGAACCGTTGCCATTTTCGTCATTTTCCGACTGGAGTCCGACTAAACCCCGACTGGAGTCCGACTAAACCTCGTCTAAACCCTACTCTCTCTCTCTCTCTCTCTCACTCTCTCACTCTCTCACGCTCTAGCAAAATCTCTCAGTCTGTCGCAAAATCTCTCGGTGCCGACTTAGCGATTATCACTCTCTCACTCTCTCGCTGTCAATCCATCCCCAGTGGATCGCCATTTCCCTCAATCCCTACTGATTTCTCTCTACTGTCACTGGATCTGATTTCTCTCTCACTTCGCGATTTGAAGAAAACGAAGAAAACAGCGAAAGGTTGTGAGATTTTACTTTATTTTCATCAGATTTTGAGATATTTTACTTTATTTTCATCAGATTTTGAGATATTTTACTTTATTTTACTCTATTTCCCTACTGATTTCTATCTATCGACACTGGATCTGATATTTTACAGTAATGCACTGATATTTTACAGTAATGCACTGATATTTAAATCGCTTTGTCTTTATTTTCATCAGTTTGTTAGTGAAATGGGAGAAATTGTTATTTAAATCGCTACACTTGTTAATTTCAAGTTTCCATTTGTTAATTTTAAAGTATTGATTTGTTAGGGTTACAGTATTTCTCAGATTTTGTTTTTTCGATCTTTTAGTTTTATACTAATACACTGATATTTTAAAGTATTGATTTGGTATTTCACAGTATTGATTTGTTAGGGTTACAATATTTCTCAGATTTTGCTTTTTCGATCTGTTATTTCATACTAATACACTGATATTTGAAAGTATTGATTTGGTATTTCACAGTGTTCATTTGTTAGAGTTATAGTAATTATTTTACAGAATTTTTGATCTAATGTTTAATGAAAATTTGTTTTTCAGATGCATCGGAGAAAGGAACTCGTTCTTCTCCAAGATTTGCTAGTAAGCAGTCCAAAGGTAAGTGTTATTCTTTACAGTATGCAGTATAATTTTGTCAGGTTTTGTGATATTGTTTTTTTACAGATCAAATGAAAGAAAAAAATAAAGGAAAGGGTAAATCTGCAAAGGTTATGTATTAGTGAGTTGTAAAGGTTAGGTATAGTACTTATAAGATATATTTAACAGTTTTATAGGATATATGCAAAAAGTTTACAGTATGTATGCAATTTTTATTACAGGATGCAATTTATAGGATATTTATAACATTTGTACAGGATATGTGCAACAGTTTACAATATTAACTTTGGTTAATCATATTTATAGGATATGTTTAGTAGTGTTATTTTACATTATTCATTGGTAATTTCACATTATTGTCAGAGTTATTTCACAGTATAGTAAACAAACTCTAAATTTTTTCTCAGATGCACGAAAGAGAATGAAGACGGGGAAGGGTAAAGATGCTGTCAGTAAATATTCTCAATTTGAACAAGGTATTGCTTCTTATTTTTCTTTAAAAGATTATTCACAGTAATTTACATCATTTGTTAGTAATTTAACAGTAAATCTGTTTAACAGTTGTATTAGAGAATGAAATTTATAGAATACACAGAACTATTTTACATGATATGTGCTACATTTTACAGTATTCATTTTGATTATTAATAGTTACAGGATATGCTTACCAGTAAGTTTAGCAGTTTGTTAAAGGTTGTATTACTCAGTTCTAAAGGTTATGTACAATACTTAATAGGATAAAATAATATTTTTACAGGAAATATGTCTTAATTTTACAGTATATATCTAGTAAGTTTACAGTATGGATCCCCAATTTATTAGAGTATGCAATTTTATAGGATATATAGAACTATTTTACAGGATATGTCTATTATTTTACAGTATTCACTTTGTTGTTCATAGTTACAGGATACATGCAGTATTTATCTAGTAAGTTTACAGTATTGATGCAATTTGTTAAAGGATGTATTACTCAGTTGTAAAGGTTATGTACATTACTTAATAGGATATACTTAACATTTTTAAAGGATATGTGTATTAATTTTACAGTATATAGCTTGTAAGTTTACAGTATGGATCCTATTTATTTAAGTATTCAACTTATAGGATATATAGAACAATTTTACAGGATATGTTGACCATTTTACAGTATTCACTTTGTTCCTCATAGTTACAGCATACAGTATTGATCTAAAAGTCCAGTATTTATCTACTAAGTTTACAGTATTGATCTAGTAAGTTTACATTATTTATCTCACTACAACTTTGTTTTTGTTTTGCAGCCAAGAAATTGGATAGATATGGCATAGTCACCAACAAATGTGTTGTTGACGTTGCCATGACATTTATCCACGGTCAAGTTTTTCACAAATTGACCGTGGAACATCGCAAGCTCCTATTTTCCACACCCTTCCTCCATCTTTTTGTAATTCCCAAAAAAATGCAAGTGTCCAATGCGATATTGCATACCATTTTAACAAAATATAACAATGAACACGGTTATTTTCTTTTTCAAGAGAAAAAATTGTATTTCACCTCTGGAAGTGTATCTCACTTCATTTGTCTGCCGTCGAAGGGTGACGTTGTTGACCTAAGTCAGGTAAGGAATTCAACGTCACTTCTTCGTGAGAGGTATTTTGGGAGAAAATCCCAAATCAGGAGGCAGGAGCTGGAAAAAGTCATTGTTCAACTTCTAGACAATGAGGCATCAACACCAAGAGATGTGGTTTCTCTCTTGGTGTTGTATTTGTTTACAACAATTTTGTTCCCAAACACTGCTAGGAGTGTCCCTCTGCATTTGTTCAGGTACGCAGAATTAATATGGAAGTTGATATCTTATATAATCTTTTGAATTAATTCTAATATAGTATACCTCAACCTTTTTCAGGTACGCCGAGCGTCTTGAACATTTGCCAAAATACAATTGGGGTGCAACAGTTTATAACATGCTGCATACCCACATTCCGAATGCTGCCATATGGTGCAAACTTCAAGATATGTCAGATGTTGACATGACAGATGATGAACCAGAAAGCCAGACGCAGACATCAGCGAAGGAAAGTGGCTACCTGCCAGGCTGTTCACTGGCACTAATTGTAAGTTTTTTTGCAAATATATAATTATAATTTTGATACACTAATTTTATAGGATATATATCTTACTTTTACAGGATTCATACAGTAGGTTTATAGTATTCACATTGGTTATGTACAGTGCCTTATAGGATATATTTCACAGTTTTACAGGATACATGCAACCATTTTACAGTATTTACATGATGAGTTTACAGTATGGTTGCAGTTTAGTTTCAGGATGTAATTCATAGGATATATATCTTAATTTTACAGGATTCATATAGTAGGTTTATAGTATTCACATTGGTTATGTACAGAGCCTTATAGGATATATTTTAGAGTTTTACAGGATACATGCAACCATTTTACAGTATTTACATGATGAGTTTACAGTATGGTTGCAGTTTAGTTTCAGGATGTAATTCATAGGATATATATCTTAATTTTACAGGATTCATACAGTAGGTTTATAGTATTCACATTGGTTATGTACAGTGCCTTATAGGATATATTTCACAGTTTTACAGGATACATGCAACCATTTTACAGTATTTACATGATGAGTTTACAGTATGGTTGCAGTTTAGTTTCAGGATGTAATTCATAGGATATATATCTTAATTTTACAGGATTCATACAGTAGGTTTATAGTATTCACATTGGTTAATCATAGGATATATATAACAATTTGTTTGACTTTTTTATTTTTATTCAGGTGTGGTTTTATGAGCAAACTGGCTTTGAGAAGATGAGAACCTCGACAGGACACATTCCCCGGTACCTGGACTGGTACGACGGGTTATGTAATAAAGTCAAGAGCCCGAATTTTGAAAGGCAGCTGTTTCGCATTTCAGCATCAAACATACAAGAATCTCCAGTGAAACCTTTTATGGCAGAGGAACCTTTGAAGGAGAAAGGTTTTGTTGCTGGCAATTACTTGGAATTTGTGTGTGATCCTGTAAAATTGCAAAGTGTTCGTAATACGCCAACCTTCGACATGTTGTTGGAAGTCACTCCAGTTTTAATGAAATTTGGAGTTGTACCCTGCCAATATCTGCGGGATTCCATCAACGATCTTAATCCAAAGATTGTGTACATTGTTTCAAGTTTTCCAAAACTTGACGATATTGAACCTGAAGTGATGGAGAAGATCATAAAAGCTGCAGATGAAATTATCATGAGGTATTCTGCGAAGAAGTTGGCTGCTGAGAACAAGACTCCCGAAGATCGATGTAAGTTTTACTGGATTCAGTTGGTTATTTTACAATATACATAAGTTGTTTTACTGGATTGTCTCTGTCATTATACAGTATACATATCCTGAAGGTAAAATATTGTAAATGAAAAAGATTCAAGAGAACACATTGTTGTTTTACTGGATTCACTTTGTTATTATACAATATACATATATTTGTTTTACTGGATTGACTTTGTCTATTCTGCAGGTAAAAGGAAGAGGTTGGACTTTGACAGCAGTCCCTCAGCTGAAGTTCAAAAAAAATATGAAAGGCGATCAAAGAGAGCACATGATGCAAGCCAACCTTCATTTAGCCTACAAATGGGACTTACACAGAGCCAGAGTCAACCAGAAGAAGAGGTTCAACAAACTGGTCTAGATAGTGATCGTGTAATAGTAGAAAGTACAGAGGAGAGTGAAGAGGATGCAACAGAAGAAGATGACAGGCAAGTTGGTGATGAGAATGACAATGACAATGAGGAGAGTGAAGAGGAGAGTGAGGAGAGTGAAGATGACAGGCAAGTTGGTGAAGAGGATGCAAAAAAAGAAGATGACAAGAAAGTTGGTGAGGAGAGTGAGAATGTTTTGGAGTCAGAAGAAGTGAATGTTGAGGACAGAGCAGAAGATGTAATAGTAGAAAGTGCAGAAGAGAGTGAAGAGAATTTTGATCGACCTCCATCTTTTTCTGATTTTACAAGCACAACTGCGCAGGTTTTTATTCTGATATTTTGTTTTATTGACCTCAAAGTTGTACATTATTCATATTGTTGTTTTATAGTGTGATTGTACAGTATACATACAGTAATTTTACAATGTTTATTTAATTTATTGAAGAATTTGTCGCTTCAGCCGTATGTGGGGGGCTCCTTTCTGGATAAAATACAAGAAGAAATTGTCCGCCGTGCGAAAGCGGGTCCAGAGCAATCAGAGCAGGTTTTTATTCTGATATTATTTTCTATTATTTATTTATAGTATGTTTTACATTTGTAACATACTTATTTTACCAGTATTCATTTACTTTCTTTATAATATTCACATAGCTGTTTTAAAGTATTGACTGATGGTTTTTATACAATTTGTTTTAGGATGGACTACAGGGAAGGTTGAATACCATAGAAGAAGAAGATGAGGTTTTTATTGTTTTTTATTAATTATATTACTTTTCATAGTTGTAACATAGTTATTTTACCAGCATACAATTAGTGGGTTTATAATATACACATAGTTGTTTTAGAGTATATAGGTATCATTTTACAGGATATAAGTATTATAGGATACATGCAATTTATAGGATATATTTAATAATTTTACAGGATACATGCAACAGTTTACATGATTGATGCATTTTGGTACAGTATTTATGTAGTTGTTTAAGTTGATAACTTTGTTATTGTACATTATATATGTGGTCATTTTACAATGTTCACTCTTTTCATTTGAATAGCTTGTACAGCAAATATTTGAAATTCGGGACAGCATGAGTAGCCAAGAAGGTGCACAAAACCCGAAAAGTCAGCAGGTTGGCGTCACCGATGAAGATCAAGAAATTATTATTGATCTAGCAACTATGGTTTTCTCTGATGTTGCTAGAAAAACAGTAATTCAGCATAAACAGGAGGTGTTGATGACGAAAGGAAAGGGGAGAAAACCACCTCCAACAAAAAAGCAGAATGTGCAAAGGGGGGTGCAAAGGAGGGCAAGGGGGGGGGTGCAAAGGAGGGCAAGGGTCATACTGCCAAAGTCAAAAAATACAAGTGAGGATGAACTAAGAGATCAACTTCAGGATTTTGTGGTTGAACCGTCGTACGAACCACCATTCAACCTCACTCATCAAACTTGGCAAGAGATTGAAGGATTAGTACCTCATCTAATAGACGGTTACAAACATCCTAAACCCCTTAACTTCAATCATGATGTTACCCAATGGAGTCATCATAATTCTTTGTTTTGTGATGGAGGTGACCCAGATGCCGAAAAGCCTCCACCTATAAAAAGATTTGGGTACGGACAGAGGGAGAAGTTATCAAGTGAGGTCATCATGATACTTGATGACTGGTGGGTCAAGGTCAAGAACAAGAGGCTCATAGACAATGAAGAAGCTTTTCGCCACAGTCTAGGAGGCTTTCATTGCAGATTGACAGCAATAAAAGACTTGATGTATCCTGACATGCCAGTTAGCAGTGAGGTATGATTTGTACAATATTTTACATTATTTACTTAATAGTTTTAGAGTATTTATCTGTTATTTTACAGGTTTCATGCAATAATTTCATTCTATTTATTTTTCATATCATGGATTGAATCTGCAGTTTTGATGTAATCCTTTCACAAGATTCATGTAATAATTTTACAGGATATGTTACACAGTTTACAGTATTCACTTTAATAAGTTTACAGGATCTGTTTAACAGTTGTACTAATTCAAAATTCCAGTTTTTATTAACTAAGTTTACATATTATGGATTGATTTTGCAGCTTGTCGATGTGGTCCTTGGTGTGATGCAATTTGAGACTCCGGTGAGGGCACAATGGTTCTTTATTTCTCCATATTTATCCGTAAGTTATGGTGTACTTTTCTATATTATGAATTTAATTTTGAGACTTTAAATTTTCAAATACCTCACTAATATTTTGATGTTTGTGTTTTTTGTGTATTGCAGATTATCATGCATGATTATGATGAACGAGCAGCGCTCAGGGCCATTCCGCAGCTGTTTACCGCTCAATTTGACACGATCAAATGGCTCTTCGTTCTGATATGTAAGAAGAAGCATTGGGTTCTTGTTGCTGTGGATGTTCCTGGTGTGAAGATTCACTACTACACCTCTGCTGGTGGAGAAGATGGATATCTGGAGTACCACTGGCACACGATCAAGTGGCTGAGAGAGTTCCTTGCCTGGAGGACTTGTGAGTGTTTTATTTAAAAAGTTTCAGTTAATTTACAGGTTTTATGCAATGAATTTACAGGATTATGACTTGAAGTGTGCGTGAAATTTGATGATATCCTTTTTTCTATCAGCTAACACGGCTTGGAAAATTCTTGACACTACTCGAGAGAATTGCCCTCAGCAGGGAGAAGGTTCGCAGGACTGCGTAATTTTTGTGTTGCGCTATGTCTACAACCTGATAACAGATAACACTATGAATTTCACGCAGGTAATTTTATTAACTTTAATATTTTATAGTATATGTGCAATTTATGTGTAATTTTACATGATAAATTTCACAGGATACAAATTATGTGCAACCGTACTGTGATTAGATTTAGTTTACAGCAGATGTGCAACTGTACAGGATACATATCACAATTTTACAGGATACATAGGACAATTTTACAGGTTACATAATTTAGACAGTTTAGTTTTACTGTGATTCACTTTGGTTACAATATTCTTTTACTGTGATTCACTCTAGTTTACAGCATATGTGCAATTTTACAGGATACATCTAAAAATGTTACAGGATATATGGGACAATTTTACAGGGTACATATAGCAATTTTAGATTACAGCTTATGTGCAATTTTACAGGATACATCTAAACATTTTACAGGATATATGGACAATTTTACAGGGTACATATAACAATTTTAAATTACAGCATATGTGCAATTTGACATGATAAATTTCACAGGATACATCAACAATTTTGCAGGATACATAGAACTATTTTGCAGTATGTTGCTTTGATTGTTTGCATCTGCTAATGGTTCATAACTCCAATATTTAACCTTGCTTATTTTTTTTTTTTTTTTGCAGGATGATATATCAAAAGAGTGTGTTGTTCTAGCGATGAAACTTCTCACTCATCCGAACAATGTGTACCAGAGGGTAATGAAGTGAAGAAGCCCTTTTTTTTGTTGAATTTTTCTCTGTGCTTGTGAACAGTATGATGTTACAGTATGATGTTACAGTATGTTATAGTATGATGTTACAGTATGTTATATTTTATGGTTAATTTATAGTATGTCAGTTTATTTTGTGATTAATATATGTCAGTTTTATATTTTGCTATTATCATATGTCAGTTTTATAGTTTGCATCTGCTAATTTTACAGTATGTAAGCCTTATTTTACAGTATGTCAGTTTATTCTGTGATTAATATATGTCAATTTTATATTTTGCTATTAACATATGTCAGTTTTATAGTTTACATCTTCTAATTTTACAGTATGTAAGCCTTATTTTACATGATATAGATCGATATACAAATATTAATAACTGAACAAAAAAGAGAAATACGAAAAAAATAAAATAAAAATATAAAATTTGATGCAAAAAATTTAATTTTGCAGAATTTTGGGTTTGTTTGTGAAACCTTCTAGAAGCCGTCAATTTTTCAAGTACAACCGGAAGTACAGTGGCTTTGCAAGTTGCTAACTGTTTGCAACTAACTTGGATTGTTGGACTTTTAAACTTCTTATTATACATGATCTGTCGTTGAATTTACAGTATTTGTTGCAGAGTTTTACAGTATTCGCGCAAGTCAAATGACAGTTTTTTGGGGGATAATCTGGGGATTGAAGCTTGAGGACAATTAGTCGGATCCATCATTATAATCTCTCCCCGAATTGCACTAACATCGTCACATAGTCACATCACATGGGTTTGAAAACCTTTTTATCAGGAAATCTTTCCACGTTTTATTATAATATTAATTTTGAAGAAGTCAACCTCTTCCCGGCTTCACCCACTCTCTGTCTCCAGAATTTGAATTCGTATCCTCTGCATTAACTCAAAAAAGAATCTTTTGTGTTAATGTATCTGGACCGTCCGATTCGCTTTAAGATTAATGCGGACTAGATCTACACTAATATTAAAGGACTCCTGAATTATAGGCTGTGGCCGGATTGACTCCGTTTAAAATCAGACGGTCGATATGCGTTAACTCGAAAGATGCTCTTTTGAGTTAATGCAGACGATGAGGACTCCCAGAATTTGTGCTTTAAGAAAAGTCCAGCTTGAGGAAATGGAAAAATACAGAACAGAAATAAGAATCAAGCGGCTCAGTAGCACAGATTGGAAGTGATATTGGTTTCCAATCCTTAACCAGATATATTCTGAATTTTGCAAGAGTACTGGTGATTCGACCATAAGCTAATAGAGTATCTCCAGCAGCTCAAGAAAAGTCAAACCACATTGGTTTAGTCAAAGACAGTTAGGCTAGTTAGAACTATGATTAGTTGTTTGTTAGAACTCTAGTTAGAGTACAAACTATAGTTAGATGAGATGTAATTTCCTTTATATACTGCTACTGTACTTGTAGAAAGACAATCAAGAATAATCAATAAAATTCTTCTATTCTCTATCTCTTCTATCTCTCTGTTCTTGTTTTACAAGCAAAAAACCCACAAGTCAACCATGGATTCCTTTCCGCCAACCATTTTTTCAATTCCAACCTCGCTTTATGCCCCAGCTTTTGTTGCTCTGTTGATTTCCCTCTTCATCACTAGGAGCTTGTTGCTCCATTCTAGAAGGAAGCGAAATTACCCACCAATTGCTGGTACAATTTTTCACACCCTCTTCAATTTGCACAGGTTTACAGAGTATCTAACCAGCCTCTCCAGAAAGTACAAGACTTTTCGCATTCTCACCCCCTTTGGCAACTATATCTACACCGTTGATCCTGCCAACGTGGAGTATATCCTCAAAACCAACTTCGCAAACTATGGAAAGGTACCTCTAGACCATAAAGTTTCAAACTTTGGAATTGTATTTGTAATTTGTAAAATTGAATTGGAATGACCTACAGGGAGATCTTACTTATGGGATGATGAGCGACTTATTAGGGCATGGGATATTCGCTGTGGATGGGGAAAAGTGGAGACAACAGAGAAAGATTGCTAGTTTTGAATTTTCTACAAAGATGCTAAGAGATTACAGCAGTCAAGTGTTTAGGAACTCAGGAATGAGGCTTACTGAGATAATATCAGATTTAGCCTCTTCTAATCAAATGATGGATATCCAAGTAATTGTTGTCCATATTTTTCTTATGTTCTTAATTTCTTGTAGCAATATAGCTATTCATCATTTCAGCATTTTTTTCTCTTTCTCTTTTCATCTTTTGTTTTAATTTTTATATATGGCATTTTTAGGATTTGATGATGAAATCCAGTATGGATTCAATATTCAAAATTGGGTTTGGTGTTGAATTGGGAGTGTTGTCTGGGCTAGAAAAGGGCAAGGCATTCTCGAAAGCTTTTGACGAGGCCAGTTGTCAGATTTTATATCGCTACGTTGACATATTCTGGAAAGTTAAGAGGTTTCTGAATATTGGTTTAGAGGCAACAATGAAGAAGAACCTCCAATTGATAGATGATTTTGTATATCCGGTGATCGATAGAAAAACCAAGCAAATGACTGAGCAAGGGCAAGATAAGGTAAGTGTACAATATATTTACAAATAACTAGTAAATCGGGTAAGCCTCTAAAAATTGATTTAATGCATCTGTTTCTTCGTTACAGCTGGAGAAGGAAGATATTTTGTCCAGGTTTCTCCTAGAAAAAGAAAAACCTGGTAGTGGTATTGATAATAAGTATCTCAGAGATATTATCTTGAATTTCATGATTGCGGGGAGGGACACCACAGCTGGGACCCTGTCATGGTTTTTCTATATGATGTGCAAGCATCCACATTTACAGGATAAGGTTGCAAGAGAAGTGCGAGCAGCAACAAAATTGCAAGAAAAAAAGGTTAAAATTGATGATTTTGGGAATTATTTAACTGAAGAGGTGATCAGTAGCATGCAGTATCTCCATGCAGCTGTTACAGAGACTCTGAGGCTTTATCCTGCAATTCCTATCGTAAGAACTTAAACATCTTTTTTGTTCCTAATAAAATCCACTATGAGCCTAACACAAATAGTTTACCTGCCATTCTTGTAGGATGGAAAGTGTTGTTTCTCTGACGACACATTACCAGATGGTTTTAATGTAAATAAAGGTGATATGGTGAATTACCAACCTTACCCTATGGGCAGAATGGAGTTTCTGTGGGGAGATGATGCAGATGAATTTCGACCCGAGAGATGGCTTGACAATGATGGCATCTTCATGCCAGAAAGCCCTTTCAAGTTGACTGCATTTCAGGTACTTTATTTTGGAGTGAGGCTACAGTACACCAGTCCGTACTATGACTCCATATTTCTACTTCCGAAGCCCAAATGGTTGATCGGAACCACTCAACATGATCTCCATATGAAAATGTACTTGGTGACTAAATTTTATATTTTTTTATAATTGTTTTACTATTTTTTGGATAGGTAGAAAATCACTACTTTCTAATGGTCGAGAATCTTTAGATTGATTTTCAACCTATTTAAAAAAATAGTAAAAAAATTCTAAAAAATGTAAAATTTGCTCTCAAAGTACATTTTCACATAGAGATCACGTTGAGCGGTTCGGATGGACTGCTTGGACTGTGCAAATGAAGATATCGAACCATAGTACGGGCCGGTGTGCGTTATGCATAGTCCTGTAGCCTCACTTTTTAAGTTTGAGTACATATATTCATATCGCAAAAGTATCATTTGAGTTCTAAATTTTGTAATTAGTAAACTCATGTTATTGTCTAGGCGGGACCTCGGATCTGCTTGGGAAAAGAATTTGCCTATAGGCAGATAAAGATTGTGGCAGCTACTCTATTATATTTCTTCAAGTTTGAAATGTGGGATTCAAGCAGAGATGTCAAATGTAGAACAATGATGACACTTCAAATTGATGGAGGACTTCATCTTTGTGCCATGCATAGATGAAAAGTCATTTGACTTGTCAAGCAATTGGATAGTTGGGGAGTTATGGTGGGCCCAAACTAGACATCCAAAACCATGGTAATTTTTGTAAGAAAACAAGTTAAAGAACTGAATAAGCTCCTATTAATTTGAACATAAAATGGATGTAACTATGTATCTCGCTGTTTCCTTTCTACAAAAAATTGTTGCAAATTTGTGTTATTGGATCTCACTTTTTCATTCTCTCTTCTTCAATTACAACTACAACTAGAAAGAAACGAGAAATGACAGTAGAAAGGAACTCTTCAATCACCTCGACCCATGACCATGTTTTGTCATGGCAGCTAGGTTCCAGTGGGACCATTCGGCAATACAAGTAGGATTAAATCGTTATTCATGCTGAGGAGCTCATATTCAGTTTGTCTTAATATGTGGGTAAAAGCTAAGGAATCTTAATCCAGGGATAGAGGTGTCTTAAGATTCTGGCAAAAAAAAATTAAAGGAGGTGATCTTAATCATTGCTAAAGAACCAATGTTCATAGGGATCAAGCGACTAAAAAAGCTTATATAAAAAAAAGGGAATTGAATGAACTACTGTTGTTCTCTCTGTTCAATTTTTAAGCAGGGATTGCCAGTTTATGATAGCCCAAGCCCAATTATTATAGCCTAGTAGATCAAGAGAAGCCCACTAGTTTATGTTTCGATTGAAACTAGCAAAATTTGAAAATTGAATGTATCAATTCTATCTTCCTTCTCTTAAAAATATTTGATTTGTTGTACTAATATGCTGAATTAAGTTCTTAATAATTGATTAGGAAGATAACGATAGGAAATACTTTAACATCTCTTTAGACCTTAACACTACAGCAAACTGTAGTGTCAGCGACCGGTAACAGCGACCGGCAATAGCGCCGGTCGCTGAAATGTTTTTTTCTCCCAAAAAAAAATCTGCGAACATATCTAAGGCGACGACGCTTTCTGCGGCCGGAGAAAACACATTTCAGCGACCGTTTTTACCGGTCGCAGAAGGTTGCCGTAAAAAAACCGCCAAGTCTCCCTCTGTCTCCTCCGTCTCCCGCGTCTTAGGTTAGCCAAAAAAAAAAGATAAAAACGCGCGCGGCCTGTGCCCCCCCGCGCACTGATCGAACCCCACCTCTGAGCCCGCCCGCGC
This sequence comes from Carex myosuroides, assembly GCA_028015225.1. Classification (NCBI taxonomy): domain Eukaryota; kingdom Viridiplantae; phylum Streptophyta; class Magnoliopsida; order Poales; family Cyperaceae; genus Carex; species Carex myosuroides. Next base: position 356,819 of record CM051476.1, read on the forward strand.
ACTGATCGAACCCCGCCTATGTGCCCCCCGCGCGATTCCCTGCCTCTTTTCCGTTTTGCACTATCCGAACCCCGCCTCTGTGCCCCGCCGATCTGGAGCTTGAAAACTTTCCCGCCAGAAGTTCGGTGGACGAGGGAGATCCAAGAGAGAGAGAGAAATGGAAGCAATGGCGACTCGCAGTTTGAGGAGGCGCTTCTTGCAATTTCACTTTCAAGCTTCTCATGCATGTTTTTCCTTTCCCACTAACCCTCGATTTCAAATTTTAACTCAAATAAATAAACCGCAATTCTGACTTCAACTCCCCGAATCCAAAATTGCATGCGCACCCTTAAAAATCAAGTGATGGGTATCGCCAGTTGATTGAGCATTGAATCTTCTATTTATTTAATCTGATTAATACATCTGCAAATTTGCAAGGCACATACCAACTTGATGGATCAAACATGAAAAGGTATAATCTGTAATACATTTTTCTTTTCCTTTTCTTTTGAAACAGCATCTCCAGCTAAAGCCAATGGTCAAATACACCTCTCTCCTTCTTTCTGGACCGATTTATGCCCTCTCTACAAAGGTATCTCTGATTTGTCTAATACTTATTAGTTTCGTCAGTTCATGTAATACGCCCCTTTTTTAAGGACCAATTATGCTGATATTTTCCAAAATTTGTTCAATAATGCAAATATCATAAACCAAGGGGCTTTTATGCAACTTTCAGAGCTGTTAATTTTTCAGTGGTCAGCCTTGCTATAAACTCTGTGAATTCTGTTGCAGGCAAGATAATACTAAAAAACTGCAAGCTGAAACCAGCAAAAGCTGGTTACTCGAGCGCTTAAGAGAGAGCAATTTACAGCTTTCATAGATTCATGATTCAAAGCCTCTATCAGTTAGGAGTCTCAAAGCATTGTCTGACAAGCTGATCTCTGACCAACACTTCACATCTCGAGATTTCAGTGATGCCGTATGTTATCATATATTTTGGCATTTAGTTATCTTAAATTTCTCAGAATGGTACAAGCGTATTTATTTCTTGTTGTATCTGCAGGAGCTGGTGTTTTTGGAGGTATTAGGCACTGCTTCATTTCCTTTTTATTTTATTAAATTGAAAACATGCGGATATATTATGTTGTTTCATGTTTGAAATTCCAGCTACGTTTTGGTTTACAATACATATATGTAATTTTACAGGTGATGGGATATGATATAGGCACATCCAAAATTGCATTTCTCTTCCTCGAAGATCTTTTCCTTCAGCTCAGGTTCTTTTCTATCTTAATTTTTCAGTTTTGTTTAAAATTTATGACAAGTACAGCTTGTGTAATAATTTTTATTTTCAGTGATTATTACAATTTAATCTTGTTTGTCGTTTCAGGGAATTATCAAAGCTTGGAGAAGCAATTGAAATGGAGACATGCATTGAGATTATGGATCTACTTTATGAAGAAGACACCACTTATCCTCTTTTTACTACCTCCTCACACTCTCTTGCTGCTGCTATACTGGTATGCTTCCACTTCGGCTGGCAAATATTTACCCAGACCCAACTTGCCCTTTTTATCATTTACCTTTTTTGGTTAATTGCAATTTCCAGTCTCTCTGCTTCTGTATTCAGAATAGAAAAAGAAGCTCACTGATGTCAGTATGTAATGAGAACAATTGAAGTCCATGCTTGAGATTTCAGCATATCAACTTTTGGAGTCAACCCACAACCTGATTTTTCCTCATGTGGTGGGTTAACATGTCTGAGTTTCGTGGCCTTCTGGCAATTCAGATTGTGTCTGGTTTATGTCAAATTATATATAATTTAATTATGTCACCTGTACTAAAACTAAAAAATTTACAATACTTGGCCTGTGTTACCATGATTTTTTTTTTTTGCAACAGTTTGCCTGCCTAAGCTTTAATCTGTATCTCTAGGTATGTTTAATTATGTTTAATTATGTCTTTTGCAACAGTCCCAAAGCAGCAGTGGGAGTTCCCTCTTCTTCCCTGGGGTTTATTAATCTCTCTTATTTTCTTTCTATACGAGCACACCACCACCATAACCATGACCATCATCATCATCACCAGCATTACAATTAGTTTTATTACTGGCTTCTTTGTACTCGTAAATAATTAATATCCTATGTTTCCCTCAGACTTCATAGTCTGGCACAAGTATGTGCCAGAGAATATGAATTCATGTGCCAAATGGCACTGGACCATACTATTTTTTTGTCACTGCTTAAGCCAACTACATTTTTGTATGTACTTAATATGCTGCTAATTAATATATGAAATTTGTAATGCAGGTATACCAGTTGCGAGATGCCGAAATGAGGGAAAGTGCTAAGCAATCGAATTCAACTACTCCTTATAGTTTTTCATAATGTAAAATTTAAAATTGTTATTGTAAATGGTTGTAAAATGGTTGTAATTGGTTGTAAAATTTAAAATTGCTATTTATTTATTGTATATATCGACAATTATGTTTAAATTTGTTTCTATGTTTATGTTGTATGTTGGTACGTGTAGTACTAATTATTAAATGGTGCAAATTTAAATAATAAAACAAATTTAAAAACCTGACAGAAGACTTTCTGCGGCCGGTTTTAATTATCAGCAACCGTTGTTTTGGTCGCAGATACTTTTTTCTTGACGTCAGAAAAAAACAACAGCGACCAAAAAAATTTGGTCGCAAAAACTTATCAGCGACCGGCTGACGTATTATCAGCGTCCGGTGACGTCATCAGAAGAGTATCAGCGACAATGCTTACAGCGACCGGAGTATCAGCGACCAAATTTGACTTTCAGCGACCGGAATGAGTATCAGAGACCGGCGAAAATACTATCAGAGACCAAAAATTTGGTCGCTGATGCCCCTTTCTGCTGTAGTGTAAATAAGTATTATATTGAAGCTTGAAATAATAATCAGAAAAGTAATCAAAAGTTTTTTAAGTTACTTTCTCTTTTCTCTCAAATTATATTAAGTTTTAAGAAGCATATAAATTTACTCGAATATTTACAGTAAAACCGAACTACTTGCTAAGTATTATAAATACTCCCACACCTTATAATTAATACAAGTAAAATACACACACACACACACTAGTGGCGTTGACAAAATACTACTGATAATATAAATGGATCACAATCATAGAAACTGAGATACACAGAATTAAGTATCATTATTTATTTATTTCCCAGCGGAAATTAGTCTATCTTAACTTAGACAATCAAACATCATTTCTCTTCTTTACTTTCATCAGTAGCCCATTTTTCATCAGGAGAACAACAGATAGCTTCGGAGCAATGACATGGCCTTCTACCACCTCAAAATAAAAATTGTACACTAGCGCAGCCGCTGCTGTTTTCATCTGTGTATAAGTTATGTTCTTTCCCAAACAACTCCTTGGACCAGTACTGAAGGACATAAATTTATTTGATGGTTCATATTTCAACTTGTTCTTGTCAGAAATCCATCGTTCAGGTTTGAATTCTGAGCAATCTTTTCCCCAAACCTCCTCCATCCTTGCCATTGTGTAAATCGATACAAGAATCTTTATGCCAGGAGTTGCCAAGAAACCACTCGGTAGCATATCGTCCTTCAACACCCCTTTGTGCTCAAATGGAAGTGGTGGAAAGAGCCGGAGCGCTTCATTTAGTGCGGCATGTAAGTAGACTGATTTTTCGAGATCTTCCGGATTAAATATGATCATCCCATCAGAGGTGAAGATCTGAGGAATTGAATTCAATTCATTTAGGATCTTTTCTTCGACATGACGATTTTGCGCAATATCCTAATTCTCCAATCAATCTTTTACCACCTTAACTAGCTAGGTTCTTTTTTTTAATTTGGACATAAATGAATACCAGAAAAAATAAAACAAAATACCTATCGATCTGATAAGGAAATCTGATAAAAAACAGACCAATCCGTTATGGGTATGATCACTTTTGGAGTATCTTGGATCGGTTATGGGTCAAAGCTTCGGGTCGACTAATCTTATTCAAAGATTACCAAGAATTTATTTTCTCACTAACAGACATATCAATGAATGTAACGCCTCAAAATACTGGTATGGTTAAATTTTTACAGAATTCAATTTAGAAAATAATAAAATGAATTAAATCAGAGATCAGGAATTAATAGGAATAAATATATAGTAGACGGTAAAAATTTAGGAAAAATATCGTTTTAACTTAGCCAAATTATATTAATAGATGTCGTAATCTATTAAGAAAACTCAAATTAGAAAAAAGCCCAAACCTAAATTCAGCCCAATTTCCCCACCATTTAACCTACCCCTCTCCTCTCTCTTGCCAGAGACAACCCCTCCCTCCTCTTACTGTAAGTTTTTTTTTTTTTTTTCTTTCTCTCTTTCTCTGTTTCTCTCTTTCTTCTTTTTCCGCCCCCCCCTTCTCTTCTTGGCTGCCGCCGGCCACAAACCAAATCACCACAAACCGCCGGCCCTCTCCTTCCTTGGCCGCCGCTACCCTCCCTCTCTACCCCAACCGAACCCACACCTGCCCTCTCTCCCTCTACCCGCCCTCTTCCTTGGCCGCCGCCGCTGACCCGAAGAACCCCAAACCGAACCCCTACTCTCTCTCTCCCCCTTCCCCTTGGCTGGCCGAAAACCCTAACCCTAGCCGAAACCCATTAAACCAATTACCCAAACCCGAAACCCATTAACCCTAATTCTAGACCCGAAACCCATTAATCCATTAACCTAGAACTCAATAACCAAACAGAAATTTTGAACCCATTAACCCATTTAAATGATTGTTTTTTTTAAAAGTTGTTTAGTTGACAATCGAATTAAATACAAATAGAGATAGGAACCTAATCAAGCGTTTATAAACTTAGGAGCAAACCGCGAGGTTCTAGGAGACGCTGAGAATACGCGAGATCCCGACACACGCGAGGTCACTGAGAATACAGGTGCGGGTTCCTGGTCTTGTTTTACAAATAATACACAATTGCATGGATTGAGGTAAGAAATCCTTTTTTTCAAATCTGGTAGATAAACTGCATGTTGTGGATGTCGAACATTCGTTTGATTTTGTTTAGAATTGCATGATAGGAGTTCTTGATGCATGGAATTGAATTGACAGGAATTGTGAATGTGAATTGGGAATGGGGAAGGTAAATGAATTGTTTTCTTTAAATTAGGGCCGTCCGTGCGAGGCGGCTCAGCATGTGTTTGAAAATCAGGCTGTCCGTATGTGGCAGACCCCAGAGTGTGAAATGTGAACAGAACGGGTCGTCCTTGTGTGGCGGTTCGCCGGATGGGTCCCCGCAATGGCCCATCTAGAGTGTGATTGAACGGGTCGTCCTTGTGTGGCGATTCGCCGGATTTCTATGTACGGGCATGGATTTCCAGAGTGTGGAATTTAAAAACCTTAAACGTGAATTTAAAAGAGGCGGGGATGAAAATGGTTTTGAAATGATTGCATATCTGAATTGATAGGAAATTTGGGGGAAATTTTGAAATCTTTACTTTATTGTTATTTGGGATATCAAATGCATTGATTTGTAAAAACACCGGGCTGGAACTAAATCCCGCACTGAGAGATAGTTCGATCTCTCACCGTACCACCTTTTATGTGAGTTCCAGGAAATGGAGAAGAAGACACGGAGGAAGGCCGCGAGTGAGGAATTAGCGGAAGTTCTTAAAGTAGCCACTATTTGCTTTAAATTTACATTTGTATGAACTATATATTGTGTAGACATGGCGGTAACTGTTTGACTAGCCATGTCTGACATATTTTCCCTTTCTATTTGTTTGTGAACTCCTTTCATGTTTAATATAGTGGCTTGTTGGTTGTATTATTGATAATGTATGTGATGTGCTTAACGCCTTGCGTTTAAATGCGCGGCGGGTTGTCCAGGGGTGTGACAATGAACTTCCATTACACAACCTGAACCAAAGGTTGTCACCAAAGAGATGGGTTTTTCCATTACACAACGTACGCGAACTAGTATAGAACAGACCATCGCATATTCGTATATCTCAGTGTATAACAATACAACACTACAATAATTAATTTAACTAAATTAAACACCACAGGAAACGAACCCATATATATATATCATCTTTTTTTTACCGCTTGTGACACGTCGCATATTCCGCATTTATTTTGTACTAAAATTTATCCACAGAATAACCAATATGAACAAATCACCAGCAGTAAACAACCCACATGAGTTCAAAATACAACAAAAGAAAAATTAACCTCGAAACCTGTCCAATTCCCTTATTTGCTAATTCTCCAATCAAAAAGAGAGAAAAAAAAACACCAATCTGCTGGTGACATGTCGGTCTGATAAGGAAATCTGATAAAAAACAGATTGCTGATTCTCCAATCAAATACTTCTTAGTCTACGCAATTCTACCTGCAAGCGATGTTCACTTTTGTGCACGTATTGCCTTGGCATTGGTCGATCATACACAAGCCAAACCTTAAACGCCCCATCAGTAGAGGCACTGTACACAACCCACCATCCTCTGGCCCCAGTAGCATCCGCTTCCCAGTCAAAGTCGGTCTCAATGCAGCGAACCGGGCCTGAATGCCCTTTCAGCACCATCACAAGCGTGTGAAGCGGACCAAATGATTCCCGGTCTACTAATTGCCTTCTCCAAACACAAATAGTCCTGTCTACCGACCCCAAAAAAACAAACGGACCAAAACGCAAGCTGGCCAGACAAGTGACAGCGGTTTTGTGGATACTCATGACCTCGAGTTTATCATCCTTAGTCATAAGCACAGTGTAAAGACTCCATCTCATCACCTTACCATCAGACAATCCCGCATACATAAAATCATCTACGTCCAAATTGATTGTGTTTACCACTGCACCTGAAAATACACACGTCCTCTTTAATTTGTGTCTCACTTTGTCTTCCTTTTTGCCATACAGCTCTCTAATCCACAAGTTCATTGTGCCATCGCTCGAGGCAGAACTTAATCCACTGGCCTGTGTTGCCAATGCATCTATCGGACCTTTATGATCTCGGATGGTTTCAACAAGCTTCCAGGTCCCGCTACCCCGGATACGCCACACTTTCACAGTGTGGTCCTTTGAGCCAGAGTAGATAAATTCACCACCATCTCCACTTAAGCACAGACAAGATACTACCTATCTGAAAAATTTGGTCTCCAAGCATATTTTAATATGGATATCATGTTGTGTGATTCAGATCGATAGTTTAGACTTTAGAAACAAAGATATAAATTATGGGAAGCTGATATGAGTACCCGCATTGTACCCGCACCTAAATTGCCATAACTGTTTGTGGGGACCGCAACCGTTCCAAAACTGTAATTTTGTTTTACAAATATTAATATTAACATTGTGAAGTATTTATATCTATACAAGACAAGTATTTATATCTATACAATGAACTACATATATGATATATGAGTTTTCCTTAAATAACCGTACCCGCACCTTTTTTTGAAAAATCCTCACGTCGTACCCGCATTAAGGGACCACACAACCGTTCCAAAACTGTAATTTTCTTTTACAAAGATTAATAGTAACATTATGAAGTATTTATATCTATACAAGACAAGTATTTATATCCATACAATGAACTTCATATATGATATATGAATTTTTCTTAAATAACCGTACCCGCACCTTTTTTTGAAAAATTCTCGCGTCGTACCCGCATTAAGGGACCACACAACAGTCCCAAAACTGTAATTTTGTTTTACAAATATTAATAGTAACATTGTGAAGTATATAGCTCAAACAAGATAAGTATTTATATCTATACAATGAACTACATATATGATATATGAATTTTTCTTAAATAACCGTACCCTCACCTTTTTTTGAAAAATCCTCGCGTCGTACCCGATTAGGGGACCACACAACCATTCCAAAACTGTAATTTTGTTTTACAAATATTAATAGTAACATTGTGAATTATTTATATCTATACAATGAACTACATATCTGATATATGAATTTTCCTTAAATAACCGTACCCGCACCTTTTCTTGAAAAATCCTCGCGTCGTACCCGTATTAGGGGACCACTCAAATATTTTTTACATATGACACATATGATGTCTGAAAGTATTAATATCAAGTACTGCAAGTATTTATACCTCTGCACTAAAATATTTGGTAAACTATTTTTGTTAGAGAAAGGTTGGCGCGGTGATGATTGGGTAAGGTTGATGCGGTGATACGGGGTCCCCACTACTTTATTAGAGGAAGGTTGATGCGGATCATAGAGGAAGGGTGTTGCTGAAATTTTAGAATAATAATTAGTGGGGAACATATAATATCTTTTTAGAATAATAATTAGTGGGGACCATATAATTAGTGGGGACCATATAATTAGTGGGGACCATAGTACATTATTCCTCTAAGTGCGGGGTACTAAAATAATTATTCTAAATTATGAGGCATGATGAGATATGAAAAACATAAGGTATTAGAACCTTCCTCTTACTTCATTATTCATATATTTAGTATTTACTTTAGGGTAATTATATTTTCCCCCATCTATAATACTACCCCTAAACAATCCCTAAACAATATTTCCTAGGTCATGTTTCTGGTACGTGCATGGATTGCTAACTTCCATGCGCTCCTGTTCGAAGCCAACTCCTTTGATACATTTCATTCCTTCAAGTTCCTATTCACTGGTTCGTCCCATGTCAATCGTGGCTGACCTCTGCCTCTCCTTTGATACATTTCATTCCTTCAAGTTCCTATTCACTGGTTCCTTCAAGTTTATAATTCCAGTAGGCACTGGTGCCTCGGGAGGCCTCAGATGGAGATGCCCAAACCATCTTAAGCGTTGTTGGACGAGCTTCTCTTCAATCGGTGCTACCCCAAGTCTGTCAAGTATATCATCATTTCTAATTCGGTCCCGTCTTGTATGGCCACAGCTCCACCACAACATATGCATATCTGCTACACTTATCTTCTAAATGAGTTGTCTTTTATAGTAGCCAACATTCTACACCATACAACACCGCAGGCCTGATCGCCTTCCTGTAGAACTTGCCTTTAAGCTTTTGTGGGACTTTTTTGTCACATAGGACGCCATATGTCTATAGCCATTTGACCCACCCCGCTCGTATCTTATGGCTAACATCATCATCAATCTCTCCAACACTCTGCAACATCGACCCTAGATATCGAAAGGTGTCCTTCCTAGGCACTATTTGTCCGGCCAAAATGATATGTCCATCATCTGACCTGACACCACTGAACTCGCACCTCATATACTCAGTTTTAGTACTAAGTCTAAAACCCTTTGATTCTATACTCGGTCTCCACAACTCTAGTTACCTATCAATTTCTAGCCTACTCTCATCAATTAGCACCACATCATTAGTAAAGAGTATACACCAAGGGATCTCCCCTTGTATGTCCTTTGTAACTTCATCCACCACTAATGCAAAAATGTTGGGGCTCTAAGCTGACCCTTGATTTAATCCTATCTTAGGTGGAAAGTACTAGTTTCGCTATCACATGCTCTGACACTAGTCACAACGTTATCGTACATATCTTTGATGAGGGTAACATACTTTGTTGGAACTTTCTTCTTGTCAAGAGGCCACCACATGATCTTTCTTGGTACATTGTTGTACGCTTTCTTCAAGTCAATAAATACCATGCGTAGATCCTTCTTCTGCTCCCTATATCTCTCCATAAGTTGTCTTGTCAAGAAAATCGCCTCTGTGGTCGACCTCCCAGGGAAAAAACCAAGTTCGTTCTTCATAACTCTTGTCATCCTTCTTAAGCATTGCTTAATGACTCTTGGTATCTTGTTTGATTGGAAAATGCTATTGGAGAACTTAGTTAGCCAAGCTATCCCTACGTCTCCAAGGTATCTCCACACCTCGATGAGGATATTATTGTTGGATTGTGCCATAATCTACTTGTCTGTTTGACTAGATTTGCAAAATATATATTTGTTGAATTTTACGGTTTCCTGTCTTGTGATATTGTGAAGGTTCATGATGATCTAGATTGCTACATATACATCAAAGATGAATGATCAATTGTTATACTCCAATCTCAAGCATACTCAACCATAATCAATATCTTGTAAGAATTAGAGTGATCCTTAAGTGGTCATCTTGTTTGATTCATACACTTGAGCCTTTAGTGCTCGTGAGCCATTTCTGTGCTCGAGCCGTGTGACTTCCCAACCTTTGTAAGGGCTCACCGGTTCCACCTTGTATTTCTTTCTTATTGGGTAAAGAAAGACGCGCTATCTCGAAGGTCACAAAGCCCCGGAGACGTAGGCATTAGTGCCAAATTCTGTAAACAACTCTCGTGTCAAGTCTCTCAACTCTTCTATTTATTTTACGTACACTTGTTTAGTTTAGAGTTATTCTTATTTCCGCCAAGAATAACACATACACACGTTAGTTAAAAGTACTTAACTTTAAATTTTAAAAGGCCCAGTATTCACCCCCCTCTAGGTGCCTTAGGGACCAACAAATGGTATCAGAGCTGTGTTACTCAAATTAAGGCACACTAAATTTGAGTTATATCGATCCAATATGGCACCAAATAGGCAAGTGATAAAACCCCCAATCTTTGGTCAAACCTCTAATAATTTTAGTCATTGGAAAAGACTTATGATTGATTTTTTTAAAGCTAATGAGGTTTGGGAGATTGTAGAAAATGGGCATGTACTGAAATTTGATGACAATAATGAATTGACCGACAAATCCAAACATAGAAAGAAAAAGAATTTTATGCAATAAATTATATAATTAATTTGATTAGTGAATCTATTGGATTGTTAATTAATGATATAAGTAGTGCCCACGATATGTGGGAGGTTCTAATAAACCGATATGAAGTAAATACTCAGATTAAAAGGATTGAGACAAAGATGGATAGTCAAGATCTCAACCTAGCCTTGATGGCTAATGCCGATGATGACTCGGAGATAGATATGGAAGCCATTATTGCTAACAACAACATCACTGACAAACTCGCCATCGAATTTCTTAGAGAGGTGGCAAGATCAAAGAACAAGAATAAGGAGCCAAGCAAGGTATCATCTGGCAGCAATAATGAGGTAAAATTAAATTTTAATCTAAATGGGTATGAATCCGAAAATGAATCAACTAGCAACTCTTTAGAAACCAAAGAGACCCCAAACCAATTTATGCGATAATATATTCACAAATGAGCCTATTATTTTCTATAAGAAGAATCTAGCCGCCAAAAATGAAATTAGGTTGAGAAAACTACTTGATGGGCAAATTCAGATTTGCTTGATAAAGAGGAATTTATACAAAATTTGAAATCTAAGATTCTTGAGCTTGAACCTAAGACAAAAGAGTTAGAGTCACACACTTGTGAGTCACATCTAGAAGATTTTGAGTCTATTAGACTAAAAACAAATAATTTACTAGTCGAAAATAGGAGTCTAAAAGTTACAAATTCAATACTAGAAGACAAACTCAAAAATTATGAATCCAAAGTTAAAGAGTTGGAATTAACTAGTAAAGTTAACAATTGTTAATCTCACTTAGGTGAAATAGAGATTTTAAAAGTAAGAATACAAAGTTTAGAGACCAAAAATAAGGCTTTAAAATCATATAATGAGTTTAAGAATGTAGTTTGAACAAGATAAGGTAGGTAGCTTGATTAGAAATTGCAAAAATACCGAAAGCACAAAAGAAAGAGGGAAACATACACAAAACTTAAATGTTAATAATAATCAAAGGTCGCATAACTATGCATTTAAGTATAAATATAATAATAAATGTTATAAGGGTAATAGTGCACACAACAATTCAAGAATAACATTTAGCTCACAAGGATCAAACAAAATTTATTCTAAAAGACCAAATGAACGGTTTCATGATTTAAAAGATAAAAATATTTCACAAAATAAAATTCAAACTAATGGCTCAACTAGATGATGCAGGAGCACCTGATTAAGACGATTAATTCCAGCAAGAAAATCAGAATATTATTGACTTAGTTTACCTTTATGGCAATCTTGTCGATTTAGATTTTTATTTCTGAATTAAGCCTATGTTGTCTAATTTATGTTTTAGTAATTTGAATTATTTCTATGATATGTTGCCAAATATTAGTAGCTTTCCTAATTATTTTCTGCATTGAGTAATAGCTATATAACCCGGCTTCTGGGTGAAAAGAAAGGAACAATTTTTCTGGATATTTTTCTATAAAATTAAGGAGAAACAATTCTCCCTTTTATTTTGGTGTTCTCTCAAATTTACTCTGAAGATTATCGGTATCACACGCCTCAAGAACAATCTTTCAGTTCTACGCGGCGTCAGTTGGTATCAGAGCCGAAATCCTTCGTCTTAGTGTTGTTTCATCAGTTTTAATGGCTGGTGGACATAGTGATCATGGTGGTCGCTGTGGGCAGGTTCCGATGGAGGAAGCTCCGCATTGTGATCGCAGCATTGAGGACGCTGTGTTGATTGAGGATCTGCAGAGACAAATTGTGGAGCTAACCTTACTCCTACAACGTAATTTGCTATTGGAGGTAGCCGATCGAAACCAAGACCGCCGAATGAGGCATGGATCTTCGAGAAGCAAAACTCGTATGAGTCGAGACCGCCGACCGAGGCACGAAACTGCAAGCTACACGGACTTTTCTTCTCACCACCGCCATCACAACATCTTCAGCAACAATGTTTCTCCTTCATCTCACCCCCAGCGGAGAGACAACCATTCAAAAGAACGCAATAGTTTGCATTGTGGTGCTAAAGTAGAAAATTTCAGTGGAGAAGATGAAGAGATCGACTCCTTCCATGACAACAATTCGTTGGTTTCATGTGATGAAGAGGCATTACAGCAACACAACACCAAAATGAACAGTCGTGAGGCAAAAGATGAAATTGATTCGGCTTCAACCTTCGACAACCCGTTTCAAAACTGTACCGGGACAGACTATAGTGTTTTTGAGGTTGCTGAAATTTTTGTAAGTGAAAACATGTCATTTGAATCCCCACCTATTTATGACGAATATCCCGATGATGAGGATGATACTTCTTCAAAATTGGAAGAGTCCCTAACAGAAATAGAGTCATTTGACAAAGACATTGTAGGTGATTTAGTGGTGTCATCATTCTTTAATTCCAACACAACAAATAGTTCAACCAAAGAAGTTTGTTCCTTGTCAACAACAAATGATGATCTCCAACAATTCCAGCAGAAAACTCGTTTAATCAATATAGATGTTTCAAGGTATGGATATGAAGATCCTTTTCTAAAACCAAGAAGTGACACATCAAATGAAGGGTACTTCACATTTTTTAGATGTTGCAATACTCGGTTTGATTTCAGTTTTGATGAGATCACGAAACCAATCGTTAGACTACCAATTTGTTGTTTGCACAACTCTCTTCTTGTTCCCCATGATCTGATGCAGTTCCCATATTCTTTAACAGTGCTTGTTCTAAATTTGTACTGTTTCAAAGAGGTCTACAAGGAAAGTAACTCGAGGGTGAGTTCTTTGCAACCAGGAGCGACTGATGCAGGAGCACCTGATTAAGACGATTAATTCCAGCAAGAAAATCAGAATATTATTGACTTAGTTTACCTTTATGGCAATCTTGTCGATTTAGATTTTTATTTCTGAATTAAGCCTATGGACAGCAGCTCCCTGTTGTCTAATTTATGTTTTAGTAATTTGAATTATTTCTATGATATGTTGCCAAATATTAGTAGCTTTCCTAATTATTTTCTGCATTGAGTAATAGCTATATAACCCGGCTTGTGGGTGAAAAGAAAGGAACAATTTTTCTGGATATTTTTCTATAAAATTAAGGAGAAAAAATTCTCCCTTTTATTTTGGTGTTCTCTCAAATTTACTCTGAAGATTATCGGTATCACACGCCTAAAGAACAATCTTTCAGTTCTACGCGGCGTCACTAGAAGTGTTTCCCAACATCACAATAACTTTGACTCCTACCAAAATAAAAATGTTTCACTTAAAATAATAAATTGGCATCAAAATGAACCTTGAAAACAAATTCAAGAGTTGAAAGGTCACTTCCAACATCATTTCAAGAAAGGTCCAAATTTGTACACACCTCATTCCTCAATATCTCGAAAACCCTCACTAACATGTTGTAATTATTGTTGTAAGATTGGACATACTTCAGTAGAGTGTAGGTTTAGGAAGGGAAACAACATGTCGAATGTTGTTTGGGTTCCTAAATCTAGGTTAGAGTAAAGCTCTAGCTAGTATCTCCCAAAATTATTTAAATTCAAAAATATTAAGGGGGAGATAACTATTATATACTCTTGTAACTATTATCCATTCTTTTATAACTATTATATACTCTTGTAAGTGTATTTGATCATTACTCACAAAGAAATTAATTGGATCATAAACAATGAATTTTTACATCACATTACAAATATTTTTATCAAGTTCATCAAATTTTAAAAGAAACAATGATCTTAGGTTAAATTAGGTATGCTTGAATTACAAGACTGAATCGTACCTCAAAATGCATCAATATATGTTAGTTAGGAAGAATAGCAACTATTTAAACAAGATCACATCAGAATCAACTTTAGAAAAAATAAATTTTCATCTTCCGTTGCAACGCTTTCCCAACCGATACAACGGTGGTCTGCGGCAGGGCATATCTGCTAGTTTCTTTCCTAATTAATTATTTCCTGTTCTTAAAAATTCTGAAATTTGACTAATTAATTAAATTCCCGATGCTCTTCCATATTTGAGAATCATGAGTATCCATTTAATCTCATATATGAGAACCATGTTGAATTCAATTGATTAAATGATTTGCCAAAATTTAATACTAATATAAAACTTTGAATTGAAAGATTTCTTAATGAGAATTCATATAGATTAGTAAAATTATTAAGATACAAAATTTTACTCAACTAAAATTCACTTGGATTTGGATATATGACTTGGTCTCATACGTAGAGATACGTGAATTACAAGAATCAAATTTAGTTGATCATGCTCAATCCTAACTTAATTAAATTTGTCCATACTTGAATTACAATAATTAAATTTCCTTAATCTATTGAAATATTGGACTTAATTAAAATTGTCAAAGTTGTAAACACAAAATTCATTCAATTGATAATTTATTTTACATTGTAAAATTCTATGACTCTCAAAACTTAAATTGCAACATCTACTTATTTGGAGAATAAAATTGTCAAACTTACTTTAAAAATACAACTACAACTTTATTTGACAAATGTGAGCATTTTGAAATTAAAAAAAAATTGTAGGTATTAAAATTTAAAATTGCTAAATTTATCTCAAATTTATTGAATTGGCAAAATTAAGAAATGACAATATTAACTCTTGAATTAATTCAATTGCCATAATAGAGACATAAAGATATAAATAATTGGTAACATTGAGATGTGGTAATATTAATTGCAAAAATCTATCTTACATGCTAAATTGCCACAACAAATGATATGACACAATAGATTGTTGGATTGTTCAACAATGAATTGCCTTGTTTGATAAATATGCATAATTAAGATATGATGCTTTAAGTGCTATATTATTCATGTTAATTGGGGTTTTGATTGGATAAAAATTGCAAAATTATAACCTCATTGGACCTTGATCAAATAAATAACTTCACTTATTAAATTTCAATTAAATTGAATATGCCGAATTGCAATATCTAATTTCATGAGAATCTTGATTAAATAAAATTGCAATATGTAATTTAATGAGAATAATGAATAAATTATAGATAATACAATGGAATTTTCATATATAATTGAGTATATCAATCCTGATCAAATACTTAACTGCAAAATTAACTTCTGAGGACAATAATTCAATTTGATCAAATAAAAATTTCAAGTAAGAAATAATCATTATCGTGACCAATTCAATTATAATTGAGTATATGACTCCATTTAACATATAATGCACAATATTAAGTTTCTACAATCTTGTGTAGTGCATATATGTGTGCTTTAATTGCCAATCTAAACACATAATCATTAATTATTACATGTCCTCGAGAGAAGCTATGAAGACACACATAGTCATTTCGACGTGAATGCAAATGTACTAAACAAAAATGACACCCATGTTAACATGTTGCTCAGCATAGAAAATTATTAGTTGACATTTCCTCGAGTATAACTTTGTTGTTCTCCATGAAATTACGCGTTAATGGGAGCGCATAATGCAGATCATGTTCCCTTACCCCATTCCATTTAATTACGTTGAAAAAAAAGGTTATGATATAATAATATCTCTACAGCTAACAAGAGCGTTGAAAAACAAAAAAAAATCTCTCTCTCTAACGTTTGCTTCACATGAAATTATCCCTTACCCCGTAGCATTCCCGTTTGACCGATGAGGTGCATGTGTCTCTAAGTTTTTTTCTATAAATGAAATCGATTAGGGTACTATATTTTTACATTATTTTCTATTAATTAGTGACCCTCACCAAAATTTATTCCGGTAATTTTTTTTTTACGACAGTATAAAAAATCAACGATTTCAATATCATATAGTAAATTTAAATAGCACTATTGCAGATGCTATCGGTTAAAATTATATCTGATTAAAATTTAAATATTATTTTATAAGTTGTAGCCGAAATATTCAACAAAATATAAAAAAGTTCAAGAAAAAAATGTTATATTGATAATATTTTTTTTGAGGAATAGTGGATATTTCCACCGATTTCATTAGAAATCATACGAACCTGATTGGGACCTAAAATAGGTACCAGAATCAAGTCATAAGAGTTATTTACATCAAAAATACAGGAGATCAAGATAGCTAGCTAGAACAGCTAAAAAACAAACAGAAACTAGACTAAACAAAGGACAATAAGAACAGTCAACAGCCTATATTACCAAAAAACAGATGAATATCAAAAGAGCCTAACAGACTAGAGCTGCATCTGGAGATCACTCCAATTCCTCCCAATCAATATCATCCCCATCATTCAATTCGGCGCCAGACATTAGATTTGGGGGGTTGCCAACACCAGAACCCCGAATAGAGATGTCCCCTGAACTCCCCTTGTTTAAAGATAGCAGAAGATCCACTGCCTGGGACGTGTCAGGGCTGCTGGACTCTTCTGCTAGAATTAAATCTGGGAGATCCTTAACATCAAAAGGGAGCAGTAAGCTTAATTTAAGTAAAGAAGATTCTGATTTAGAGTTACACCAAAAAGTTGCTAATGAAATAATCTTAGTCCCAATTGCCTTATTAATAGAGAGAGGATTAGAGTCCTTAAAGCAAACTCTATTTCTCTCTAACCAGATAGTCCAAAGGACAGCAGCACGTAGCAATTCTACTAATAATCTATCTTTTAAAGGAATAGATGCATCAATCAGCCATAAGTCTTCCAAAATATCACAATCAAAATAGAAATTATTATAAGAGGCTATCCAGTCCCAAATTAATCTAATATAAGAACAATGAATGAACAAATGGTTGGTACTTTCAGATTGGTCACATAATACACAGGAGGTGTCACCAGGCCATCCTTTTTTTGCTAGATTAGATTTGGTAAGAATCTTATCCTTTCTAACTAACCATAAAAAGATTTTGATTTTTAAAGGGATGTGTGCTTTCCAGATAGTAGTATATTCCTGATTAGGTATACCACCATACTCTAACCATTTATAAAAAGAGTGAACCGTAAAATGGTCATCATTAGACCATCTCCAAATCAATCTATCTTCAAGCTGATCGGAAAGAGTAAAGTGTTGAAATATATGTTGTAAAGCTAACCATTCTACTAAATATATTCCAGTTAATTGCCTTTTAAAAGACAACTGCAAAGAGGAAGCAGCAAAGACGTCAGCTACTAAAATAAATCTATGATTAACTATTGAAAACAGGTTGGGATACTGATATTGCAAAGCATGTTCTGTACACCATCTATCTAACCAAAAAGAAGTAGATTTGCCATTACCAATTTCCTTATTGAGACCTAAGTTAATAACAACATGGTCTTTAAGAATTGATTTCCAAAAAGGGGAGCAAACAGTGATGGAAGTCCTGTTACCATACTTACTTAAAAGAATATCTTTCCATCTACCTTTGACTGAGTTATCCAAAAATCTTATCCACCATTTAGCTAACAATGCTTTATTCATTAATTTGAGATCTAGAATGCCTAATCCACCTTGATCTTTACTCTTACAAACCATATCCCAAGCAGCCAAGGAGTATTTTTTCCTAGTTGAATTACCTCCATGCCATAAAAATTTTCTCCTAATTTTATCTATTTTATGTCTAACTTTAGCTGGCATTGGCCCAGTTGAACATCATGTAAATCGACTGTAGGGTTTAAATGCTAGATATCTCTGTCTCTCTCCTATCTCAAGATCTAGATAGAGTGAGCGTTTAAATGGTAGATCTCTCCCTCTGTGTCTCTCTCCTCTATCTAGATCTAGATGTTGTGATGAACAATAGTAATTTGATATTTTACCCGGCCAGTATTCTGAAGAAGATATGTATCGGGTGAAATAACTTGGATTATGGCTAATGGCGGCAATAGGTTTCAATACAAGACAGCCGGTGCAGGAAACAAATGAATGGAGGCAGAAATTCGTCTGGTCTACTGGTTTGTTTCTGTTGAATTTTATGAAATCTGAGGAGAAACTTTTCTATTCATTCACAGTGTGTATTTTTGGTACAGTGGGGATTGCTATATATTTTACAATGGCTAATTTAGCCGTTGGTATTATACCGTTGCCTATTATCTATTTTCGGTACCTCTGAACAGTGTACCGTTGGTACCTTTGCCTAAAATAGAATTTGCCTTTTCTACTTTTAATCCTAGCCTATTGATCGATGATGGATGATTGAGATCAATTCCCTCTATTCTTAATCATATTTCCAACACCCTCCCTCAAGCTTGGAGTGTAGATATCGTACAATCCGAGCTTGCTTATAATATCTTCAAATTGTTGAGGGTCTAATCCTTTAGTGAAAGCGTCGGCCAATTGTTCTTCACTTTTAACATACGGTATTTCTATTTCCTTTGATTGAACCTTCTCTCTAATGAAGTGGCAATCTACTTCTATGTGTTTAGTTCGCTCATGAAACACCAGATTAGAAGTGATGTGTTGAGCGGAGTTGTTGTCGCAATACATCTTCATGGGTTGATCCCTAGTAATTCCCATGTCTTTGAGTAATTACTTGAGCCATATTAATTCACTTGCGGTTGATGCCATGGCACGATATTCCGTTTCGACGCTAGATCGTGCCACAACACTTTGCTTCTTGCTTTTCCATGTGACTAAATTTCCGCCTACAAATGTGCAAAAACCGGTAGTGGATTTTCGATCGAAACTTGCGGCCCAATCTGAATAGCCACATATATCATTAGAATTATTGTTTTTCATCAAAATTTCTTTTCCGGGGTTATTCTTTAAATATCTTAAAATTTTATGTATGGCCTCTAAATGAGGAGTTCTTGGTGAATGCATGAACCTACTAATTTGGCTTACCGCAAATGAAATATCCGGACGGGTGACCGTAAGATAGATTAATTTGCCTACTAATTTTTGAAAATGGTTGATGTCTTCTAATGGTTTACCATCCTCACTATTTAATTTACATTTGTTGTCGGTTGGGGTAGAAGTTGGTTTACAACCTAACTTTCCGGTTTCTTTTAATAGGTCCAAAGTGTATTTTCTTTGTGAAATAAAAAGGCCCGACTTAGAGTGCACTACCTCTATTCCTAAAAAATATTTTAAATATCCAAGGTCTTTAATGTCAAATTTTTCTTTTAATTGACTTTTAATTTTCCTAATTTCTTCTATGTTGTTTCCGGTAATTATTATGTCATCTACATATACTAATACAAGAGTTGTGTTGTCTTTATCAATTTTGGTGAATAAAGAATGGTCGGCACTACTAATTTTAAAATTACAAGAATTTAAATAGGAGCTAAGTTTTCCATACCATGCCCGTGGAGATTGCTTCAATCCATAGATTGATTTATTTAACCTACAAACTAGATTAGATTTGTTTTCCAATTTATGACCGGGTGGTAGGTTCATATATACCTCTTCTTCAAGTGTTCCTTGAAGAAACACATTTTTCACATCCATTTGGTATAGGTTCCAACCATTATTTACCGCAATAGAAAATAAAATTCTAACGGTGTTCATTTTTGCTACCGGTGCAAAGGTTTCATTATAATCTATTCCGTAGGTTTGGGTATACCCTTTGGCCACTAATCTGCCTTGTACCGTTCTATGGTACCATCACTTTTATATTTGGTTTTGTATACCCATTTGCACCCTACGGGTTTTTTATTTTTTGGTAATTGTACAATTACCCATGTTTCATTTTTTTCTAAGGCATTCAATTCTTCCCTCATGGCTTTACACCATATTGGTTTCGTTATGGCCTCTTGATAATTTAGTGGTTCTACTTCCTTACTAACCGAAGTAAGGAATGCTTTGTATGACAAGGAAATGTTTTCATATGAAACAAAGTCTTGTATGGGGTATTGTACGGTATATGTTACAAAATCTCTAAGTCTTGTAGACGGTTGAGGTATTCTTGATGACCTTCGCACTACCGAATTTTCTTCAATTTCATTATCATTGTCACTATTATTATTTTAACTTGTTTCTTCTTCATGATCATTGATATGGTTTATGTTTTGTAAGGGTTCTTGTTCATTTATGTGAGGTACTAGGGGACAAACTTGACCATTAGTGTGTGGCTCATCAATTATTTCTTTGGTTTTAAAATATGGTTCCTCTTCACAAAATATAACATCTCTAGAAAAATATAGTTTTTTATTTTTTGGATCATAGCATTTATATCCCTTCTTAAAAGAAGAATATCCCAAAAAAATAGTTTTTGTTGACATATAATCTAACTTATCCTTTCTTTGAATTTTTACCCAACATACACAACCAAATACTCTTAAATAATTTAGATTATATTTTTGTTGATAAAGAATTTCTAATGGACTTTTATTATTAAGTACACTACTTGGCAATCGGTTAATTAGATGAGTGGCACAAAGAATGGAATCCGACCAATATATTTTTGGAACGTTATTTTGAAATAACAATGCTCTTGTCATTTCTAACAAATATCTATTTTTTCTTTTCGAAACTCCATTTTGTTCGGGTGTATTTATGCATGTTGTTTGATGTATAATCCCTTTAATTCTAAAAAGATTTGTGAAATTTTTGTTTATGAATTCCGTACCATTGTCGGATATAAAATTTTTTAGTTTAGTATCAAATTGATTTTCTATTAAATTTAGAAATTCTTCAAAGCATTTAAATACTTCATCTTTTGATTTTAATAAATATAACAAAGTAGCTCTTGAAAATTCATCAATAAATATAACAAAATATCTAAATCCATTATATGAATTAATTGGGGCCGGTCCCCATACATCGGAATGAACCAAGTTAAACATGGCTTCACTTCTACTATTTGAATGAGAAAAAGGAAGCCTTGTTTGTTTGGCCATTTTACAAATATCACAATTGATACAATTTAAATTTGGAAATGCTACAATACTAGTTAAAATCTTATCGGAAGGATGTCCAAGTCTTTTGTGCCATAGATCACAACTAACTAATTTTGCGGAAGCACCTAAACTCAATTTTTGTAGATTCAAAATGTAATGTCCATTTTTAAGAAAACCTTCCCCAATCGTCTTCCCGGTTTTCCAGTCCTGAAATATAACATTTTTACAAGAAAAAATTGCCTCACAATTAAAATCTTGTGTTAATCTTTTAATCAAAATTAAATTTATAGGAAATGATTTTAAATATAGTACATTATCAATTTTTTTGTTAAAAAGGTTGATTTTGCCTATGCCATCTATTTTTGTTTTCATACCGTTTGCTACCATTACATATTGATTTTTATTTATCGGGTCTAAATTGGTAATCAATTGTTTATTACCAAACATATGATCGGTAGCACCACTATCTACAATTATTTGGTCAAATAAATTAAATTTTTGGAATTGAGAAACAGTACCGCATGAACCAGAGGTGTTCTCTTGAGTATACCACACAGAGAACTGCTTCAGCATCTGTTGCATTGGATCCTCAACTTTGTAACCGCCTGACCCGCTAGCTGCTGACCCGTTTCCGAAAAAGTGAGGTGCCGGTTTAATAGACTCGGTTTGAGTCTGAGCCGAGAAAGTCCGATCGGTTTGGTTTTGTGCGGTTTCGGTTTGCACTGAGTAACCCCTGTGAGGCGCTTCATTTCCGCCTCTTTTTTCTTTGTCTCTGTCGCCTCCTCTCCCCGATCTCTCCGCTGCACCGTTCTTCCATTTTTTTGGTTGAAGGTGCGGATGGAGAAACCAGCACCTCTCGTGAGTATGCCCTTCTTTCTTACAGTGAGAGCACCTTTCTTTGGAATTTTGCCGGTTTTGAAAGTTAGGGTTTTTGAAATTTCTAGCAGCGAGGCCGTGGGTCTCGTGTCCCTCGCCATTTTTGGCTTGTGGGCCACCCATAGTTTGTCGTCTTGTTTCTTCTCGGTGTAGCATGGCTGCGACCGCCGAGTATGAGGGGAGTTCGGCCCCGAGAAGAATTTGCGACCCCACGGCTTCGTAGCTGTCATCTAGACCCGCGAGGTACACAAAAATTTCATCTTCTTGTTGCCTTTTTTGGAGCTCATTGAAATCAGTTGTGATTGGTCGATAAATTTTGAGCTCGTCAAATTTTTTCTTGAGGTGGCCGAGGTATTCTGTGTTGGTCATTGAACCTTGTTTGGCTGTGTGAATTTCTTGTTTGAGTCTAAAGATATGTGCATGGTTTTGTTGTTGGCCGAAGAATGCTTTGACATCTTCCCATAGGCCGTGTGATGTGGTACTGCTGTGAATGAAGAGGTCTGAAATTTGGGGTTCCATGGAATCTAATAGCCAAGCCATGATTTTGTGATCTGTGGCTTGCCATTGTCGCATTACCTGTTTTTCTTCCTCTGATGGTTTTGCTAGATCTGTGACTTTTGGTTTTGTTTTTTCTCCGGTGATGAATTTGATTTTTTCTTTTCCACTCAGGGGTAGAGTTACTGATTTTGCCCAAGATAGATAATTTCTATCATTGAGTAAGGTATTGGTGAGTCTCGAATGGTTGGTAGCTTCGTTTGTGTGCTGCCCCATTTGTGACATCCTTGCTTTTGTCAGAAATTTCTTCTTGTGGGTTTTTCAGTATTCTTTGCTACTGATATTGGATTATGGAGATTATTGGATTATCGAGCCTTGCTCTGATACCATGTTGAATTTTATGAAATCTGAGGAGAAACTTTTCTATTCATTCACAATGTGTATTTTTGGTACAGTGGGGATTGCTATATATTTTACAATGGCTAATTTAGCCGTTGGTATTATACCGTTGCCTATTATCTATTTTCGGTACCTCTGAACAGTGTACCGTTGGTACCTTTGCCTAAAATAGAATTTGCCTTTTCTACTTTTAATCCTAGCCTATTGATCGATGATGGATGACTGAGATCAATTCCCTCTATTCTTAATCATATTTCCAACAGTTTCATATTTATTTTTTTCTAGAGCGCCAAACAAGATATTTAACAGAACATGTGCGTTAGTGCTGACTTTTATGGAAGTGACAGCTAATAACGCGCTATCTTAGTTAACATTATATTACTCTTCAATAATGGTCATCATGTGACACAACAAGGATCATTCATTTAGGACTTTGCATTAGGTCTTGCTGGCTAGGAGGTTTGTGCAACCCGTGAGCTTGTCGCTGTGTCAGAATGTCAGACTTAAGAAGTATGAGTGGCCTAATTGAGAAGTTAAATAATTATAATTATAGAGACAGACGTACTTGTATGAAGTTATATATGCAAGGTCAGGGCTTGTGGGAGATTGTGGGTGGTGATGAGACCGAACCGCAACCGAATTCTATCTGTTAAGATTACACTCGGTTTCAAGGAAGATCTGTATCTACTCAAATAAGGAAAGAAGAAATTCAAGAAAGAAATCTTATACACACATGGTGAAATCAGCCATAGATAGTTGAAGATTATTTTTCATTCAAAAGTTTTCATATTTAGCATGATTTGATTGTTATACAAAAATGTTTCTGGATGTACAAAAATGTACTTTCCAAAGCACTTTTGCCTCACTCTTTATATTTTATAATAGATTAAACCGTTCTACCAAAATCATTTTTATTGGAATAAATTAGGCTTGGAGAGATAGTGTTAAAAATATAGAGTCATGATCTCAGATTGTATTATCATCATTGATCTAGAATAGAGGGCTAGGATTAAATCAAGGATAAGGGGTACTGTGAACAGTAGAGTACCAACGGTACTGTGAACAGTAAAGTACCAACGGTAATATTAATGGACCGTTGGTACCGTAGTATAAATAGAGAATAGAAGCTTGTAAAACTAAGACTTTTTCGATCAATAAAATAATCTCCTCAGAATTCATAAACTCATCATGGTATCAGAGCGGTTCTGATAAATAACCCGATAACCCGATAACTATAATTACCAGTAAAACTGGTAACTTCATAAACCGAAAACAGAAATTCACCAATTAAGCAAGCGTCAAAATGGATCAATGGGGGCAGCAAATCAGTGAAGCTACCAACCCATCGAAGTTAACTCCGACATTGCTCAACGGATTGAATTATCTGTCATGGGCAAAATCAGTAACCATCTCTTTAAGTGGCCGAGATAAAATCGATTTCATCACAGGAGATCATGCAAAACCAAAACCAGCAAATTCAGAAAAACCATCAGAAGCCGAGAAAATCCAAATCCGAAAATGGCAAAAAGAAGACCATACAGTAATGGCTCTCCTATATGGGTCTATGGAGCAACAAATCACAGATTTATTTCTCCAAAGCTGTGAAACATCCAAAGAACTGTGGGACGAGCTCAAAGCTTTTTATGGGCTCACTCACATGTATATCGGCTCCGACTTGAAATCCAACAAGAAAAAAAGGGGTCTCGAACCCACTTAGAATACCTTGCTTCTCTCAAAAAGAAGCACGACGAACTTGATATTTATCGCCCATTCACAACAGACCCGAAAGACCTCAAAAAACGCAAAGAAGAAGATCGGATTTTCTCGTACCTTGCGGGTCTTGACGCAAATTACGAAGGTATCCGGTCGCAAATCATTCGAGCACCCGACCTTCCTTCCTTTTCCGAAGTGGTAAACCAAATACAACGTGAAGACTCACTGCGAGAGGCCATGGGGGGTCCTCAAGCCAGTCACGGCGAGGGACACGAGCCCCACGGCCATACCTCGCATTTTCCCCAAAATCACCGAAACCCTAACTCTCAAAAATCTCAAAATTGGCAAAATCCAAAGGGAGAGACATGCTCTCACTGCAAAAAGGAGGGGCATAAGGCTGAGAAATGCTACTTTCTCCACCCCAATCTCCGGCCAAAGTGGTGGAGAGAGGAACCGAAGAGAGGCGGAGAAAGAGACGGGAAAAAGAAAGGAATCGCAACAATAGAAGGGGGCGGGTACGCTGCTCAGACCGAAGAAACAAAAAGGCATCAAACCGGTTCGGGTGAACCGGGTTTAACATCTGGCGGGTCATGCGCTGGCGGGTCAGGCGCTGGCGGGTCAGGAGCTGGCGGGTCAGGTGGATCAGTGGATCAAATGCAACAATTGCTGCACCAACTAACCATGCTGCTGTCTCAGAACAATTCTGGTTCTTCATGTGGTATTTTATCAAACTCAAAGAATTTTAATTTATTTAACCAAATAATTGTCGATAGTGGTGCAACCGACCATATGTTTGGAAATATAAAATTCCTTGAGAATATCAAACCATCTGAAATTGACCAATATGTAACCGTAGCAAATGGTATGAAAGAAAAAATTCATGGGGTAGGAGAAATTACTTTGAAAAACAAAAAAATTAAGAATGTTTTATTTTTAAAAACATTTCCTATAAATCTAATTTCGGTAAAAAAACTAACGCAAGAATTTGATTGTAAAATAATTTTCTCACATGAAAATGTAATCTTTCAGGACCGGGTAACCGGGGACAAGATTGGTGAGGGTGTGCTTAAAAATGGACATTATATTTTGGATATAGAAAATTCAAGATTTTGTGCTTCAACAAGCTTGATTAATTACGATAGGTGGCACAAGAGACTTGGGCATCCCTCCAACAAGATTTTAAATAGCATTTTAAATTCCACGAATTCTAGTTGTATTAATTGTGATATATGCAAGTTAGCTAAGCAAACGAGACTTCCCTTCTCACTTTCCACTAATAGAAGTGAAGCTCCTTTTGACTTAGTTCACTCCGATGTATGGGGTCCGGCCCCAATTAATTCTTATAATGGATTTAAATATTTTGTTATATTTATTGATGATTTTTCAAAAGCTATATGGTTGTATTTACTTAAATCAAAAGACGAGGTATTTATATGTTTTAGAGAATTTCTATGCCTTATAGAAACTCAATTCAACACTAAACTTAAAATCTTTAGATCGGATAATGGAACGGAATTTGTAAACAAAAATTTTACCAATATTTTTAAAGAAAAATGAATTATACATCAAACGACTTGTATAAATACTCCCGAACAAAATGGAGTATCGGAAAGAAAAAATAGACATTTATTAGAAATGACACGTGCATTATTATTTCAAAATATGTTCCAAAAATATATTGGTCGGATGCCATCCTTTGTGCTACATATTTAATTAATAGACTACCGAGTGTTACATTAAAAAATAAAAGTCCAACCGAAATTCTTTATCAACAAACAAAGAATCTTGATCATTTAAGAATTTTTGGGTGCGTATGTTTTGTTCATATTAAAAGAAAAGATAAATTTGATTTTATGTCAAAAAGGACTATTTTTTTAGGATATTCACCATACAAAAAAGGTTACAAGTGTTATGACCCTATTACAAAAAAACTATTTATTTCTAGAGATGTAATTTTTAATGAAGATGAACCATACTTTAAGAAAGGGGTAGATGATAAACAAAAAAATTCTTTTCGGCCAATGCCACCTTTTTTAGATGATTTAGATTTTATACAAAATGAGGATTATGAAATCGAATCCAATAATGAGGAAGAAGAAATAAATAATAATAATAATAATAATAATAATAATAATAATGATGATAATGATAATGAGGAAGAAGAGAATACTATGGTTAGAAGGTCCATAAGAGTGCGTCAACCATCCACTAAACTCTAGGACTTTATAACCTATTCGGTACAATACCCTATACAAGATTTTGTATCATATGCAAATATTTCACCAAATTATCATGCATTTCTTATCTCTATCCAACAAGAGATAGAACCAAACACTTACCAAGAGGCAATAACCAAACCGGTATGGTGCAAAGCTATGGAAGATGAACTAATGGCTTTAGAAAAAAATGATACATGGAAAATTGTACAACTACCAACAAACAAAAAAACCGTAGGATGTAAATGGGTGTACAAAATAAAATACAATAGTGATGGTACCATAGAACGGTACAAAGCTAGGTTAGTGGCCAAAGGGTATACTCAAACCTATGGTATAGATTATAATGAAACTTTTGCACCGGTAGCAAAAATGAATACCGTTAGAATTTTATTTTCTATTGCGGTAAATAACAATTGGGACTTGTACCAAATGGATGTACAAAATGCTTTTCTTCAAGGAACACTTGAAGAAGAGGTGTATATGACCCTACCACCCGGCCATAAAATAGAAAACAACTCTAAACTCGTTTGTAGGTTGAATAAATCAATCTATGGATTGAAGCAATCGCCTCGGGCATGGTATGGCAAACTTAGCTCATATTTAAATTCTTGTAATTTTAAAACTAGTAGTGCCGACCATTCTTTATTTACCAAACAAGAAGGGAAAAATGTAACCCTTGTGTTAGTATATGTAGATGACCTAATAATTACCGGAAATAATTTAGAAGAAATTAGCAAAATCAAATCCAAATTAAAAGAAAAATTTGATATCAAGGATTTAGGATATTTAAAGTACTTTTTAGGAATAGAAGTAGCTTCTTCCAATAAAGGCCTATTCCTTTCTCAAAGGAAATATACCTTGGATTTGTTGAAGGAAACCGGAAAATTAGGTTGTAAACCGGCCTCCACACCTATAGATAACAAATATAAATTAAATACCGAGGATGGTGAACCCTTAGAGGACATAAGCCAATTTCAAAGACTCGTAGGAAAACTAATTTACCTTACGGTAACCCGTCCGGATATTTCCTTTTCGGTAAGTCAAATTAGTAAATTCATGCATTCCCCAAAAACACCCCATTTAGAAGCCATAAATAGAATATTAAGATATTTAAAAGGAAACCCCGGAAAAGGCATAAAAATGATGAACAATAATTCTAACGAAATATGTGGCTATTCCGATGCAGATTGGGCCGGTAGCTTTGATAGAAAATCCACCACCGGCTTTTGTACATTTGTAGGCGGGAATTTAGTCACATGGAAGAGCAAGAAACAAAATGTCGTAGCTCGATCGAGTGCGGAGGCGGAGTACCGAGCTATGGCATCCACCGCAAGCGAATTGATATGGATTAAACAACTACTTAGAGATATGGGCATTAAAAATGATCAACCTATGAAGATGTATTGCGATAATAATTCCGCTCGTCATATCGCATCGAATCCCGTGTTTCATGAGAGAACGAAGCACATAGAAGTGCATTGCCACTTTATTAGAGAAAAAGTCCAAGCCAAAGAGATAGAGACACCGTTCGTATGTAGCAAAGAACAACTTGCGGATGTTTTTACCAAAGGATTGGACCCGACGAATTTCGAGACTATCAATAGCAAGCTAGGATTGCACGACCTATACCTTCCTAGCTTGAGGAGGAGTGTTAAAAATATAGAGTCATGATCTCAGATTGTATTATCATCATTGATCTAGAATAGAGGGCTAGGATTAAATCAAGGATAAGGGGTACTGTGAACAGTAGAGTACCAACGGTACTGTGAACAGTAAAGTACCAACGGTAATATTAATGGACCGTTGGTACCGTAGTATAAATAGAGAATAGAAGCTTGTAAAACTAAGACTTTTTCGATCAATAAAATAATCTCCTCAGAATTCATAAACTCATCAGATAGCTAGTGTGGTTCCAGGTAATTAGGCTTGGAGACTATTATCAACTTCCAAAAATGTATTACCCAAATCAATTTCATATATATAACGAAATATATATATATATATATATATATATATATATATATATATCTTCTGTTAATGAGTATTCTTCGGGACAAAGGATCATTTCATGTGAAGCACACATTATGGAGATTCATTTCTGTGTTTCTCAACGGTCTTGTTAGCGGCCAATATCTTATTATATTACTGCCTCTTCTGGCAACAGAGTAATCACAGGCACATTCTCCGCATTGTAGGCTGCCAATAGCTTTAAAGTCTTCTTCCAATTTTAATTTGTTATTCAATCCTTGAGGAAATGTCAATTAATAATTTCTCATTCTCAACTACTTTTTGAGATGGGTATCTTCCATTGAAATGAGTATTAAGTATTATTATTTCAAGGCGGCTTCATAACTTCTCTAAGCATCTAACGATAAACTAATAATTCAATTTATGTTAAATCAAATTTACACATAAATAATTAGATGACTAGATAGAATTAAAATTTCAAAATTGAATACATATTGTGGCTACCCAAACTTGTACAATATATTTTACTCATCTATCATGAAATATCACTTTCTGAAACTCATCTTTAATTTTACGTTAACATTCCTTCTTCTCCTAATCGATCAAATGAAACCAAAAAAATAAATAAAAAGCGTGACCTTTGTTATTAATAGGTATGATACGGGCATAATATTCGTGAGAGAACCCTAATTAATTAAAGTCTGCTATGTTTACAGTTTAGACTTTAAAAATATAATTATTTGCCAATTATCTATTTTGGATCATGTCTATTTCCTTATTTAGATATGATTAATTATATGTAAAGTCGGCATTAATTTTTAGGAGCCTGATAATTGCCCCCGAAACAAATCATCGAGCGCTCCGCCAAGTATTTAATGTCTAACTTTAAATTCCAGCAGTCATATTCAACCTTTTAAAGCTATGTTTATAACATTTTAAATCTAGGTAGTTTTAACTCGTAACTACGTACTTTTTTCTTCAAGCTAAAAAAATGAAAGATTTCTTTCACCCACCTTTTTTTTCCTCTAATATATTAAAATTAATTGAGAAGTCCTTAGTGACACAACTACAAATCTGCAGTCTTATAATTAACGAGTAATGTATTATGATTGCTCCAAGTGCCCTTAATTAAACATTCTTCTTTCGTTTTGTATTAGTACTGATAGAAGAATTTCATTTTTATAAAAGAAGGTTTATAAGTTAATTTTTATACATTCATTTTCTTCGTGTTTTGGCCGCTTAACTTTATATGTATCGAAGGTTTATAATGTATTATGATTACTCGTGAAATAGATCGATTTCAACGGTTTGGATTCATCATTCCATCGCTCGCTTTACTTGCCAAAAGCGCTTCCATTCTCTGCCTCACCTCACAAGAATAAAATTTATGCCCTTCAATCCCACAAAAACCACATTTTACCGTCTTCAATGCCTTCCTTTGTGCCTCTCTTATGTCAACAGCCTGTTCCCAGCTTGCCGCTAGCATTACCGCCTCATCTAATGTCGCTGGCCGTTGTGGTGCTACCCTCTCCTTTAGTTCCTCCCTCAAACCATCAATGAAAATACCTTTGAGTATGTCTTCGCTCATTCCGTGTTCCGGCCATTTTTTCAGAATCCATAGCATGCGGACATGGTAGCGGGTCACTGTCTCGCTGTCTGATTGACGGAGACGAACCAGTTCGGTGCGGGATTGGTTACTGAAGTCTGGTGGCTGAAAAGCTGATAAAAAGGCCGAGCGGATGTCCTCCCAAGGCAGAGATGGATCAATGAAAAGGTCATACCTGTTATAAGAAGAAAGAGTTGATTCAGAGGAAATTATTTCCAAATAGTCACTTGTAGACCACGATTAGCTAGTCTTGTAATAATTTTTTTTCCAAAGTTCTTGCCAACACAAAGTTTAAATAGACAAACAACCAATAAAATTGATATATCATACAAAAAAAAAATTAAGACCCTAC
Organism: Carex myosuroides; assembly: GCA_028015225.1. Taxonomy (NCBI): domain Eukaryota; kingdom Viridiplantae; phylum Streptophyta; class Magnoliopsida; order Poales; family Cyperaceae; genus Carex; species Carex myosuroides. The sequence goes on from CM051476.1 coordinate 387,896, forward strand.
TTCAAAAATAAGATAAAAGAAAAAAGAAAAAAAAAATTGACTGCACTTGAGTGAAATGAAACAATAATTAATAATTTCATATAAGTGATAATCACATATATCAGATATCCGTAGGAAAACACTTCATTGTTAAACAAAATAACAACAACAAAAACCTTAACCACCATATATAGTATATTATAAATTTTAATTAAAAATAACAACATGCATGCATGCCAAGTATTGCAGAACCATATATAACGGAAAGAACTAGAATAAGTATAGAGAAGCCGGAATCAACAACTAGGATGATTTATCATTTAAGTACCATAGACCAGCATAAGAGTCAAGAGAAGCTGGAAAGATATGAGCAGCGACAGCCGGCGAGGCTGCGTTATTTACACGGCATACACAGTCGAAGCGGAGTAGATGCGCAAACGGGCACTCATCGAGCTCTCCACTGAAGACTGGCAGCGGTGCCACAGGGATGTAATCCGGAGTTGCGTACGGGGCATTGCTGGATGCATAGGCAGGAGAGTAGCAGATGATGACGTGGCGGTTCGTTCGTCGTAGGATTTGGAATTCTCGGTTGGGGATTTGGTGAGGGGAGGAGATGGAGGAGTGGAGTGGCGATGGCGGCGGCGCCGGTGGCGCCGGTTTAAGGGTTTGGTGGTGCGAGAGGGGCCCATAGTTCAGAGAGACAAGAGGGAACGACAAAAAGACGTCTGGGTTGAGGTATAAAAGAGCGCAGGGATCGGCTCACATACGATCACTGCTCTGGGCCGTCCAATTTAAATCCGCACGAATATTAAAGGTGCCCGTGCATTACAGGCGTGAGCCAGATTGACCCGGATTCTGATCGGACGGCCCAGAGCTATACTGAAAAATTGAGTTAACTCGGAGCAAATCCAGGAGCAAATCCTAGGAGCCTTCACTGATAATGGATTAATTGAATTTGACAATCGTTAAAAGTAATTATAATCTTAAAATCTGATAATTAAAATATAATTTATATTATACATACACTGTAAACGGAAAGTATTAAAATTAACAAATTTTACTGTTTATCAAATAATTTAAAATTTATAAAAATAATATGTATTTAACAGTATTTGATGAAACATCGAATAATTTTGATTAATTGAATTGTACTAAAATGTATACACAATTAATTTATAAAAAAAAAATTTCATTTATACAAAAACAATCTTGATTCCATTATTAAAATTGTCAAATGAAAGCATCGTGAATGCATCATAATTTTCAAGTTTTTAACACAATATGCATGTGATTGAAGAAGTCTGGAGCAATGACATGAATGGATCTTTGAGTTTTGATGTGTGCAATTTTCCAGGAAAATCAACACTAATAAAATGAGACGAAAATATATGAATAACCTTATACCGTATGTATAGGGATGTTCATTGAGCCGAAATTTTTATTAATATTCAAAATATTTATTTAATTTCAAAATTTACACTCTGTTTAATAAGATTTTAAAAACTATTCAAACTGCAAATTTATTTTCCAGATTTAGGCGCATAAAACCGCAGATTTATTTCCCGGTTTTTGGAATTCCAAAACCGCAAACAAAAAATGTGGTTTTGGAATTCCAAAACCGAAATTTTAATTTGCGGTTCAAGTTTTTTTTTTAAACAGAAAATGTTATAAATTATTTCTTTTTTGTATTGAAATATTAGAAATATTTCTTTGAAAATAGATGGAAATACTATATAATTCGATTTATTAGAAAGACTGTGACAAATAACCTGGATCAACATTTTTCATGCCGGATTTTTCGGCAGTAAGAAAAATTAAAATATTTTTTTGTGTGTTATTGGAAAAAAACATATAAATGTTTTGATCTGAGTTATTGATCCTGGTTCAAAAGTTACTTCTAGATAAATACAGAAAATATTGTGATCCTTCTATTTTTGAAAAAAAAATAAAAGGATCAGCGGCTAATGGCTATGCTCAAATCGAAGATGCGAGAATTTGAATTAATTACACTAGTATGCTGAAATCTATACCAGTGGCTAGGGGTGCCAAATGACACTCTTTTATTCGTTTATGACCCGTACTGTATCCGATAAGTCAGGTACGGGTAATATTTTTTTTTTCTAAACTTATCGGGTAGGAGTACGGGTAATGATTTTTTTTCGTTATCTAAACGGGTAAGGATACGGACAAAGTCTATTTCGTACCCGTTACCCTCGAGTAATTATAACAAAATTATATATATTATATATAGTAATAAGCATTGAAAAAAATACTTTAATTGGTTTACCTGTTTTTAGTATGATCAATTTTTTGTCAATAAAGTACTGTACATGTATGAAATAAATGTATATGTTTTAATATTTTATTTAATAAATAATAAAAATAATTATTATATTAGTATTACCTGTATTTATCCGTTACCATTTTATTATCCGACAACTATAACTGATAAGAGTAGGTACGAGTAAGATAATTTGTAGCGGATAAAAGTATAATACGAGTAAGAACAATTTATATACGGTATGAAAATGCTTCCACCCGACTCTTACCGTACCCGTTGACACTCTACTAGTGGCTTTATAGGTCAGCATCACGACTTGTATGAGATTTATATTATTTGCATGGCTCATATTAATTTCTGTCTTTCCCTTTGTTTGTTTTTTTTCGGGAGAATTTTATGTATACTCTCAATAACTATATGAAATTACATATTTCCTCCTCTAAAGTTTCTAATATTATATTTACCTTTCTAAATTTTAAAAACTCACAGACATACTCAATTTATTGTCTTTCTATTAAAACACATTTTAAGTTTCTACAATACCCATTTTACTATTTATTAAAAACAAAAATGTGTAGTATGTGATGAAAAATGTCAGTTTTTGAGGACAAATTGGTCATGGTCATTTTTCTACTCTTGACACTTATTCAAACATATACCTAAATGTCACTGTATATGAGTTAAAAGTAGAGAAATGACTCATTTGTCCTCGAAAATCAACAAATTAGAAGACTCACATTTTTTTTAAGGTTAAGATGGGTACTTTATATATATGTAAATGGTGTTTTAATATTAAAGACAATAAAATGAGGACGAGAACTAGTGTGTTCTTTAAGTTCACCAAGTCATTTTATAAACTCAACTCTAAAATCTATCAGATTGGTTTTAAATGACAAATCTAAACCGTTGAAATACTTCTATTTTACAGATGATGCGTCTACATATAAAAATTAAACTTTCAAATTAATTTAGTATAAAGTCAAGCGGTCAAAATTAGAAGGTTTATAAATTAATTTTAATGCATTCATTTTTTTGAATGTTTTTTTACAACTTGACTCTAAACAAAATTAATTCAAAAATTTAAAATTTTCTCATGTAGATGCATCATTCGTAAGGTAGATGCATCATTCGTAAGGTAGATGGATTTCAACGGTTTGAATTCGTCATTTGAAGCCAATCCGATGAATTTTAGAGTTGATTTTACAAAGAGACTTGGTGACTTTAAGAACACCATAGTTCTACTCTAAAATGAGTATATTTGTGATTTTTTGAAATTTAGATGGGTAAATATGATATTATGAACTTTTGAAGAGAAAATACGTAATTTTGATGTTTTTAAGATACACGTAATTTTGAGCTCCGTTCAATTACATGTGTGGGCAAGATTGGCTTGGATTCTGATCGGACGGTCCAAAGCTAAACTCAAATGGAGCGTTAATGTAGAGAATGCAAACTCAACGCTGTCTGTGAAGATGTTCTGGAGAGCCAATTTAGCAGTTAAATGTATTGAAAATTTGGTTCTGGAGAGCCAATGCAGATTCGATGGACATCATATTAAATTTGGTTCGATGTCCGGTTAAAAATGTTCAATTTATATCAAAGATTATACGAACTCAATCAGAATAAATTTTAAAAATATTCACATAAATCTTTATGTAAATGAAACGATTCTGATCGAACATCAAATTAAATTTGATCTGATACCTATTAGACCACCCTGATTCTTTTTACCACATTTTGATAGCACTCTTACTGTTTTTTTTTTTAAAAAGAAAAAACTCAGCCACCATTGAAGAAAAAAAAACACACACATTCTGGATCCCAAAAAACTTTCATTTATAAAGTTTGAATCCTAATTTTTTTTTCCGAATCCATACGTGATATTGGAAAATGAAGGTACTCGATCTTTTTTTATTTATTATTTAATAATAATTTCTATAAATAAAAAATTCCCCATGCCACCATCATTATAGAGAAAAGGTTTCTATACCCAGAGACTCATCCCCGGATTATCCCCAAACTATTCAGATAGAGTTCCAACTGATTTAAACCGTCGTTAACGGTAATTGTGGTCCCCACAATAACGTCCTTTAAAACCTGTTTTCCCCGCATATTTCCTTTTTTTGAATTTCCTTTTCTGTTCGCGATCTCTTCTTCCTTTTCTGTTCCCGATCTCGTGGCGATTTTGTGGTGATTTTGTGGCGAGAGCGATAGACTTCAGGCGGAAGCCTTCAGGCGTACGACGGAACCTCGCCGAGAGCAAAGTATCACGGCGACGGAATCTTCAGGCAAACGACGGAGTCTTTAGGCGACGGATCAAGCTTCAGGCGACGGAAGCTTCAGGCGAAGAAATCGAAGTACAATTTGAGTGAGTTCTTTGCTGATCTATTTAAGTTTCCTTCCTTCTATTGAAATCAAAATTACACCGATCGTTTTGTTAATTTCATTTTTTTTATTTGAATTGAATTCCCGATCTATTTAAGTTTCTTTTGTTGAAAACAAAATTACACCGATCGTTGTCTTAATATCGTTTTTGTCAGTTGTTTGATTCATTTTGTATTTTGTTTCACAGTATTCGATTTCACGTTCGAATTCATCAGAGTCGATTTGGATTGAAGGCTAGTAGTGAACTTTAAATTCGGTGAGTTATTTAATGATTTTATTTTACAGGATTGATGCAATATATTTACAGGTTGTAGTTATTATTTTACACGATTGTTTTGTTTAGGATTCACTTTCGATTCTGATTTAATGCCAGCAGTAGTTATTTAGTAATTTACAGGATTCATGGAATACATTTACAGGTTGTAGTTATTATTTTACATGATTCATGCAATACATTTACAGGTTGTAGTTATTGTTTTACAGGATGCATGCAGTAGATTTACAAGATATAGGTACAATTTTACAGGATTCATGCAATAGATTTACAGTTTCACAGTAAATCATAGGATATATGTACTTGTTTAAAATTCCAGTATTTATCTATTAACTTTAATGTATGGATGGATTTTATTACAGGATATATTGATCAGTTGTAAAAGTTATGTACAGTACTTTATAGGATATATTTAACAGTTTTACAGGATATGCAACAATTTACAGGATCTATTAATACTTTTTGGGATATATGTACTGTTCGCGCAGAAGCGCAACACAAGTTTCGGTACGCTTGAGGGCGTACCTTTTAAAACCGCGTTTACACTTCACGAGTAAGGGTTGCAAGTGCACAACCCCTATCGAGTAGTATAATCGGGTATCGATCCACAGGGACGGACAATTACTAGGTTAGAATCTACCTAACTCGATTAAAAACTAGAAGTGAGAAAGATTTGGTTTGGTATTTAATTTCCTAAAAAGGTCAATTCAAACAATTCAAACAATTCAGAAAGATGTAATAAAATGCTAGAAGAAATGTAAATTGTGTTTTGATTATGGATAAAAGGCGTTTCCAGGGTTTCAGACTTCATCTATGATCTGCCTCTAGTGGTACGGCCCGTACCAAGTCGGTACGGCTAGGCCGTACTTAACTTGGTAAGGCAAGGCCGTACCACTCTGGTAAGACCCGTACTGGCTTCCCATAACAGAGCTTACCAGTTCGAGTTGATGCATTTCCTTGCTGGTACCTTGTGCTAAACTCTTTGGAAAGGTTCAATTGACCATACCTAAGGTTCCTAAGCCTCAACTGTCGTTTGTTGGATCAAGATCTAGGTTGGAATGCAATTGATTGCCTTTTAGGGATTTCTACACCTCAACTCTCGTGTGTTGGTACAGATCTACCCTAACTGGTTGATTGGAGACCTAAGGCACCCTCTAATCTGTCGATTAGAGGAGAATTCAACCTCTCGGCTTCAATTCGAACAAGTCTACCCTAAACAATTGATTTGGTTGAGAGATTGAGATGATCACATGACCTTGATAGGTTCGATCTAAACCTAGAGGTTCATCATACACAATCACAGCAATCAAAGCAAAAGATAGCAAAGAAATCACAATCAATCAATCAAAAGAGTTCATACAAGATACAAGTCAAAGAAAGTCAAAACAAATCAAGAATCCATCTCTAAACCCTAGAAACTAAAATAACTACTCACAGCACATGATCTGATCTAAAAATACAATAAAAGGGATAGAGATAGCCATGGATCGAAGGGATCGAGAGGAGGAAGCTAGATCCGTCGAGTTTCGCCTCTTTCCTCTTCCTTCCTTCTTGCTCCCAGCTCCTTAGCTCTCTTTCTCTCTCTTACTGTGCTCTCAAATAGATCTGGAATGGAATGAATGTCGAAATTGGAGAGTTCCCCGCTTTAAATAGCCTCTGCCAAAATTTGAATCTGTCAGGCCGCCTTTAGGTACGGCCCGTACCAAATTGGTACGGCAAGGCCGTACCAGTCGTGATGAGCTGAAAAATGGCTAAGTCCGGTAAGACCCGTACCAAACTTGGTAAGGGCCGTACCAGATCATCCCAAATCGTCGTTTCTTCGTGTGTTTTGCTCCAAGCCTGCAGAAAACAAACAAACACTCAGCAGTACCAAATTCTAAAGATATATCGATGAAATGCACATGATTCTGGTGAATTAGGGCACGAATCTGGTACTAAAACAGGCCTAAAATAGACTAAATATGTGAGGTATCATGTACTATGCAACAGTTTAACAGTTTTACAGGAAATTACTTTATAGGATATATTTAACAGTTTTACATGATAGAGGTATTATTTTACAGTATATGTCCAATTGTTTTCACAGATCTGTTGTTATCTGGAATATTTGATTGTCTGCTTTTGTTGTGGTGTCTTACATTGTTTATGATTCATATTTACAGTTTGTATGCAATGGATTTTGACTTAAATGAAGATCTGGGAAGTGATATTTCTGTTGCTAGTGTTCTTCAAGTTGATCAAGTTGTAGAAGATAGAGTTGTACGTGAATGGGATTTGAATGTACAACCTGAAATTTTGAATGCAGAAGTAGAACTAGAAGTAAGAGAGGGGTCAGGAGAATCTGAGATTCATCAATTTGATTTGAATGTAGAACCAGAATCGAATGTAATTTTAGATACAGTAAGACAGCAATCAGGAGAGTTAAAAGTTGCTGAAAACCAGATAGTTAGTGCTCCTGTTGTTGGGGATGATTTTGATTCTGTTGAGGAAGCGTACGATTTCTGGAAACTTTATGGTTTTCAGACTGGTTTTGGTGTGTGCAAGAGGACATTTCACAAGAAGGGGGGGAATGTGGTTGATTTCAGATTTGAATGCACTAAGTTCACAGAAAAACGTGAAAAAGTGGAAGAAGGAGAGCCTTTTCCAGAGAGGCGGAGGCCTTCTGGAAACTCAAACTGTAAGGTTTTCTTGAAAATTAAATATTCTCAGTTGACTGGATCTTGGAGAGTAGACAAGTTGTTTCTGGAGCATAACCATGAACTGACTCCCGGTTCATCCTTTCTCATTCCGGGTTATCGGTATATTCCAAAGAGATTCAAGGATATGCTCGAATTTAACTCAGATCAAGGGTTGTCGCTAGCAAATAACATTGAGCTGGTGTTAAAGATGGCTGGTGGGTATTTTAAGGGAACTTTTACACGAAAGGATGCTCGAAACCACATTGATAATTATAAGAGGGGCAAATTGAGGGCTCTTGGTGGGCATGATGCTAATTTATTAGCGGATTATTTCGAGAAGAAGCAGCTGTATGATTCAAATTTCTGGTATACATACAAGCATACAAATGATGCTCATTTATGGAATATTTTCTGGGCCGATGGACGAGGTCGTGCAGCCTACAAATATTATCATGATGTCGTTGTTATGGATGCCACATACCTTACAAATAGGTAATTTTTATTTATATCAATTTTCCAGTATTTATCTAATTGTTGTACAGAATATATACATTGCTTTTACAGGATATATGAATCAAGTTCAAAGGGTATGTACAATATTTTGCAGTATATATTTAACAATTTTACAGGATAGGTGCAACAGCTTACATGATCTATGCATTGTTTTTCTTGTATTCTGTTTTACATCATATGTACTATATTTTTACATTATATATTCTTTAGTTTACAGGATGTATGCATTTGTCTTCACATATCTCTTGTTATCTGAATATCTGATTTTACCGAATATTAAAAATTGTTTTCCAGGTATGATATGGCGCTTGTTCTGTTTGTTGGTGTCAACCATCACTGGCAGACAGTAATTTTCGCTTGTGCTCTACTTGGAAGAGAGACTGAGGAGGATTATAAATGGTGAATGGAGAAATTCGTAGCTTGCATGAACGGTGTCAAGCCTGGCGGTATCCTGACAGATCAGTGCCCAAGTATTGAGAAAGGCGTTCGGTATGTTTTGGGAGATGACACTGTCCATAGGTAATGCTTTCAGTGGTTTATATTTGCAATATTTATCTAAGAGGTTTACAGGATATGTACATTTTTTTACAGGATATAGGAATCAAGTTTGGATGTTATGTACAGTAGTTCATATGATATACTTAACATTTTTACAGGATATGTGCAGCAGTTTATAGGATTTATGCATTTTGTTTTCTTTTATTGTTTTTACATGATATGGTGAATAGTTTTACCCTATATAGGCATTAATTTACATGATATATCCAATTGTTTTCACAGTTGTCTTGTTAGCTGAATGTCTGGTTTTACTGATTAGATACTATTTCCTCCACCAAATAGGTACTGTGCTTGGCACATTCTTCATAAATTACCAAGTAAATTCGGTGGGCAAGATGATAAGGAGGCTTTAACCTATTTGGTTAAGGCAACAGTATACGAATCCAAAACTCCATTGGATTTTGAAGAAAATTGGAGGAAGCTGATGGTGGAAATTGGGTACGAAGATGCACCGTGGTTTAAAAGTATATTCAGACAGAGGCGTAAATGGGTGCCAGTTTTTTTGAATGACAGATTTTGGGCTGGTATGAATACCACCCAAAGGGTTGAGAGTATGAATGCCTTTTTTGATAATTATCTCCGGTCTAAGGCAACACTGGCTGAATTCGTGGTCAATTTTGAGTCTGGTTTGAGTAGGATTTGGGAGAGAGAGCATTTTATGGACCATAAGGACAAGACCACAACACCCGTGTTGATTTCTGATTTAGAATTTGAGAAACAATTTTGTAGTTTATACACGAATACGATATTCTATAGGTTTCAACACGAGGTTAGACAATCTGTGAATTTAACTTGTGTTTTTAAACTGCAACTGGAAGACTCTACAAAGGTTTATGAAGTTCAAGATATTTTTGGAAATATCTTTGAGGTACAGTACAAGGATCAGCTGAAAGAAGTTTTTTGTATTTGCAAAAAATTTGAGTCTTCTGGTATTGTTTGCGCTCACTCGATCATGGTTTTGAAGCATGAGAAACAATTGCATCTTAATGATAAGTACTTGCTTGATCGATGGAGGAAGGACAAAATTCGATTCGATTTGATTCCTGCTGCATGTCCTGATGGTGGCAGTGTTGAAATTAATAGGTAACAACTGAAATTTTGAAGGATTTACTTACTATTTTTACAGTATTGGTGTTGATGTGGTTTTGTATTCTTATGTGAAATCATGTTTCAATTTCTTGCAGGAGGTATGATCTGACAAGGAAGATGAATCCAATAGTTGAAGATTTCCTCAACTTTGGTTGTGTCAGTGATGACAATGAAAATAAAGTTCTTAATGGACTAGAAGATCTTCTAAACAGACTAAAAGGTTTACTTTTGAATATTGCAAAAAATGATTTTTTAATTGTTTGGTATTGCACTTCTTTATTATGTTCCTTATTTCATTTTTATTTGTTTCAGGAGATGTTGAACAGGTTGTAGATGGTACAAGTACAATTGATAATGGTGGATCTGGAGGAAGGGCTTCTAGAGGGAGGGGAAGTGGTGCATCAAGAGAAGAAGTCTGTGATGGTTCAACAGTCCCCAGAAAACGAGCCAGAGGTAGAGGGAAAGGTATTGCAAGAATCTTTTAAAGTATTGTATTAAGTTGTTTACAGTATTTGTAGAAGTAATTTGCAGGATTCACATCACTGTAATTATTTTGACAGGCCAGGCGGTAATTGGTCAAACAAATTGTGATGTAACTTCAACTGGCACAACTACAGGAAGAGGTAATACTGTAATTAATTTGTATAGTTGTTAACATGTTTTGTCAGTATTAATTGTACGATGTTATTGTATTTGTTGAAAGTTTTGAAGTATTGTCCTGTCTTGTTTACAACATTTGTGGAAGTTATTTACAGGATTTGTGCAAGTAATTTACAGGATTGAAACAATTGCATTTTGGCTTGTTGTTGGCATATTTAATCTTCTTCATAATAATTTACTTGTTATATTAGGTGATCCAATTACTCATGATTGGGATGCACTCATTGCTAGACTTGGTACAAATCAAGCTGTAATTCATGAAAGAAATGGGGAGTCAATGCCTGGTTCTATTGGTAGAGGTATCACATATCTTGTATATATTGTGTTGTTTATTGAAAGATTTTACCACATTAGTCTCTTATATTTACAGTATTATTATTATAGGTGAGCAAATTCTTTTGCATCCTTCGTCAAGTAATCATGAAGAAGTGAATACCACTGCCAATGAAGTACTAAATTCTGCACCATTGATAAATATATTTCCACCGCAGAAATCAAAAAGAAAGGGACGACCACCGAAACATGCTTATAAGAACCCGATGGATGTAAATGTGAAGAAGAATCGCACACAATCAATAGTAGGGAATAAATAGTAGGGAATAAATAATTTTTTGAACATATAAGGGAGTAATATAATTTTTATGAGAAAAAAATGTAATTTTCAAGATTTTTTTTTTCCAGTGAGATGTTTGTAAATACATTTGTTTGTTTTTTTAACATTGTTGGATGTACAAAATTATATGTTTGCAACTGGCAATTTAGCTGTTGATTTAGATTATTTGTTCGCATTGTTGAAAATAAATTAATTCAGATTTCATTGTTAAAAGTAAAATGATTAATAACATAAATTGGTGCAATTAATAAATTGGAATGTTTTATAAGTTTTATAGAATAAATTTACAAGATTTATTGGAATAATTTACAGTTTTCTTATTGAATAATTTATTAAAGCAACACTAGTCATTATGTCAATACTGTAAACCAACTATGTGTATATTATAAACCCACTAATTGTATGCTGGTAAAATGATTAATAACATAAATTGGTGCAATTAATAAATTGGAATGTTTTATAATTTTGATAGAATAAATTACAAGATTTATTGGAATAATTTACAGTTTTCTTATTGGTGAAAATAAATTATTTCAGATTTCATTGTTAAAAGTAAAATGATTCATAATATAAATTAATAAATAGGTTGTATAACTTTTATAGAATTAAATTACAAGATTATTCATCATATAAATTGGTGGAATTAATAAATGGGAATGTTTTATAACTTTTATAGAATTAAATTACAAGATTTATTTACTTAATTTGCAGTATTCTTATTGAATGAATTTGTCTACAGTTCTGTCAAGTTCAGTTTCAACTGGAGACGATTAGTATTGTGGTCCCCAATTTATTAGAATTTAAACACCAGAAGTTATACTTTGCGCCATTTCATTCGGACCATTTCATATGATCTAACTATATCACCCTAACTAAAACTATATAACACTCTGTTATATATGAACCGTTGCCATTTTCGTCATTTTCCGACTGGAGTCCGACTAAACCCCGACTGGAGTTCGACTAAACCTCGTCTAAACCCTACTCTCTCTCTCTCTCTCACTCTCTCACTCTCTCACGCTCTCGCAAAATCTCTCAGTCTGTCGCAAAATCTCTCGGTGCCGACTTAGCGATTATCACTCTCTCACTCTCTCGCTGTCAATCCATCCCCAGTGGATCGCCATTTCCCTCTATCCCTACTGATTTCTCTCTACTGTCACTGGATCTGATTTCTCTCTCACTTCGCGATTTGAAGAAAATGAAGAAAACAACGAAAGGTTGTGAGATTTTACTTTATTTTCATCAGATTTTGAGATATTTTACTTTATTTTCATCAGATTTTGAGATATTTTACTTTATTTTACTCTATTTCCCTACTGATTTCTATCTATCGACACTGGGTCTGATATTTTACAGTAATGCACTGATATTTTACAGTAATGCACTGATATTTAAATCGCTTTGTCTTTATTTTCATCAGTTTGTTAGTGAAATGGGAGAAATTGTTATTTAAATCGCTACACTTGTTAATTTCAAGTTTCCATTTGTTAATTTTAAAGTATTGATTTGTTAGGGTTACAGTATTTCTCAGATTTTGTTTTTTCGATCTTTTAGTTTTATACTAATACACTGATATTTTAAAGTATTGATTTGGTATTTCACAGTATTGATTTGTTAGGGTTACAATATTTCTCAGATTTTGCTTTTTCGATCTGTTATTTCATACTAATACACTGATATTTGAAAGTATTGATTTGGTATTTCACAGTGTTCATTTGTTAGAGTTATAGTAATTATTTTACAGAATTTTTGATCTAATGTTTAATGAAAATTTGTTTTTCAGATGCATCGGAGAAAGGAACTCGTTCTTCTCCAAGATTTGCTAGTAAGCAGTCCAAAGGTAAGTGTTATTCTTTACAGTATGCAGTTTAATTTTGTCAGGTTTTGTGATATTGTTTTTTTACAGATCAAATGAAAGAAAAAAATAAAGGAAAGGGTAAATCTGCAAAGGTTATGTATTAGTGAGTTGTAAAGGTTAGGTATAGTACTTATAAGATATATTTAACAGTTTTATAGGATATATGCAAAAAGTTTACAGTATGTATGCAATTTTTATTACAGGATGCAATTTATAGGATATTTATAACATTTGTACAGGATATGTGCAACAGTTTACAATATTAACTTTGGTTAATCATATTTATAGGATATGTTTAGTAGTGTTATTTTACATTATTCATTGGTAATTTCACATTATTGTCAGAGTTATTTCACAGTATAGTAAACAAACTCTAAATTTTTTCTCAGATGCACGAAAGAGAATGAAGACGGGGAAGGGTAAAGATGCTGTCAGTAAAGATTCTCAATTTGAACAAGGTATTGCTTCTTATTTTTCTTTAAAAGATTATTCACAGTAATTTACATCATTTGTTAGTAATTTAACAGTAAATCTGTTTAACAGTTGTATTAGAGGATGAAATTTATAGAATACACAGAACTATTTTACATGATATGTGCTACATTTTACAGTATTCATTTTGATTATTAATAGTTACAGGATATGCTTACCAGTAAGTTTAGCAGTTTGTTAAAGGTTGTATTACTCAGTTCTAAAGGTTATGTACAATACTTAATAGGATAAAATAATATTTTTACAGGAAATATGTCTTAATTTTACAGTATATATCTAGTAAGTTTACAGTATGGATCCCCAATTTATTAGAGTATGCAATTTTATAGGATATATAGAACTATTTTACAGGATATGTCTATTATTTTACAGTATTCACTTTGTTGTTCATAGTTACAGGATACATGCAGTATTTATCTAGTAAGTTTACAGTATTGATGCAGTTTGTTAAAGGATGTATTACTCAGTTGTAAAGGTTATGTACATTACTTAATAGGATATACTTAACATTTTTAAAGGATATGTGTATTAATTTTACAGTATATAGCTTGTAAGTTTACAGTATGGATCCTATTTAATTAAGTATTCAACTTATAGGATATATAGAACAATTTTACAGGATATGTTGACCATTTTACAGTATTCACTTTGTTCCTCATAGTTACAGCATACAGTATTGATCTAAAAGTCCAGTATTTATCTACTAAGTGTACAGTATTGATCTAGTAAGTTTACATTATTTATCTCACTACAACTTTGTTTTTGTTTTGCAGCCAAGAAATTGGATAGATATGGCATAGTCACCAACAAATGTGTTGTTGACGTTGCCATGACATTTATCCACGGTCAAGTTTTTCACAAATTGACCGTGGAACATCGCAAGCTCCTATTTTCCACACCCTTCCTCCATCTTTTTGTAATTCCCAAAAAATTGCAAGTGTCCAATGCGATATTGCATACCATTTTAACAAAATATAACAATGAACACGGTTATTTTCTTTTTCAAGAGAAAAAATTGTATTTCACCTCTGGAAGTGTATCTCACTTCATTTGTCTGCCGTCGAAGGGTGACGTTGTTGACCTAAGTCAGGTAAGGAATTCAACGTCACTTCTTCGTGAGAGGTATTTTGGGAGAAAATCCCAAATCAGGAGGCAGGAGCTGGAAAAAGTCATTGTTCAACTTCTAGACAATGAGGCATCAACACCAAGAGATGTGGTTTCTCTCTTGGTGTTGTATTTGTTTACAACAATTTTGTTCCCAAACACTGCTGGGAGTGTCCCTCTGCATTTGTTCAGGTACGCAGAATTAATATGGAAGTTGATATCTTATATAATCTTTTGAATTAATTCTAATATAGTATACCTCAACCTTTTTCAGGTACGCCGAGCGTCTTGAACATTTGCCAAAATACAATTGGGGTGCAACAGTTTATAACATGTTGCATACCCACATTCCGAATGCTGCCATATGGTGCAAACTTCAAGATATGTCAGATGTTGACATGACAGATGACGAACCAGAAAGCCAGACGCAGACATCAGCGAAGGAAAGTGGCTACCTGCCAGGCTGTTCACTGGCACTAATTGTAAGTTTTTTTGCAAATATATAATTATAATTTTGATACACTAATTTTATAGGATATATATCTCACTTTTACAGGATTCATACAATAGGTTTATAGTATTCACATTGGTTATGTACAGTGCCTTATAGGATATATTTCACAGTTTTACAGGATACATGCAACCATTTTACAGTATTTACATGATGAGTTTACAGTATGGTTGCAGTTTAGTTTTAGGATGTAATTCATAGGATATATATCTTAATTTTACAGGATTCATATAGTAGGTTTATAGTATTCACATTGGTTATGTACAGAGCCTTATAGGATATATTTTACAGTTTTACAGGATACATGCAACCATTTTACAGTATTTACATGATGAGTTTACAGCATGGTTGCAGTTTAGTGTCAGGATGTAATTCATAGGATATATATCTTAATTTTACAGGATTCATACAGTAGGTTTATAGTATTCACATTGGTTATGTACAGTGCCTTATAGGATATATTTCACAGTTTTACAGGATACATGCAACCATTTTACAGTATTTACATGATGAGTTTACAGTATGGTTGCAGTTTAGTTTCAGGATGTAATTCATAGGATATATATCTTAATTTTACAGGATTCATACAGTAGGTTTATAGTATTCACATTGGTTAATCATAGGATATATATAACAATTTGTTTGACTTTTTTATTTTTATTCAGGTGTGGTTTTATGAGCAAACTGGCTTTGAGAAGATGAGAACCTCGACATGACACATTCCCCGATACCTGGACTGGTACGACGGGTTATGTAATAAAGTCGAGAGCCCGAATTTTGAAAGGCAGCTGTTTCGCATTTCAGCATCAAACATACAAGAATCTCCAGTGAAACCTTTTATGGCAGAGGAACCTTTGAAGGAGAAAGGTTTTGTTGCTGGCAATTACTTGGAATTTGTGTGTGATCCTGTAAAATTGCAAAGTGTTCGTAATACGCCAACCTTCGACATGTTGTTGGAAGTCACTCCAGTTTTAATGAAATTTGGAGTTGTACCCTGCCAATATCTGCGGGATTCCATCAACGATCTTAATCCAAAGATTGTGTACATTGTTTCAAGTTTTCCAAAACTTGACGATATTGAACCTGAAGTGATGGAGAAGATCATAAAAGCTGCAGATGAAATTATCATGAGGTATTCTGCGAAGAAGTTGGCTGCTGAGAACAAGACTCCCGAAGATCGATGTAAGTTTTACTGGATTCAGTTGGTTATTTTACAATATACATAAGTTGTTTTACTGGATTGTCTCTGTCATTATACAGTATACATATTCTGAAGGTAAAATATTGTAAATGAAAAAGATTCAAGAGAACACATTGTTGTTTTACTGGATTCACTTTGTTATTATACAATATACATATATTTGTTTTACTGGATTGACTTTGTCTATTCTGCAGGTAAAAGGAAGAGGTTGGACTTTGACAGCAGTCCCTCAGCTGAAGTTAAAAAAAAAATATGAAAGGCGATCAAAGAGAGCACATGATGCAAGCCAACCTTCATTTAGCCTACAAATGGGACTTACACAGAGCCAGAGTCAACCAGAAGAAGAGGTTCAACAAACTGGTCTAGATAGTGATCGTGTAATAGTAGAAAGTACAGAGGAGAGTGAAGAGGATGCAACAGAAGAAGATGACAGGCAAGTTGGTGATGAGAATGACAATGACAGTGAGGAGAGTGAAGAGGAGAGTGAGGAGAGTGAAGATGACAGGCAAGTTGGTGAAGAGGATGCAAAAAAAGAAGATGACAAGAAAGTTGGTGAGGAGAGTGAGAATGTTTTGGAGTCAGAAGAAGTGAATGTTGAGGACAGAGCAGAAGATGTAATAGTAGAAAGTGCAGAAGAGAGTGAAGAGAATTTTGATCGACCTCCATCTTTTTCTGATTTTACAAGCACAACTGCGCAGGTTTTTATTCTGATATTTTGTTTTATTGACCTCAAAGTTGTACATTATTCATATTGTTGTTTTATAGTGTGATTGTACAGTATACATACAGTAATTTTACAATGTTTATTTAATTTATTGAAGAATTTGTCGCTTCAGCCGTATGTGGGGGGCTCCTTTCTGGATAAAATACAAGAAGAAATTGTCCGCCGTGCGAAAGCGGGTCCAGAGCAATCAGAGCAGGTTTTTATTCTGATATTATTTTCTATTATTTATTTATAGTATGTTTTACATTTGTAACATACTTATTTTACCAGTATTCATTTACTTTCTTTATAATATTCACATAGCTGTTTTAAAGTATTGACTGATGGTTTTTATACAATTTGTTTTAGGATGGACTACAGGGAAGGTTGAATACCATAGAAGAAGAAGATGAGGTTTTTATTGTTTTTTATTAATTATATTACTTTTCATAGTTGTAACATAGTTATTTTACCAGCATACAATTAGTGGGTTTATAATATACACATAGTTGTTTTAGAGTATATAGGTATCATTTTACAGGATATAAGTATTATAGGATACATGCAATTTATAGGATATATTTAATAATTTTACAGGATACATGCAACAGTTTACATGATTGATGCATTTTGGTACAGTATTTATGTAGTTGTTTAAGTTGATAACTTTGTTATTGTACATTATATATGTGGTCATTTTACAATGTTCACTCTTTTCATTTGAATAGCTTGTACAGCAAATATTTGAAATTCGGGACAGCATGAGTAGCCAAGAAGGTGCACAAAACCCGAAAAGTCTAGCAACTATGGTTTTCTCTGATGTTGCTAGAAAAACAGTAATTCAGCATAAACAGGAGGTGTTGATGACGAAAGGAAAGGGGAGAAAACCACCTCCAACAAAAAAGCAGAATGTGCAAAGGGGGGTGCAAAGGAGGGCAAGGGGGGGGGGGTTGCAAAGGAGGGCAAGGGTCATACTGCCAAAGTCACAAAATACAAGTGAGGATGAACTAAGAGATCAACTTCAGGATTTTGTGGTTGAACCGTCGTACGAACCACCATTCAACCTCACTCATCAAACTTGGCAAGAGATTGAAGGATTAGTACCTCATCTAATAGACGGTTACAAACATCCTAAACCCCTTAACTTCAATCATGATGTTACCCAATGGAGTCATCATAATTCTTTGTTTTGTGATGGAGGTGACCCAGATGCCGAAAAGCCTCCACCTATAAAAAGATTTGGGTACGGACAGAGGGAGAAGTTATCAAGTGAGGTCATCATGATACTTGATGACTGGTGGGTCAAGGTCAAGAACAAGAGGCTCATAGACAATGAAGAAGCTTTTCGCCACAGTCCAGGAGGCTTTCATTGCAGATTGACAGCAATAAAAGACTTGATGTATCCTGACATGCCAGTTAGCAGTGAGGTATGATTTGTACAATATTTTACATTATTTACTTAATAGTTTTAGAGTATTTATCTGTTATTTTACAGGTTTCATGCAATAATTTCATTCTATTTATTTTTCATATCATGGATTGAATCTGCAGTTTTGATGTAATCCTTTCACAAGATTCATGTACTAATTTTACAGGATATGTTACACAGTTTACAGTATTCACTTTAATAAGTTTACAGGATCTGTTTAACAGTTGTACTAATTCAAAATTCCAGTTTTTATTAACTAATTTTACATATTATGGATTGATTTTGCAGCTTGTCTATGTGGTCCTTGGTGTGATGTAATTTGAGACTCCGGTGAGGGCACAATGGTTCTTTATTTCTCCATATTTATCCGTAAGTTATGGTGTACTTTTCTATATTATGAATTTAATTTTGAGACTTTAAATTTTCAAATACCTCACTAATATTTTGATGTTTGTGTTTTTTGTGTATTGCAGATTATCATGCATGATTATGATGAACGAGCAGCGCTCAGGGCCATTCCGCAGCTGTTTACCGCTCAATTGGACACGATCAAATGGCTCTTCGTTCTGATATGTAAGAAGAAGCATTGGGTTCTTGTTGCTGTGGATGTTCCTGGTGTGAAGATTCACTACTACACCTCTGCTGGTGGAGAAGATGGATATCTGGAGTACCACTGGCACACGATCAAGTGGCTGAGAGAGTTCCTTGCCTGGAGGACTTGTGAGTGTTTTATTTAAAAAGTTTCAGTTAATTTACAGGTTTTATGCAATGAATTTACAGGATTATGACTTGAAGTGTGCGTGAAATTTGATGATATCCTTTTTTCTATCAGCTAACACGGCTTGGAAAATTCTTGACACTACTCGAGAGAATTGCCCTCAGCAGGGAGAAGGTTCGCAGGACTGCGTAATTTTTGTGTTGCGCTATGTCTACAACCTGATAACAGATAACGCTATGAATTTGACGCAGGTAATTTTATTAACTTTAATATTTTATAGTATATGTGCAATTTATGTGTAATTTTACATGATAAATTTCACAGGATACAAATTATGTGCAACCGTACTGTGATTAGATTTAGTTTACAGCAGATGTGCAACTGTACAGGATACATATCACAATTTTACAGGATACATAGGACAATTTTACAGGTTACATAATTTAGACAGTTTAGTTTTACTGTGATTCACTTTGGTTACAGTATTCTTTTACTGTGATTCACTCTAGTTTACAGCATATGTGCAATTTTACAGGATACATCTAAAAATGTTACAGGATATATGGGACAATTTTACAGGGTACATATAACAATTTTAGATTAAAGCTTATGTGCAATTTTACAGGATACATCTAAACATTTTACAGGATATATGGACAATTTTACAGGGTACATATAACAATTTTAAATTACAGCATATATGCAATTTGACATGATAAATTTCACAGGATACATCAACAATTTTGCAGGATACATAGAACTATTTTGCAGTATGTTGCTTTGATTATTTGCATCTGCTAATGGTTCATAACTCCAATATTTAACCTTGCTTATTTTTTTTTTTTTTGCAGGATGATATATCAAAAGAGTGTGTCGTTCTAGCGATGAAACTTCTCACTCATCCGAACAATGTGCACCAGAGGGTAATGAAGTGAAGAAGCCCTTTTTTTGTTGAATTTTTCTCTGTGCTTGTGAACAGTATGATGTTACAGTATGTTATAGTATGATGTTACAGTATGTTATATTTTATGGTTAATTTACAGTATGTCAGTTTATTTTGTGATTAATATATGTCAGTTTTATATTTTGCTATTATCATATGTCAGTTTTATAGTTTGCATCTGCTAATTTTACAGTATGTAAGCCTTATTTTACAGTATGTCAGTTTATTCTGTGATTAATATATGTCAGTTTTATATTTTGCTATTAACATATGTCAGTTTTATAGTTTACATCTTCTAATTTTACAGTATGTAAGCCTTATTTTACATGATATAGATCGATATACAAATATTAATAACTGAACAAAAAAGAGAAATACGAAAAAAATAAAACAAAAATATAAAATTTGATGCAAAAAATTTAATTTTGCAGAATTTTGGGTTTGTTTGTGAAACCTTCTAGAAGCCGTCAATTTTTCAAGTACAGCCGGAAGTACAGTGGCTTTGCAAGTTGCTAACTGTTTGCAACTAACTTGGATTGTTGGACTTTTAAACTTCTTATTATACATGATCTGTCGTTGAATTTACAGTATTTGCTGCAGAGTTTTACAGTATTCGCGCAAGTCAAATGACAGTTTTTTGGGGGATAATCCGGGGATTGAAGCTTGAGGACAATTAGTCGGATCCATCATTATAATCTCTCCCCGAATTGCACTAACATCGTCACATAGTCACATCACATGGGTTTGAAAACCTTTTTATCAGGAAATCTTTCCACGTTTTATTATAATATTAATTTTGAAGAAGTCAACCTCTTCCCGGCTTCACCCACTCTCTGTCTCCAGAATTTGAATTCGTATCCTCTGCATTAACTCAAAAAAGAATCTTTTGTGTTAATGTATCTGGACCGTCCGATTCGCTTTAAGATTAATGCGGACTAGATCTACACTAATATTAAAGGACTCCTGAATTATAGGCTGTGGCCGGATTGACTCCGTTTAAAATCAGACGGTCGATATGCGTTAACTCGAAAGATGCTCTTTTGAGTTAATGCAGACGATGAGGACTCCCAGAATTTGTGCTTTAAGAAAAGTCCAGCTTGAGGAAATGGAAAAATACAGAACAGAAATAAGAATCAAGCGGCTCAGTAGCACAGATTGGAAGTGATATTGGTTTCCAATCCTTAACCAGATATATTCTGAATTTTGCAAGAGTACTGGTGATTCGACCATAAGCTAATAGAGTATCTCCAGCAGCTCAAGAAAAGTCAAACCACATTGGTTTAGTCAAAGACAGTTAGGCTAGTTAGAACTATGATTAGTTGTTTGTTAGAACTCTAGTTAGAGTACAAACTATAGTTAGATGAGATGTAATTTCCTTTATATACTGCTACTGTACTTGTAGAAAGACAATCAAGAATAATCAATAAAATTCTTCTATTCTCTATCTCTTCTATCTCTCTGTTCTTGTTTTACAAGCAAAAAACCCACAAGTCAACCATGGATTCCTTTCCGCCAACCATTTTTTCAATTCCAACCTCGCTTTATGCCCCAGCTTTTGTTGCTCTGTTGATTTCCCTCTTCATCACTAGGAGCTTGTTGCTCCATTCAAGAAGGAAGCGAAATTACCCACCAATTGCTGGTACAATTTTTCACACCCTCTTCAATTTGCACAGGTTTACAGAGTATCTAACCAGCCTCTCCAGAAAGTACAAGACTTTTCGCATTCTCACCCCCTTTGGCAACTATATCTACACCGTTGATCCTGCCAACGTGGAGTATATCCTCAAAACCAACTTCGCAAACTATGGAAAGGTACCTCTAGACCATAAAGTTTCAAACTTTGGAATTGTATTTGTAATTTGTAAAATTGAATTGGAATGACCTACAGGGAGATCTTACTTATGGGATGATGAGCGACTTATTAGGGCATGGGATATTCGCTGTGGATGGGGAAAAGTGGAGACAACAGAGAAAGATTGCTAGTTTTGAATTTTCTACAAAGATGCTAAGAGATTACAGCAGTCAAGTGTTTAGGAACTCAGGAATGAGGCTTACTGAGATAATATCAGATTTAGCCTCTTCTAATCAAATGATGGATATCCAAGTAATTGTTGTCCATATTTTTCTTATGTTCTTAATTTCTTGTAGCAATATAGCTATTCATCATTTCAGCATTTTTTTCTCTTTCTCTTTTCATCTTTTGTTTTAATTTTTATATATGGCATTTTTAGGATTTGATGATGAAATCCAGTATGGATTCAATATTCAAAATTGGGTTTGGTGTTGAATTGGGAGTGTTGTCTGGGCTAGAAAAGGGCAAGGCATTCTCGAAAGCTTTTGACGAGGCCAGTTGTCAGATTTTATATCGCTACGTTGACATATTCTGGAAAGTTAAGAGGTTTCTGAATATTGGTTTAGAGGCAACAATGAAGAAGAACCTCCAATTGATAGATGATTTTGTATATCCGGTGATCGATAGAAAAACCAAGCAAATGACTGAGCAAGGGCAAGATAAGGTAAGTGTACAATATATTTACAAATAACCAGTAAATCGGGTAAGCCTCTAAAAATTGATTTAATGCATCTGTTTCTTCGTTACAGCTGGAGAAGGAAGATATTTTGTCCAGGTTTCTCCTAGAAAAAGAAAAACCTGGTAGTGGTATTGATAATAAGTATCTCAGAGATATTATCTTGAATTTCATGATTGCGGGGAGGGACACCACAGCTGGGACCCTGTCATGGTTTTTCTATATGATGTGCAAGCATCCACATTTACAGGATAAGGTTGCAAGAGAAGTGCGAGCAGCAACAAAATTGCAAGAAAAAAAGGTTAAAATTGATGATTTTGGGAATTATTTAACTGAAGAGGTGATCAGTAGCATGCAGTATCTCCATGCAGCTGTTACAGAGACTCTGAGGCTTTATCCTGCAATTCCTATCGTAAGAACTTAAACATCTTTTTTGTTCCTAATAAAATCCACTATGAGCCTAACACAAATAGTTTACCTGCCATTCTTGTAGGATGGAAAGTGTTGTTTCTCTGACGACACATTACCAGATGGTTTTAATGTAAATAAAGGTGATATGGTGAATTACCAACCTTACCCTATGGGCAGAATGGAGTTTCTGTGGGGAGATGATGCAGATGAATTTCGACCCGAGAGATGGCTTGACAATGATGGCATCTTCATGCCAGAAAGCCCTTTCAAGTTGACTGCATTTCAGGTACTTTATTTTGGAGTGAGGCTACAGTACACCAGTCCGTACTATGACTCCATATTTCTACTTCCGAAGCCCAAATGGTTGATCGGAACCACTCAACATGATCTCCATATGAAAATGTACTTGGTGACTAAATTTTATATTTTTTTATAATTGTTTTACTATTTTTTGGATAGGTAGAAAATCACTACTTTCTAATGGTCGAGAATCTTTAGATTGATTTTCAACCTATTTAAAAAAATAGTAAAAAAATTCTAAAAAATGTAAAATTTGCTCTCAAAGTACATTTTCACATAGAGATCACGTTGAGCGGTTCGGATGGACTGCTTGGACTGTGCAAATGAAGATATCGAACCATAGTACGGGCCGGTGTGCGTTATGCATAGTCCTGTAGCCTCACTTTTTAAGTTTGAGTACATATATTCATATCGCAAAAGTATCATTTGAGTTCTAAATTTTGTAATTAGTAAACTCATGTTATTGTCTAGGCGGGACCTCGGATCTGCTTGGGAAAAGAATTTGCCTATAGGCAGATAAAGATTGTGGCAGCTACTCTATTATATTTCTTCAAGTTTGAAATGTGGGATTCAAGCAGAGATGTCAAATGTAGAACAATGATGACACTTCAAATTGATGGAGGACTTCATCTTTGTGCCATGCATAGATGAAAAGTCATTTGACTTGTCAAGCAATTGGATAGTTGGGGAGTTATGGTGGGCCCAAACTAGACATCCAAAACCATGGTAATTTTTGTAAGAAAACAAGTTAAAGAACTGAATAAGCTCCTATTAATTTGAACATAAAATGGATGTAACTATGTATCTCGCTGTTTCCTTTCTACAAAAAATTGTTGCAAATTTGTGTTATTGGATCTCACTTTTTCATTCTCTCTTCTTCAATTACAACTACAACTAGAAAGAAACGAGAAATGACAGTAGAAAGGAACTCTTCAATCACCTCGACCCATGACCATGTTTTGTCATGGCAGCTAGGTTCCAGTGGGACCATTCGGCAATACAAGTAGGATTAAATCGTTATTCATGCTGAGGAGCTCATATTCAGTTTGTCTTAATATGTGGGTAAAAGCTAAGGAATCTTAATCCAGGGATAGAGGTGTCTTAAGATTCTGGCAAAAAAAAATTAAAGGAGGTGATCTTAATCATTGCTAAAGAACCAATGTTCATAGGGATCAAGCGACTAAAAAAGCTTATATAAAAAAAAGGGAATTGAATGAACTACTGTTGTTCTCTCTGTTCAATTTTTAAGCAGGGATTGCCAGTTTATGATAGCCCAAGCCCAATTATTATAGCCTAGTAGATCAAGAGAAGCCCACTAGTTTATGTTTCGATTGAAACTAGCAAAATTTGAAAATTGAATGTATCAATTCTATCTTCCTTCTCTTAAAAATATTTGATTTGTTGTACTAATATGCTGAATTAAGTTCTTAATAATTGATTAGGAAGATAACGATAGGAAATACTTTAACATCTCTTTAGACCTTAACACTACAGCAAACTGTAGTGTCAGCGACCGGTAACAGCGACCGGCAATAGCGCCGGTCGCTGAAATGTTTTTTTCTCCCAAAAAAAATCTGCGAACATATCTAAGGCGACGACGCTTTCTGCGGCCGGAGAAAACACATTTCAGCGACCGTTTTTACCGGTCGCAGAAGGTTGCCGTAAAAAAACCGCCAAGTCTCCCTCTGTCTCCTCCGTCTCCCGCGTCTTAGGTTAGCCAAAAAAAAAAGATAAAAACGCGCGCCGCCTGTGCCCCCCCGCACACTGATCGAACCCCACCTCTAAGCCCGCCCGCGCACTGATCGAACCCCGCCTATGTGCCCCCCCGCGCGATTCCCTGCCTCTTTTCCGTTTTGCACTATCCGAACCCCGCCTCTGTGCCCCGCCGATCTGGAGCTTGAAAACTTTCCCGCCAGAAGTTCGGTGGACGAGGGAGATCCAAGAGAGAGAGAGAAATGGAAGCAATGGCGACTCGCAGTTTGAGGAGGCGCTTCTTGCAATTTCACTTTCAAGCTTCTCATGCATGTTTTTCCTTTCCCACTAACCCTCGATTTCAAATTTTAACTCAAATAAATAAACCGCAATTCTGACTTCAACTCCCCGAATCCAAAATTGCATGCGCACCCTTAAAAATCAAGTGATGGGTATCGCCAGTTGATTGAGCATTGAATCTTCTATTTATTTAATCTGATTAATACATCTGCAAATTTGCAAGGCACATACCAACTTGATGGATCAAACATGAAAAGGTATAATCTGTAATACATTTTTCTTTTCCTTTTCTTTTGAAACAGCATCTCCAGCTAAAGCCAATGGTCAAATACACCTCTCTCCTTCTTTCTGGACCGATTTATGCCCTCTCTACAAAGGTATCTCTGATTTGTCTAATACTTATTAGTTTCGTCAGTTCATGTAATACGCCCCTTTTTTAAGGACCAATTATGCTGATATTTTCCAAAATTTGTTCAATAATGCAAATATCATAAACCAAGGGGCTTTTATGCAACTTTCAGAGCTGTTAATTTTTCAGTGGTCAGCCTTGCTATAAACTCTGTGAATTCTGTTGCAGGCAAGATAATACTAAAAAACTGCAAGCTGAAACCAGCAAAAGCTGGTTACTCGAGCGCTTAAGAGAGAGCAATTTACAGCTTTCATAGATTCATGATTCAAAGCCTCTATCAGTTAGGAGTCTCAAAGCATTGTCTGACAAGCTGATCTCTGACCAACACTTCACATCTCGAGATTTCAGTGATGCCGTATGTTATCATATATTTTGGCATTTAGTTATCTTAAATTTCTCAGAATGGTACAAGCGTATTTATTTCTTGTTGTATCTGCAGGAGCTGGTGTTTTTGGAGGTATTAGGCACTGCTTCATTTCCTTTTTATTTTATTAAATTGAAAACATGCGGATATATTATGTTGTTTCATGTTTGAAATTCCAGCTACGTTTTGGTTTACAATACATATATGTAATTTTACAGGTGATGGGATATGATATAGGCACATCCAAAATTGCATTTCTCTTCCTCGAAGATCTTTTCCTTCAGCTCAGGTTCTTTTCTATCTTAATTTTTCAGTTTTGTTTAAAATTTATGACAAGTACAGCTTGTGTAATAATTTTTATTTTCAGTGATTATTACAATTTAATCTTGTTTGTCGTTTCAGGGAATTATCAAAGCTTGGAGAAGCAATTGAAATGGAGACATGCATTGAGATTATGGATCTACTTTATGAAGAAGACACCACTTATCCTCTTTTTACTACCTCCTCACACTCTCTTGCTGCTGCTATACTGGTATGCTTCCACTTCGGCTGGCAAATATTTACCCAGACCCAACTTGCCCTTTTTATCATTTACCTTTTTTGGTTAATTGCAATTTCCAGTCTCTCTGCTTCTGTATTCAGAATAGAAAAAGAAGCTCACTGATGTCAGTATGTAATGAGAACAATTGAAGTCCATGCTTGAGATTTCAGCATATCAACTTTTGGAGTCAACCCACAACCTGATTTTTCCTCATGTGGTGGGTTAACATGTCTGAGTTTCGTGGCCTTCTGGCAATTCAGATTGTGTCTGGTTTATGTCAAATTATATATAATTTAATTATGTCACCTGTACTAAAACTAAAAAATTTACAATACTTGGCCTGTGTTACCATGATTTTTTTTTTTTGCAACAGTTTGCCTGCCTAAGCTTTAATCTGTATCTCTAGGTATGTTTAATTATGTTTAATTATGTCTTTTGCAACAGTCCCAAAGCAGCAGTGGGAGTTCCCTCTTCTTCCCTGGGGTTTATTAATCTCTCTTATTTTCTTTCTATACCAGCACACCACCACCATAACCATGACCATCATCATCATCACCAGCATTACAATTAGTTTTATTACTGGCTTCTTTGTACTCGTAAATAATTAATATCCTATGTTTCCCTCAGACTTCATAGTCTGGCACAAGTATGTGCCAGAGAATATGAATTCATGTGCCAAATGGCACTGGACCATACTATTTTTTTGTCACTGCTTAAGCCAACTACATTTTTGTATGTACTTAATATGCTGCTAATTAATATATGAAATTTGTAATGCAGGTATACCAGTTGCGAGATGCCGAAATGAGGGAAAGTGCTAAGCAATCGAATTCAACTACTCCTTATAGTTTTTCATAATGTAAAATTTAAAATTGTTATTGTAAATGGTTGTAAAATGGTTGTAATTGGTTGTAAAATTTAAAATTGCTATTTATTTATTGTATATATCGACAATTATGTTTAAATTTGTTTCTATGTTTATGTTGTATGTTGGTACGTGTAGTACTAATTATTAAATGGTGCAAATTTAAATAATAAAACAAATTTAAAAACCTGACAGAAGACTTTCTGCGGCCGGTTTTAATTATCAGCAACCGTTGTTTTGGTCGCAGATACTTTTTTCTTGACGTCAGGAAAAAACAACAGCGACCAAAAAAATTTGGTCGCAAAAACTTATCAGCGACCGGCTGACGTATTATCAGCGACCGGTGACGTCATCAGAAGAGTGTCAGCGACAATGCTTACAGCGACCGGAGTATCAGCGACCAAATTTGACTTTCAGCGACCGGAATGAGTATCAGAGACCGGCGAAAATACTATCAGAGACCAAAAATTTGGTCGCTGATGCCCCTTTCTGCTGTAGTGTAAATAAGTATTATATTGAAGCTTGAAATAATAATCAGAAAAGTAATCAAAAGTTTTTTAAGTTACTTTCTCTTTTCTCTCAAATTATATTAAGTTTTAAGAAGCATATAAATTTACTCGAATATTTACAGTAAAACCGAACTACTTGCTAAGTATTATAAATACTCCCACACCTTATAATTAATACAAGTAAAATACACACACACACACTAGTGGCGTTGACAAAATACTACTGATAATATAAATGGATCACAATCATAGAAACTGAGATACACAGAATTAAGTATCATTATTTATTTATTTCCCAGCGGAAATTAGTCTATCTTAACTTAGACAATCAAACATCATTTCTCTTCTTTACTTTCATCAGTAGCCCATTTTTCATCAGGAGAACAACAGATAGCTTCGGAGCAATGACATGGCCTTCTACCACCTCAAAATAAAAATTGTACACTAGCGCAGCCGCTGCTGTTTTCATCTGTGTATAAGTTATGTTCTTTCCCAAACAACTCCTTGGACCAGTACTGAAGGACATAAATTTATTTGATGGTTCATATTTCAACTTGTTCTTGTCAGAAATCCATCGTTCAGGTTTGAATTCTGAGCAATCTTTTCCCCAAACCTCCTCCATCCTTGCCATTGTGTAAATCGATACAAGAATCTTTATGCCAGGAGTTGCCAAGAAACCACTCGGTAGCATATCGTCCTTCAACACCCCTTTGTGCTCAAATGGAAGTGGTGGAAAGAGCCGGAGCGCTTCATTTAGTGCGGCATGTAAGTAGACTGATTTTTCGAGATCTTCCGGATTAAATATGATCATCCCATCAGAGGTGAAGATCTGAGGAATTGAATTCAATTCATTTAGGATCTTTTCTTCGACATGACGATTTTGCGCAATATCCTAATTCTCCAATTCTCTTATCTGCTCTCCAATCAATCTTTTACCACCTTAACTAGCTAGGTTCTTTTTTTTAATTTGGACATAAATGAATGCCAGAAAAAATAAAACAAAATACCTATCGATCTGATAAGGAAATCTGATAAAAAACAGACCAATCCGTTATGGGTATGATCACTTTTGGAGTATCTTGGATCGGTTATGGGTCAAAGCTTCGGGTCGACTAATCTTATTCAAAGATTACCAAGAATTTATTTTCTCACTAACAGACATATCAATGAACTTCCATTACACAACCTGAACCAAAGGTTGTCACCAAAGAGATGGGTTTTTCCATTACACAACGTACGCGAACTGGTATAGAACAGACCATCGCATATTCGCATATCTCAGTGTATAACAATACAACACTACAATAATTAATTTAACTAAATTAAACACCACAGGAAACGAACCCATATATATATATCATTTTTTTTTTACCGCTTGTGACACGTCGCATATTCGCATATTCCGCATTTATTTTGTACTAAAATTTATCCACAGAATAACCAATATGAACAAATCACCAGCAGCAAACAACCCACATGAGTTCAAAATACAACAAAAGAAAAATTAACCTCAAAACCTGTCCAATTCCCTTATTTGCTAATTCTCCAATCAAAAAGAGAGAAAAAAAAAACACCAATCTGCTGGTGACATGTCGGTCTGATAAGGAAATCTGATAAAAAACAGATTGCTGATTCTCCAATCAAATACTTCTTAGTCTACGCAATTCTACCTGCAAGCGATGTTCACTTTTGTGCACGTATTGCCTTGGCATTGGTCGATCATACACAAGCCAAACCTTGAACGCCCCATCAGTAGAGGCACTGTACACAACCCACCATCCTCTGGCCCCAGTAGCATCTGCTTCCCAGTCAAAGTCGGTCTCAATGCAGCGAACCGGGCCTGAATGCCCTTTCAGCACCATCACAAGCGTGTGAAGCGGACCAAATGATTCCCGGTCTACTAATTGCCTTCTCCAAACACAAATAGTCCTGTCTACCAACCCCGAAAAAACAAACGGACCAAAACGCAAGCTGGCCAGACAAGTGACAGCGGCTTTGTGGATACTCATGACCTCGAGTTTATCATCCTTAGTCATAAGCACAGTGTAAAGACTCCATCTCATCACCTTACCATCAGACAATCCCGCATACATAAAATCATCTACGTCCAAATTGATTGTGTTTACCACTGCACCTGAAAATACACACGTCCTCTTTAATTTGTGTCTCACTTTGTCTTCCTTTTTGCCATACAGCTCTCTAATCCACAAGTTCATCGTGCCATCGCTCGAGGCAGAACTTAATCCACTGGCCTGTGTTGCCAATGCATCTATCGAACCTTTATGATCTGGGATGGTTTCAACAAGCTTCCAGGTCCCGCTACCCCGGATACGCCACACTTTCACAGTGTGGTCCTTTGAGCCAGAGTAGATAAATTCACCACCATCTCCACTTAAGCACAGACAAGATACTGCCTTGTCGTGTGTGAAAGAAATTGACTTATGTAAGAAGTCACTCACTGTTTGAAGTCTCTTGATTTTCTTAAACACACCTCCCGTGACTCTCTCCCAAACCGTAATTGCGCCGTCATCATGCGCACAAAAGATACGAGCTTCCGGATGCTGGAGAAGCATGGCATTTATAGGCCCGCTAGAGGAACTAAAATGCTCAAATGCATGCCCTTTACGCCACACGCGTACTAGGCTGTTATCAGACCCGGTGAAGAGAACCCAATTGTGAATAGCTACCATTGAGCGAATGTAACCTGTCTCTTGCTGGATTGTGTCTATCAGAGTATACATTGGTGCTAACTGGTGATCACCTATATTGACTCCTACAACAATACCAGCATCATTAACTCCAACATCACCAGCACCAGAATCTCCAGAGGTACCAGCATTGGATGTGGATGCAGCCATCTGGGGTTCTTGACTTGTATTTGTGCTTGATGCACCGGCGTTGGTATGGGTACCCGCATTGGACGAGGACGCAGCCATCTGGGTTTCTTGATTGGTATTTGTGCTTGATGCACCGGCGTTGGTATGGGTACCCGCATTGGACAAGGACGCAGCCATCTGGGTTTCTTGATTGGTATTTGTCACACCCCAAACCAGGATTTCCGGATTAGGATGTGATTAATCCCCGCCTCGTGTCTAATACTCAATAAACACGCAAGGCTAATCAACATAATAATCAAACAGCAGCGGAAGCAGTATAATACAAACAACCAATAGTCATAAATATCAAATAAACATACATATACACACATCCATACAATCCACCTCGGGATAAAATAAACATAACTAGTCAAAAGGGATACATGATCTATCGAGTCCAATATATATAACAAAACATTGGACTCGTAAAATCCTAAACAAAAGCCCCTAATCTACCTCAAGTGATGTGACCGTCGGGGACAGCTCCTGACGCCTCCTGCTGCGGACCGTCAGACTCTGTACCTGCCCACATCCATAAAAAGGAGGGGATGAGCGAATGATCGCCCAGTATGTGACCCAGTATTACCCCTACAGGGATCCTCTCAAGTCAAAGCACAGTTTAATTTGAAATCTACCTAAAGTCGGTAATTCACTTTTAATGCATATGCTGCGAAATTAAACCTATCATAGTACTACAAAAGAAAAATATACATTTAATAGATGACATGATGTGATTATCCTATTATGCCAAAATGCCAAAGTTTCCCAAGATAAAATATGAGGATCAATATTATACTCAACCGAAGTCCAGTACAATAGGTACTGTGTGTACAAATTGATATAGTATTAGTACGGATAATTTTGTCACCCCGTGCCGTGCCAAAATCAATCAAATTGGATTTACGTCTCAAAGGTGACATAACACAAGGACTGCGATCAGAGGGGCAAAGATACCCGATGCCTAATGACATCGAGCTTTGCCCACACAAGAAAGGCACGCTAGCCGATGGTTATATCGAATTTCGTGTAACATCCAAGGACTGCGATCAGAGGAGCAAAGGTACCCGATGCCTAAGGACATCGAGCTTTGCCCACACAAGAAAGGCACGCTAGCCGATGGTTACACTCAATTCCATGTGTTTTACTTACTCTAAGACGATTCATCACCAAACATATAAAATAGGAGAAAACTACAAGCAATGCGTAAGAATGAGTTAATCCGTTTCCTCATGAGCAGAGACGGAACTCCACCATCCGGCCAGATCAATGGGACAAGGGCTCGTGAGCGGCCCATAACAACAAAAATAAAATCTGCCACCGCAACCTCGGCAGCCGTACTAGGCAAGTAGCTCCTAATGTAGGGGGGATAGCTCCCGAATCGTCTCCAGACTCGAGATCGGTCCGCACAAAATGTAAAATGATCGAAAATGATATACTACCAATCTCATGCATATAATAATAATAATCCTAATAAGACCTCTAAGGAATCAAGTGATCCCTCAGCCCAATGACCCACGAACCGCCTCGCATCCCATACTACGAGAACGGAAAGCAGTCATTCGGTCTTCTATCTCACGCTCACCAATGCACATGCTTAACTACAATAATATGTTGTCCTCTACGAGAAGAAGACAACTAATATCCTAATATATTATTAATTAAGTTACACTACTCCTAAGAAAGCATTAAATTTCAATTTAGAAGGGGTTGTGCAAATCCTAAATTACAGTTCAGAAAGGATTAAACATGCTCTAATGCAACTACAAAATTTAAAGTGCAGATGTCAGGTCAAGTGGTCGACTGGTGAGAGTACGCCACGAAAGAAAAATACAGATATCCCACACCTGATAACTGTAGGGGTAGAAAGAGCTAATAATCTCCGGGATCCACGTAATCCTCGCCTGCTCCTGCACAAGCGTCAGCGGAATCGGTCCACGGATCGAACTCGGTGTAGGTCGGCTGACCTGTAATTTAGTCGTAACTTAATTAGAGTCTATACTAAGTATTCGTGACCCTGATTACCCCGTTTGATAAATTTCACTAAGTGTTCGAACCTGCTCAACCGGTTCAATCGATTTTATTCGATTCCGATTGAGTGTAAAATTAGGTCAAGGTTGGTTTAATTTAATCTAATGTAATTTAATTATTTATAACTTTTAACTTAAGGATATTACATATTTTTACGATAAAATAGGTAAAGTATAACCTACGTAATTTAATTTGTTGTTATTAATTTTCTATTTAATCAATTGTAGGATAACGTGTTTTCCTAATTAATTAAGCTACAAATAAATTTTAAATCCTAAGTACGTAGTTTATAATTGTTAAATACTTAATTAGTATAGCATTCTAAAATCATACGTATTATTTTTACTAATTTGTGCGAGTCAAATAATTTAATTATGAATTGATACATGATTATCTAATTATTCTATTTAGTAAGATTTTGTGTTCGTAATGATTCGAAAGCGTTAATATGTTGTTAATTACTTGTCCTTTATTAATTAACAACATATTTTATTTATAAATTATTTACCTTATTTAAAACTACTTTTGATTTAATCTAATATTTTCTTAACATTTAAAAATCCTAAATACTCAACTTTTAATTAATTAAAATCCTAATTAATCTACATGTGTTGAAATATTTTTATTTGGTGTGTTTCGGGATCATACAGGTGTCCATATAGGGTTGTATAGTATCTGTTCAAATTATGTTATGAACTCTCACTGAGGCATCAAGACCCGGACGGTATAATCATCTCCCGAATTAATTTAAGTTTACATAAGCATCCGGTTTTATTCGGTTACTTTATAAAAACCTAAATTTTAAAAGCCGTCCTTTTATTCCGTCAATCCGAGGCAGCATTTATCCCTTCTTATTTTAAAAAAAAAAAATCTGCCAAGCCCTAATAGATAAAGGCCCAAGCCTCCTTGAATTTATTAATAAATTCATATTAAGGCCCAGCAGAAAATTAAAGCCCAATTGAATTTTTCCAAACCATTAGCTTAATAATACTCATTTTCGGATTGGGCTTGAGCCCACACAAATAAATGTCTCACTTTTCATTAATATACATATTGAGGCCGGTCCCCTTTTCAATTCAATCATTTTAAAATTCCAATTCAAATAAAGGCCCAATTCGATATTAAAGGCCCAGCAGCAATATAAAGGCCCAAGTCAACATTAAAATTCCAATATTTTGCACTTAGGCCCCTATAAATTCAACATATCATCCAAGGCCTACTTATTTACCAAAAATCCCTTAAATCATTTTTATTTACGTTCGGGTCCCTGTCAATTCAAAAACCAATACCAGCGGCATCACTGGGCTGGTACCAACTGGTACCAGCATAGCATCACAACAACATCCTTAAAGCCGGTCAGAACACAAGAACCAGGTAGCAAGTCACACAAAAAAAAATTCGGAACAAGCATCTAGAGCACAAAATCAGGCACAGTGAAAGGAGTATAGTGCCATTATCGGTACCAGTCAACCACAAGGCACAATAATGAAGATGGTAGTGCCAGTATCGGTCACCAGCCAACAGATAAGGTATAGCAAACAACAACAAGAACAAAAAGGGTTTTAGTATCAATACCAGACACCAGTCAAGAAGGCAACCGAATCACATGGCACGATGGCCGCAATCACAGAAACAAGGCACAAGCCAATAGAAAGATAAGTTTAGGGTTACCCGGAGAGAGGCAAGCCACCACAGAGGTGATAATCGGCCGGCACCAAGTCAGGGACTCGTCCCCCGACCTTTCCGAATTTATCAATCAACGGCAACGATAAGCACCCACACCCAGAAATTCGCACAATGCACCAGCGATCTCAGATCAACGAGCACACTCTTAGGGTTCGGGTTCCAGCAATTTCGCAGCGGCCAACCAGCAAATAGAGGGGGAATAGAGCAAGAGAGAGAGAGAGAGAGTAAGGGAGATTGAGAGAGCGAAGAAGAGAGGGAGCGGGAGGGGTGCGGTTTTTATCGCTAAAGAGCAAATAGAGAGGGAGGGTGAGTCAGCGAGGAATCCAAAGAGGAAGGGTGCGGTGGAGAGAACAGACAAAATAGAAAAATGGTGAGGTGTTCTGATTTCGCAGAGGAAGAAGGAAGGCCTTGGCTGCCGTCTGGACTTAGTGAAGAAAAAAAAAGGCAGATAAAAGGGAAGGGACTGCTTTGAGATTCGTGCAGAATTTATTTGAATGGTCCAAACCATTGCATACTTAAGAAACTCGGTTTGGATGCAATATTTTCTAGATCAATAAATAACAATCGAGAGGCTTGCAACATGTTTAATTCGACGAAGTTTTTGCGTTTAATATTTCACCTTAATTTGTCGAAATCTTCGATTTGTAATTCGCAATTAAATCGTTAGTTCTTTAATTATCAGTTAATTTGGAACGCGAAAGAAATGACATTTATAAAAATGTACGAACTATTCGAATGTCACCACGTCTATTTAAATTTCGGTTCGTAAATTTAGAGATTCCCTAACACGATATTTTGATTTACTACTTTATTATATATATATACATCAGTGCTTCTATAATTTATTTAAATTCTTGTTTATCCTATTAATAATTTTGTTTAAACAATTGATCATTTTTAATTAACCTAACTAATAATTTCAGAATTTTAAATTAGTTGCAAATTTTGATTATTAGGTTAATTAACTAAATTATTTTATACGGGTTATAACATTCTCCCCCCCTAATAAAAAGTTCGTCCCGAACGATCGAAATCTACTCGGCAAGTGCGAATAACTCTGGATAGCGCTCTAGCATCCCGTCCTCGAGCTCCCATGTCGCCTCACGCGGAGTATGATGCTCCCACTGTACTAATACTCGACGAATAGTGCGTCGTTGCAACTCGATCTCCTGCACGTCTAAGATGCGAATCGGACGTGCCTCGTATGTCAAATCCGGCTCG
Organism: Carex myosuroides; assembly: GCA_028015225.1. NCBI lineage: Eukaryota > Viridiplantae > Streptophyta > Magnoliopsida > Poales > Cyperaceae > Carex > Carex myosuroides. The sequence goes on from CM051476.1 coordinate 423,615, forward strand.
ACCTGTAGTGGCTCATGCTCTAGCACGTGTGCCTCACTCCGCACGTAGCGTCGAAGCTGAGATACGTGAAAGACATCGTGTACACCAGCGAGGGATGGAGGTAACGCAAGTCGATATGCGGTGCGACCGACTCGCTCGAGAATCATAAACGGGCCGATGTATCTAGGTGCTAACTTGCCCTTGACTCCGAACCTCATAATCCCTTTGCGGGGCGAAATTCGTAAAAGCGCGTGCTCGCCCACCTCCATGCTGAAATCTCGACGCTTTGGGTCCGCGTACTTCCGCTGGCAATCTTGTGCCGTCTTAAGTCGGTCTTGGATAATCCGCACCTTGTCCGTACACCTCAATCAGCTGGGGTACGGTAGGGCGGAACGAGCTGGTAGATCCCCAACATACGGGTGTACGGACTGGATGCCCGTATAACGCCTCGAATGGTGACATGCCGATACTCGTGTGATAACTACTGTTGTACGAGAACTCTGCCATGTGCAGATGATCCGTCCAGTCGCCCTGCATCGTAAGGGCGCACGATCGTAGCATGTCCTCTAATGTCTGTATCGTACGCTCTGACTGACCGTCCGTTTGTGGGTGATGGGCGGTGCTGAATACTACCTCAGTCCCGAGGGCCTCGTGAAAACTCTCCCAAAAACGCGAGGTGAAGCAGGGGTCACGATCAGATATGATCGTGGTCGGGACTCCATGAAACTTGTGCTGATGTCTCATATAGAGTAGGGCCATCTCCTCTCCTGTCAATCCGTATCGATATGCGATGAAGTGCGCCACCTTGGTCAAAGTGTCGACTATGACCCAGATCGCATCGTCCCTCGACCTAGTCCTAGGTAGTCCTGTCACGAAGTCCATCGTGATGATATCGAACTTGTGTTCCGACTTCTTGAGTGGCTGTATAAGCCCCGGTGGTCTCTGATGGTCGGCTTTCACCTTTTGGCAAGTCAGGCACTTGCCAACGAACTTCGCGATCTCTCGTCGCATGTTCTTCCACCAGTAGTAGTTCTTGAGGTCTTGGTACATCTTCGTCTCGCCAGGATGAATCGCGTAGACCGAGTCGTGTGCCTCCCTAAGGATCCTGTCCTTTAGGGATGCCGTATCTGGTACGCATAGCCTGTCGCCGAGTCTCAAGGCACCATCGTCATCTACTCTAAACGGAGAAGGTCGACCCGCTGCAATAGTGGCACGAGTCTTCTCCAGTAAGTCGTCACTGCTCTGCGCTAGTCGTATCTCGTCAATCAACGTCGGCTGGATCACCATGGAAGCTATCACCGTCTCACTGCTACCGCTAGTCTCGCCTATCAGCTCCTCCGATGGAGCAACCCACAAGTCAAGTCGTCTCATGTCCTCCAGTAGATGGTGCTGTCGCGTAATCATCGTAGCCAGGTTACCCTGACTCTTGCGACTCAAGGCGTCGGCCACCACGTTGGCCTTGCCCGGATGATACAATATCTCCAGGTCGTAGTCCTTCATCAGTTCGAGCCATCTTCGCTGCCTCAGGTTGAGCTCTTTCTGTGTGAAGACGTACTTCAGGCTCTTGTGATCGGTGTAGATCTTGCACTTGTCTCCGTATAGGTAGTGACGCCAGATCTTCAACGCGAAGACTACGGCCGCCAACTCTAAGTCGTGGGTAGGGTGTTCCGCTCGTGCGTGCGGAGCTGCCTCGAAGCGTATGCGATGACATGGCCCTGCTGCATCAATACGCAACCTAATCCGTATCGGGAGGCGTCGGCGTAAACGGCGTACTCCACACCGGAGATAGGCATCGCGAGAACCGGTGCGGAGACAAGGTGGCGCTTGAGCTCTTCGAAGCTACTTTCGCGCTCGGGAGTCCACTCGAACTTGACTCCTTTCTGCAGTAGCTGAGTCAACGGTAGGGATAGACGTGAGAATCCCTCTACAAACCGTCTATAGTAGCCGGCCAATCCTAAGAAACTACGAATCTCAGTGACGCTCTCAGGTCGCCTCCAGTCAGAAATGGCGGATATCACGCTCTCAGGTCCACCGCTAACCCGTCTCTAGATATCACGTGTCCGAGGAACGCAACCTTCTCAATCCAGAAATCGCACTTCGAGAACTTGGCGTACAGCCGATGCTCTCTAAGTCGCTCTAGTACCAATCGCAAGTGTGTGGCGTGCTCCTCCCGACTCCGCGAGTAGATCAATATATCGTCAATAAAGACTACAACGAAGGAGTCCAGGAAGTCCGTAAACACCGTGTTCATGAGACTCATGAAATACGCCGGTGCGTTCGTCAGTCCAAAGGACATGGCGCGAAACTCGAAATGTCCGTATCGGGTCCGGAAAGCAGTCATCGGGACGTCGCTCGTACGAATCTTCATCTGGTGATATCCGGATCGTAGATCGATCTTCGAATACTCCTCTGAACCCTGGAGCTGATCGAACAAGTCATCGATGCGTGGTAGAGGATACCGGTTCGGCACCGTGCACTTGTTCAACTCTCGGTAGTCGATGCATAAACGAAGGGATCCATCCTTCTTCCTCACGAAGAGGACAGGGGCTCCCCAAGGAGACGTGCTCGGTCGTATGAAGCCCTTCTCGAGGAGGTCCTCGAGTTGCTCTTGAGCTCTCTAAGCTCGGCAGGTGCCATGCGGTAAGGGGCTCGGGCGATGGGTGTCGTACCTGGCTGGAGCTCAATACATAACTCAACCTCGCGATCTGGAGGCATCCCAGGTAACTCCTCCGGAAACACGTCGGTGTACTCGCTCACAATCGGTATGCTGCGTATGTCTACCTCCTCGCTCTCCGTCAGGACTACAGCTGCGAGATACGCGCTACACCCCGCGGTGATCAGATGGGTCGCACGTAGAGCCGATATGATAGGAAACCCGGTTCCAGGTTTCCTTCCTCTGAAGGTGAACGACACCTCATTCGGACGACCAAATCGTACGGTATGTCTCTCGTAGTCGACGATGGCGTGGTGCGTGGTCAACCAGTCCAGACCCAGCAGGACGTCAAAATCTCGCATGTCAAGAACCGTAAGGTCTACTGCTAGGTCCCTATCGGCGATACGGACCTTTCGGTCCTTACAGATCCTGTCCACCAGAACCTGCCTCCCGAGAGGCGTCTGTACCTCCATGGCCCGAGTCCTAACCTCGGTGGGCCACTCGTGGGTACTCACGAAAGCTAGGGCTACGAAGGAATGACTAGCTCCCGTATCGATAAGGGCGTAAGCCGGACACCCCGATATAAATACAGTACCTGTGATGAGATCTACATCATCGTGCGTCGGGCCGCCTGTAGGGGGAGGTCCGGGTAATGGCTCTCCCCCGGGGGTCTCGTCAGCAGGTATCTCCTCCCCAATGGTGGCGTGAATACGCGCGGAGTCGCGACCAGTCTGACTGCCACCTCCAGGTCCACGTCCTGACCCGGATCCAGATCTACCACCTCGCTGCGTGTTGCTGCCGAAGCCGCTGCGGGGTGGCACCGGCCCACGTCCGTGGCCGAAATCAGACTGTCCCCGACCTCCTGAGAAGACTCGATCGGAGTACTGGCTACCACCTATCCGCTGCGGACAGGCGTTCGCCCAATGATCAGTGGCCTGGCAAATGAAACAGGCACCTGAGCGAGGAATGGTCGGTCTCGGCTGACCGCGAAACTGCTGAGGCTGGGGCTGCCTCACAATAGGCTGGGAGGAGGTGTCTCTACCCCGACTCGGGGATGCGGTGATGTCGGTCCGGGGTCGGACACTCCTGTGCTGGAGTCTCTCCAGTAACTCCGCACTATCCGTCAGGGACTCAATGGATGTACTAGGGTAAGAGGCCACGAGACAAGCCAATGAAGGCTGTAATCCCTCGATGAAGCGGAGGCGTCGGTCCTGTGGCTCCGCAACTAAGTCAGGGGCGTATCGCGATAAGCTGATGAAAGTGGTACCATATTGACGTACGGTACGGCTACCCTGGGTAAGTGACTCAAACTGCTGTCTCAGAGCACGAAGCTGTGCCCTACCCATAAAGCGACGACGAAAGACCTCGGTAAACCACTGCCACGGTATAGGAGGACCGTCCACGTACTGGGGCTGCTGTGTAGCCCACCAATGACGGGCATCTCCGTCAAAAAGTGTCGCAGCCAACTCGGTATGGAACTCCACAGGAGACCGAGCGAGACGAAGTGTCTCCTCAACGGAAGCAAGCCACTCATCAGCGGCAGTATAAGTACCACGCCCGTCAAATCGGAGCGTGTGGAGACGTATGAAGTCGCGATGGGCGGCGGTAAAGGGGTCGACTATAACGCAACCTGCACCTGCTCCCTGACCCGTAATCTGGGCCAATCCATCAAAGAACTGTCGCATGAGCTGCGCCGCATCCGGTGGAGGTAGAGGCTGCCTATCTGCAGCACCACGAGACGGACCTGCTGATAGGTGTATTTTATATACACCGTCGATCTAGTTTTTATCATAAAATAACACCAAATATCTTGTATTTTGGATATAAAGCGAATATAATACACCAAGAATCAAGTTACTGCGTTCGCTCGATGTTTCAATGCAGGAAACAGTGCAAAATGATGAAAAACTGTCCAATGCGGACGCATTATCCACCAGTGCGGACGCACTGGGTACTTAGCCGATTTTCCAGCAGCGCAGACCTCACAGACGAAAAGTCCGAGCGTAATGCGGCCGCATTCACCTTCAGTGCGGACGCATTCACTACTTAGCCGATTTTTGCGACTTTCAGAATTTTCCAGAAAACAGAAGTTCAAGGCCAATGCGGACGCACTCACAGCCAGTGCGGACGCACTCAGTACTTGACTATTTTTGAAATCTTCGGATTCTTTGGAAAACAGAAAAACAACATGCCAGTGCGGACGCACTAAGATCCAGTGCGGACGCACTCAGGAAATTTTGCAGAAAATCCAGAAAAGGAAACTTGGAACCAAAGGGGATCTGGAGTCGGTGCGACCCAGACCACCCGCACTCAACTCCAGTGCGGACGCACTGGACTCGCAGACAGCCAGAAATTCGCATTTTCAAGAGGTTTTCTATTCTGGGCTTCCAAGGAACACGTTTTAGAAGGCCAAAAATAGCCATGGCAGTCTGAGGAGTGCACCCACTAACTCCACTTCTATCCTCTAAATTGGGCAAGGCCTTTGGCTATAAAAGAGGAAGAATTTCATCTCAGGATCCATTATTGTACATATCCATTATTATATCCATCTTTCCACAAATTGAGAGAGAGAGATCCTGCAGAAATTCTAGAAGGTTTTCCAAGGAAGGAGAAGAAGAAGATTCAAGCAAGGAGTTGGCAAGATCGAGGTTTTAGATCTAAGAAAGGGTGTAATCATTTCTTTATCTCATTTCTTATTGTTTTTGCCAATCTTTGTTATGGATCTCTCCAAGAGAGAGTAGTTCTCTTTCTAGGGGTTTAGGTCAATGCATGAACTTGTTTAATTCTATCTTATTCGGATATTTGTTTTTATTATGATTGTGTTATCGGATTTGATTGTTAATTTCTGTGATTTATTCTTTATGAATTTCATTAGTACTCGTTCCTTTGAGTTCACCTGGTTAGGGTTTATTGAATTGAAGTAGTTTTGAAATCGCGTTGATCGTGTTTTTCCGCTTTAAGTTTATTAAATTCCGGCATTGGTCATGAGGAGACTACTAATTGAAACCATAAAGACACACCTTAGGGTTGGGTTAGAAGCGACCGTACTTTGATATCCAATCCGGAACTATAGAAATTAAGGTTAGGATTTTGGTGAAGGACCGAAAGGCGAAGGCAAATCCTAATTAGGACACCTTAGAACAAATATCGATATATGCTTTGAAGCATGAGATTAAATATCCCTCTAGGTTAGTGACAGCCCTAGAATTCGAGGCACATTAATCCATAAAGCGCAAAGTATTTGTATTAATATTTGTTCCAAAGGCTAACATAGGTTAGAAACCTCATCAAATCAAACATGAATTTAAACAAACCGAATAAATAGAATTAGCAGGGAATTGTAGACCGAATACCCCTAGATCTCCTTAAACTTGAAAACAAACCAATCTTTCTTTCCTTTATTTTATTTACATTTATTGTTTGAAACTCCTCTTTTTCGGGTATTGAACCCAACTTAGGATTTTAAGAACAAACCCCCCCACTTTACTTTTATTGTTTTGTTTTAGAAGTAGTTTTCTTTATTAAAAATTAGTGTTTCCCTCTCTCCCTGCGGATCGACACCTAAATACTACAATCGATAGGTTGTGCGCTTGCAACTAACCTATTTATTGAGTACGAAGGTTTTATAAATATTAAAGGCAAAAGAGTACAAAATCATTATATCTAAAATACTCAACAAGCTTTTTGGCGCCGTTGCCGGGGAGAATAGGATAGATACTAGTTTTTATTTTAGGAAAGTACTTTTAATTCTTAGTTTCCTTATTTACTTTTCAGAAAATTAAAAATCCAAAAATATTTTACTTTCCTTATTTAATTTTCTGCACTTTACTATTCTCTCTCTTTCACATCTTTTCTTCTCTCATAGATTTGAGCGCTGGCACCGGTCACAAGGAGCCAAACCGCGAAGATCAAAGCCGGCGAATCCTCGCTTTCTCAACCAATGGCAGGTCTAGATCCCGAACTAGGCATGCCACGCAACTTTAGAGAGGATGAATTTCCGGAAGGTCTCATCAACCCAAACTTTCACGATCTCAATAACAATCCACCACCTCTTCCTCCACACAACAACCTACCGCCACCACATCCAAACAATAACAATGATCCACCTATTCTCAATAATAATCCTTTGTTTGGTGTCAATCCAAACAACGGAAATGGCCGAAATCGCCAACAAGGCCACCGCTTCGGTTTCATTCCTCAAGGCCAAGATCCACGCGAAATCAAGCCATCTCTCATCCACTTGCTTGGCCAAAGTCAGTTTGGGGGAGCCCTAAACGAAGATCCGCACGCCCACTTGGCGGTATTCGAAGAGTCTTGCGGCACTTTCGCTCGAGAAGGAGAAGAGCTCGACAACCTCAAGCTCAAATGCTTTCATCTATCCCTCCGTGACAATGCAAGGACATGGCTAAGAACCGTGAATCGTGACAACATAAGAAGATGGGACGACATGGAGAAGTTATTCTTAGGAAAATACTTTCCTCCATCCAAAACCCAGCACTTTCGAACGAAAATCACGACCTTCAAGCAAGCCGAGGGAGAATCTTTGACTGAGGCATGGGATAGATGGGCGGAGCTTCAACGCTTGTGCCCTAACCATGGTCTCGACATGTGGTTGCTCTTCCAATTCTTCTTTGCTGGTTGCACAATCGCCACAAAGACTCACTTGAATTCCGCCGCAGGGGGTAATATGTCCAAGATGGATCCCCAACAAGCCATGCTAATGATCGAGGACATGGCAATCAACCAAAGGGAATGGACGGCCGAAAGAAGTGGACGAACCCAAACCACACCGGGACTCCTAAAAACCGACGAAGTTACCGCCTTGAAAGCCCAAATAGATGCCTTGCAACATCAAATGGCACAAATGCAAAATGCCAAATCTGTGACAAAGAAGGCTTCATGCGGCATTTGTGGAGAGGCGACTCATATCACCGCCGATTGCCAAGTCCTCATAGAAGGAGAGGAAGTCGAGCAAGTCAATGCAATGTTCTACAATCAAGGTGATAAGAGGAACGACCCGATCTACAATAAGGTTAGGCCAAATGATAACTCAAATACATACAACCCTCACACAAGGTGGAACCATCCCAATTTCAAGTGGAAGACCGAGAATGACAACTCCAACCAATACCAAGGTAATTCCAATCAATATCAAAACTGGACGAACCAAAACTCGTATCAAGGACCTTCTCAAAACAGTAAATTAGAAAAAATGATAGAAGGACTTGTTCTCTCTCAAAACGAGTTCATGAACCAACAAAGGAACACCAACACCGAAATTTCGGATTCCTTGAGAAACTTCAACAATAGGTTCGAGTTCTTAGAGACTAAGACAAAGATGCTAGAAAACCAAATAGCACAACAAGCATCTTCGTCATTTCGTCAACAAGGCGCTCTACCGAGTAAAACCGATATCAATCCAAGGGAGCAAGCAAAAGCCATAACCTTGAGAAGCGGCACGGAATACGAAGGACCAAAGATGCCCAGCGGAGATGAGTCTCAACAACCACCGAATGAGGCACAGCCACCTCAAACTCCTCTCAGCGCAGACACAACCGTTCCTAATGCAGACGCACCGGCATCGGAAAAACCTCAAGAACCGGGTAAATCAAACCCGGCCAAGGTAAAACCAAATGAAACTCCTAAGTATATTCCACCACATAGGTTTATACCATTCCCTCAAAGGTTAGTTAAGAGCAAGCTTGACCAGCAATATGCCAAATTCATAGAACACCTCAAGAAATTGAATATTACCATCCCTTTTACCGAAGCAATTACTCACATGCCCACTTATGCGAAATTTTTGAAAGAAATTTTATCCAATAAAAGAACAATTGAGGAAGTGGGCACGGTATCCCTTAATGAGGAGTGTAGCGCTCTCTTCCTAAACAAGCTACCTCCAAAATTAAAGGATCCCGGAAGCTTCGTTATCCCATGCATGATTGGTGATACCGAATTCAAGAGGTGCCTATGTGATTTAGGCGCAAGTGTGAGCCTCATGCCAAAAACCGTTTATCAAAGGCTCAATCTTGTTGATTTGAAAGATACAAGGATGTCATTACAACTAGCCGATAAGACGGTAAGGTATCCCGAAGGAATTGCGGAGGATGTTATTGTAATGATTGGGAAGTACTTTGTCCCTGTGGACTTTGTAGTGGTCGAAATGGAGGAGGATACTCATACCCCTCTTCTATTGGGGCGTGATTTCCTTACCACAGCTGGTGCAAACATTGATGTCAAAGAGGGAAAGATATCCTTTGACATTGGGGGCGAAAAGGTAAATTTTCATATGTTTAATGCCATCAAATTTCCTTCTAATGATAATGATTCTATATGTAGAGTGGAAGTTTTAGATTCCATTATAGCTGCCCATATGGAGAAGGAGATGGTCAATGAACAACTAGACCAAATTCTGGAAGAAACCGGCTCAGAAAACGACACAATTGGTGAAAATGACCCTCAGTGCGTCCGCACTACCGCTCAGTGCGTCCGCACTCAGCATGGTGAAAACGAAGTTCCAGTCAACCGAGCGCAATGCGTCCGCACTGAAGTCTCAGTGCGGATGCCCCACTCGCACTCACCTGTTGAGCCACAGTTTGGAGCCAATGAGGAAAATGTCCGAGAGGAATGCGTCCGCACGGACCCTCAGTGCGTCCGCACTCAGCACAATTCCAACCAGGATGTATTGCAGATTTCAGAAAATTTACCCCAGTGCGTCCGCACTGACCACCAGTGCGTCCGCACTCATGCCGAAATAGCTCAAATCGAAGGAATTTCGCCCAACTCTGCACCACCGAAAGTCGAACTCAAACCTCTGCCACCTACCCTTCGCTATGAATACCTGGGAGAGGGCGAGACATATCCGGTGATTGTCAACTCCGAGCTCAACAAAGAACAAACCGAGAAGCTTTTACACGAGCTAAAGCTTCATCGGAAAGCGATCGGCTACACCATCGACGACCTAACCGGAATTAGCCCATCCCTTTGCATGCACAGAATCCTAATGGAGGACGACCACAAGCCCACAATTGAAGCTCAACGAAGACTCAATCCGAATCTAAAAGAAGTGGTGAAAAAGGAGATCCTCAAGCTACTTGATGCCGGCATCATCTATCCAATCTCCGACTCCAAATGGGTAAGTCCGGTCCATGTAGTACCAAAGAAGGGAGGCACAACCGTGGTGAAGGGCGAAGGCGACAAATTGATATCCACAAGGGTGATCACCGGATGGAGGATGTGCATCGATTACCGCAAACTTAACAATGCAACAAGGAAGGATCACTTCCCTCTACCATTTGTGGATCAAATGCTAGAAAGGCTAGCTAATCACTCCCATTTTTGCTACCTAGATGGGTATAGCGGATTCTTTCAAATCCCTATTCACCCCGATGACCAAGAAAAAACGACCTTTACTTGCCCTTATGGTACGTTCGCGTATCGTAGGATGCCGTTTGGTTTATGCAATGCCCCAGCTACATTTCAAAGAGCCATGATGGCTATTTTTTCAGATTTATTAGAAAATTCCGTGGAAGTTTTCATGGATGACTTTTCAGTTTTTGGTACCTCTTTTGATGATTGCTTATCTAATTTGATCAAAGTTTTAGAACGTTGTGAGCAGGTTAATTTGGTGCTAAACTGGGAGAAATGCCATTTCATGGTACAAACGGGGGTAGTTCTAGGCCACGTGGTGTCTTCCAAAGGCCTAGAAGTCGACCAAGCAAAGGTGGAGGTGATCGAAAAATTGCCATATCCAACATGTGTGAAGGATGTGAGAAGTTTTTTGGGCCATGCAGGATTCTATCGGCGTTTCATCAAAGATTTTTCAAAAATCTGCAAACCACTTACTAATTTGACAATGAAAGATGTAGAATTTATATTTGATGAACCGTGTATTGTTGCTTTTGATAGGATCAAGAAGGCACTAATCTCAGCCCCAATTCTCCGACCTCCTAATTGGGATGTGCCCTTTGAAATCATGTGTGATGCGAGCGACTTCGCCGTTGGAGCCGTTCTAGGACAAAGGATCGACAACAAGCCACATGTGATCTATTACGCAAGCAAAGTCCTAGATGAGGCGCAAATGAACTACACAACCACCGAAAAGGAGTTTTTGGCCGTTATATTCTCCATCAACAAATTCCGATCCTACTTGGTCGGATCCAAGGTGATTGTGTACACCGATCACGCGGCAATTCGATACCTCCTCAACAAGAAGGATGCCAAACCACGCCTAATCCGGTGGATCCTCCTACTCCAAGAGTTTGATCTCGAAATCAAGGACAAGAAAGGCACTGAAAATTCAGTGGCGGACCATCTATCACGCATTACCAACGAATCGAAGGATGATGACATGCCCATAGACGATTCGTTCATAGACGAACAACTATACGCAGTCAACTACCAAGAGGCGCCGTGGTATGCGGATTTCGTCAACTACCTTGCATGCGGTATCATACGCCCAGATTTAACCTTCCAACAACGAAAGAAATTCCTGTGGGATGTCAAACAATATTTTTGGGATGAGCCGTTGCTATTCAAACTGGGGGTAGATGGAATTCATAGGCGATGTGTACCTCACGAAGAAACCGAACAGATTCTCAATTGTTGCCACTCATCTCCCTATGGAGGACACGCTTCAAGCCACAAAACCGCCGCCAAAGTTCTTCAAGCCGGGTTCTTTTAGCCCACGCTTTTTGAAGATGCGAAAGACTATGTGCTTAGGTGCGACAAATGCCAAAGAACCGGGAACATATCAAGGAAACATGAGATGCCTCTCAACGGAATTCTAGAGGTAGAGTTATTTGATGTTTGGGGGGTCGACTTCATGGGACCTTTTCCGAGTTCTTGCAACAACAAGTACATCCTTGTAGCGGTCGATTATGTGTCCAAATGGGTAGAAGCCGTAGCAAGCCCAACCGCCGACTCCGCCGTAGTAAGAAAGCTTTTTCTAAGAACTATTTTTCCTAGGTTTGGAGTACCTCGGGTGGTGATTAGCGATGGCGGCTCTCATTTCATCAACCGTCAATTCGATAGTCTCCTATTCAAATATGGAGTCAAGCACAAGGTAGCCACACCTTACCACCCTCAAACAAGCGGGCAAGTTGAGGTATCCAATCGCGAGATAAAAAGCATCCTACAAAAGGTGGTGAACACATCACGAAAAGATTGGTCACTCAAACTCGATGAAGCTCTGTGGGCATATCGGACCGCTTTCAAAACACCCATAGGTATGACTCCTTTCAAGCTAGTGTATGGAAAGCCATGCCATTTGCCGGTTGAACTCGAACACAAGGCATATTGGGCAATAAGGGCCCTAAATTTCGACATGAGGGCTGCCGGTGAAAAGAGGGTTCTTGACCTACATGAACTAGAAGAATTGCGCCTTAATTCCTATGAAAATGCTAAGCTATACAAAGAGAAGACAAAGAAATGGCACGACAAGCATATCATCAAGCGCAATTTTCAAGAAGGAGACACGGTTTTGTTGTACAACTCACGCCTCCGGCTATTTCCCGGGAAGTTAAGATCACGATGGAAGGGCCCATTCGAAATAACGAAGGTATTTAACCATGGCGCAATCGAGATTTGGAGCAAAGATACCGGGGCATTCAAAGTGAACGGACACCGCCTCAAACATTTCAACCATGCAACTCCTATAGGCGACAAGGAGATCATAGGCCTAAAAGATCCACACACTCAATAGTGAGCCCAAATCATGTCGAGCTCACGACGTAAAATTGAGCGCTTCTTGGGAGGCAACCCAAGTTTTTATTTTTTCTTTCTTTATACTTTTATTTTTACTTTCTCAAAAAATTTACATTTTTTTGACTCAGCCAATTTCTCAGGTCAAAAATTCATCAGTGCGTCCGCACTAAACATCAGTGCGTCCGCACCGACAGAAACCACAGGTCTGCGCAGTCTAAACAAGACCAGTGCGTCCGCACTGAGGTTCAGTGCGTCCGCACCCGAGGTACGCTAAATTTAATTTTCAATTTTTTCGAAATATCGGAAAAGTCGTATTTTTTGAGCGAGTGCGGATGACCACCCGCATTGAGGACCAATGCGTCCGCACGCGGCTTCTTCTCCTTCTTAAACCGACCCCTCTCTTCAATTTACTTCGCGCCTTTTCGATTTTAAAACCGAAAACCTTGATTTTTCTCTCCCAAAACCCGAAAACCTCGTTTTTCTTTCAAAATCTCCCTCTCCTCTCTCTTCTCTACCCCTTCTCTCTTCTTTTCTCTCTCTTTCCCTTTTCAAAAAGCGAAAACCCACTTTTCTCAAGTTTTTCAAGCGCCGTTTCGCTAAAACTCGGATTTCTTCGCATTTTTTTCGAAATTTTTGCGATCTACAACAAGGTTTGATGTCTCCTTACTCTAATCTTGTCAATTACTACTTAGATCTGTAAAAATGGTACCAAAATCGGGAAAATCGACCAAAAATGGTGAAATCGGTTCAAATTCTCACCCCAGTGCGGATGCTACCACCCGCACTGCCATTTAGTGCGTCCGCACTAAGCTTGGGGGAACGCCTAACCTGTAACACCGTAAACTTTTGAAATTAGATTTATTCAAATTTATTAAGTGGTTAAATCAAATTATATATATATGTATATACAAAAATCAATTATGTGGATAGCAAATGATAATTATACGATTGTTGTGATTTTCGTCGCGGGAAATAACGAAAAATGGTGAAAACAGAGCCCAGTGCGGATGAACCCACCCGCAGTGCGGTTCCATCCACCCACACTGGGTACTTAGCCAATTTTCCAACGTTCAGCCAATTTTTCCCGAGCCTAGTGCGTCCGCACTGAGAGTCAGTGCGGATGGACCACCCGCACTAAATAACTTAGCCAAATTCTGAGATTTCAGTGACCACCCGCAGTGCGGATGGCCACCCGCACCGCCACCCGCATTCGTGGAAATTCAGAAGTATTAACAGCGAAATTTACAGCCAGTGCGGGTCAGCGAACCCGCAGTGCGGATGGACCCATCCGCATTCGCACACTGAGGGTCTATTTTGCAAAATTCCAAAAGGGAAGTGGGGCCCTTTGTCATACACACCTCTTTCTCTCTTTTCCTTTTCTTTTCCTTTTCTTTCCCCTTCTGTTTTCTTTCTTCTTTCCTACGCCGACAAAGAGAGAGAGAGAACGAGACAAAGAGAGAGTGAGAGAGAGAGAGCTCCGGGCGACGAAATCCCCCGAAAATCGAGATATCGAACGAGGAACACGTTTCTCGCTCTTTGCTTCCGTTCATTGGTAAATCCCATTTCTATTTCTCTCTCGATTCGTATTTCGGTATTTTTAGGTTTTCGATGAAAACCCGTGGAATTGCACCAAATTGATTGTGCTATGTCTTTGTTGATTCTATAGTGTTTATTGATTGATTTCGTGTTCCAATTTGTAACCAAATTCCCGATTGTGAATTTCTCCGAAATTGAATTGATTTTGGTACCATTATCTCGAATTGACCTAATTCTGATTCGAATTGTACCTTGTGGTACCTTGATACACTTATGACTTGATGAATTGGTACCAAAACCGAATGAAAACTCTATGTGACCTAAACCCTAGCAAAACGGTATATATATTTAAAGCATGTTTACGTGTATATCTTAAATAGAACCGGTAGAACAACAAGGTACGGAATCTCTCGAGACGTCTGAGACATAAAGACGAGTCTCGATCAGTTTATACAGGTGCGGGGTTTCTGGACTTGTCTGATATTTCCTTTTCAGAATTAAACTGTTATTCGGTTGTCATGTTGAATATTCATTGATGCATTAGCTGAATTGTGCATTGCATGTGCATAGCCCAATCTGTTTGAAATTGAATTGCTGAAATCTGAATGACTTGCATACTGGTATGGTTTACGATTGTGTCGATCTAATTAGATCTGATTTTAGAGTGTAAGTCACCAGAATTGGAATGTGAATGAGATTGGTCACCGGCGTGTGACGGGTCACCATCGTGTGACGAATTTGCAAAGCCTGGCATGCGGGTTTTGGCAGGATCCTAAAGCTTTAGCCTACCTGGGACACCGTAAGTCCCCAACCGGTTGGGGCAGGGTCAGTGATTTGATTGACGGTTATGATTATGGGTGACTAGTGTTATCGTCTAAGTCGTTATCCGGCGTGATAAGGCGTTCGAACGGTCAGTTGATTTTACGTTCCAAAATGATGTTGAATGAATTTTCTTGAAATGACTTGAAACCAGAACTTAGGAATGGTTAAGCCAAAGCATTACAGGTGGGTGTCAGATAAAGGGTCCAGCTTGGTGGAACATCTGTAGGTGTCAGTAACCCTACAGATGTGGGTTTGATAAAGGTCCAGCTCGAGAGAACACCTGTAGTGCTACCAGCTATAATACGATAAGTTAAGCCTAATGTTATGTTTATTTGAATATCGAATTTGCGATTCCTGGATGTTGATTTCATTTGATTATTTGTTGTCAGGTATATGCATTTTTATCTTATACACTGGTATAGAACTGTGTTATGTTTTATTTGGCGTTTCTTTTTGAAAATGAAACTTGATTGCAAGTCCAGCAATCCGTTGTGGCAATTATCGCACTGAGAATTTATTCTCACCCCACATTTGGGTTATCTTTTCAGGTTTGGGTGCAGCCGGTAGCGGAGAGGCACGTCGGATTTAGGCCATCAGTATATGTCACTTATACCTGAGTTTTTGTTTGGTATTTGACTAGAGATGTACATATGTTTTTGATTGTGATATATTCTCTATGTCATGACCTTTGGTTGTATCCGTACGAGATACTGTTTATATATACTATGACCTGTTTTATATTCGAACCGATTTGTTGTGTGTATTTGTGTTATTGTTGCTTGTTGGGGTTGGTTTTCTATTATATCGTACATGCCTTGTAGGCATACAGGAAACTGTATGTCTACGGCAGGGTCCCGTCACATCCTGCGGGCCGCGGGGTGTGACAGGTCTCCTTTGGTGGTATCAGAGCATGGTTAAGCCTTAGCCTGAACCAGTCTGGTAGGATACGTGAGAGTGACACGTAATAAGGGGATCGTAACGGATAAAGAGGTATTTCGTATAACGATTATACATATACATTATTATAATGTTGTTTTGGTACAGTATAGAATTATGGAGACTCGTAGAGGCCGCGGACGACCTCGAGTGAATCCGGTTGTCATTGAGCCAGCAGCTGCTAGAGATGGAAATGAGTCGGAGGGTTCTGGAGGAGGGCAGAACCGAGACAGAGAACTAGATGATAGGCTGATCGCGGCTTATGAGAGGGGCCGTCAAGCAGCCGAAAGGCGAGAGGCAGCACCGGTGGATCAGAGAGGTACACCTGAGGAATTCCGCAAATTATATGACTCTTTTATGCGCTTAAACCCGCCGCAGTTTGATGGTACCGGTGGGTATTCAGAGGCGGAAGAATGGTTAGAGAAGATAAATGCAAAGCTCGTATTGTGTCGGGCACCGGAGGAGGACATGGTGGAGTTAGCGGAACAAATGCTGAACGGAGATGCAAGATTTTGGTGGAATGGCGCCCGACGGAATTATGTCGGGGAAGCAGTTAAGATCCCTTGGGAGTGGTTCGAGCAGCAGTTTACTCGGAGGTTTCTGAGTAACATCCATAGGGAGGCTTTGAGAAGAAAATTTCTGGAGTTGCGACAAGAAGGACGGTCAATAGCTGATTATAATAATGAGTTTCTAACTTTGTCTAGGTATGCTACAGAGATACAGACAGACAGAGTTCGATATCACCGACAGTACTTGGACGGGTTGGACGGGAGCATATCCATGATAGTTGACACTCCGAATGCTACTGAATTACAATCGATAATGGATCATGCTGAGCAGGTTGAGATGCACGCGAAGAGGCGGAAAGAGCAATTTGCAGAAAGAAATGTGAAACAACGGGCTGATTCGAGTCGACCGGTTGTGAGGTCGAGAGGAGGCTCGTCATCATTTAGACCCCCTCAGAGACAGATTATGACTCCTCGGCCATCTTATGGGCCGGCAGCTACTTCAGGATTTCGACCGGGTTTCCGGCCGGGATTCACGCCTATGTGGTGCCGCTCATGCAATCAGGCACATAATGAGGTTGAGTGCAGACGCCGCAACAGTTCGTGTTTCACATGCGGCAGCGGAGATCATTGGGCAAGAGAGTGCCCACAAGCTACAGTGAGATTTCCAAGTGACAGTGGGGCGGGAAGCTCAGTCAACCGTGGTAGGGGCGGATCAGTGTCGCGAGGACGGGGTACTTCTCAAGCTAGCGGAGGCAGAACAGCAGGACATGTGTCAGCACATGCGTTGGATGTTTCAGGGAATATACTCGACACCCCAGACGTGTTAGAAGAAGGCGGGGAAAAGAGGACTTCAGAGTATCAGACGGATGTGATGACAGGTATACTCTCTATCTCGGACCATGATGCATACTGCTTGATAGATACAGGTTGTAGCCATTCCATCGTGTCGAGGGAGTTAGTAGAAAATTGTCGATGGCCAGTGGAGACGGATAACCGGATTCTTAGTGTTCAGACTCCTTTCGGTTCCACCGACCAAGCCATTACAATATGCCGTAACCGAAAAATTAAAGTGGATGGAAGGGAATTCGAAGCAGACCTCTTAGTTATGGATATTGCGGGATATGATGTATTATTGGGAATGGATTGGTTAACGAGACACGAGGCAACTATAGACTGTCCGCATCGACGGATCCATTTTGCGAACTCAAGAGGTATATCATGTACTATGAAGTGTAGAGAACTTGGAAAACTGACATCTTGTATTTCAGCTGTAGAAGTGAAACATTTATTAGAAACCGGGTGTACAGCTTATCTGGCGGCCGTGGTTTATACGGCTGCAGCAGTTCCAGAGATCAGCACTATTCCGGTGGTGTCAGAGTTTTCGGATGTGTTTCCAGATGAGATCGTGGGGTTGCCACCTGAACGAGAAGTGGAGTTCGGTATCAAACTGGTACCGGGCACAACACCTATTTCAAAGGCACCGTATCGAATGGCACCTGCCGAGCTGAAAGAACTTAAGGCGCAGTTGGAAGACATGTTGGAGAATGGATTTATCAGACCTAGCACGTCGCCGTGGGGCGCACCGGTATTATTTGTCAAGAAAAAGGACGGCACGCTGAGGTTATGTATTGACTACCGTGAGCTGAATAAGGTAACCGTGAAGAATAAATATCCGTTACCGCGGATTGATGAATTGTTCGATCAGTTGCAGGGATCTTCGATATATTCAAAGATTGATCTGAGAACAGGGTATCATCAGCTGAGAATACGGCCGAGTGATGTGGACAAGACGGCATTCCGTACGCGGTACGGGCACTACGAGTACTTAGTGATGCCGTTTGGGCTGACGAACGCACCCGCAGTGTTCATGGACTTGATGCACCGAGTATTCCATGACATGTTGGATTCAACAGTGGTGGTGTTTATCGATGATATCTTGGTATACTCGAAATCCCCGGCAGAACATGAGGTACACTTGAGAATTGTATTACAAAGATTGCGCGAACATCAGTTATTCGCAAAATTATCGAAATGTGAATTTTGGTTGGGGGAAATTACATTTTTGGGGCATGTGGTATCGGGAAGAGGATTAGCGGTTGATCCCGAAAAGATTCGGGCCGTGACTGAATGGAAGAGGCCGGAGACGGTCACGGAAATTCGCAGTTTTCTGGGGTTGGCCGGGTACTACAGGAGATTTGTACTCGGATTTTCGCGGCTAGCTGCGCCGCTTACCAAGTTATTGCGCAAAGGTGTAAAGTTCGAATGGGGTAGCACGCAAGATAAAAGCTTTGAGGAATTAAAGAGTCGGCTGGTATCCGCACCGATTCTTGCTATGCCGACTGCTGATAAAGAGTATACGGTTTACACCGATGCATCGCGATCAGGGTTGGGTTGTGTACTAATGCAAGATGGTCACGTAATTGCCTACGCATCTCGGCAATTGCGACCGCACGAGCAAAACTACCCGACTCATGACTTGGAGTTAGCGGCGGTAATATTTGCGTTGAAGATTTGGCGGCATTATTTGTATGGCGTGACATGCCGTATGTTCACCGATCATCAGAGTCTAAAATACATCTTCACGCAAAGAGAATTGAATTTGAGGCAAAGGCGGTGGTTAGAGTTGATGAAAGACTACGATCTGGATATACAGTATCACGCGGGGAAAGCGAATGTAGTAGCAGATGCGCTGAGCAGGAAGAGTCAGGTAAACCTAGCGTCAGTTATTACAAGTGAAGTGAAACTGCTCGAGGAAATGCGAAGGTTAGAAATACATGTCGGGGCATCACGCGAATTTGCATCGAAGGTTGTATCTAAGAGTATTGGAAGTGGAGTTGAGGCGGGTACAACTGCAATTACATCAGTGGTACTAGCGGCGGTTGAGATCCGATCGGAGTTACACGAGCAGATTCGTGTATCGCAACAGGATGATCCAAAATGTCAGAAATTTAAACTGCACTACGAGTCAAATGCTGATTCCCCCTTTAAAGTCCAAGGAGATGGCATCTTGCGGTTTCATGATCGCATTTGTGTACCAAGTAAAGCTGAACTGAAAGATCTGATTTTATCGGAGGCGCACGACTCGGGTTACGCTATCCACCCGGGTGAAGTAAAAATGTATCAAGACTTGAAGAAGTATTTCTGGTGGCCGAAAATGAAAAGGGACGTGCAAAGGTACGTGGAAAAATGCCAAGTATGTCAGCAGGTTAAAGCGGATCGGCGGAGAAAAGCAGGGTTGCTAAGACCGCTGGAGATACCTACGAGGAAATTTGAGTCGATCACAATGGATTTTGTATCCGGATTTCCGAGAACCGTTGGTAGATATAACACTATTTGGGTTATTGTGGATCGGCTGACAAAGATAACTCATTTCATTCCGCTTCGAATCGAGACATCGGGGCAAGAATTAGCAGATTTGTTCTTGAGATACCAATTCAAATACCACGGTTGCTCACGCACTATTATTTCGGACCGAGACCCTCGATTTACTTCTCATTTTTGGGCGAGCTTTCAAGAGGCAATGGGTACTAAGCTGAGATTCAGTACGGCCCATCATCCTCAGACTGACGGGCAATCTGAGCGTACTATTCAAACATTGGAGGACATGTTGCGCTCCTGCGCGCTAAGTTTACAAGGTACGTGGGTTGATCACTTGTATCTGGTGGAGTTCGCGTATAACAACAGTTATCACTCGAGCATCGGTATGTCACCGCAAGAGGCGCTGACAGGGCAGCAGTGCAGTACTCCGCTGTGGTGGGGACCAGCGGGTACATATCCGCCTACGGGGCCGCAAATGTTAGAAGAGATTGCTGAGAAAACGAAGATAGTTCTGAGTCGGCTCAAGTCGGCCCAAGAAAGACAAAGGAAATACGCGGATATACATCGAAGACCGTTGGAATTCCAAGAAAGTGATCACGTATGGCTTCGAGTTTCGCCTGTCAGAGGCGTACACAGATTTGGTGTTTCGGGGAAGCTAAGTCCTCGTTATATTGGGCCATTTCAGATTTTGCGACGAGTTGGACCGGTAGCATACGAACTTGCACTGCCACCAGCGCTGGACCGGGTTCACCCGGTGTTTCATGTATCACAGTTGCGCAGGTATGTGCGAGATCCGGCACATTGTATTGACCATTCTGATTTACACGTGCAAGATGATCTGACTTATCAAGAGGAACCGATGCGGATATTGGATCGAAAAGAACAACGACTACGAAGAAAAGTGATCCGACTCGTGTTGGTAAAATGGGGGCGACATTCCGATAAGGAAGCGACGTGGGAACTCGAGGAAAGCATCCGAGAAAAGTATCCGGAGTTGTTCGACAATTAAGGTACGAAATCAAGTTCAGCGGACTGAACCTCATTTTAAGTGGGGGAGAATTGTAACACCGTAAACTTTTGAAATTAGATTTATTCAAATTTATTAAGTGGTTAAATCAAATTATATATATATGTATATACAAAAATCAATTATGTGGATAGCAAATGATAATTATACGATTGTTGTGATTTTCGTCGCGGGAAATAACGAAAAATGGTGAAAACAGAGCCCAGTGCGGATGAACCCACCCGCAGTGCGGTTCCATCCACCCACACTGGGTACTTAGCCAATTTTCCAACGTTCAGCCAATTTTTCCCGAGCCTAGTGCGTCCGCACTGAGAGTCAGTGCGGATGGACCACCCGCACTAAATAACTTAGCCAAATTCTGAGATTTCAGTGACCACCCGCAGTGCGGATGGCCACCCGCACCGCCACCCGCATTCGTGGAAATTCAGAAGTATTAACAGCGAAATTTACAGCCAGTGCGGGTCAGCGAACCCGCAGTGCGGATGGACCCATCCGCATTCGCACACTGAGGGTCTATTTTGCAAAATTCCAAAAGGGAAGTGGGGCCCTTTGTCATACACACCTCTTTCTCTCTTTTCCTTTTCTTTTCCTTTTCTTTCCCCTTCTGTTTTCTTTCTTCTTTCCTACGCCGACAAAGAGAGAGAGAGAACGAGACAAAGAGAGAGTGAGAGAGAGAGAGCTCCGGGCGACGAAATCCCCCGAAAATCGAGATATCGAACGAGGAACACGTTTCTCGCTCTTTGCTTCCGTTCATTGGTAAATCCCATTTCTATTTCTCTCTCGATTCGTATTTCGGTATTTTTAGGTTTTCGATGAAAACCCGTGGAATTGCACCAAATTGATTGTGCTATGTCTTTGTTGATTCTATAGTGTTTATTGATTGATTTCGTGTTCCAATTTGTAACCAAATTCCCGATTGTGAATTTCTCCGAAATTGAATTGATTTTGGTACCATTATCTCGAATTGACCTAATTCTGATTCGAATTGTACCTTGTGGTACCTTGATACACTTATGACTTGATGAATTGGTACCAAAACCGAATGAAAACTCTATGTGACCTAAACCCTAGCAAAACGGTATATATATTTAAAGCATGTTTACGTGTATATCTTAAATAGAACCGGTAGAACAACAAGGTACGGAATCTCTCGAGACGTCTGAGACATAAAGACGAGTCTCGATCAGTTTATACAGGTGCGGGGTTTCTGGACTTGTCTGATATTTCCTTTTCAGAATTAAACTGTTATTCGGTTGTCATGTTGAATATTCATTGATGCATTAGCTGAATTGTGCATTGCATGTGCATAGCCCAATCTGTTTGAAATTGAATTGCTGAAATCTGAATGACTTGCATACTGGTATGGTTTACGATTGTGTCGATCTAATTAGATCTGATTTTAGAGTGTAAGTCACCAGAATTGGAATGTGAATGAGATGGTCACCGGCGTGTGACGGGTCACCATCGTGTGACGAATTTGCAAAGCCTGGCATGCGGGTTTTGGCAGGATCCTAAAGCTTTAGCCTACCTGGGACACCGTAAGTCCCCAACCGGTTGGGGCAGGGTCAGTGATTTGATTGACGGTTATGATTATGGGTGACTAGTGTTATCGTCTAAGTCGTTATCCGGCGTGATAAGGCGTTCGAACGGTCAGTTGATTTTACGTTCCAAAATGATGTTGAATGAATTTTCTTGAAATGACTTGAAACCAGAACTTAGGAATGGTTAAGCCAAAGCATTACAGGTGGGTGTCAGATAAAGGGTCCAGCTTGGTGGAACATCTGTAGGTGTCAGTAACCCTACAGATGTGGGTTTGATAAAGGTCCAGCTCGAGAGAACACCTGTAGTGCTACCAGCTATAATACGGTAAGTTAAGCCTAATGTTATGTTTATTTGAATATCGAATTTGCGATTCCTGGATGTTGATTTCATTTGATTATTTGTTGTCAGGTATATGCATTTTTATCTTATACACTGGTATAGAACTGTGTTATGTTTTATTTGGCGTTTCTTTTTGAAAATGAAACTTGATTGCAAGTCCAGCAATCCGTTGTGGCAATTATCGCACTGAGAATTTATTCTCACCCCACATTTGGGTTATCTTTTCAGGTTTGGGTGCAGCCGGTAGCGGAGAGGCACGTCGGATTTAGGCCATCAGTATATGTCACTTATACCTGAGTTTTTGTTTGGTATTTGACTAGAGATGTACATATGTTTTTGATTGTGATATATTCTCTATGTCATGACCTTTGGTTGTATCCGTACGAGATACTGTTTATATATACTATGACCTGTTTTATATTCGAACCGATTTGTTGTGTGTATTTGTGTTATTGTTGCTTGTTGGGGTTGGTTTTCTATTATATCGTACATGCCTTGTAGGCATACAGGAAACTGTATGTCTACGGCAGGGTCCCGTCACATCCTGCGGGCCGCGGGGTGTGACATAACCAGCCCAAATTTTCAATTTTTTGGTTACGTCCTCAGTGCGACCAGACCAGTCGCACTGATAGCCAATGCGTCCGCATTACGCTCGGACTTTTCCAACCCAACCCAGAAATTCCAAAAATTTAGGTAAAGTCCCCAATGCGTCCGCACTGAGAGCCAGTGCGTCCGCATTCAGCTCAGTTATTTCCTGAATTGAACCAAATTTGCACTGTTTGTACACAGTGCGTCCGCACTGACCGCCAGTGCGTCCGCACACGGCCCATATTATATCAAAAATTTCGAAATTTTAATTCTTTCAAGTTTTTTTTAGAATGCCGAAGAAATCAGGTGCCAAGAAACCAAGGTTTGAGAAAGGACAAGGTAGTCGCCAACCACCTCCTTATCCTCCCGCCTTGCCACTCAACGAAGGTCAAGAATTGAGGCGTAACCTTCTACAGTCCCGCAGGACCCTCGAGCCACCCCGATGGATCTACCGAGAGACACTCGAAACGCTCGGACTCCTTGAGTCGGTGCAAATGCTCACCGAGCGGCTTGGCTTGTGGGAGTTTCTATGTGACGAGGTCGACACTTATGAAGGCCTCACGATCGAATTCCTCTCCTCATACGAGTTCGACCGAGGTTCACGCACGATGACATTCAACCTTGGAGGCTTCTCACATATGTTGCACACCACCGAACTCATGGTCGCACTCGATCTGTCCACCGCACATGTCAGCGAGATGCGCACCATTCTCGACTTCTACCATGACATGAGCGAGGCCCAATTCCGCATCCTAACATGCCACGACGGTCTCCTCGGCCAGCAGAGGGTTAAGAATGTTCTCCACCCGGCCCTCCGATATCTCCAGCGGGTACTTTCTCACACTCTCTTTGCCCGTGGGGAGAGCGCATCGGTCTTCAACCTCGGCGACATGGTGTATGTTTGCAGCATGCTTCGGCGCAATAATGGCGAGATGGAGTACATGCCGCACATTGGATACAACTTGGCCAAACACATGCAAAATGTGTCGCACAACATGCGATCGGGCGGAATGATTCGAATTGGCGGTATCATCACAAAGATTGCCCGACACTTGCTAATACCGACCGTTGGTGTGGTGGTGCCCGGTTACACGCTAGTGGACCTCGATGGTCTATTTCGGGCGAGGCTCATCCGTTGGGACGACATTGAAGAGGCTTGGATCAATTTGGGCCCAAAGGACAACATTCGACACCGGTTGCCTCTACAAACTCAAATCGATCCCTTAGATACCGACACTTGGAAAATTGTCGATGAGCCGCTCGAGCCACCGCTACCACCGCCGCCACAACCACAACAACCTCCACCCGAAGCCGCACAAGCACAAAGTATGCCATCCAACCAACAAATCTGGGATTTTATGCAGACCATGAACACCTCTATCAACAACTTGAGCATCAATATTGGCGGACGTTTGGATAGCATGGACGGCCGCATGAATGCCTTTGACCGCCGCTTTGATGAGGTAGAGGCCGAGGCCGCCCGAGCGACCTACTATTCCCGCCGAGGATGCATGCACGCAAACCCGCACTTTGAGGATGATCCACCTACACCTCCGTACCAAAGACGGGCCGCTCAAAGGAGAGAGTACGAGATGGCACAAGAGCGTGAAGCGGCGAGAGAAGAGCAAGGGGCGGCCAGTCAAGAACAAGAGGCCGACAACAATGAAGATGAGGAGGATGACATCGACGAAATGGTTTTCGACGAGGATTGATTCCGCGCAATACATCACCAAATTACGCCAGTAAAGTAGTTCATGTTTCTTCTCTCTTTTTAGTTTATTTTTAGCACTGAGGACACTGCTTTATTTAAGCTTGGGGGATGGGAAGAAATTGTATCAGCATGCATATTTATTATTCAGTTTTTCGAAACTTTTTAGGATTTATAACCTTGCTTTTTACTTGACCATGAATAAGATTTGTGATTTTGAACTTAATTGCTTGCGATTACGAATTTGTCAAGACGTTTTACGAGGTTATGAAAAATAGAGTCTTGCATAATTAGACTTTATTGTCTAAAAATGCATAAAGTATAAAATCATGTTTAAAATTTGTGTTAAAAGTTGGCAAAAATTTTGATAAATTTGAGTGATTGACAAAACTTAAAAGTATTCTTGCACGATTTTTCAAATTTTCGGTAAAACCCTTAAAATAAATTTGAAATGACGACATAGTTCGGCGAAAAACTGTGGAAATAAAGGTATTTGGAAATGAGAAATTAGAAATTCAAATTTATTTGAAAAGCCATTTAAATTTGGAAATTTTAAAAATTGGGAAAAATTTAGATATCCGTGAGTATGATATGTGCATATATGTTGAGAAATTAGGTAAAATTGAAAAATTTTGAAAAATAAAAAAGAGATTCCAATGACCTATGATACGGCTTCATGACGTACTTATGGTTATGAGTCCTTAGCACTCTTGCTCCGCTAGTCTCCCGATAAAATTGACATTCGTGTTAGTGGAAGGGTTAGACTAAGAGCATGCAAAGCACCCTTGAATTAGAACGGTTGGGTACAGTTAACTACTTGTAACTAACCAGTGCTTAAATAAGGATGGGGAAAATAGTGCTAATTCAAAGTGAGAAAATCAAAAGCAACAAAACAAAAGGAATATGCATGTATCAACACACGAAGTCCGTAATTATTCTTACCCAAGTTTGATTCAAGCTTGGGGGTATTTTGAAAATTCTACATTTTAAATGGCATATCTTTTAAATTTGGGTATACGAAGTTCACAAATTCAAAGCCTTTAAGGAAATAAAAGTTAGAGTAATCGAATTGTGGGTTGATTCATAATTATTCGAGGGTTGAACTTGGGATTTGGGGAATATACATGAAGGTTTTTAAATTTTGGCAAGATCATACAAGTTTTTCATTTTGAGAAATATATACTTGATATAGGGTTAAATTGTAGATCGAATTGTAGTCCCAGTTTAGATGTTGCTTGGGGACAAGCAAGGTTCAAGCTTGGGGGTATTTGATAGGTGTATTTTATATACACCGTCGATCTAGTTTTTATCATAAAATAACACCAAATATCTTGTATTTTGGATATAAAGCGAATATAATACACCAAGAATCAAGTTACTGCGTTCGCTCGATGTTTCAATGCAGGAAACAGTGCAAAATGATGAAAAACTGTCCAATGCGGACGCATTATCCACCAGTGCGGACGCACTGGGTACTTAGCCGATTTTCCAGCAGCGCAGACCTCACAGACGAAAAGTCCGAGCGTAATGCGGCCGCATTCACCTTCAGTGCGGACGCATTCACTACTTAGCCGATTTTTGCGACTTTCAGAATTTTCCAGAAAACAGAAGTTCAAGGCCAATGCGGACGCACTCACAGCCAGTGCGGACGCACTCAGTACTTGACTATTTTTGAAATCTTCGGATTCTTTGGAAAACAGAAAAACAACATGCCAGTGCGGACGCACTAAGATCCAGTGCGGACGCACTCAGGAAATTTTGCAGAAAATCCAGAAAAGGAAACTTGGAACCAAAGGGGATCTGGAGTCGGTGCGACCCAGACCACCCGCACTCAACTCCAGTGCGGACGCACTGGACTCGCAGACAGCCAGAAATTCGCATTTTCAAGAGGTTTTCTATTCTGGGCTTCCAAGGAACACGTTTTAGAAGGCCAAAAATAGCCATGGCAGTCTGAGGAGTGCACCCACTAACTCCACTTCTATCCTCTAAATTGGGCAAGGCCTTTGGCTATAAAAGAGGAAGAATTTCATCTCAGGATCCATTATTGTACATATCCATTATTATATCCATCTTTCCACAAATTGAGAGAGAGAGATCCTGCAGAAATTCTAGAAGGTTTTCCAAGGAAGGAGAAGAAGAAGATTCAAGCAAGGAGTTGGCAAGATCGAGGTTTTAGATCTAAGAAAGGGTGTAATCATTTCTTTATCTCATTTCTTATTGTTTTTGCCAATCTTTGTTATGGATCTCTCCAAGAGAGAGTAGTTCTCTTTCTAGGGGTTTAGGTCAATGCATGAACTTGTTTAATTCTATCTTATTCGGATATTTGTTTTTATTATGATTGTGTTATCGGATTTGATTGTTAATTTCTGTGATTTATTCTTTATGAATTTCATTAGTACTCGTTCCTTTGAGTTCACCTGGTTAGGGTTTATTGAATTGAAGTAGTTTTGAAATCGCGTTGATCGTGTTTTTCCGCTTTAAGTTTATTAAATTCCGGCATTGGTCATGAGGAGACTACTAATTGAAACCATAAAGACACACCTTAGGGTTGGGTTAGAAGCGACCGTACTTTGATATCCAATCCGGAACTATAGAAATTAAGGTTAGGATTTTGGTGAAGGACCGAAAGGCGAAGGCAAATCCTAATTAGGACACCTTAGAACAAATATCGATATATGCTTTGAAGCATGAGATTAAATATCCCTCTAGGTTAGTGACAGCCCTAGAATTCGAGGCACATTAATCCATAAAGCGCAAAGTATTTGTATTAATATTTGTTCCAAAGGCTAACATAGGTTAGAAACCTCATCAAATCAAACATGAATTTAAACAAACCGAATAAATAGAATTAGCAGGGAATTGTAGACCGAATACCCCTAGATCTCCTTAAACTTGAAAACAAACCAATCTTTCTTTCCTTTATTTTATTTACATTTATTGTTTGAAACTCCTCTTTTTCGGGTATTGAACCCAACTTAGGATTTTAAGAACAAACCCCCCCACTTTACTTTTATTGTTTTGTTTTAGAAGTAGTTTTCTTTATTAAAAATTAGTGTTTCCCTCTCTCCCTGCGGATCGACACCTAAATACTACAATCGATAGGTTGTGCGCTTGCAACTAACCTATTTATTGAGTACGAAGGTTTTATAAATATTAAAGGCAAAAGAGTACAAAATCATTATATCTAAAATACTCAACACCTGCTAGAGACGAGCCAGCTCTACTAGAACCCGCCCCTCCATGGGGTGGGGTCGCTGCGCCATGATCGCGTGCCACAGAAGGCAGAGAGTGTACAGACGGGGCACGGACCTCAACAGGTCGTGGTGATACACTACCAGCCGAGAGCCCGGAATGAGCCTCGGGTGGCTGAGATGCAGCCCTACGCCGCCTATGGGGGTGACGGCCGTCCATCGTATAGCTGCAACAGAGATAGGGGTATACAATCAAGGAATGCAAAAGGAGTCGTATGGTAAGGAAAAGAGTTCGTTTGTCGATGTCTACGTGAGATACTACTTAAAGTATCGATCAAGTGCTTTGACTCGTATATATATATATTACTTTTTATCAACCTATGACTTTGCTTCTCATTTGTTTACTGAATGGTATTCGGTTTATCGTACAAAGGATTACGATAAACCTGGCTCTGATACCACCCAAAGGATGTCACACCCCAAACCAGGATTTCCGGATTAGGATGTGATTAATCCCCGCCTCGTGTCTAATACTCAATAAACACGCAAGGCTAATCAACATAATAATCAAACAGCAGCGGAAGCAGTATAATACAAACAACCAATAGTCATAAATATCAAATAAACATACATATACACACATCCATACAATCCACCTCGGGATAAAATAAACATAACTAGTCAAAAGGGATACATGATCTATCGAGTCCAATATATATAACAAAACATTGGACTCGTAAAATCCTAAACAAAAGCCCCTAATCTACCTCAAGTGATGTGACCGTCGGGGACAGCTCCTGACGCCTCCTGCTGCGGACCGTCAGACTCTGTACCTGCCCACATCCATAAAAAGGAGGGGATGAGCGAATGATCGCCCAGTATGTGACCCAGTATTACCCCTACAGGGATCCTCTCAAGTCAAAGCACAGTTTAATTTGAAATCTACGTAAAGTCGGTAATTCACTTTTAATGCATATGCTGCGAAATTAAACCTATCATAGTACTACAAAAGAAAAATATACATTTAATAGATGACATGATGTGATTATCCTATTATGCCAAAATGCCAAAGTTTCCCAAGATAAAATATGAGGATCAATATTATACTCAACCGAAGTCCAGTACAATAGGTACTGTGTGTACAAATTGATATAGTATTAGTACGGATAATTTTGTCACCCCGTGCCGTGCCAAAATCAATCAAATTGGATTTACGTCTCAAAGGTGACATAACACAAGGACTGCGATCAGAGGGGCAAAGATACCCGATGCCTAATGACATCGAGCTTTGCCCACACAAGAAAGGCACGCTAGCCGATGGTTATATCGAATTTCGTGTAACATCCAAGGACTGCGATCAGAGGAGCAAAGGTACCCGATGCCTAAGGACATCGAGCTTTGCCCACACAAGAAAGGCACGCTAGCCGATGGTTACACTCAATTCCATGTGTTTTACTTACTCTAAGACGATTCATCACCAAACATATAAAATAGGAGAAAACTACAAGCAATGCGTAAGAATGAGTTAATCCGTTTCCTCATGAGCAGAGACGGAACTCCACCATCCGGCCAGATCAATGGGACAAGGGCTCGTGAGCGGCCCATAACAACAAAAATAAAATCTGCCACCGCAACCTCGGCAGCCGTACTAGGCAAGTAGCTCCTAATGTAGGGGGGATAGCTCCCGAATCGTCTCCAGACTCGAGATCGGTCCGCACAAAATGTAAAATGATCGAAAATGATATACTACCAATCTCATGCATATAATAATAATAATCCTAATAAGACCTCTAAGGAATCAAGTGATCCCTCAGCCCAATGACCCACGAACCGCCTCGCATCCCATACTACGAGAACGGAAAGCAGTCATTCGGTCTTCTATCTCACGCTCACCAATGCACATGCTTAACTACAATAATATGTTGTCCTCTACGAGAAGAAGACAACTAATATCCTAATATATTATTAATTAAGTTACACTACTCCTAAGAAAGCATTAAATTTCAATTTAGAAGGGGTTGTGCAAATCCTAAATTACAGTTCAGAAAGGATTAAACATGCTCTAATGCAACTACAAAATTTAAAGTGCAGATGTCAGGTCAAGTGGTCGACTGGTGAGAGTACGCCACGAAAGAAAAATACAGATATCCCACACCTGATAACTGTAGGGGTAGAAAGAGCTAATAATCTCCGGGATCCACGTAATCCTCGCCTGCTCCTGCACAAGCGTCAGCGGAATCGGTCCACGGATCGAACTCGGTGTAGGTCGGCTGACCTGTAATTTAGTCGTAACTTAATTAGAGTCTATACTAAGTATTCGTGACCCTGATTACCCCGTTTGATAAATTTCACTAAGTGTTCGAACCTGCTCAACCGGTTCGATCGATTTTATTCGATTCCGATTGAGTGTAAAATTAGGTCAAGGTTGGTTTAATTTAATCTAATGTAATTTAATTATTTATAACTTTTAACTTAAAGATATTACATATTTTTACGATAAAATAGGTAAAGTATAACCTACGTAATTTAATTTGTTGTTATTAATTTTCTATTTAATCAATTGTAGGATAACGTGTTTTCCTAATTAATTAAGCTACAAATAAATTTTAAATCCTAAGTACGTAGTTTATAATTGTTAAATACTTAATTAGTATAGCATTCTAAAATCATACGTATTATTTTTACTAATTTGTGCGAGTCAAATAATTTAATTATGAATTGATACATGATTATCTAATTATTCTATTTAGTAAGATTTTGTGTTCGTAATGATTCGAAAGCGTTAATATGTTGTTAATTACTTGTCCTTTATTAATTAACAACATATTTTATTTATAAATTATTTACCTTATTTAAAACTACTTTTGATTTAATCTAATATTTGCTTAACATTTAAAAATCCTAAATACTCAACTTTTAATTAATTAAAATCCTAATTAATCTACATGTGTTGAAATATTTTTTTATTTGGTGTGTTTCGGGATCATACAGGTGTCCATATAGGGTTGTATAGTATCTGTTCAAATTATGTTATGAACTCTCACTGAGGCATCAAGACCCGGACGGTATAATCATCTCCCGAATTAATTTAAGTTTACATAAGCATCCGGTTTTATTCGGTTACTTTATAAAAACCTAAATTTTAAAAGCCGTCCTTTTATTCCGTCAATCCGAGGCAGCATTTATCCCTTCTTATTTTAAAAAAAAAATCTGCCAAGCCCTAATAGATAAAGGCCCAAGCCTCCTTGAATTTATTAATAAATTCATATTAAGGCCCAGCAGAAAATTAAAAGCCCAATTGAATTTTTCCAAACCATTAGCTTAATAATACTCATTTTCGGATTGGACTTGAGCCCACACAAATAAATGTCTCACTTTTCATTAATATACATATTGAGGCCGGTCCCCTTTTCAATTCAATCATTTTAAAATTCCAATTCAAATAAAGGCCCAATTCGATATTAAAGGCCCAGCAGCAATATAAAGGCCCAAGTCAACATTAAAATTCCAATATTTTGCACTTAGGCCCCTATAAATTCAACATATCATCCAAGGCCTACTTATTTACCAAAAATCCCTTAAATCATTTTTATTTACGTTCGGGTCCCTGTCAATTCAAAAACCAATACCAGCGGCATCACTGGGCTGGTACCAACTGGTACCAGCATAGCATCACAACAACATCCCTAAAGCCGGTCAGAACACAAGAATCAGGTAGCAAGTCACACAAAAAAAAAAATTCGGGACAAGCATCTAGAGCACAAAATCAGGCACAGTGAAAGGAGTATAGTGCCATTATCGGTACCAGTAAACCACAAGGCACAATAATGAAGATGGTAGTGCCAGTATCGGTCACCAGCCAACAGACAAGGTATAGCAAACAACAACAAGAACAAAAAGGGTTTTAGTATCAATACCAGACACCAGTCAAGAAGGCAACCGAATCACATGGCACGATGGCCGCAATCACAGAAACAAGGCACAAGCCAATAGAAAGATAAGTTTAGGGTTACCCGGAGAGAGGCAAGCCACCACAGAGGTGATAATCGGCCGGCACCAAGTCAGGGACTCGTCCCCCGGCCTTTCCGAATTTATCAATCAACGGCAACGATAAGCACCCGACACCCAGAAATTCGCACAATGCACCAGCGATCTCAGATCAACGAGCACACTCTTAGGGTTCGGGTTCCAGCAATTTCGCAGAGGCAAACCAGCAAATAGAGGGGGAATAGAGCAAGAGAGAGAGAGAGAGAGTAAGGGAGATTGAGAGAGCGAAGAAGAGAGGGAGCAGGAGGGGTGCGGTTTTTATCGCTAAAGAGCAAATAGAGAGGGAGGGTGAGTCAGCGAGGAATCCAAAGAGGAAGGGTGCGGTGGAGAGAACAGACAAAATAGAAAAATGGTGAGGTGTTCTGATTTCGCAGAGGAAGAAGGAAGGCCTTGGCTGCCGTCTGGACTTAGTGAAGAAAAAAAAAGGCAGTTAAAAGGGAAGGGACTGCTTTGAGATTCGTGCAGAATTTATTTGAATGGTCCAAACCATTGCATACTTAAGAAACTCGGTTTGGATGCAATATTTTCTAGATCAATAAATAACAATCGAGAGGCTTGCAACATGTTTAATTCGACGAAGTTTTTGCGTTTAATATTTCACCTTAATTTGTCGAAATCTTCGATTTGTAATTCGCAATTAAATCGTTAGTTCTTTAATTATCAGTTAATTTGGAACGCGAAAGAAATGACATTTATAAAAATGTACGAACTATTCGAATGTCACCACGTCTATTTAAATTTCGGTTCGTAAATTTAGAGATTCCCTAACACGATATTTTGATTTACTACTTTATTATATATATATACAGCAGTGCTTCTATAATTTATTTAAATTCTTGTTTATCCTATTAATAATTTTGTTTAAACAATTGATCATTTTTAATTAACCTAACTAATAATTTCAGAATTTTAAATTAGTTGCAAATTTTGATTATTAGGTTAATTAACTAAATTATTTTATACGGGTTATAACAGTATTTGAGCTCGATGCACCAGCATTGGTCTGAGTACCGGCACCAAACCTGGTCCTACTGAACAAGGTCAGTTCTTGACTGGTATTTGAGTTTGACGCACCGGCATTGGTATTGGTAGAATTGCTGCTAGTGACACTTGTAGTGTTGCTAGGGTGGCTTAAGGCCGGGAACTCAGACCCGAGTGAGCCATTGGTCGGATCTTGGGGTACATCAGTAAGTGATGGCACGATTCTGCTCTCGAGTATCGAAGTGGAGACTTCTTTTCCTTTCTCCGATTTCTCCATTGCTTGTATTTTGGATTCTGTTTGGTTGCTTTTGCGTTGAGTGGTGTAGGTTTGTTTTGTTTGCATAGTGCGTTAATGACGCAGGGACGCAGGGTAAGAAATTAGAGAGAGAGAGAGAGAGAGAGAGAGCGGAGGCTTATAAATACTTAAATGGTAGCTGTGGCTAGGCGAACCTTTTCATTCTTTTCTTGGCGAGTGAAGTCGAGTCCCGGTTCATTGTGAATACTGAATACGTATCCTCTACATTAACTCAAAAAATAATCTTTTGAGTTAATACATCTGGACCGTTCGATCTGTTTTAAAATCCGTGTGAGTTAGATCCGCACTAATTTTAAGGCCCTTACTTGACCGGATTGGCTCCATTTAAAATATGACAGCTGAGATGCAGTAATTGAAAAGATACTCTTTTGAGTTAATGCAGACGATGCGAACTCGTTCACTGTACCCTTGTGAGACTTGACCCCACAAATATTTGGATGAGAGCTAGAATAGTTAGAATAACAAAATTTGCAATTAGTATATGAAAATATAGTGATTTTCATATTAATGTAAATGTGAAAATGGTCCAGAATCTCCTTAAACCATGATTTTGCACCTATCTAAAAAATAGTAAAATTTTTTAAAAAAAATATAAAATTTGATCTCCAAGCATATTTTATTATGAAGATCATGTTAAGTGGTTCAGATCGACTGTTCGGACTTTGAGAATGGAGATAAAATCATGATGCATTTTAACCCTCCTCTTTTTATAATTGTATTTCCCAGAAAGTAAACTTTCTGATCATATTACTCTTCTAGACCAAAATTACATATGATTTTCTAATCATTAAATAAATGGTTGTGGTGTTGTTTAGTTTGTCATTTGTATTATAAAATTAAAAAGGCAATACAAGTCATTTATGAATTTTCTTTCCAATATTGAAAACCAATACAACACACACATGATAATGCCTAATCAAGTTTAGACCATAATTGAAAAAAATTAATTATTAAAAAGTTTTATCCAGGAGTAGGCAAAAAATAAATTATTAAAAAATAGTTATTATTTTTTATTTATTTATTTATTTTTAATTAAAATTTAAAATTGTCAAAGCACCCTTTCTTAAAAATGAATTTTTTTTATTTCTAAACAGTTTGGTAAAAAAAAGTCAGGTTAAATTTTTTTTTTTTACTATACTTTGTGATTAAGATAATTTTTGTGATAGTTTAAAAATAAATGGATTCACTATATGTTAAAATCATCAAATAGCAAGCACAATGGTCTGGATTGAATGTTAAGGCCCAAATAATTTCTAAATGTTCCTAGTTCTCTTTGACCCAATAATTATTTCAATTTTATACTTAATGAACCAATACACCAAGTATATTTAGAAATAAGTATCCAATTATCTTTCTTCTCCAACCGTTCACTTTATTTCCAAATCAACAAAACTCATTTTTGTTAAATTCAAAATTGACACAAAAAGACCAAATCAACCCACAACTAGAAGAGAATCACGGCAGGGGTAGACAATGACCTGATTGTATACGAATTTATAGATAATTTTAGAAATCCAGGGATAGGCGGTTGCCTACCCCTGGTCCATGCTGGGTCCGCCTCTGCACCTCGCCATCTACTTGGCCCACAAAAAAGAAAAGAAAAAAATATGTTGCTATTTTGTTTTAGATTTTTGCATTGTTAGATGTTGATGTTCTACGTGTTATTAGGTGTCAATGTTATCAGTTTAGATTGTTGAAGTTATTAGACGTTGAAGAGGTGGTAGATGTAACACGATGAATGTAATTTTAGTTTTATTTAATGAAAATTATAGACTCCGATGAGTCAATGGAGGAAGCAACCGAGTACCAACACGCCTTCTCGCATCCACAATTCAGAGACACTTACGAGAAGATGAAAACAAAAGAGGTCATATACCACAAGTCCATCGACATAGAGACACTCGAGCGACTAGACCTCCTTGCACAAACCGAACAACTCGCAAATCGTATCCACATCTGGAAATTCCTCAAACTGATCCAAGGAGCTAAAATTTACAAAGTACTCACGAGGGAGTTTCTCGCGACGTTCAGGTACAATGAGGACTCCATCACTTTCCAGATGATTGGCGAGCATTACACAGTCTCCATGGATGATTTCTGCGCCATCTTCGACCTCACCGATGATGGCACTTCTGATTCTACTTGTTACATTCTAAATCCTTGATTTAAATAAAAATGCATAAAAGGGCCTATTTGTGAAGATTTATTTTTAAATTATGCAATATTATAAAATTGGAGGGACCTATGTGCAAAATTCCATATATATTAAGTTAAAACCTTTCTTCTCACTTAAGCAATTCCATTTACAACTCTAATTTCGTGAGAGCCCAAGTTTTTGGCCGAACCAAAGAGAGGAAGAGAGAGAGAGTGAATCGAACGTGAAATCGGGTCGGGATTTTCGGGAAATCGGAGATTCGAACTAATTGGACGATCGTGATCATTTCTATAGCTTCGATTTGGTATGATTTTTCTTTCCTTGAAATCTCTCAAAAAACCCTAAATTTTTCGAGTTGTTATATTTCTTTGAGAATTCGTATTTAAGTTCGATTGATTCGATATAACTCGATATTCGGTTTGATTTGGATTGATTCGATCGATTTTGTGAGAAATTGGAAAAGGGGGAAATTAGGGTTTGGTAAAAATGTTGGGATTTGGGGAAATTATTAAATTTTCAGGTGTTATACACCATTTGGATCTGAATTGATCGAGTTATAATCGTTCGAACATCTCGAATTCGTGTTATTTGAGTAAATCATCCGTTTGAGCTGATTTTGGAGTTAGGGTTTTGTATCAATTTTGTACCAATTTCATACCAATTGAATTCATGATTTAAATTGTGTCGATCCTTGATAACTAGATGTAAAAATACCATGTTGAGTCGATGAAACGAAGAAATGGTTAACCGTATCGAAACCCGATTGAAACGAGTGTAGCTTAACCTAAAAATCCAAGTTCCTGTGTACTCATTGCGGACCGAAATGGGGTCATTGCGGACCGAAATGAAATGGCAGAAAATACCGATTCTCTGGAAGAATAGTCTGCGGGCCGCAATAAATTCATTCCGGGCCGCAATGACACTCAGAAATTCAGAAAATTGGGTATTTGTGTTGTCTAAACCTAATTGGTTGAACCATTGATTAACCCTATACCATTAGGACCCGTATACGACTATTAAACAGTGTTTAACCTAATTTAACTCGGGTTAACCTACGGGATACCAATCGAATGTTTTAATCGAATTCAAACGGTTAATTAGGTGGTAGACCTACGAGGCATCGGATCTCGGGATCGTTCGAGACGCCTGAGCCTTAGACGAGCGTACTATATACTCAGGTGCGGGGTTTCTGGACTTGTTTGATAGTTTATATTCAGAATTAAACTGTGTTTCTATTGACATGTTGATTATTGGTTGAATTGCATTATCGGATTGTGTTGCATATGCATTGCATTGCCCTAATTAATTGAAACTCGGATTGTTTATCTGATTGATCTGCATGCTGGTATGGTTGTTATTTGTGTATTGATCTGAATGATCTAATTTGGAATTGAAAGTCACCGTGATTTATATCACCATCGGTTGGTGGATATGGTATTACCGTCCCCCATCGTGGCGACGACACCCACGGGGTGTGTTCGGATTTGTCAAAGTCTATGCATGGACTTTGACGACCCAGTGTTCTAAAGCTTTAGATCGTCTGGCCCTCAGCAGTTCCCAGTACCGGTTGGGGTGAGGGGTAAGTGACTCTGTACTATGAATTGTACTATATGTGACTTGTGTATCGGATGGCATTACCCAGGGGGTGAATGCGTTTGAATGGTCGATTGGTTTTAAATGTATCGGAGGCATTACCCAGGGGGTGAATGCGGTTGGACTGTCATTTGGTTTTATATGAATTTTTCCGGATATGAAATGGAACCAGACTTATATTTAAACGGTTAAACCTATAACTACCAGATATTCTGAGTTCGAGTTAAACCAAATATTGTGTGATTGAATTTCGATTTGGCAATTCCTGAGTTGGTTTTCATTTGGCTTATTGATGTCGGTTTATGCGTTCATGTTTATATATATCATTATGAACTGTTCTGAGCTTTATTTGTGCTTTATTTTTGAATATAATCTGTGATTGCAAGTCCAGGAGCGAAACGTGGCAAATTATCGCACTGAGAATTTATTTCTCACCCCCTCTTTGGATTATCTTTTCAGGTCCGGGTTCAGCAGATCAGAGAGAGGCACGAGGTCGGTAGGCCTAGTCATTCCGCTGCTTAGATTGTCTAGTATGGTGACATTAGAGATTATGTATATAGTTATGTTTTGGTTATGTACATATATAGTCTCTATGTCATTTTTGTGGTGCGTATCCATCGAGATACGGGTTTGTATGATATTACCTGACCCGCTGGGATTTATGTTATTTGTTGTTGGTTGTTTGTTTATGTTTTCCTTTACTTTTATATCGTAATTGCCTTGTAGGCATACGGGAAACCGTATGTCTACGGCAGGAGAGCACCTGTCGCGCCTCGTTGGGCTGCGGGGTGTGACAGGTCCTCCTTCGGTGGTATCAGAGCATGGTTTAGAACCTGAACCAGACTTGTTTGGATACGAGAGTGGTATGCGTATTATTTGGGGCCGGCACAACTATACGAATTTCGTATGACAATTAAGGAATGTAGAATATTATAAACTAACTTTATTTATTCAGAAAATGGAAACACGCCGAGGTAGAGGCAGAGGCAGAGCTCGGAGGAATCCTGAGCCTAGTCCGGAACCAATTGGTGAGCCAGTTGGGGATCGGGCTGGGGCTGGTCCAGCTGGAGCTGGAGGTGCTGGGGGAGCTGATAGAGACCGGGACTTGGATGACCGGTTGATTGCGGCATATGAGAGAGGTCGTCAGGCTCAGATGCGGGATGTCGCACCAGTGGTTCACGGTGGGGCACCCGAGGAGTTCCGAAAGTTATATGATGCATTCATGCGCTTGAATCCGCCGCGTTATGATGGAACCGGCGGGTATGAGGCAGCTGAAGAATGGTTGGCTCAGATCAATGCGAAGCTGAATCTATGTCGTGCCCCTGATGATAACAAAGTGGAGTTAGTTGAGCAACAGTTAGAAAGTGATGCTCGATTTTGGTGGGACGGGGCCCAACGTAATTTTGAAGGGGAGGAAGCGAGGATTCCTTGGGAGTGGTTCGAACAACAATTTAATAGGCGGTTTATGAGCAACATGCAGCGAGAAGCATTGCGGAGAAAATTTCTGGAGTTGAGGCAAGATGGACGTCCGGTGGTGGAGTATAATAGTGAGTTCTTGGCTTTGTCGCGCTATGCTACGGATGTGAGGAACGATGTGGAAAGGTATCATAGGCAATACTTGGATGGCTTGGATGGGAATATTTCTATGATCGTGGATACTCCAATGGCGAGGGAATTACAATCAATGATGGATCACGCTGAACAAGTGGAAATGCATGGTAAGAGGAGAAGAACGCAAGTAACCGAAAGAAATGTGAAACAGCGGGAAGATCCGAGTAGGCAAGTGTCGAAGTCGAGGGGAGGATTATCATATACTAGACCCCCTCGGTCGAACATGGCACCGAGGCCTCCATTCAGACAGACCTCTATGCCGGGTTCTAGACCGGCGATGCCTTCGCAATGGTGCCGATCATGCAATCAAGCACATGACGAGGTCGAGTGTAGGCGCAAGGCGAGCGCTTGTTTCATATGTGGTAGCACGGGACATTGGGCGAGGGAGTGCCCGAATTCACTTATAAGGATGCAAGGCGCTAGTGGCGCAGGAGGGTCCGCTAGCGTTGGGCGTGGCGCGCCGACGGGGCGCGGACGTGGCACATTTCAAGCTAGCGGGGCTAACGCTAGCAGGGCTAGCAGCATTGGTAGCACCGGCAGGGCGGCGGCGCATGCACTTAACATCGCTGGAACTTCGCACGACGCTGCAACTGAGCAGGGACGTGGCCAGACCGACGTCATGACAGGTTTACTCTCTATATCTGATCATGATGCGTATTGTTTGATTGATACGGGGTGTAGTCATTCGGTTGTGTCGAGGGTGTTCGTGGAAAAGTGTAGTTGGCCAATTGAAACGAGTCACCAAATTTTAAACGTCCAAACCCCATTTGGATCAACTAATCAAGAAATTACTATATGCCGAAACCGAAATATTAAAGTAGATGGAAGGGAATTCGAAGCTGAGATTCAGTACAGCGCATCATCCGCAGACGGACGGTCAGTCCGAGCGCACTATTCAGACATTGGAAGACATGTTACGCTCTTGTGCGCTAAGTTTAAAAGGTTCGTGGGTTGATCACTTGTATCTGGTGGAGTTCGCCTATAACAATAGTTATCACTCGAGTATTGGTATGTCACCGCAAGAGGCGTTGACAGGGCAGCAGTGCAGTACTCCGCTGTGGTGGGGACCAGCGGGTACATATCCGCCTACAGGACAGCAAATGTTAGAAGAAATTGCTGAGAAAACGAAAATGGTTCTGAGTCGACTCAAGTCAGCTCAAGAAAGGCAAAGGAAATATGCGGATGTTCATCGAAGACCGTTGGAATTCCAAGAAAGTGATCACGTATGGCTTCGTGTTTCGCCTGTCAGAGGCGTACACAGATTTGGTGTTTCGGGGAAGCTAAGTCCTCGTTATATTGGGCCGTTTCAGATTTTGCGACGAGTTGGACCGGTAGCATACGAGCTTGCACTACCACCAGCATTGGACCGGGTTCATCCGGTGTTTCATGTATGACAATTGCGTAGATATGTGCGAGATCCGTCACATTGTATCGATCATTCTGATTTACACGTGCAAGATGATCTGACCTATCAAGAGGAACCGATGCGAATATTGGATCGAAAAGAACAACGGCTACGAAGCAAAGTGATCCGGCTTGTGTTAGTAAAATGGGGACGACATTCCGATAAGGAAGCGACGTGGGAGCTCGAGGAGAGCATCCGAGAAAAATATCCGGAGTTATTCGACAAATAAGGTACGAAATCAAGTTCAGCGGACTGAACTTCATTTTAAGGGGGGAGAATTGTTACATTCTAAATCCTTGATTTAAATAAAAATGCATAAAAGGGCCTATTTGTGAAGATTTATTTTTAAATTATGCAATATTATAAAATTGGAGGGACCTATGTGCAAAATTCCATATATATTAAGTTAAAACCTTTCTTCTCACTTAAGCAATTCCATTTACAACTCTAATTTCGTGAGAGCCCAAGTTTTTGGCCGAACCAAAGAGAGGAAGAGAGAGAGAGTGAATCGAACGTGAAATCGGGTCGGGATTTTCGGGAAATCGGAGATTCGAACTAATTGGACGATCGTGATCATTTCTATAGCTTCGATTTGGTATGATTTTTCTTTCCTTGAAATCTCTCAAAAAACCCTAAATTTTTCGAGTTGTTATATTTCTTTGAGAATTCGTATTTAAGTTCGATTGATTCGATATAACTCGATATTCGGTTTGATTTGGATTGATTCGATCGATTTTGTGAGAAATTGGAAAAGGGGGAAATTAGGGTTTGGTAAAAATGTTGGGATTTGGGGAAATTATTAAATTTTCAGGTGTTATACACCATTTGGATCTGAATTGATCGAGTTATAATCGTTCGAACATCTCGAATTCGTGTTATTTGAGTAAATCATCCGTTTGAGCTGATTTTGGAGTTAGGGTTTTGTATCAATTTTGTACCAATTTCATACCAATTGAATTCATGATTTAAATTGTGTCGATCCTTGATAACTAGATGTAAAAATACCATGTTGAGTCGATGAAACGAAGAAATGGTTAACCGTATCGAAACCCGATTGAAACGAGTGTAGCTTAACCTAAAAATCCAAGTTCCTGTGTACTTGTTTGACCCTAAAAAGTTCGGTTTTAGAAACAAAAAAAA
Source organism: Carex myosuroides (assembly GCA_028015225.1). NCBI lineage: Eukaryota > Viridiplantae > Streptophyta > Magnoliopsida > Poales > Cyperaceae > Carex > Carex myosuroides. The sequence goes on from CM051476.1 coordinate 464,716, forward strand.
TAATAATAATAAGAAATGGAGATGTCCACTTAAAATGTCAAAATGGAGGAGTGGATAAATTCATTAAGAAATTTGGAAAAATGTATTCACGGTTTACTAGTGTAATTGGACTTAAGTTAAATTAATTAACTTGGGTTGCCATGAAAATGTGAAAGAAAATGTGCATGGGCCCGGCCGAAAGGATTAAGTGGTTTGAAATAAAATTGCAATCGGGCTTGGACCAAAACAAAATATCAAATCAATTAAAGAAATTAAATGGAGGCTCACGGCTTGTATTCGGACCTAATCAAAGCAATGAAATAAATAGGAAAAGGGAGAAATTCAAGGCCCAAGCCCAATTGATTAAATGAATCGGGCTACTGCAGTGAACCAAACTACAATTAATTGGAGCATAGAGTTTCGGCAGTGTGCAAATTAGAAACAAAAAGGGGATTGGCTATACTTGGTTCATGAAGGACCATATTGAAATTCCTTTCATGGTTCACAATGCCAAGTCTATGTGGTTTAAAGAGATCTTCTCCCCAACGGCTCAAGAGGAAAACAACAAAATAGCACAGCTGGTCTGCCAAAAAGATGCTAGCTGCCTCCTCCCTTGCGCCTCAGCTCCAAGCCGTCCGATTAAAAGAAGAGATGGACGCCTTGGATCACGCCAACTCATGGATCCACACCCATTGCTGCCCTAATTCGTGGCTATTTAAAGTCCCTTGCAGCTGAAAAGAGAGGATACGAAAAAAGAGCCGAAACCCACAACCTCACACCTTGGCTAAGAGAAAAACCGAAATAGTAGCAGAAATACTGTGAAACCTCTCCTCTGCCTCAAATTCAAGAAAGAAATAGATAGAGATTAAGTTTTTTGCAATGTAGATGCTAAAGAGGCTATGTTTTCCATGTAATACCGTGATGGATTAATAAAAAGATGCTCTCTTTGAGCTTTTACTTTGAAATTTCGTTTAAAGTTGCTTGCTGTTTTCTTTTCCCTTTCCTCTCTTTGATATTATGAAGAAGGTTTAAGCCATGGTCTTGTAATGATCATGAGCTTGAAACTTATTAAATAAAAATATTCTTCTTGGCTGTTAATGCCATTGGAGAATAATCAAGCTTACTCACTCTTTGCCTTCTTGCATTTCCTTTAAAACAGAAATAAGTTTGTATTCGGATTTGGAAGATAGAATGGAAATGAATAAGTAATGAGACTTGATGCTTCATTGTATCTCTCAAATATATTTGATATTTTCATTTTATCTTGAAAAATCGGAATATAAACATAAAAATTCAATCTTCCTTTTCTTTTTCCTTTTCTCCCTTCTTCTTTGCTGCCTTTATAAACAAAAATATGTATATATGTTGTTACTAGTGTTTTTATCTTCCTTTTGCACTTTATTTTTATAAAAATAAAAATAAAAAAAAAAACGAAACATGCAAATCTGATTTTTCTTGAACTTTCTTTGAATTTCTATGCTCTTAACTCTTGTATGAAATAATCAAATAGCAAAGATGCATGTGTTGAGCTGTATAGTTCCTATTGCATCCAACCTATTTCAATTATTTCATTAGAAAGGGTTAAGAGTAATAAAAATGAGTTATAATGGTTGAGCTGTATAGTTCCTATTATAATCTCCTTGATACGGGACCTATGTTGCACAAATAAGTTCTAGATGATCTCTTCATGCATAAATGCATATCATGTGTATAAAAGGCACAATATAAAGAGATCAAATAGACATTTGTGCAAAATAGTGAAAGAATGAGGTTCAAATTGCAAATAGATGTCAACCATGTTGAAAATATCATTTGTACATTTGAATCAATGATCTCTTAATGATTTGTCCCTTTGTCAAGTGAGAAATGTGATTTCAAATAAAACCAGGGGCTTCCCTGCATAAAACCAAGTTTTAACAGATATTTGATGTTTAAAATGGTAGTGCAATGAATTCTTGGAATTTTGGATTTTTCTCCTTTTCCTCTTTCTCTTTGTTTGCACCAAATTGTAGCCTAAAAGCTACTCAAATTTGTTAAACTTCGAAATCAATCATGACAAAGGTTTCTCATAACCTCTGATACCAACCAATGAACAGTACCAGCACCAAAAAATCAAAGCATGTACCATTGGTATAGGAAAAGCACTCAAAAGTGCCAAAATGACCTCTGCTGGTAAATGGCACAATCTGGACTGATATAAGGACCAAAATGAAAAATGGACATCACCATCAAATAGAGGACTTCAAAACACATAAAATTGACACAAACTTTGCATTTTTCTGATCTTATTTCGAATAGATATGAATTTTCAAAGTTCATGTTTAAAAAACAGAAAAATCAGCAATAAGCTGCTGCTGGTAAAATGAACATTATAAGTTGGTTAAAAATCCAAATCAGAAAATCAATATCATGGTTAGATAGAAAACTTCAAAATATATGAAATAGACATTAACTTTACATTTTTCTGACCTTGTTTCAATTTATTATGAATTTTCAAAAATCAGCTTGTCAAAAATAGAAATCCAGCAATTAATTTGGTAAAATTACCTTCACTGTCCCTCAGCTGAAATAAATGATTTAAAAATAGAAGCAAAATTCTAAAAAATCATGAATTTCATACTGAACATAATTCAAATCTCTCTCTGTGATTTAATGACAAAAGTCCATGCATTTGTTAACAAAAATAAAGAAATCTTTTTGATCTGGTACCATGAAAATATGATTTCATGAAAAACCCATGTTCATCCATGTCCCAAATCCAAAATTTATGCCAAACACAAATCTTTGTTGTCTCAAGATGTTTAAAAAAGGGCTTAAATCAGTTCCACTCATGTCTTGAAAATTCTTGAATCAACATGCACCATCCCTCAGTTATAAGCTACATGGGTCTACTGCTTCAGCCGGTACCGAACCGCAAAACACAAATCCCAATTGTAACTGATGTTCAAACAAATTTAAAATTAAGATCTCCTGGGGTATCTTCATAACAGAATGAAAGCAAATAGACGATTAAATCAAAGAGAAATGCCAAGTTTATGTAGAAAAATCATATTGGATCTTAATTCGGCCCCGGTTGCGCCTCTGCTAAAAACCGCCGTCTCCAGCCATCGACAGTCGCCGACGACAGGTGAAACTCGCTCAGACAAATGAGACGATCATGACCATGTCTTTCCCCACTTCAGCCGTGACCAAAGTTCAGTCGGAGGTCAAAACCCCAACCTCGGAATCAAACGTAGTTCATATCTGAGTTGCGCGGAAATTAAAGCAGGTCTGGACCGTCCGAGTAGAGCGCCAAATCAAAAATTTAAACAAGAGCACGGATCTTAAAACAAAGCCAAGGTCGAAATCTGAATCCAACGATGAAAGGGGGCCTCTGCCTTGTGGGACCCGCTGTTAGCAAACCAATCTAAAATCAGTCCCATCGACCGAACCTTAAAATCATATCTGAAGGCTCAAAGGCTCATCACTAATCTGGAAGCCCAACACTCTCATCTTAAAACCAAAAATCCAAATATTAAAGCCACCTGAGAAATAAAACCTTTAAAACAAAACCTGTTTGCAATAAGATCCTTCTGACTTTTTGTATTAACAAGTACAGCCCTTGTAAATTTACAAATAGGTCCCTGCCAGCCTAAAATTCTCTCAAACAAGCCCTTAAAGGCCCAATTTTCACATAAAACCTTGTCTAAAATCCAAATCACAAATTCCATTTCTTCCAGATTTACAAATAGGTCCCTGGAAAGAATCAAGCTTTACAAATAAGCCCTCTTCAGTCCTTTTTGGCCATAACTTCTACATTTCAAATCCAAATCAACTCAAACCACCTCCAAATGAACCCAAATTGAATTCTTCATGTTTCTAAATCAAAGTTGAACATGTCCAAGCTTCAGCCAAACCCTGAAATGACCAAAATACCCTTTTCCAAAAATTAAATGATTTTTTAATGAAATGCAAATAATTAATAAAAATGTAAATAAATATGTCGTAAATCAAATACAAACAAATGGCGTACATACACTTCTCAAATATCCAAGTCCCTATTTTAAAAATGCAATAAACACCATTTTAATATAAAATCACAAACATACACATGACCAAACAAAAGAACCATACCAAAACCAAAGTCAAAACATGAGTTCCCTTTTAGCCCCTTTATTCAATTCACGACAAATAGGCACAAATCCCGGAATGAACGAGGTATTCAGCATGGCTTGGAAGGGTCATCTGATGTAATTAACAGCGGGGGCTTGCGCCCGCTGGGAGTTAAACGTCCCCACAATCAATAAACTCTCTCGATAGACTGATTATGAACAGTAGGTCTGTCGAGGGTGAACCGAAGGAACAGTAGAAAGAAAATGAATGTTTCAAGTTCGATGTTCTCCCCCATGTTCCTAAAAATTTGAGAGCATTGAACCATGAGACATTTAACACACATGCACACACCTTCCATACCAGCTGTGCGACTTTCTGCGCCCTACAGGATTTGGCACGCCCGGTGGGACTTTCTCCTCCTCACAGGTTCAGGATCCGATACGAAGATAAAAGGAACATACTCAAGTAGCCAATGACTTCAAAAACACTCAAGCAACAAGTCATTGGACCGCTCGAGTTATGTCATTTCCTTTTATATTCGATATCGACGCCTATGGATTGAATAATCGGGCTAACACTTACGTATAAGTTTATATATGAAAATTGACTAATGAAATTTTGAGTTTTGCTTGTTTGCAGGAATGGCTTACACCGCAATCAACGCACGCTCTTTTGCCCAAGTTGCCAGCCTCCCAGCTGGCGAAGAAGTCGTTTATTTTGGGACTTTCGCAGTCCCTGTTGATGAAGTCAGGGCATTTGAAGTCCCTGCTCCTACTCCAATGAATGATCAACTGTCCCTCGGGTCTGTCACCGAGGAAGAAGTTGAAGATGATGAAGAACCATGCTACTTTCTCACTCCTAAAGGGATGGACGGCAAGACGTTCATTCCCCTTTCCAAGACTAGGCGCGCAAGAAGACGCGCGTCTAAGAAAATAACTGTAATCAACCAAATTCCCGTGACCCCTCTGTCGGTCACCAAGAAAAGAAATCTCCAAGCATACCAGGATGAGTTAGTGGCTCAACCAGCCCTCCCTGTCTACAACTCATTCTCCCCACTCATGATAGTGAGGAGGAATTCTTCTACTGCACACATACGTGCAGCGGGAGAAGTCCCTCAAACCGTCTCGTTCATCCATGAACCGAAAAGGATGAACACCAACCGCAAAATGGTTGATGACACTGCCATGGCCATTCATAGGGCCCACAAGCAGCTTCGCATGTTGAAGCAGCATAGGAACCGATACTATGTACATCCTGTGCAAGAAACCTCTGCATCCCTTTCCGTCAAATCTAGGTTGACGTTTCCAGCCCAAAAGCTGGGGGCATCCAATGACGCCCAACCATCTATCCAATCAAGGCTAACTTTTCCAGCCTCAAAACCTCATGTACACAATAGTACTCTCTACTCAAAACCAAAACCAATGTTCTCAGCCCCAAGGCTGGGGGCACATCATGGTGCCTCGTTGGAACCAAAACTCCGTCGAGAGATACGCTCAAGCACCTCTCGAAGCTCAAACAACGAGGGATCAAATCAAACCCCTCAAATTCTGAGGAGACCAGCCAGTGTTCATGATAGGCTGGGGACACGAATAAATCCGCACCCCTCCAACACTGGAAGTTTAACAATAGTGGCGCCAAATGCCACTCATAAAAAGCGAAGGGTCACTAAAATACACCCTAAGCAAGAAGAAGAAGCGACGGTCTTCATGATAACCATTAATGAAGACCTCGAAGAGGAAGATGACCATAAACTCTCCAACCCCACCGTATGCATGGTGAGAAAGGGGAAAGATCCCATTGTCGAAAATCCGAGTGACGATGAGGAAGAGTCTGACGCAGCATGCCTTCCTCCCATAAGTGCCAAACCCAAAACCGTAAGTGGCTCAGATATAGGTCATATGGATGGGCCCGCATTAGGTAACTTCCATACCGTCTTGGCGACTTCTCCATGTGCTGGTGAAAATCAATCCGGCACACAAACGCAAGAACAAATGTTATCTGCCTTCAATCAAATGCAAGCCGAGATACAAAATCTTAGAGCTGAAGTACATCAAGCCTACGAAAGGGGGCAAAGGTTGATGGCTGAAATCCGAGGGAAAGGTCTCGCTGGCTCCGAATTCGAAAGAGGGGAAACATCAAATCGATCCAGCCCCGTGAACGGGCCTGAGAGAATAGAAAGACCAAACCCTCAAGAAAGACGTAGAGTACATTGGGAAGATGAAAGGCGAGAAACCTCCCCAACCTTTACTGCGGTTGATGTTCAAGAAATGATCAGCCGTCAGTTACGAGAAATGGGGATCGCCCCAAAACAAACAACACTACGAATAGGGAAGCCATACCCTCCCGAATTCGATATACCAAAATATCCCCCAACATACACCGTTCCCTTATTCTCCAAGTTCTCAGGAAATGGGACAGATGAGACGGGACCTGAACAACACGTTAGCCACTTCATGATTCAATGTGGTGACTCTTCAAGAGAAGAAGCATTCCTTTGTCGCCAATTCGCTAGAAGTCTTTCAGGACCGGCGTTTCAATGGTATTGTTCTTTAAAACCAGGAAGTATAAAATCCTGGGACCAAATGGCGCGTGCCTTCATAGATAGGTTTGCCACTGCGAGCAGCCCAATAAGACTGGCCGATTTAGCATGGGCCAAACAAGGGCCAAATGAAACTCTTCTGACGTACATCAACCGCTGGAGAAATATGAGCAATAAGTCGAGCCATTCCATACCCGAAAGGGAGGCAGTTGATTTGCTCATAAGAAGTACATCCGGCAAAATGAGAGAAATGTTAATCGTTGCCAACCCTAACAGTTATCAAGATCTGGTAGACACTGTATCCAGGTTGGGGCAAACGGATATAGAAGAGAAGTCATCAACTTCCTTCAAACCTAGAAGAGACTTTCCAAAGAAGAAGGAATCAAAGACGGTATACGCCGTCAAAACCAATAAAACCAACAAAACCAAAGACAGAGATTCTGACTCTTCTGACGAGGAGGCGAGACAAGTTGATAGCCAACCCACTCAGCCAGCTTCTCAAGATAACCAAAATAGTCGTTACTTCAAATCGTTAGAAGAACGAAAGAATAAGAAATACTCTTTCAAGAAGGAGAAAACGGCCAAGATATTTAAGCAAGCCTTGGAAGATGGTATGGAATTGCCTCCAAGCAAACGCCCTGATCAGGCAGATAAGATTGATCACCCTAAGTATTGCCCATATCATAGGGTGATAAGTCATAAAATAGAAGACTGTTGGGTCTTCAAAGACCTAATAGAAAGAAGAATACAAGAGGGTCGTATGCAGCTAGCGCCAAGTGCCGTGCAACAACCCGCACCTCACGAGCAAGTTAATGTTATCTCTCATGATGAGATGGTCGAAGAAAAAAGGGTTGAAAGTCCCGCGAATGAAACATGGGAATTCCACCTCTCTAGGAAAACCAAAAAGTTGCTGAAACAACTCTTGAAAGAGTCTCAAGTCAAATGGGACAGCAACTTAAACCCCACGGTGCCAAGGCCCCCAAAACGGGTCATCCATCGCAAACCAAATACGAATGGCATCCAGAAAGGCAAGAAATCGCCCAAACCAGCAGAGTTGCCTACACCTTCTGAAATCCAAAAGCACATACAAGCCTTAGAGGATCACAAGCAAGGTACTCCGCTACCGTTAACCCTCTTAGACTTCTTAACAGAAGATGTATTGGCCGTAATGTTGGGCCTCGAAACTGTAAAAGGAGAGACAAGTAAAACTCCCCAAAATAGAGAAGACAATGATGATAACCACGAAATGTGCAATGTGGTTGTCTATGGAGGAAGTTCCTCGAGTGACTCAGATGACGGTGAGGTTGTCTTTGTCAAAACCGAGAAACCTGATTGCCAAGCAGTGCTTCGCTCGGGTACGAATATCCCTGAGCGCCAACCACCACAAGAAAATGAAGTTGGGAGGTCAAAGGCCAAGGCAAAAGGGAAAGAACCCGCTATACAAGATGAACCAGCACCTAAGAAATACATGGTGCAAGATTATAACATCTCGCCCAGCTTAGAAAGATACCAGCTGCGGTAAGCGTGTTCGATATTTTGATGATGCCCGCTGAGATGAGAGAAGTGCTCATTTACGCACTCCAACACTCAAAAAGAATTTCAAGTGCACTTCGCCGAAAAGAAGATGCAAGAAATAGCGCTGGTGGACAATAAAAGCCTATCCATCACCTTCAATGACGATGATTTGCTCATAGGCACGTCTGACCACAACAGACCACTCTTTCTCACTGGTGAGTGTGATGGCCAGGAAGTAACCCGTATGCTAATTGACCCGGGTTCCTCTATCAATCTTATGCCCAAACGAACTTTAGACCGTCTCACTTTGAGCACAAAGTTCTGCGTCAAAGACAAAATCACCACCCATGGCTTCAATCATAAAACGGAGTAATTGATGGGGGCAGTCAGCCTGCCTTTCAAAAATGGTGATATATAAGAATGGATAAGGTCCAATGGGGGCAGTCAGCCTGCCTTTCAAATTGATGATATACAAGAATGGATGAAATTTATGTCATCGATGCCAAAAAGACCTACGATGCCTTGATAGGTCACCTATGGCTACACAAGAACAATACCGTTCCCTCGACCTTGCACCAATGCCTAAAATATGCGAAGGATGGCGAAGTCAAGCAAATCGATGGAGAAATAAAACCATTTGAAGCGCATGAAATTGGGTTGAAAGATGCGAAATACTTCTTTGGTAAACCCGTCAAAAAAAAGATAAACATCCAAAGAGTCAACAGGTTATGAAACTTGTGCTGTACAGAACAGATACTGACTCCTCCTTAAAGGAAAGGATGCAGATGAAAGCAGAATCCTCTCATCCTACATAATCCCTTCAGAAGATGAAGAACCGGGTCAATCCTCTTTGATGATCGAGCGAATACCCAAAGACCATTTCAAAGACCTCACACCAAGAGAGGTTAATCAAGATCCTTGAAACCATGAACCCAATGTTAATAACCAGTTTTAGGGTGAAGCAATTTGGAAAAAATGTTGACTCATCGTGACAACATGATCATAGATCCTGATGAGAAATCAAAGAATACTCGAGGTCTCGGGTATGAAGAATCCAATGTCGGGTTCGATGATGTCAAGATCATTCCCGTACAAACTTATAGAAATATTGGGTCACCTATATGCGACCTAAACGAAATGTAAAGAAAGGCTATCCATGCCAACTTAGAAATGGCCCTATGAAGTGATCATGAAAAAGGTCGCAAGATGAACCGTAAAGGAGGTGCTCCTCCGCCTAGATGGTCAAAACCAAATCAAACCATCCTCTGGACAATGCTCCGAAGACGCATGAAACACAGTCTATTCAAGGTTTGTTCGAGCAAAAGAAAACCCTAAACATCTGCTCTGACTATAGCCAAAACAAACCAAGCAACAACAGAAAGCAAGCAAAGGCTCCAATTGCGATCGATGCCATAGAAATTCTTTCGCAATGCACAACCGAGAGAAAAATAGAACCTAAAAATGATGAAAGATTATTCGATTGTTATTATACGCCTTACAAGTGCGATGCTGAAGCTGAAGAGAATGAAAGGAAATACAAAGAAGGAAGAAAAGAAGAAACAAGCCTTCAAGCCCAAAAAGAAGAAAGGCGGAAGCTCTAAATCAATGCCCTTGAAGAAGCCGCGTAATGATGCATTAATCGGCTCTTATCAAATCAAAGCCCATTATTAGGAGTTCTTCAAATCTAAACCCATGAATTGGGTTTTCTTCAAATTCATGCCCGTATGAGGCTTTGTTCAAACCGAAGGCCATGATCAAGCTTTCTTCAACCCTTATGCCCACGAAAGGCTCTATCCAGACTAAAGGCCTTGACTAGGCCTTGTTCAAACCCATGCCCATAGGAGGCTCCATTACGTCCGAAGCCGATGGTTAGGCTTTCTTTAAAACCAAACCCGTTAATCGGGTTTCCATCAAATCAATGCCCATAAGACGAGTTCTCTTCAAACCAGTATCAGCAAGAGAGAAAGTTTCAAATCCCATGAGCGGGCCTTCCTAAGCTTATGCGCATGAGAGGCTTTCTTCAAATCCAAACCTATGAATCGGGTTTTCTTCAAACTCATGCCTATGTTGGGCTCCCGTCAAACTGAAACCCATGGTTAGGTGTCTCGAAACCTATGCCCATAAGAGACTTTTCAAATCTAAACCCACCAATCGGGTTTCCATCACATTGAAGCTTATAGGGAGGCTTTTCAAAGACCTAAAAGAAAAAAGGGACTTTCATTAAAATAAGGCACATGATCAAGCCTTCTACCAAACCAGCACCCAAGGTGGATTCCTATTAAAACCAAGACCCATGGTTAGGCCTTTCATCCAAGCCAGCGCCCAACATGGGCTCGCATTAAAACCAAGGTCCATGGTTAGACCTCCCATGCGAATCAGCATCCAATACGGGCTTGTATCAAAACCAAGGTCTATGGCCAGACTTTCTACTCAAATTCGAAAGCACAAAGCCAAGAAGAGACATAAGTCAAACAAAATCTTCTCTTCAAATCCTGCCTTACGATCTCCAAAGGTTTAAGATCTAAATTCCACAAATATCCAAAGTCCCGATAAAACTTAATAAAACCTGAACTCCAATATCCACAAATAAAACATTCCAAATAAACTTCCACAAATATCCAAAGTTCCAATAAAACCTAAATTTCAATATCCATAAATAAAATATCCCAATGATTATACATAAGCGAAAACCTCTACGAATAAAAGGACCAAATTGCAGCATGAGTGAAATTGTCTCGAGCGAAAAGTGAGGTCCTCCAACTATCCACAAAATCCATAAAGGCCTCTCGCCACAAAATGGGTTTTGCTAAGTTTGTACCCTTAAACAATTAGCACTGGCAAAGTTTGTCCAGCCAGTTCTGAATATGGACAAACAAGTTTTATATTTTGTACTTTGAACAAGATATGGGCTTTGGTGTTGTGCCCATTCGAAACAACTATCACTGGTTTTGTCTTTCCTCCCTGTTTGAAAAAAGGAGAGACAAGGTTTCTTCATTGTCCTTTAAACAATGGAGTGCCTAATGATGATATCTCAAATAAAATCAAAAGATTAAAGAAAGTGGTCGTTAGACTATTTAAATTCTGAAGGCACAAAATCCCTTTTAAAAAAAAGTTTTCAAAACAACGGTGTTCGCATTTCCCGCGATACCCTCGCCTAAGAATTGATGCCATATGGGCTATTCAAGAAGGCACGAGAGGAGTGAATAAGATGCCACCCTCAAACAGGTGCATGCATGCACCTAAATCCCACTACAGTATAAAAAAGAGTGGAGAGATGTAAGGCCCACAAAGAAAGCCTCAAGCACAAAATGGGCTTTGTCAAGATTGTGCCCTTAAAACAATTGTCACTAGTATGCTCGTCTAGCCAGTTATCTAAAATGACGAGCAGGCTTTATATATTTGTGCCGAACAAAATAAGGCTTTGATGTTGTGCCTAGGCCACGTGAGCACTAAAACAATTATTATGGCCCAAAATGAGAGAAACCGAGAGCCCAAAGGCAATAACCCTAATCGGGTTCTCACCAAACCAATCTCCGCAGAAGCAAGCCTCAAGTCAAGTCAACACCCATGAATGATATACCTACAGGTCAACGCCCCATGGGCCATATCCCAAACTAGAGTTTAAGAATAAGAACCCTTGACTCCAAAGACAAAGGCCCATAGTTTGGCAAGTAAACACCCCAAAATCCCATGAATGACAAGCGAATACCCTAAAAACCAAGCATGATTTGGCATACCCTGTTGATATACGTCCCATGGGTGACAGATGAACCCAAAACGAGAGAATACCTTTCAAGCACCAGAATGAAACCTATGACAAGCAAGCTAAGCTTCACTCGTAAGAGAAGCGTCGCTTCGCTATATCGCATCGATCTCATGGAGATGCATGAACATTTAACCTTAACGGGTTCCGTATGACCAATGAAGCCTCTGAGCAGAATGGTTCTACAAAGTCTCCATATCGCCGGTAACCTTTTTGTGGGAGCGGCGCATGAACATGAATGAAAATTCGACCTTAACGGGTTCCGTATGACCAATGAAGCCTCTGAGCAGAATGGTTCTACAAAGTCTCCATATCGCCGGTAACCTTTTTGTGGGAGCGGCGCATGAATCATGAATGAAAATTCGACCTTAACGGGTCTCCATATCGCCGGTAGCCTTTTTGTGGGAGCGGCGCATGAATCATGAACGAAAATTTGACCTTGACGGGTCTCCATATCGCCAGTAGCCTTTTCGTGGGAGCGGCGCATGAACATGAATGAAAATTCGACCTTAACGGGTTCCGTATGACCAATGAAGCCTCTGAGCAGAATGGTTCTACAAAGTCTCCATATCGCCGGTAACCTTTTTGTGGGAGCGGCGCATGAATCATGAATGAAAATTCGACCTTAACGGGTCTCCATATCGCCGGTAGCCTTTTTGTGGGAGCGGCGCATGAATCATGAACGAAAATTCGACCTTAACGGGTCTCCATATCGCCAGTAGCCTTTTTGTGGGAGCGGCGCATGAACATGAATGAAGATTCGACCTTAACGGGTTCCGCATGACCAATGAAGCCTCTGAGCAGAACGGTTTTACATAGTCACACATGTTGGGGTAGCCTTTTTTGTGGGGCTATTGTGTGTGAGAATCAGACCTTAACGGGTCCCGTATGACCAATGTCACCCTTAAGTGGGACGGTTTTTACGTAGTCATACGTGCTGATGTTGTCCTTTATACGAAGGCAGCGCGTGTGAATGTTAGACCTTAACGGGTCCCGTATGACCAATGTCACCCTTAAGTGGGAGGGTTTTTACGTAGTCATACGTGCTGATGTTGTCCTTTAAACGAAGGCAGCGCGAATGAAGATTCGACCTTAACGGGTTCCGTATTACCAATGAAGCCTCTGAGCAGAACGGTTTTACATAGTCACACATGTTGGGGTAGCCTTTTTTGTGGGGCTATTATGTGTGAGAATTAGACCTTAACGGGTCCCGTATGACCGATGTCACCCTTAAGTGGGACAGTTTTTACGTAGTCATACGTGCTGATGTTGTCCTTTATACGAAGGCAGTGCGCGTGAATGTTCGACCTTAACGGGTCCCGTATACCGATGTCACCCTTAAGTGGGACGGTTTTTACGTAGTCATACGTGCTGATGTTGTCCTTTATACGAAGGCAGCGCGCGTGAATGTTCGACCTTAACGGGTCCCGTATGACCGATGTCACCCTTAAGTGGAACGGTTTTTACGTAGTCATACGTGCTGATGTTGTCCTTTAAACGAAGGCAGCGCGAATGAAGATTCGACCTTAACGGGTTCCGTATTACCAATGAAGCCTCTGAGCAGAACGGTTTTACATAGTCACACATGCCGGGGTATCCTTTTCGTGGGGATATTGTGTGTGGGGATCAGACCTTAACGGGTCCCGTATGACCGATGTCACCCTTAAGTGGGACGGTTTTTACGTAGTCATACGTGCTGATGTTGTCCTTTAAACGAAGGCAGCGCGCGTGAATGTTCGGCCTTAACGGGTCCTGTATGATCAATGTTACCCTTAAGTGGGATGATTTTACGAAGCCATGTCGCCGCTGTTACCCTCCAAGTGGGACGGCGCATGACCAAACCTAAAGCCAGCTGAAGACGTTTGATCGCTTAGAACCCGGTTGAATAGACGCAGAAGGTTTTAGATGCAGCTTGAGTTCAATGGAGATGCCTTGTCGCTTAGAGCCCGACAGGGGAGATTTAGAAAATTCAGGATTAAGCCCTGACTCCGCAAGTACATCTGGTCGCTTAGAACCCGATGAGGAGGATTCAAAGGACTCAGGATTAAGCCCTGACTCTAACGAGTTTGTCTGATCGCTTAGAACCCGATTGGAGAAAACTTGAAAGGTTCAGGAGAAAAACCGAGCTAAGCAAGTTTATCCGATCGCTTAGAACCCGATTGGAGAAGGCTTGAAGAGTTCGTCGACAAAAAAAAAGAAAAAAAGAATAAAGGAGAAAGCCAAGTCAACAAGGCTATCCAATCGCTTAGAACCCGATTGGAGAAGGTTTGGAAGGCTTGAGAAAAAAAAAACAAATTAGACGGGTTTATTTGATCACTTAGAACCCGATTAAAGAAAGCTCGAAGAACTCGGCCCAAAAAGAGAAAGAAGAAAAATAAAGAAAAGAATCGAGCCAATAAGTTTATTTGATCGCTTAGAACCCGATTGAAGAACACTTAGAAAGTTCGATTCCAAAAAGAAAAAGAGAAAAGAGAAAATCACAAAAAGAGACACATAAGGCACGATAACCAGGTAAGGTGTAGCCACCGCAAAAACACCCTGGGGGCAGTCAAGAACCCCTCCGGTCCTGTGATTAAGCACGCATGCCACAACCTAATCTGACTCTGCATGGAAGATAAGGAGTCAAGAGGAGAACACATCGAATTCATTGGGCAATGAAAATTGTGAGTACTACTTTGTCCTTTGTTCTCCTTAAAATTTCCCAGTTTATTTCTAAAGCAGTAGAGAAAATTTAATCTGAGAAAATAAAACAAAGCAATTCACAAATAGAAAATTATGAAAGTTGTTTGCAAAAATGAAGTTTGAAAGAAAATTTGGGCAAACTTCGAAAATTTTCTAAGAACATTTTCTGATATTTTGAATAATTTTGGCTAATCCCATATTAAATGAAAGAAGTCCCTCGTATAAATAGCTTATTTGATAGGTTTTGTATAAACTCCTTAAGATTAAAGGTGTTGGGATATATCTTTCTTTTTGTAAATTGATCCCGGAAAAATAATTCGATTTCATATAAAAAAAAAGAGACACAAGCGCATGAAAAAGAAAGAAGTGAAGAAAAAGAAAAGGAAAATTGTGAGGAAGAAATAAAAAAAGAAAAGAAAGAGAAAGATAAACAATGAAAAGCAAAAAATAGGAACTATTTTCTCGACACACTACTCCGCTGATTTAGACCTGATAAAGTTCTTGGGTGCATTCGTGACGCATCACCCCATGTTTGCATCCATGCAATGGAAAGGTTTTAAGTCAAGAGTATGCATAGCACCCTATTCTACGTGGTAATACTAGGATGAGTAGGGAAGAGTCTTATTATGTTCATTCCAGCAAATAAAATTGAACAACTTTTCGAGCATTGATGTATAAAGAAAAGGATAAATTTTGACACCTTTTAATCCAAGAAAATTTACAAAACATATTGATTAGGCGTTTTATTGAAGGGACATTGAGTAAGATACTTTGTGGGATGAACATAAAATTTTTCCAAGGTATAACCTAGATGTTCTTCCAAAATTTATAAGTTATGTCCAAAATTTCATGATTAAATTTCATTTCTGTGAACATCTTTAACAAATTTCTTATGCGGATTTGCTTAAAGATAAGATAAAAATTTCAAACATGATAAATATGATAAATGCAAAATGAATATCCAACAAAAGTGAAATACTATAAGACTTGGATACTGCCGAGGTTTGCAATGTTTTGATTACAGGATCCACGACTTCATCCATGGATAAGAAGGAGTCCAAACTGAAAGCAAAAGCGAGGAAAGGCGCGAGCTCCCACCTCCCCATGGAAAAATGCAAAAGCCAGTGTAGGCTCGTGTCGGGTGAAAAGAACACCCGCACGATCAATCAAACAATGATGGATTGGTCCGAAACGACCTTAAACTACAAACATGGTCCAAAACGACCTTAAACTACAACCATAGTCTGAAAAGACTTTAAACTGCAGCCAAAACCAAGTCCCAACCTGGCGTGGTCCGAAAAGACCTTAAACTACAACCAAAACCAAATTCCAACTTGACATGACCCAAGAAGACCCTGAGATACAGCCAAAACCAACCCTGGTTAGCCAAAGACCCCACCGAGAAGCACACGAGACAAACTGGATCAAAATCCAAGGTTATGCCTACAACCAGAAGGCCATTTTATCCAAACCCTCACTTTTGCAAAAGTACACGCATGGTTCCCATATTAGATCAGAGATAAAGTTCCCCTGTCTGTAATTCCTCCTCGGTTAGACAGGTTTTCCCCATGAGTATGTTTGCAGAGTATGGTTGTTGCCCAGGTCCCCTAATGCAAACACAAGGGATTAAGTACTCAGGCAAGCTCTGAAGGATGCATACTCAGCCCTCACCCAACCATGCAAGTATTAGCAAGATGAGATAAAGATAACATACCTTTTTGAAGTAGATGTGATCGAAGAAGATGATCAGACCCGCTGCCGAGCTCAATGCCCAATATGGAGTTCAGATACCTGAGATGCAAACAAGAAAAGCAAACTCAGAAAGAATTCCATAAAGTTCGAGAAGAACACTGGGGGCACCTGGCTAAGCTGTTCAATCCTAAGGTCTTCGCACCTCACCCAGGTGGGGGGCATTTGTTTGACCCTAAAAAGTTCGGTTTTAGAAACAAAAAAAATAATAATAATAAGAAATGGAGATGTCCACTTAAAATGTCAAAATGGAGGAGTGGATAAATTCATTAAGAAATTTGGAAAAATGTATTCACGGTTTACTAGTGTAATTGGACTTAAGTTAAATTAATTAACTTGGGTTGCCATGAAAATGTGAAAGAAAATGTGCATGGGCCCGGCCGAAAGGATTAAGTGGTTTGAAATAAAATTGCAATCGGGCTTGGACCAAAACAAAATATCAAATCAATTAAAGAAATTAAATGGAGGCTCACGGCTTGTATTCGGACCTAATCAAAGCAATGAAATAAATAGGAAAAGGGAGAAATTCAAGGCCCAAGCCCAATTGATTAAATGAATCGGGCTACTGCAGTGAACCAAACTACAATTAATTGGAGCATAGAGTTTCGGCAGTGTGCAAATTAGAAACAAAAAGGGGATTGGCTATACTTGGTTCATGAAGGACCATATTGAAATTCCTTTCATGGTTCACAATGCCAAGTCTATGTGGTTTAAAGAGATCTTCTCCCCAACGGCTCAAGAGGAAAACAACAAAATAGCACAGCTGGTCTGCCAAAAAGATGCTAGCTGCCTCCTCCCTTGCGCCTCAGCTCCAAGCCGTCCGATTAAAAGAAGAGATGGACGCCTTGGATCACGCCAACTCATGGATCCACACCCATTGCTGCCCTAATTCGTGGCTATTTAAAGTCCCTTGCAGCTGAAAAGAGAGGATACGAAAAAAGAGCCGAAACCCACAACCTCACACCTTGGCTAAGAGAAAAACCGAAATAGTAGCAGAAATACTGTGAAACCTCTCCTCTGCCTCAAATTCAAGAAAGAAATAGATAGAGATTAAGTTTTTTGCAATGTAGATGCTAAAGAGGCTATGTTTTCCATGTAATACCGTGATGGATTAATAAAAAGATGCTCTCTTTGAGCTTTTACTTTGAAATTTCGTTTAAAGTTGCTTGCTGTTTTCTTTTCCCTTTCCTCTCTTTGATATTATGAAGAAGGTTTAAGCCATGGTCTTGTAATGATCATGAGCTTGAAACTTATTAAATAAAAATATTCTTCTTGGCTGTTAATGCCATTGGAGAATAATCAAGCTTACTCACTCTTTGCCTTCTTGCATTTCCTTTAAAACAGAAATAAGTTTGTATTCGGATTTGGAAGATAGAATGGAAATGAATAAGTAATGAGACTTGATGCTTCATTGTATCTCTCAAATATATTTGATATTTTCATTTTATCTTGAAAAATCGGAATATAAACATAAAAATTCAATCTTCCTTTTCTTTTTCCTTTTCTCCCTTCTTCTTTGCTGCCTTTATAAACAAAAATATGTATATATGTTGTTACTAGTGTTTTTATCTTCCTTTTGCACTTTATTTTTATAAAAATAAAAATAAAAAAAAAAACGAAACATGCAAATCTGATTTTTCTTGAACTTTCTTTGAATTTCTATGCTCTTAACTCTTGTATGAAATAATCAAATAGCAAAGATGCATGTGTTGAGCTGTATAGTTCCTATTGCATCCAACCTATTTCAATTATTTCATTAGAAAGGGTTAAGAGTAATAAAAATGAGTTATAATGGTTGAGCTGTATAGTTCCTATTATAATCTCCTTGATACGGGACCTATGTTGCACAAATAAGTTCTAGATGATCTCTTCATGCATAAATGCATATCATGTGTATAAAAGGCACAATATAAAGAGATCAAATAGACATTTGTGCAAAATAGTGAAAGAATGAGGTTCAAATTGCAAATAGATGTCAACCATGTTGAAAATATCATTTGTACATTTGAATCAATGATCTCTTAATGATTTGTCCCTTTGTCAAGTGAGAAATGTGATTTCAAATAAAACCAGGGGCTTCCCTGCATAAAACCAAGTTTTAACAGATATTTGATGTTTAAAATGGTAGTGCAATGAATTCTTGGAATTTTGGATTTTTCTCCTTTTCCTCTTTCTCTTTGTTTGCACCAAATTGTAGCCTAAAAGCTACTCAAATTTGTTAAACTTCGAAATCAATCATGACAAAGGTTTCTCATAACCTCTGATACCAACCAATGAACAGTACCAGCACCAAAAAATCAAAGCATGTACCATTGGTATAGGAAAAGCACTCAAAAGTGCCAAAATGACCTCTGCTGGTAAATGGCACAATCTGGACTGATATAAGGACCAAAATGAAAAATGGACATCACCATCAAATAGAGGACTTCAAAACACATAAAATTGACACAAACTTTGCATTTTTCTGATCTTATTTCGAATAGATATGAATTTTCAAAGTTCATGTTTAAAAAACAGAAAAATCAGCAATAAGCTGCTGCTGGTAAAATGAACATTATAAGTTGGTTAAAAATCCAAATCAGAAAATCAATATCATGGTTAGATAGAAAACTTCAAAATATATGAAATAGACATTAACTTTACATTTTTCTGACCTTGTTTCAATTTATTATGAATTTTCAAAAATCAGCTTGTCAAAAATAGAAATCCAGCAATTAATTTGGTAAAATTACCTTCACTGTCCCTCAGCTGAAATAAATGATTTAAAAATAGAAGCAAAATTCTAAAAAATCATGAATTTCATACTGAACATAATTCAAATCTCTCTCTGTGATTTAATGACAAAAGTCCATGCATTTGTTAACAAAAATAAAGAAATCTTTTTGATCTGGTACCATGAAAATATGATTTCATGAAAAACCCATGTTCATCCATGTCCCAAATCCAAAATTTATGCCAAACACAAATCTTTGTTGTCTCAAGATGTTTAAAAAAGGGCTTAAATCAGTTCCACTCATGTCTTGAAAATTCTTGAATCAACATGCACCATCCCTCAGTTATAAGCTACATGGGTCTACTGCTTCAGCCGGTACCGAACCGCAAAACACAAATCCCAATTGTAACTGATGTTCAAACAAATTTAAAATTAAGATCTCCTGGGGTATCTTCATAACAGAATGAAAGCAAATAGACGATTAAATCAAAGAGAAATGCCAAGTTTATGTAGAAAAATCATATTGGATCTTAATTCGGCCCCGGTTGCGCCTCTGCTAAAAACCGCCGTCTCCAGCCATCGACAGTCGCCGACGACAGGTGAAACTCGCTCAGACAAATGAGACGATCATGACCATGTCTTTCCCCACTTCAGCCGTGACCAAAGTTCAGTCGGAGGTCAAAACCCCAACCTCGGAATCAAACGTAGTTCATATCTGAGTTGCGCGGAAATTAAAGCAGGTCTGGACCGTCCGAGTAGAGCGCCAAATCAAAAATTTAAACAAGAGCACGGATCTTAAAACAAAGCCAAGGTCGAAATCTGAATCCAACGATGAAAGGGGGCCTCTGCCTTGTGGGACCCGCTGTTAGCAAACCAATCTAAAATCAGTCCCATCGACCGAACCTTAAAATCATATCTGAAGGCTCAAAGGCTCATCACTAATCTGGAAGCCCAACACTCTCATCTTAAAACCAAAAATCCAAATATTAAAGCCACCTGAGAAATAAAACCTTTAAAACAAAACCTGTTTGCAATAAGATCCTTCTGACTTTTTGTATTAACAAGTACAGCCCTTGTAAATTTACAAATAGGTCCCTGCCAGCCTAAAATTCTCTCAAACAAGCCCTTAAAGGCCCAATTTTCACATAAAACCTTGTCTAAAATCCAAATCACAAATTCCATTTCTTCCAGATTTACAAATAGGTCCCTGGAAAGAATCAAGCTTTACAAATAAGCCCTCTTCAGTCCTTTTTGGCCATAACTTCTACATTTCAAATCCAAATCAACTCAAACCACCTCCAAATGAACCCAAATTGAATTCTTCATGTTTCTAAATCAAAGTTGAACATGTCCAAGCTTCAGCCAAACCCTGAAATGACCAAAATACCCTTTTCCAAAAATTAAATGATTTTTTAATGAAATGCAAATAATTAATAAAAATGTAAATAAATATGTCGTAAATCAAATACAAACAAATGGCGTACATACACTTCTCAAATATCCAAGTCCCTATTTTAAAAATGCAATAAACACCATTTTAATATAAAATCACAAACATACACATGACCAAACAAAAGAACCATACCAAAACCAAAGTCAAAACATGAGTTCCCTTTTAGCCCCTTTATTCAATTCACGACAAATAGGCACAAATCCCGGAATGAACGAGGTATTCAGCATGGCTTGGAAGGGTCATCTGATGTAATTAACAGCGGGGGCTTGCGCCCGCTGGGAGTTAAACGTCCCCACAATCAATAAACTCTCTCGATAGACTGATTATGAACAGTAGGTCTGTCGAGGGTGAACCGAAGGAACAGTAGAAAGAAAATGAATGTTTCAAGTTCGATGTTCTCCCCCATGTTCCTAAAAATTTGAGAGCATTGAACCATGAGACATTTAACACACATGCACACACCTTCCATACCAGCTGTGCGACTTTCTGCGCCCTACAGTACTCATTGCGGACCGAAATGGGGTCATTGCGGACCGAAATGAAATGGCAGAAAATACCGATTCTCTGGAAGAATAGTCTGCGGGCCGCAATAAATTCATTCCGGGCCGCAATGACACTCAGAAATTCAGAAAATTGGGTATTTGTGTTGTCTAAACCTAATTGGTTGAACCATTGATTAACCCTATACCATTAGGACCCGTATACGACTATTAAACAGTGTTTAACCTAATTTAACTCGGGTTAACCTACGGGATACCAATCGAATGTTTTAATCGAATTCAAACGGTTAATTAGGTGGTAGACCTACGAGGCATCGGATCTCGGGATCGTTCGAGACGCCTGAGCCTTAGACGAGCGTACTATATACTCAGGTGCGGGGTTTCTGGACTTGTTTGATAGTTTATATTCAGAATTAAACTGTGTTTCTATTGACATGTTGATTATTGGTTGAATTGCATTATCGGATTGTGTTGCATATGCATTGCATTGCCCTAATTAATTGAAACTCGGATTGTTTATCTGATTGATCTGCATGCTGGTATGGTTGTTATTTGTGTATTGATCTGAATGATCTAATTTGGAATTGAAAGTCACCGTGATTTATATCACCATCGGTTGGTGGATATGGTATTACCGTCCCCCATCGTGGCGACGACACCCACGGGGTGTGTTCGGATTTGTCAAAGTCTATGCATGGACTTTGACGACCCAGTGTTCTAAAGCTTTAGATCGTCTGGCCCTCAGCAGTTCCCAGTACCGGTTGGGGTGAGGGGTAAGTGACTCTGTACTATGAATTGTACTATATGTGACTTGTGTATCGGATGGCATTACCCAGGGGGTGAATGCGTTTGAATGGTCGATTGGTTTTAAATGTATCGGAGGCATTACCCAGGGGGTGAATGCGGTTGGACTGTCATTTGGTTTTATATGAATTTTTCCGGATATGAAATGGAACCAGACTTATATTTAAACGGTTAAACCTATAACTACCAGATATTCTGAGTTCGAGTTAAACCAAATATTGTGTGATTGAATTTCGATTTGGCAATTCCTGAGTTGGTTTTCATTTGGCTTATTGATGTCGGTTTATGCGTTCATGTTTATATATATCATTATGAACTGTTCTGAGCTTTATTTGTGCTTTATTTTTGAATATAATCTGTGATTGCAAGTCCAGGAGCGAAACGTGGCAAATTATCGCACTGAGAATTTATTTCTCACCCCCTCTTTGGATTATCTTTTCAGGTCCGGGTTCAGCAGATCAGAGAGAGGCACGAGGTCGGTAGGCCTAGTCATTCCGCTGCTTAGATTGTCTGGTATGGTGACATTAGAGATTATGTATATAGTTATGTTTTGGTTATGTACATATATAGTCTCTATGTCATTTTTGTGGTGCGTATCCATCGAGATACGGGTTTGTATGATATTACCTGACCCGCTGGGATTTATGTTATTTGTTGTTGGTTGTTTGTTTATGTTTTCCTTTACTTTTATATCGTAATTGCCTTGTAGGCATACGGGAAACCGTATGTCTACGGCAGGAGAGCACCTGTCGCGCCTCGTTGGGCTGCGGGGTGTGACACTCCTGACTGCCGAGAGTTCTGGTACAGCATCACAGAAGATAACCAAAACACAACTCGACCGGCAAGCAGAATCATCCACCCTCAAGTCCGCCTCTTACAAGTCATCCTTGACAATTCCATTTTCGCAAAAGGCGAGAGTTCATCCAAGGTAACACTACCCGAACTCTACCTCCTTAAATGCATGATCGAGCCAACACCGGTGCGACCTCACCTCGGCCATCTCCTTTGCAAACAAATCCGTGAGGTCGCCCATGCCAAGAAAGATGGTGGAAAGATTTCCATCGGATTCGTGGCTACGATCTTGGCCAACCATCTCGCTCTGCAGATTGATCATCTCAAATAAGCAAGCGGGCTCAGACAAATTGACATGTCATGCCTTCAAGCCATGAAATTTGTCACTGGCCACTATCCAGGTCCCTACTACAATTCGCCGAAGGGAATTTTCTAATTCCCCTTCCAACATCTCAATCTCCATAGTAGGGCCTCTTGGAAAATGGCACGCCACGCGAGCCCGACTTATGAGACTCCTCAGGATTACATTGATGTAATCGAGAGCCAAGCCGCAATGCAAAATCAGGCTAATGTTGATCGACAGCAGAGAGAAGAGGATGTGCCCCCTTTTGATGCATATAGGGAGGCAGGCACATCGGCAGCTAGAGCCGGATCTTCAGGGGCGGCACCATATGATGCCCCTACTGATGATTATGATCAGTTCATCCAAATAGTAAATTGGATGGACTCGAACCTCACTACACTTACCTTGACAACGGGCGAGACTACTCAACAAATGGAACAGAATAACTCGACACTTCACCAAGAGGTTGGCGAAATCCTAAACAGCATGGAGGAGATCCGGAGGAGTGTCGACGAGAGCAGGCGCGAGACCCAGCAGACGCGCTACATGGCACAGCAGTATTATCAGTATGCTCTCGACTTCGGATTCGAGTACCAGCCACCACCCTATGGACACTTCGACCCTGTAGGGCGCAGAAAGTTGCACAGCGATTTTGGAAGATGTGTGCATGTATGTGAAATGTCTCATGGTTCAATGCTCTCGGTTTTCAAGACATGGAAAAGAACATCGAACTTGAAACATTCGTTTTTCCTTCTTTCTGCTGTTCCTTCTGGTTCACCCTCGACAGACCTACTGTTCATAATCAGTCCATCGAGAGAGTTTAATGATTGCGGGGACGTTTAACTCCCAGCGGGCGCAAGCCCCCGCTGTTAATTACATCTGTTTGACCCTAAAAAGTTGCTATTTAAACTCAACATGACAAATGGCAATTTCTAGGGAATTAAGATGCCAAAGTTGTACTCAGGCCCTTCAAGCAAATTGGTCACACATATTAAATTTCTGTTAGTATTCTACATGCAAAACAATGAATTTTGGTATTTAAAATGGTCAAAATCACTAAGGAATTAATTCCCTATAAATGAAACAATGACTGAATAGCATGCTGGGTACAAACAGGGGGATATGCTTAGCAAAATCATCTCCCAAATGCTCTCTGGGTGCAACTTGGGGATGCATAGCAGTTCCCTGACACCAAGGGCCCACAAGTCAATGATACAAAGGTATCTTCGCTGGCTAGCTAAAGTGAATGAACTTGGTCTACGAAAATGAAACTTGTAGACCAAACAGTCATTCACTCGGTTCATGATACACCAGACATAGCTAGTTAGCGGACCCGAGTTTAAATCCGGCGCTCCAAGGGTTTTGACCCCTTCGTTGAGCATACACTCGGTTCTTCATACACCTCATAGAGTCCAATACACGGTTCACCAAACACCGTGCGTGGCCAAGAAAAAGAAAAGAAAATAAAGAGGGGATACTGTTAAGTGAAAGAGGCTGACGCAAGGGCCCCACCTTGTCAGCTCCTTCTTCTTCCCTCCTCTCACGGTTCCAACCGAAATTAAACCAAATTAATAGGGGATGAACTGCATTGGTGCTCACCTAAACTTAGTGGGGTACTCTACTCTCTACCACTTCCCATTTTATTCTCAGACCCGAATGCTCTTCCTTTCCTTTTACTTCAACCCGAAGGATGAGAGTGTAGCAAAGTGGCTGGACCGAAACACTTGAAATCAAGGGCTGGAAACCTGATAGTGCACCTCTATATACAACACGATACTGGTGCAAAGTTCAATTTGAGAAAATGTGCATTAAATTGGACTTGCATGTGAAGGTAATGTGGTGCAGTTCGGGCACATGTCAAATATGACAAATTGGCTCGGTGGAGGGTACAATACACCCTGGAACACCTTAAACGGCCTCTTGCAACACCACTTGGCCTCTTCTCAATGACAAGGATATTTAATATCGGGAGGGGAGTATTTTAAAATTGGTGTACCGCCGGCATATTATACATTGGCCTCTGCAGCTGCTCATTAGCTGGCTGGTCCCAGGGACACGTGCCCCTCACTCCAAAGAACATGACAAAAAAGGAAATTCTCTTCCAAGAGGGCTGGAGCACGTGAATGGAAGGTTCTATTCAGAGGTCGGTTAATCAAGGGCTACAAGCCAAGGCATGATGCCCAAGGCCGATCCAATGGCTGAGATTACTCCAGGTATGAATAGGTGACATGTTAAACCCCTACTGGATAACATATGCCATGTATGCGCACAAGGAGGCCGAAATGAATCCAGACCATGCATCAAACACCTGATATGCGTGATGAATGCCACATCAGCTGAACCCTAAACCCTAGGCCCTCAGTTGCCTATAAAGAGGCACCTAAAGCTCAGTTGAGAGGAGAAAAAAAAAGGAAGAGAGAGACCACCATAGCACATAGAAGAAAGAGAGACTAGTAAGAGAAAGAGAGAAAGAAAGATTAGTGTTCTTCCTTCTTTGTAATAGCAAGAAAATCGAAATTAGGTAATCAAAGACCTAAAAAGATGTAATCCCCTGATGTTTGAAGTTCATATGAATAAAGTCTTTTGATGAAATAAAATCTCTTTTATTTGAATTTTAGTATTTTTGGTTCTCTGTTGGAGCTTCTTTCACCTTATATTTTCTTCTTTTGTTTATTTATTTTTATTTCTTTCTTGAACCTTTGAAAATATAAGATGAGAAAGTTTCATGATGTTCAAGCTTACTTATAAGCAAAACATGAAGCTTAATGATCATTTAAAAAAAAAATAATGCATGCATAAACAAGTAAAAAGAAAAATATATTTTCTTTCTTTCTTTTTCTCTATTTCTTTGTTTGTTTGCTGCCTTTATAAACAAAAAAAAAATGTATATATTTTACTATTTTTAGCATTTAGTATTCTATTTCCTCTTTGGCACTTCATCTTTCTATAAGAAAAAAAAACATATATAACAAAACATGCAAATTTGATTTTTTTCTTGAACTTTCTTTGATCTTTCATGCTTTTAATCTTTGTATAAAATAATTAAATAATGAGGATGCATGTGTTGAGCTGTATAGTTCCTATTGCATCTAATTTACTTGATTATTTTATTAGAAAAGATTGAAAGTAAACAAAAAAATGAGTTATAATGGTTGAGCTGTATAGTTCCTATTATAATCTCCTTGATATGAGACCTATGTTGCACAAATGATTCTAATTAGTTTCTTCATGCTTAAAGGCATGCTATGTGCATAAAAGGCACAATGAAAAGAAATTAAATAGATACTTGTGCAAATAGTGAAAGAAAGAGGTTCAAATTGTAAAAAGGCATTCATGAAATTGAAGATTGGCCATTTACACATTTGAAACAATGATTTCTTAATGATATGTCTCCTTGTCAAGTGAGATTATGCAAAAAAATGTGATTTCAAACAAAATCAGGGGCTTCCCTACATAAAACCAAATTTCAACAGACTTTGATGTTCAAAAATAATAGTGTAATGAATTCTTGGAATTTTGGATTTTTCCCCTTTTCCTCTTTCTCTTTGTTTGCACCAAATTGTAGCCTAAAAGCTACTCAAACTTGTTAGAACTCAAAACCAGTCATGGTAAAGGTTTTCCATAGCTCCTGGTACCAGCCAATGAACAGTACCAGCACCAAAATCCAAAGCATGTACCATTGGTACAAGAAAAGCACTCAAAAGTGCTAAAATGACCTCTGCTGGTAAATGGCACAATCTGGACTGATACAGGGACTAAACTGAAAAATGGACATCACCATCAAATAGAGGACTTTAAAACACATAAAATTGACACAAACTTTGTATTTTTCTGATCTTATTTCGAATTGATATGAATTTTCAAAGTTCATGTTTAAAAACAGAAAAATCAGCAATAAGCTGCTGCTGGTAAAATGAACATTACAAATTGGTTAAAAATCCAAATCAGAAAATAAATATCATGGTTAGATAGAACACTTCAAAATACATAAAATAGGCATTAACTTTATATTTTTCTGACCTTGTTTCAATTTATTATGAATTTTCAAAGATCAGTTTGTTAAAAATAGAAATTCAGCAATAAAAATTGGAAAATGACTTCAATGCCCCTCTAGTTTTATAAATGCATTAAAAATGGAAATAAAATTCTAAAAATCATGAAAATTCATACAACTAAACTTTGACCCTTCCTTTATGATCCCATGATGAAATCATGCGTACTTTTTAAATCAAAATTAATAAAAATATATGAATTCAAAACTGACAGTATATGAATTCCATGTTACCCATGAATTCGGAAACAATTCAAAATTGAACTGAATCTTCTGCAATCTTTAGCAAGCTTCTGCGAGCTTACAAGGATTCGTCTAAGTCTCTAAAATCATACCCAGATTTGAATAATTAAAAATCTGGTACCGAACCGGTACCAGATCAGAAAGCCCGAATCTCAATCATGACCAATGTTTAAATAAATCAAAAATCAATGCCTCTGTTATCTCTTATGCGGTAAAGCGATGATATATAGTCGAACAATTGAAGAAGATGATCGGGACAATGTAAAGAATTTGAGTTAATTTTCAATTCGGATGCCGAGCTTGCTTTAACTAAAAACGACAGCCTCTGGCGATCGACAGTCGCCGACAAACGGTGATATAGATTCAGGAGACTGAGGCGATCTCAGCCATACTCTCCTCCGCCTCAGCCGTGACAGGGAAGCTAGCGGAGCTTCAACCCTTGATAATCGGAGAAGAACCCTAGTTTGAATATTAGACCCGATCCACTATCCAGTTGCACGACTCTCAAAGCAATGCAAATCAGTCGATCTCGGCGCCAAATGGAAATGTTTAAAATGAAACCCGAATCTTAAGGCACAGGAAGATCCAAAGGATCAATCAAATAATTTCCTGCTAATGGGGTCCAGCTGTAAGATTTAAATGAAATCTCTTTGCGCGAATCCTAAAGCTCATCATCCAAGTTAGTTGATCTGCACAGATCCTGGAGCATGACTCAAACCTTAAGGTCTCTAGTGCACATCTCGAAGCCTAATACTCAAATCTCAAAGCCCATGATCAAAATCCAATGTCCAGCACAGATCATAAAGCCTGGAACACCCATCTTAAAGCCCAATATTCGAATCTCAAGGCTCAGTTAATAAATAAGATTTCCAAAGCAAGGTTCTTTTCACTAAGGTCCCTCTGACTTTCAATAATTATAACGAGGCCCTTGTAAATTCATAACCAGGTCCATGCCAGCCCAAAATTCTCTCAAACAAGCCCTTAAAGGTCTGATTTTCACATGAGGCCTCACATAAAGCCCAAATTGCAAATCCATGTCCTTTCAAACTTGTAAAGAGGCCCCTGAGAAAATATAAAACTTAACAAATAGACCCTTCCCAGTCCTTTTCAAGCATAACTTTTTCATCTTAAGTCCGAATCAACTCAAACCACCTCCAAATGAACCCAAATCAAATTCTTCATGTTTCTAAATCAAAATTAAGCATGTCCAAACATCGACCAAATCCTGAAATGACCAAAATACCCTTTCTTCAAAATTAAATGATTTCATTTCTTAATAAAATGTAAATAATCAACAAAATATAGATAAATACGTCATAAATCAAACATAAACAAACAATGTATATAAACTTCTCAAATATTCAAATTCTTATTTCGAAAACACTATTTTAATATAGAATCACAAATACACATATATCCAAATGCGTAGAAAAACCAAATCAACTCTAGAATCTATACATGAACCCCCATTCTAGCCCCTTTATTCAATTCGCATAAAAGTAGGCATAAATCCCGGAATGGACGAGGTGTTCAGCATGGCTTGGAAGGGTCATCTGATGTAATTAACAGCGGGGGCTTGCGCCCGCTGGGAGTTAAACATCCCCACAATCAATAAACTCTCCCAATAGACTGATTATGAACAGTAGGTCTGTCGAGGGTGAACCGAAGGAACAGTAGAAAGAAAATGAATGTTTCAAGTTCGATGTTCTCCACCATGTCTTAAAAATGAGAGAGCATAGAACCATGAGGCATTTTAACACATGCACACACCTTCCATACCAGCTGTGCAACTTTCTGCGCCCTACAACATCATATGACCCTTCCAAGCCATACTGAACACCTCGTTCATTCCAGGATTTGTGCCTATTTGTTGTGAATTGAATAATGGGGCTAAAAGGGGGAGAACTCATGTATTTAGTCTTTCTATTTCTGTTTGACTTTTCTTGTTTTGGATATTTAATTAATATGTATACATAAGATGCAATGATATTCTTAAGACATATTTACTACACTCTTTTATTTATTTTTAGAAGCAATATTTATATTTAAGAAAACATGTTTGTGCTTTATTTATATTTTTATTTAAGATGAAATGGTTTAAATGTGAAAAAATGGAGAAAAGGGTATTTTGGTCATTTAACATGTTTTATGATGTATGATTATGCTTGGTTTTGTTTTATAAATATGAAGGATTTGATTTGGGTTCATTTGGAATTGGTTTGAGTTGATTTGGGTTTGAAATGAAGAAGTTATGGCCAAAAAGGGCTGGAAAGGGCTTGTTTGTGAAGTTTTATGTTTTTCAGGGACTTATTTGTGAAGCTGAAAGGATTGAGATTTGTAATTTGGACTTTAGATGAAGTTTGGGCTGTAAGTGGGATTTCCAAGGACTTTGTTTGAGAAGTTTGTAAGACGTCAGGGACTGATTTGTGGATGTCGAAGGACTGCATTTGTGACTTCTTTTGTCATAAGGGTCTGTTTAAAAAAAAGGTTTCGATTCTTTGTTATTCGGGGCTTTGAGATTTGTATTGATCCTTCAAGGTTTGTGTTGAGGGCCTCTTGCTATTGCTGCCTTCATGTTCTTCGTGGTTTCGGCTAATTCTTTTGCGAATTGGGTTTGTAGAGGAGGAACTCTTGCCAGCTTTCGACATTGCTTTAAATGAATGTCAACGACTCCTTCATGGGATTTGATCCTATGATGGCATAGTTTTAACCTGCAAGTATGAAACATTAGATCTGGAGGGCATATGAGAATTTTAGCACATTATTTCTGTTGCATTTAGAGACGTCTAATTACAATAATAAAGTTGGACATGCGTGCATTATGATTATAATATCAAATACTGTCGCAAGATTACATTTATGTAATGATTAAAATATGCCAAATAATGTGATTAATTAAGTCATGGCATTATACGTATTTATATAAGGTTTTGGATACAAATACATATAGAACAATGTTAATCAATATAATTGTTAATGGACCGATTATAGTTGATTAAAATAATAGCAGTAATAAATACAGGCTAAATAAGGAAATCAGAATTTATTCTGATTTATTTCGGTTTTTTCTGGAAGTTCCTGATTTCCAGATCCTTGAAATCCGAAATCAAGATTTCTTGGAAAACTTGTTTTCCAAGTATTAGCAAATTTCGGCTGCCCTAGGTTTGGGGTTTTTGCACTGCTATAAAAGGGCTGAGTCTCCAAGGCTTGCAATCCATCCATCATAATTGTCTGCTCCATTGAAAGACAAGATACTCTGTCATAATATTTAGGGTAGCCAGAGAAAAGGATTGCAAGTTCTTGGAAGGACTCGAGAGCCAACAACTCAAGTCAAGACCAGGAGTGTATCAACCCAGAGCCTTGGAAGCTGTCTGATTGATAGCATACGGAGGCCTTTGAAGATGGAAAGTAAGTTCCGCTGTGCATTAAGTTTAATTTCTTACAAAGGAGTAGATCTTGGTTGTGGTTTAAAGTAATTAGGAAAACTCACAAAGTAAAACCAACAAGTGGTATCAGAGCAACCTTATGTAAGAATTGCAGTTTAATTCGGTTTTAATTGCTTTCTATTTTTCATATCGAATTTAATTGTTGCAAAAGAAATTGTTAAAATTTTGCTTTAACCGTTTTTCCATGCGGTTTTGAATTAAAATCTTAAATTTGAACCCATCCTTGCGCTTCGTGCGATCTTGGAGAAGTTTTTATTTGAAATTTTAATTTTCAAAATAAGAAAGTATCAATTATGCAACAATTTAAGGTTTTAAATTCGAATTAGAGAAAGTAATTTAGGTTTGAATTTTCAGATCTAGTCATAAACAATTGATTTGAGGTAGTGATCTTAAAACAGATCAAACTTTTGACTCGTAATTCCGATTTGGACGCACGACCACAATTCGGAAACCTTGAAAAAGGATCTAGCCAGCCATTAACAACTTTGTTGTCAAAGACGATTTTTTCAGGCCTAAAAATTGCTGTTTAAGCCCTCAAAATGACTGTTTTAGATTTTTCGACCATAAAAAAAAAAAAAATTCGATTTTCCCTCAATTCCATATCTGAAAATTTTATTAAGTCTAGATTATTTTTGGGTTACCAAATTTTCAGACTTTAGGAGTAATTGTAAGTAATTGTAATTTAGGTTATAATAATTATAATTGCTATAATTGCTATAATTACTATATATATTATGCTATATTTAGCCTAATTATTAGAATTTAGATATTATTTAAAATTGGTATTAACACCAATTAAAGGCTCTAATACTAAATTCTGATTTGATATCAATAATGCTTATTATGGCATAAAATTTATACCAAGTATGGAAGCAATAAAATTATTGAAGCATTTCTAAAAGATAATCATTGTAGAAATTGCTAAAGTTTTGCTAAAACCTAATAATTATTTTGATGAATATAGTTGACATATAAAATTAGTATATTATAATTTAAAAGTGCTATAAGATACTGTATTCTATTTAGGATGAGTAGATACTATAGGTACGTCCTAGATTAGGTTTTAGGCATAATTTTGAAATCTAACTAAAGGCGTTTTAGGTATACATGTGCTGTTTTCGCATGAGTCAAGCATTGATGTTCGCAAACGAACCGCTCTTTGTAAGACGATTGCAAGGATGACTCATGACAAGTTGAAATGACGTGCTGACAATGGACGTGGGTGTTAGCTTTCCCAAAGGAGGGTTGGCGCCTACTAAGTTGTTTGGTGCATAAGGGTAGTGAATAAAAATAAGTTGCAACACACATGGACTAGCGATGTCTAGAAAAGCATCAGGGGCTTGGAACATAAGTGATCCGTCTGTGATCCTCCTCCCCCTGTTGACTGGCCTGGTCGTTAGTTCATGGATATGTTAATTTGACCCAAAGGTTGATTGACAAAAATGTTACATGTTTGTACTTTATTCACTACGCCAAAGTGCCTGAAGGTAGTGATTGCACCCAAAGGTGTTTTCATTACTGAATGGTGTTTTTGGCTAAAGATTTAATGGAGAAAATAGTTTTACACAGGCCTTCAGATAGATTTTAGAATTATGATTAAGGATCAAATCGTGAAGCATGTATCTAAATTATTTCTTTGTTCTTGAATTTTCAAATCTAAACATAATGTCAAGTCTAAGTCAGATTAAGCCCCTCATGGGGAACAATTTCAAACAGTGGGAGGAAAATCTGAAATTAGTCTTAGGGATCATGCAATTGGACACTGCACTGAGATTTGATCGCCCCAAGCCTAATAAAGTGGGTGAGGAAACTCCCCAAGAGACGGCTGACATTAAAAGATGGGAGCATTCAGATCGCATGTGCATAATGGTGATGAAGCAAACGATCCATGAGACTTTTCGAGGCATCATACTTGATACAGAGACATGCGCTATTAAATACCTTAAGGCCCTTGAAGAAAAATTCACAAAGAGTAAAAAGACTGAAGTTAGTACACTTTTTGTGAAGTTAGCAACAATAAAATACAAGGGAAAAGAAGGGGTTAGAGAGCATGTTATTGAGATGACAAGACTACAACGTGCCTTGAAAGGGCATAATTATGACATCTCTGATGAGGTTCTCATTGAGTTCATTTTTCTGTCTCTCCTGTCTAACTTTAGTCAATTCAAGATGACTTATAATTGTCAAAGAGAGACATGGACACTACCTGAGTTTGAGGCTCAGTTGGTGCAGGAGGAAGAGAGACAGAAAATGACTAAGGGAGAAAGTGCTCATGTAGTAACATCTAATCCTAAGGGTAAAGTCAAAAAGCGCAAGTTTACTGCCAAGGAAAAGGGACCTACCAAGATAGCTGCAAACAATGCCGCGCAGAAAAGCAAGAAGGAAGATACTTCTGCGAAAGCAGATGAAAAGAACTGTTTTTTCTGCAAAGCGCCAGGACATACAAAGAAATTCTGCACCAACTATCATGCATGGTTGGCAAAGAAAGGTGTGTATCTTGCTTTAGTTTGTTCTGAAGTTAATTTAAGTTCTGTATCTAGATATACTTGGTGGATAGATTCAGGTGCAACGACTAACATCAGTATGTCGATGCAGGGTTGCCTAAGCCATCGCAAGCCAAATGAGGCGGAGCGCTACGTTTACGTAGGAAATGGCAACAAAGTAGAAGTGGAAAGCATAGGAAAATTTAGATTATTATGTAAGACAGGATTTTATTTAAGTTTTGATGCTTTAGTGGTTCCATCTTTCAGAAGGAACCTAATTTCTGTATCTTATTTGGACAAAAATGGTTATGTATGTTCATTTAGTAATGGAAATTTCAGTTTGTGTCAAGATTCTAAGCTTCTTGCTTCTGGTATCCTGTCTTCTTATGATAATCTTTATTTTCTAGATATAGACACTTCACATTCAGAGGCACTGCACATAGATAATAGAAAACGTAAATTAACTTGCGAGAAATCTGCAACATTATGGCACAAGCGATTAGGACATATCTCTATGAAAAGGATAGAACGTCTTGTGTCTAATGATATTCTCCAACCTGTAGATTTTACAAACTTAAGTGATTGTGTAAATTGTATAAAAGGAAAACAAACTAATAAACGTAAGTATGATGCAAAAAGGTGTAATGATGTCTTAGAATTGATTCATACGGATATCTGTGGTCCTTTTCCAAAGGCTACAAGAAATGGTCACCGTTACTTTATCACATTCATAGATGATTATTCAAGATATGGTCATATTTACTTAATAAAAGAAAAGGCGGAAGCATTAGACGTGTTCATAAAGTTCAAAACGGAAGTTGAGTTACAACTTAACAAACGTATAAAGTCCATTCGTTCTGATCGTGGTGGTGAATACTACGGTCGTTATGATGGATCAGGAGAACAGCGTCAAGGTCCCTTTGCAAAATACTTAGAGGAATGCGGAATTGTGCCTCAGTATACGTTGCCAGGTTCGCCTGCAATGAATGGTGTTGCTGAGCGACGAAATCGCACCCTTAAAGACATGGTGACAAGTATGATTGCTCGTACAACTCTACTTGAGAATTTGTGGGGAGAAGCCTTAAAGACTGCAGCATACATACTTAATAGAGTGCCTATTAAAGCAGCTAACAAGACCCCTTACGAGTTATGGGTTGGGCGCAAGCCTAGCTTGAATCATTTGAGAGTTTGGGGATGTCCATGTGAAGCTAGGCCTTATAAGCCAAGCGAAAAGAAACTGGACGAAAGAACCGTTAGTTGTTACTTTATAGGCTATTCTGAACGATCTAGGGGGTACAAATTCTATAATCCAACATAACATACAGTTTTCGAGTCAGGAAGTGCAAAATTTTTTGAGAATAATGAGTTTGTAGGGGGAGATATGACAAAAGATAGTATTTTTGAAGAAGAAGAAGAGACGAATGCGAATGAGACTATGGACCAAAATCCAAGTTTTATTCAAATTCCGATTGCATTTAGAAATACATCTTTTGACAATGTGCAAACTTCATCATCCCAAACAACTCAGTTAGAAACTCAACATGGAATAGAGAACACAAATGGACCTGAACCCAACCCAAACCCTGACATTGACATGACAAATGTTGATGGCCTAGGGCCTGTGGGAGATTCAGAAGTTGGTAATGATGTTCCTCCTCTTGTTGAAGATCAATTTGTAATTGAACCTCAAGAAAATCTAGAGCCTGTGCCAGTTAGGAGATCTACTAGAGAGAAAAGATCTACACAATCAAAGGATTATGCATATCTTCAAGAACATGAGTTTGACATTGGCTTGTTTGAAAATGATCCTGTTAATATCAAACAAGCTGTGGAAAGCTCTAACTCTCAATTGTGGATTAATGCCATGAATGAAGAAATGAAATCTATGTACGACAATGACGTTTGGGATATCGTTCCGTTGCCTAAAGGCAAGAAACCCGTTGGTTGCAAATGGATATTTAAGACTAAGCGGGATTCTAAAGGCAATGTTGAAAAATACAAGGCACGTCTTGTTGCGAAAGGTTTCACACAGAAAGAAGGCATTGATTATAAAGAGACTTTCTCTCCAGTTTCATCGAAAGACTCTTTAAGGATTATATTGGCGCTTGTAGCACATTATGATTTAGAACTTCATCAGATGGATGTAAAGACGGCATTTCTCAATGGTGACATTGATGAAACGATCTATATGAAGCAGCCAGAAAACTTTGTATCAGGTGATGCAGGGTCTATGGTCTGCAGACTTAAGAAATCTATCTATGGTCTAAAACAAGCATCTCGACAATGGTATCATAAGTTTCACAAAGTTGTTAGCTCATTTGGTTTTGAGTCTAACATAGTAGATGAATGTATATACCTTAAGTTCTGTGGGAGTAAATTTATTTTCTTGGTTCTATATGTAGATGACATATTGCTTGCCAGTAACGATAAGGACATGTTACATCAAACTAAGAATTTTTTATTTAAGAATTTTGAAATGAAAGATCTTGGTGATGCATCATTTGTTCTAGGGATTGAAATACTTAGAGAAAGATCTCAAGGTATTCTAAGGTTATCCCAAAGGAACTATATCGATAAGATTCTAACAAGATTTGGCATGCAAAACAGTAAACCAGGAGATACCCCTGTATCAAAAGGAGATAAGTTTAGTCTAAAACAATGTCCCCAAACTGACTTAGATAAAAACATCATGAAAGATATTCCCTATGCCTCAGCCGTAGGTAGCATCATGTATGCACAAGTATGCACGCGTCCGGATATTGCGTTCATTACTGGAATGCTAGGGAGATATTTAAGTAACCCAGGTATGGAACACTGGAAGGCAGCCAAGCGAGTGTTGAGATACCTAAAGAGAACTAGGGACTATATGCTCACGTATCGGAGATCGGAACAGCTCGAGGTCATTGGATATACCGATTCTGATTTTGGAGGATGTGTCGACAGCATGAAGTCAACATTAGGATACATCTTTATGATGGCAGGCGGTGCCGTGTCATGGAAGAGCGCTAAGCAGTCATTGGTAGCCTCCTCCACTATGGCAGCTGAATTTGTCGCATGCTATGAAGCATCTAATCATGGCGTATGGCTGAAGAACTTCGTCACAAGGCTGAAAATTGTGGATTCTATTCAGAAACCACTCAAATTATTATGTGACAACAATTCAGCAGTGTTATACGCCACCAACAACCGAAGTTCGTCAAAGTCGAAGTACATTGACATTAAGTTTTTGGTTGTAAAAGAGAGAGTGGAGAAAAATGAATTATATATAGAACACATAGGTACAGACTCCATGATTGCGGATCCTCTTACTAAAGGACTGCCACCCAAGAAATTTCACCAACATGTTGCTTGTATGGGTGTAATATCTGTTTAGGATAATTAGAAAATGTGGGAGTCTGAATATGTTTTGAGTTCTGATGTTCTATGTAATGCAATTGTAAACAATTTTGATGATATATATACAAGTTGCATTCAATTTCAGTTTCATTATTTCTTTCTTTAAAGTTTAAATTCTTGGCCTCATACAGTAAAGTGAAGGTGACTCAATTAGAAATAGGCACGTCTAATCACACTTGCGTGTAATTTCTAAACTATATGTCCAAATCAGATTCATGTCATTCAGTTATGCTGGCAGCGTGATTTATGTCGGTTTAGTTGTGAATAAATGTGACAAATGCCGCTTAAGTCCTTTGTTAGCATAATTGATGGACGGAATTGTTTAAGAAATACGATAAGCAAAGACAGAAAAGTTGCATGCAATAAAGTTAAGGATATATAATCAAAAGGTTGCACTTGTCCATGTGGGAGATTGTTGGATTTAGAGACGTCTAATTACAATAATAAAGTTGGACATGCGTGCATTATGATTATAATATCAAATACTGTCGCAAGATTACATTTATGTAATGATTAAAATATGCCAAATAATGTGATTAATTAAGTCATGGCATTATACGTATTTATATAAGGTTTTGGATACAAATACATATAGAACAATGTTAATCAATATAATTGTTAATGGACCGATTATAGTTGATTAAAATAATAGCAGTAATAAATACAGGCTAAATAAGGAAATCAGAATTTATTCTGATTTATTTCGGTTTTTTCTGGAAGTTCCTGATTTCCAGATCCTTGAAATCCGAAATCAAGATTTCTTGGAAAACTTGTTTTCCAAGTATTAGCAAATTTCGGCTGCCCTAGGTTTGGGGTTTTTGCACTGCTATAAAAGGGCTGAGTCTCCAAGGCTTGCAATCCATCCATCATAATTGTCTGCTCCATTGAAAGACAAGATACTCTGTCATAATATTTAGGGTAGCCAGAGAAAAGGATTGCAAGTTCTTGGAAGGACTCGAGAGCCAACAACTCAAGTCAAGACCAGGAGCGTATCAACCCAGAGCCTTGGAAGCTGTCTGATTGATAGCATACGGAGGCCTTTGAAGATGGAAAGTAAGTTCCGCTGTGCATTAAGTTTAATTTCTTACAAAGGAGTAGATTTTGGTTGTGGTTTAAAGTAATTAGGAAAACTCACAAAGTAAAACCAACAATTTCTAGGTCTTAAGATTGCACAAAGGCACGGGTGACGTGGGAGCTACTACTTTTACATATGCAGTTTTTACCAGTTTGGTCAGTTTTTGAGACTTCATATCTTTCAGTTCACTTGATGGTTTTAAATGAAATTTTTCCGTCTTGTACTATGATATCAGGACTATAAGTCGGCCAACTTTCATGATTTTGCATGGTGTTTAGCTATGTCAAACGGAAATTCCAAGTAGTGACCAGCAGTTTTCTGTTTTTCTGAACTGCTGAACTTCGAAGGTCGATTCCTGCCAATTGGCTACACAAATCTTGTATCCTGCATATGAAAATGTTTGTTTAGTCATGATCTATATGCATGTATAACAGTTTTGCAAAACTCTATTCAGAGCTATGCCAAATGTGTGTTTTCGTGCAGAGGTGTCTGCTGGTAAATGGAGCAGCAGTTTTCTGTTTTGCTGAACTTTGAAGACCATTTCCGACAATTGGCTAAACCAAATTTTGTATTCTTTATATGGTTTTACAGAGGAGAATTCAATCTATAACTATGTGGAATTTCATGGGATTTGGAGTTCTTTTTCTATGCTTAAAGGCCATGCAAAGGCAGGGGTATCTGCTGGTATTTTATTTTCAGCTGCTGTTTCGCTATTCTGACGACCAATCTTTAAAAATTTATTCTGAACAATCTACAAAGCCAAATTTTTGGTTCTTTTTATGAGAATGTAGAGAATAGTCTACTCTATACGCATGCCAAATTTCAAGATCCTTGCACTTTCCTAACCATGTTTAACAGGTGCTTGAGTGCAGAGATAGACTGGTAAAAGATGCAGTTTTTCTTTCTACAGTTTTTGTATTTCCATTTTGAAAAGCTGAACTTCAAAAATCCATATTAAATCGAAATAAAATCCAAATAATATGAACTTTGTGTCCATCTTGTGTGTTTTGAAGTTATTTACATCTTGGTGCAGTCCATTTCGCATTTTAGCCTTTATTCTGGTCTAGATTAATCATTTTACCAGAGAGGGTCATTTCAGTCTAGTACCAGTTTTGTTTGCTGACAATTATTTTTGTAAAATTTGTATAAGGTAGACTACAACTCCGATTTGAGTGTTCTTGGTACCAAAATCTTCAGGAAAGCACAATCTATATCCTCAAAAAGTTTAAAGAATTTAGAAGCCCTAATCTATTTTTAATTTGTGACTTTGTAAGAGGCATATTCTGGGACAGCAAGCTTATTTACCAGTTTTTTTGTATTGTAGAAAGCTAACTTTAAAAATAGCTAGTAAATCGTGTAAAAATACTATAAATGTAAAGTTTGAGTCTATATTGTGTGTTTTTTAGTCCTCTATCTAACTGTGTATTTGGATTTCTGGTTTGAGTTTTGCGATCAGTTCATATTGGCCGGTTTGTGACAGCAGGTCATTTTGAGACATTTGAGGTATTTGAGATATCATGACGTATTTGGTTTGATTAGACTATATCTAAGCCCTTGTGTCAAGATTTGGTCATCAAGAATCAAAAGAGGCATTGGTATCACAATATGTCACTTACCAATACCATTTCGAATTTGCATATAGGTCCTATGTCATTTGCATAATTATGTGAAGGTCCTTGAGCATCATTTCATTGGGATTGATTATTTCCCTCTTTTCATTTGCTCTCTTCTTCAACAATTATGCATCTAGGTCATTTAAAAGTCCAAAGATAACATAAATAGGGAGATGTAGTTAAACATCAATCCCTATTTTATTTAAATTCATTTTTATTTGTTTTGCACTTTTAGTTGATTTTATATTAAAAGAACTATGCAAGAATTGGATATTTAAAAGGATGTAGTTAAACATCAACTTTTAATATCTTCTTCTTTTATATTTCTTATAATACAAAATGTCACTTTTAATATATATATCATTTTTATATATTTTGTGTAATTGTGTGTTTTTGTCCCTTTTTCTTTGCAATATAAAATGAAGAAAAGAAAAGGAAAAGAAAAGAAGAAAAGGGAAGAGGAGGCAAAGAAGACAAAGAGGAGCAAGAAAATCACAAATATTTACATGTGCATATATTTTATTTAGAATCATAGGCTTGAAAGCTAGCTATAAAAGCTATTAATGCCTCCTCTATTTCATTTGTCATTTTAACCCTTTAATATAGTATTTTGTTATTATATAAAAGGGAGTTCATTTATTTATATGATTTCATGCTTCTAAACTCATGCATGTGAGTTAGAAGCATTCAATCTTCATCAAATCCGAAAATACAAGAAAGAAGAAGGAAGAAGATTAAAAGAGAGAAATAAAGAAGCTCCAATTGCATAAAAGAAAAAAAAACAAACGAAAATCATTGAACAAGAACATTCCTTTATTCATTCATGGCTAATTTACATGAACATCAAGCTTTTTTAAGCATTGCAAAATCTTAATCTCTACCTATTTCTATTTTTTATTTTGGTAGAGGAGGAAGAGGTTTCGGCCTTGGGGTGTATTTCTTGTGTTTTTGTGTTGTGTGGTGTATATGTTGTATATGTGGGTTGTATATATTGTGGTTTCTATATCTTCTCTTGTGCTCCTTTCTTCATCTTCAAATGAGGGGTTTATATAGGCTATGGCAAGGGGTAGAGCCTAGGGTTTAGAGGAGCCTTGTTGGCATGATCTCCACCACTCCTTTGTATTAACTCTCATCCAAAGGTTTAGATGCATCCAAGTGGTCATGCTTATCCCTCAAGTTTGAAAGGAATATTCTTGGCATCTTAGCATCTTCATTGGTCATGTGACATGTGTCCATAGGAGAAAAATATCTAGAGCATATTCTAGAATATATTCTTCTCTCCTATTTTGGCATCTTCAATGGTCATGTGACATGTGTCCATGGGAGCAAAATATCTAGAGCATATTCTAGAATATATTCTTCCCTCCTATTTTGGCATCTTCAATGGTCATGTGACATGTGTCCATGAGAAAAAAATATCTAGAGCATATTCTAGAGCATCTTCATCTTTTTGGCCCTTGCAATAATTGGGCTAGCCTATTTAATTTCGGCCAACTCTAACAACCCAATTCATTTAATCCATTGAGCTTAGTAATTATTTCTTACCAATATCATGGTTCGGCCATTTAATTAATTTTATTTTATTTATTTTATTTTTTCTGACTTTTTAGGGTCAAACAAATGCCCCCCACCTGGGTGAGGTGCGAAGACCTTAGGATTGAACAGCTTAGCCAGGTGCCCCCAGTGTTCCTCTTGAACTTTATGGAATCCTTTCTGAGTTGCTTCTCTTGTTTGAATCTTAGGTGTTGGAACTCCATATTGGGCATTGAGCTCGGAAGCGGGTCTGATCATCTTCTTCGATCACATCTACTTCAAAAATGTATGTTATCTTTATCTCATTTCGCTAATACTTGCATGGTTGGGTGAGGGCTGAGTGTGCATCCTTCAGAGCTTGCCTGAGTACTTAATCCCTTGTCCTTATAGGGAACCCGGGCAACGACCATACTCTGCAAACATACTCATGGCAAAACCTGTCTAACCGAGGAGGAATTACAGACAGGGGAATTTTATCTCTGATCTAGTACGGGAACTGATACGTCCCTTCCCGCTGGGGGCCGAGCCGTACTTGGACTCAGTCCAGTAAGGTATGTGCACGTCCGGTTCCTGGGGAGCAGGCCGTGCGGGGCTGATGGCAGAAAGTGCAGCTCGACCCGGTTCAAGCGAAACTGGCCAAGACGGTGGACACGCGGGGTGTTGGAGGGGTATTAACGCTCTAACCCTTTTTAATACCTCCTCTGGTTGTAGTGGGTGTGACTAAGGGTTGTTTATGCGGTCCCTCTTTCTGAGGGGTTCTCAGCCTTAAAAAGGGGGGAGCCCTACTGTAGCGGGGTCTTGTCAGCATTAATGGCGGGGGCCCGCATACTGTTGAGGGCGCCCGCGTAATAGGCGATAGCATCCGCATAATCCGTCACGAGCCGAATCGACGAGGCCGTGCGTTGGCTTTCTCTGACTGTTCGGCATGTTAGGCCTGAAGCCTTGTTTTGTTTGGACCCGAGCTGGCCCTGGGGAAGGGTCCGAATCTCGGGCTATCTTTTAACCTCGGGCTGGCCCCGTGAGGGGGTCCGAATCCTGGGTTGTCTTTTAACCTCGGGCTGGCCCCGGGAGGGGGTCCGAATCCCGGGCTGTCTTTTAACCTCGGGCTGGCCCTGGGAGGGGGTCCGAATCCCGGGCTGTCTTTTAACCTCGGGCTGGCCCCGGGAGGGGGTCCGGATCCCGGGCTGCTTTTGACCTCGGGCTGGTCCCGGGAGGGGGTCCGAATTCCTAGCGGTCTTTTGAACTCGGGCTGGCCCCCCTGGAGGGGGTCCGAATCCCGGGTTGCTTTTGAGTCGTGGCCTGTTCTCTGTGGGGGGAGGGGCCTATTCTGTCTTGTTCTATTTTGGGCCGGCCTTTTGTGTATTTAAATCTGGGAGTGCTTTTATTGGGCCAGGCCTGGGCTTTTTAAGGGCCATTGGTATATGGACCTATCATTAGCCCCCGAAGCCAAAATGTATCAGTATGATGCTTTCGGGTTTTTGACTCCGGTGATGAAGACGACTTCGGTGCCATCATGTAAGTTTTTCGCTTATCCTGGCTTCTTAGATTTTTTCTAAGGTTCGAGTGTTAGCCCCCGAGTTGGTCTCGGGGGTTTTTGTATTTCGGTTATTTTATAATTCCTGTTCGTATGATTTCTCATCGTGCCGCTTATTGATTGCACGTAGTTTGTGCTGATTTTGCTTTGTCATTATATTCCGTGACTTTGTTATTCCACAAGGTTTGC
Source organism: Carex myosuroides (assembly GCA_028015225.1). NCBI lineage: Eukaryota > Viridiplantae > Streptophyta > Magnoliopsida > Poales > Cyperaceae > Carex > Carex myosuroides. Next base: position 507,203 of record CM051476.1, read on the forward strand.
GAATCGTTTTATATGCCCTATCTCGGGTGTATGTCCCGACTAATTGTGTTGGCGTGTTATATAGCCTTGGGTGGTTAAAGCGCGTTTTTAGACGAGTTACACTTGATGTCACGCGTCGTCGTCGTGGTTTTTTTTTTTTTTTTGCGAGGTTATTGCAGAGATTATAAGCAGTTGTTAGTATTTTGAAATAATCAAAAAGCACAAATACGGGATAAGGTCTAAATCATGCAACGCCAATAGGTAAAGAAATATTGAAATCAGACAACGCGCTCGTTGTCAGTATCCTCAAAAAGGTCATCCTCTTTGATTTCCTGTGGAGTAGCGGTGTACAGGTTCGGGCCTCCAGAATTACGGGATAAGCATCCAGGGCACCTCCAAAATCGACGTCGAGGGTCTGAGCGGCCGTGGATGTCGTAGTGTTCGAAGCAACTCCACTCATAACACATCCGGCATTTCACCATCTCGTGCTTGGGTCCCTGGTCGCGGCATAAGACACACCAACGCAACTTGGGCTCGAAGTTAACGTCATCGTAGAGGTTGTTCTCGTCCTCCTTGGTGAACGAGGGTACCCCTGCGAGGGTGATGTCGATAAAGTCGCAGATTTGAAGGTCCTCGTTATGGAGCATCCACTCCAAATCCTCCTCGGAGAATCGTTGGCGGAGGGCCCATCTCTCTGCGGGAGAGAGGACTTGTCTTGGGTTGTAAGATCGGCGGGATTTGGGGGGAGGTTGGTCGCGGCTACTCTGGCCTTGGTCCGCAGGTCTTTTAGTTTTTGAAACGACTTGTTTGAAAGGCATTTTTGCTTAGCAAAATACGCGAGTTTTCGATTGATATTCTTTGTGCTTTGGGTTTTGTCATGATCAACTCTATCTTTATTTGTATTTTCTGTTTGAGAACTATGTGTGAGTAGTTTCCTTAGTTTCTAGGGTTTTGATGTAATCGCATGTTTTGTCTTGCATGCTAGTTATTGAATCTTTGTATTGAAATTTGTGTTTGATTGATTGAGTAGTATTTTAATTGCTTAGATTGAATTGTTTGATTTATATTGGTTTACCACTAGATGAATGGCCACATCTAGAAGGTATTTTAGCCCTTAAAAGTCTCTCAACCAAACTAAGTACATGAGGTAGGATTTGTGACCCGAAAGGCGAAACCAAGTAGTAACTGAAAGGCGAAAATTACTCCCTATCAACAGATAGGAGTTACCTTTAGTATACCAAACAAGCAACTAGGTAATTCGGACCAACACACGAAAGTTGAGGTCTAGAACCTGACGAGGGCAAATATTGCAATTCCATACCAAGTTGATGAACCAACAAACGACAGTTGAGGTTTAGAAACATTAGGTCTGGTCAGTATAACCCTACACAAAGGAACAACACAAAGAAACAGTAGCTGCTGTATTTACTCAAGACTGACACGGACCGTGTAGGAAATGACACAGCCCGTGTAAACTGATACGACCCGTGTAGAAAATGACACGGCCCGGACAGGACAGCTTGAGGCAAAACTGAGATGAAGTCATAACCCTGGGAACGCTTTTTATTATTGATTAAAACCAGTTTAATCTACTTTCTTGCACTTTATTTCTGCTATTGAATCTGTAGGAATTATAAACAACCAAAACCAACATTTTCCAACTTCTAGTCTTTAATTAACTTAAGTAGAATCAGGATAAGACTTGAACCGTCTATGTGATCGATACCCGACAATATACTACGTGGTAGGATTGTATACTTGCAGTCTGAACCAAAAGTGTATTTAAGGTTAAAAGGTACAGCTTGCTGTACTGAAACTTTGTATTATACCTTTTTGGTGTAACAAGTTTTTGGCGCCGTTGCCGGGGACGGCATCATTTATTTTCTGGATTTTTGCTTATTTTGATTAATCTAGATTTTAATCTGTATCTTTTCCTTTACTTTTCTCTCTTACAGGAACACGATGGCTCACAATCCACCTCCTCTGGGTGATTACCAGCTGAGGAGCAGAGGGCCAGTACCTGACGCAGACCGCACAGACTTGCACACGGCCCGCACAGCCCTCCCAGGAGCCACTGTTTCTACACAACCACCACCTGACACGGGCCGTACAGACGAGACACGGTCCGTGCACTCTGAGCCAGACAGAGACATGAGTCAGAACGGAGAGGAAAGAGAAGAGGAGCCGCATGGCGACCGCGACTCTGATGATGACATGGCCGACTTTGTCCCGAGAACTCTGAAGGAATTCAATGTGCCAAGGGCAGGAGATGTGAGGGGAGCGATCAGACTCCCGAGAATAGTGGGGCAACAACTGAACTTTAATCCGGGAGTTGTCAACATTGTTCAACAGAACACCTTTCATGGCTTGGATCACGAGGATCCACATGCCCATCTCCAAACTTTTCTTGAATGTTGCACCACCATTAAGACCAATGGGGCAACATCTGATTATATTAGACTTGCACTGTTTCCTTTCACACTTAGGGACAAGGCAAAGAAATGGTTAGGGTCACTACCAAGGGATTCCATAAACACTTGGAGGGAACTGTCCAAAATGTTTTTGACCAGATTTTTCCCCCACAAAAGAACTGCTAAGGTAAGAACCCAACTAACCAGCTTTAGGCAAAGGTCTGATGAACCCCTAAACGAGGCTTGGGAAAGGTTTAGGGAGTTACAGTATTCTTGTCCACATCATGGTGTACCTGACTGGTTATTGATTCAGACTTTTTATGATGGTTTGACAGAGAGTACTCGCACATCTGTTGATGCTGTTGCAGGTGAAGCCTTGATGGAGAGAGAACCTCAAGAAGCAATGAACTTGATCGACAGCATGGCTCAAAACCAGCAGTGGTCCCGGCCGCGACAATTCCAGACCTGGAAAAGGCAGCCGATTTGAAGTTGATCATATCACAGCTCTCACAGCCAAGATGGATGCCATGCAGAAGGCTTTCGACAAGATGAGTGTCAAGTCTGTTGGAAACCATCAGTCACAGCCGGAATCTTGTGCCATGTGTGGGGAGGGGCACTCCTATGAGCACTGTCCGCTGGCACAAAGGGATGATGAGGAGACCGAGCAAGTCAACTCTCTCAACAGTGAACCATCCTATTTCCCAAAATTTCCATTCAACCGAACCTACTCCAAAGACCCGGTTGAGCAACAAAACAGGAGGTAGAAACAGAACAACCCAGCACCATACAACAATGCTTCTTTTTTACCCTAAAAAAGTTGTTATTCAAGTTTAACATGATAGATAGCAATTTTGGGGCAATCAAAATGCCAAAGTTACACATAAACCCTTCAAATAAATTGGATAAAAGCATATGATAATTCTTGGTAATATTCCACATATAAAACCATGAATTTCAATGTGCAATATGGTCAAAACCACCAAAGAACTAAATTTCTACAAGCAAAACAAAGCTGAATGGTTTTCGGGGTGCAAAACCGGGGAGACTCCTAGCAAGATCGTGCTTTAAACCATTCAGGGTACAAATTGGGGTTGTGCAACAAAGAACCGAAGCATGGGGCCCATGAGTCAGTAACTCATAACTATTTTTCGCTGAGCGCCTGACATGGATGGGTGCGGCACACGAACTCCAAGCCACATGCGCCGAGCTGGCAGTCACATAGCCCTTCATGCACCGAGACTATCCAAACTCATGTAAGGTGCTGGATTTAAATCCGGGGTGCCTTGACCCCTTTAGGTGGCTTGCACGTGGTGCGGCGTGCACCGTATGTAGGCTGGTATATGGTCCACCGAACACCAGGTGCGGCCAAAGGAAACAAAAGAAGTAAAAGAGAATGCGTTAAAAGAGTAAGGGACCGACATCTGGGGGCCACCTCGTCAGTTCCTCCTTCTTCCTTTCTCTCACAGGTTCAACCAAAAACCAAACCAGGAATCCGAATTAATAGAAAAGGAATGTATAAGCGCTCAACATAGGTGGGTAGAGCACTTCCCCTTCCACTCTCCTCCAATTTCTCTCAAAGTTGAACTATTTCCTCTACTCTCAATTCAACTAGAAAAAGGTAGAAAATGGCAATTTGGTTCGGCCAAGATAGTTGAAATTGAAGACCAAGGGTCTAACCGAGTCTCTTTATGCATAACACGACACCATTAAGAGGTTCAATTTAATGCAACATGCATTGAATCGAGCCTGCACCCGAAACTAATATGATGCAGTTCGGGCATAGTGAGAAGATGACAAATTGGCTCTTGGCAAGACTTGATATACTCTGGAACACGTTAAGGGGTGTATTAAGATGCTAGATGTCACGTTCTCGATAGCCAAAACACAAAGGATAAGAAGAGACCATGTTGGGGTGCGGTGTACCGCCGGTGCAATGCCAATTGACCTATACAGCTGTTCATTGGTTGGCTGGTCCCTAGGAACACGTGCCCCTCACCCCAAAGAACATGACAAAGATGGAAATTCCTCTCCTAGGGCGCTGGAGCACGTGAATAGAAGGTTCCACTCAGAGGCCGGTTAATTAAAGGCCATGATGGTGCTCTCTGCACATGAAATCAACCCAAGGGCTTTGAATGATCCAAATCAAGTTTAGTGATATGTACCAATCCTATTGGATGATCTCCTACCAACAAGGCATCTGAAAATAGGCAAATGCATCTAGACCCTTGATCAAGCACTTGGTGTGCATAGCAAAAGACACATCAGCAAGCCTAAAAACCCTAGACCCTTTCTGCCTTATATAAGGCACCCTAAATGCAAGAAAATGGCAGCCCCAGAATATCCCAGACATACTCCTTCTACAAAAGATCTTTGAGCTCAAGTTCTACAAATTTTAGATAGACATTTCAAGTTTGAAGCTTCTTTTTAGCAGAAATTAATAGGTAATAGAAACTGAGGGAATGTAAGCTCTCTTAGAGCAATGATATGTACATTATCTCATGAAATCGAAATGAAGATTTTTATTTGATGATTTTCTCCTTTGCTCTTCACTTCTCCTTTCATTCCCTTTTTATTTTATTCATTTAAAGCTTTCAAAATGACTAAATGAGAAAGTAGCATGATTTCTAGTTCATCCTAGGATGAACAAAAAGAACATGTAGCTTGATGATCAAACAAAAATGTTTTATTTCCTTTTCTTGCATATCTTTTCTCTTTTAAAACATATAAAAAAAATATGTGATATATGTATACAATAAAAATACACTATAATCTCTCCATTTGCACTTTTCTTGCCCTTTAAATAATTTTCATGAATAATAATAATAAAAAGCATAAAAACATAACCCTTCCTTGTTCTTTTCCTTCTCTGCCTCCTCTTCCTTCTCATTTTCGATTTTTTTTATTTCCTCTTTTTTTAACTCTTTAATTCTCCTTTTAAAACAATAAAATGGTAGAGGGTATATATGTTGAGCTGGATAGCTTCATCTATACCTAAACTATTTAATTGTTTTATTCAAGAGAATTGAAGAATAAAAAATAATAATAATAATAATAATAAATAAATACATGTGAAAGGATAAATAAAGGTTGAGCTGGATAGCTCCCTTATTTATCCCTATTAAATGAGGCCTATATTGCATATTAAAGAAGATTTAGCTTCCTTATGTGAAAGTTCATCAATGTGTACTAGTTTACACCATATAAGGAAATTAAGTTGATTATTATGCAAATAGTGAGAGATAGAGGGTTCAAGGTGTAAATAGACTCAAGCTCTATGTCATTTACACCTTTTATCTAATGAAGTCTCAATGATATGCCTTTCAAAAATAATGCAAGAACTTTCAAAACATGATTTTACCAAAAAGCAGGGACCTTTCTGCATAAAAACAGGTTCTTGATAAATTTCTAATGTTTCAAGTTGGAACAATGATTTTTGGAGTGATTCTTGGAGCTTCCTCTTGATTGTTGGTACCAAATAATAGCTTAGAAGCTATGAAAAATCATGCAAATAAAGAAACAACTCATGAATTCAGTTGTAAATGCTCTAAAACAGTCCCTAATGCTCTTAAGAACAAGAACTCAGCAATAAGGCATGAATTGTGTACCATTAGTATAAGAAAAGCACTCAAAACTGCCAAAATGACCTCCTCTGGTAAAAGGTACAATATGAACTGATACAGGGACCAAAATGAAAAATAGACATCATCATCAGATAGAGGACATCAAGACACACAAAATTGACACAAGTTGCATATTTTTCTGATTTGATTTCGATTTTATATGAATTTTCAAAGTTCAGGTTTTCAAACAGAAAATTCCAGCATTGAAAAAACTGAAAGGGACCTGCTGGTAAATTGAGCAATAAAAAATGTTTTAAGGACCAAATTAAAAAATAAATACTACAGTTAGATAAAAGGCTTAAAGATATACAAAATGGACACAAATTTTACATTGTTCTGATTTTATTCCTATTTTTCATGAATTTTCAAAGTTTCAGCTTTTAATCAAACAGAAAATCCAGCAATACAAACTGGAAAATGACTTCTGATACCTCGCATATTTAGTCTATTTTAGGCCTGTTTTAGTACCAGATTCGTGCCCTAATTCACCAGAATCATGTGCATTTCATCGATATATCTTTAGAATTTGGTACTGCTGAGTGTTTGTTTGTTTTCTGCAGGCTTGGAGCAAAACACACGAAGAAACGACGATTTGGGATGATCTGGTACGGCCCTTACCAAGTTTGGTACGGGTCTTACCGGACTTAGCCATTTTTCAGCTCATCACGACTGGTACGGCCTGGCCGTACCAATTTGGTACGGGCCGTACCTAAAGGCGGCCTGACAGATTCAAATTTTGGCAGAGGCTATTTAAAGCGGGGAACTCTCCAATTTCGACATTCATTCCATTCCAGATCTATTTGAGAGCACAGTAAGAGAGAGAGAGAGAGCTAAGGAGCTAGGAGCAAGAAGGAAGGAAGAGGAAAGAGGCGAAACTCGACGGATCTAGCTTCCTCCTCTCGATCCGTTCGATCCATGGCTATCTCTATCCCTTTTATTGTATTTTTAGATCAGATCATGTGCTGTGAGTAGTTATTTTAGTTTCTAGAGTTTAGAGATGGATTCTTGATTTGTTTTGACTTTCTTTGACTTGTATCTTGTATGAACTCTTTTGATTGATTGATTGTGATTTCTTTGCTATCTTTTGCTTTGATTGCTGTGATTGTGTATGATGAACCTCTAGGTTTAGATCGAACCTATCAAGGTCATGTGATCATCTCAATCTCTCAACCAAATCAATTGTTTAGGGTAGACTTGTTCGAATTGAAGCCGAGAGGTTGAATTCTCCTCTAATCGACAGATTAGAGGGTGCCTTAGGTCTCCAATCAACCAGTTAGGGTAGATCTGTACCAACACACGAGAGTTGAGGTGTAGAAATCCCTAAAAGGCAATCAATTGCATTCCAACCTAGATCTTGATCCAACAAACGACAGTTGAGGCTTAGGAACCTTAGGTATGGTCAATTGAACCTTTCCAAAGAGTTTAGCACAAGGTACCAGCAAGGAAATGCATCAACTCGAACTGGTAAGCTCTATTCTGGGAAGCCAGTACGGGTCTTACCAGAGTGGTACGGCCTTGCCTTACCAAGTTAAGTACGGCCTAGCCGTACCGACTTGGTACGGGCCGTACCACTAGAGGCAGATCATAGATGAAGTCTGAAACCCTGGAAACGCCTTTTATCCATAATCAAAACACAATTTACATTTCTTCTAGCATTTTATTACATCTTTCTGAATTGTTTGAATTGTTTGAATTGACCTTTTTAGGAAATTAAATACCAAACCAAATCTTTCTCACTTCTAGTTTTTAATCGAGTTAGGTAGATTCTAACCTAGTAATTGTCCGTCCCTGTGGATCGATACCCGATTATACTACTCGATAGGGGTTGTGCACTTGCAACCCTTACTCGTGAAGTGTAAACGCGGTTTTAAAAGGTACGCCCTCAAGCGTACCGAAACTTGCGTTGCGCTTCTGCGCGAACAACTTCAATGCCCCTTTGTAGAAATAAATACTTTAAAAATCGAAATAAAATCGGTAAAAATCACAAAATTCATTCTAAACATAATACAAACCCCCTTCTATGAATTCATGACAAGAAATCATAAGACTTTTCATAAAAGTAAGAGACTTGAATTAATGCAAAATTAATAAAATGTGAAACTTTGTAAAACCCATGTTTATCAATATTCCAAAACCAAAATTCATAGTGAAGAGCAAGTCCAGAACGTTTTTAAAGGATTCAAGATGCTCAAATGGATGTCTTTTCTCTGACAATTATGATCAAGAAGGGTCTGCTGTCTTAATTAACATCAAACCAGTGCCGAACCGGTACAAAGCCGAGAAGCTTGGGCTTGAAGAACCTTCAAATCTTCATAAACCACAAAATTAAAGTTACACGAAACTCCCACATGTTATAACCCTACTCAATGATCAAGTAATTGAATGGAACACAACTTAATTTGAAAGAAATAAAATAGAAATTGAAACTGAAGGCCCTGGCGGAGCTCCATGGCAAACCGCTGCCTCAGATGATCGGAGGTAGCCGACACCAAGTGCAAAGCATTCCAGGCACTAAGGCGATGCTAATCGGGACCTTATTTTGCTTGGCCGTGGCTGAGAACTTCACCGGAGAAGATGGCTGACAGAAACCCCTAGCTCGGGCTTGAGACCCAAACCAAATTCCAACTGCACGGATCTCAAAGCGAAATGATCCCTTTGATTCCGGTGCCAAAAATGAAATTTAAAATAGAGATACGGATCTCAAAGCAAGTACTAATCAAAAAGCTGACATACAAAACCAAAAGTTGATGGCCCACTGCCATGTAGGGCCCACTGGTCAATAGTTTCGAGTTTAATAACCTCTTCAACCGAATCTCGATGCCGGGCTTAAAGCCCAAAGCCAATCTCAAAGTCTAAAACTCGAATCTCAAAGTCCAAAACCGCATCTAAGCCTAGTACACGTATTAAAGCTCAACAGAACGGATCTCAAAGCTCAATCGATCATATTTGATCTTTATGTGAATCTAAAACCCAAAGATATACATCTCTAAACTCCAACACAAATCTCAAAGCCCAAAAATGCAGATCTTAAAGCCCAGATAATAATTAAAATTATTAAATCAAATCCCTTTTATGAATAAGTCCTTCTGATTTTTAATATGCACAGCGAAGTCCCTACAAAATTACAAAAAGATCCTCTTTTGTTCAGAACTCTTTTAAAATGACCCCTGAAAGCCCAATTTACACTTGAAACCTTGTTTAAGACTCATATTGCATATCCAGACCCTCCCAGCCTTGTAAATAGGTCCTAAAAAAAAGCATAAATATTTACAAATAGGCCCTTATCAGCCCTTTTCGAGCATAACTTTTTCGTCTTAAGTCCGAATTGACTCAAACCACCTCCAAATGAACACAAATCAAATTCTCCTTCTAAATCAAAGTTGAATATGCCCAAACATCAGCCAAACCCTTAAATGACTAAAATACCCTTTCTTTAAGATTAATGATCTCATTTCTTAATAAAAATGTAAATAATTAACAAAAAAATATATAATATGTCATAAATTAAATACAAATGAATAATGCATTCAAATTTCTCAGATATCTAAATTCCTACTTCAAAAAAAAATATAATTTTAATAAGAGACCATACACACACATATGTCTAAATGCATGGAAAACCAAATCAGCACCAGAACCCATGCGTGAGCCCCCTTTTAGCCCTTTTATTCAATTCCCTTAAATAGGCATAAATCCTGGAATGAACGAGGTATTCAGTATGGCTTGGAAGGGTCATCTGATGTAATTAACAGCGGGGACTTGCGCCCGCTGGGAGTTAAACGTCCCCGCAATCATTAAACTCTCTCGATGGACTGATTTTGAACAGTAGGTCTGTCGAGGGTGAACCAGAAGGAACAGAAGAAAAAAGGAAAAACGAATGTTTCAAGTTCGATGTTCTTTTCCATGTCTTGAAAACCAAGAGCATTGAACCATGAGACATTTCACATACATGCACACACCTTCCAAAATCACTGTGCAACTTTCTGCGCCCTACAGGTTTTGGCACGCCCGGTGGGACTTTCTCCTCCTCACAGGTTCGGGATCCGATACGAAGATAAAAGGAACATACTCAAGTAGCCAATGACTTCAAACACTCAAACAACAAGTCATTGGACCACTTGAGTTATGTCATTTCCTTTTATACTCGATATCGACGCTTATGGATTGAATAATTGGGCTAACACTCATGTATGAATTTACATATGAAAATTGACTAATGAAATTTTGAGCTTTGCTTGTTTACAGGAATGGCTTACACCGCAACCAACGCACGCTCTTTTGCCCAAGTTGCCAGCCTCCCTGCTGGCGAAGAGGTGGTCTACTTTGGGACTTTTGCAGTCCCCATTAATGAAGTCAGGGCATTCGAAACCCCTGTTCCTGCTCCAATGAATGAGCAACTGTCCCTCAGGTCCATCACTGAGGAAGAAATCGAAGATGATGAGGAAGCATGCTACTTTCTCACCCCTAAGGGAATGGACGGCAAGACGTTCATTCCACTTTCTAAAACTAGACGTGCAAGAAGACGCGCGTTTAAGAAAAACAACCAAAGTCAACCAAACTCCCGTGACCCCTCTGTCGGTCACCAAGAAAAGAAATCTCCAAGCTTACCAGAATGGGCTGGTGGCTCAACCAGCCCTTCCCGTCAGTAACTCATTCTCCCCGCTGAGGATAGTGAGGAGGAATTCTTCTACTGCACACATACGTGCAGCGGGAGAAGTCCCTCAAACTGTCTCATTCATCCACGAACCAAAAAGGATGAACACCAACCGCAAAATGGTTGATGACACTGCTATGGCCATTCATAGGGCCCACAAACAGCTTCGCATGTTGAAGCAGCGCAGGAATCGATACTACGTACATCCGGTGCAAGAAACCTCTACACCCTCTTTCGTCAAGTCTAGATTGACGTTTCCAGCCCAAAAGCTGGGGGCATCTAATAATGTCCAACCCTCGATCAAATCGAGGCTGACATTCCCAGCCTCAAAACCTAAGGCACATGACAGTGCCTTCCTCTCAAAACCAAAACCAATGTTCTCGGCCCCAAGGTTGGGGGCACCTTATGGTGCCTCACTAAAACCAAAGCTTCTTCGAGAGATGCGCGCAAGCACCTCTCAAAGTTCAAACAATGAAAAATCAAATCAAACCCCCCAAATTCTGAGAAAACCAGTCAGTGTACATGATAGGCTGGGGGAAAAAATAAATTTGCACCCCTCCAACACTGGAAGTCCGACAGTAGTGGCGCCAAATGCCACTCACAAAAAGCGAAGGGTCACTAAAACACACCCTATGCGAGGAGAAGAAGCGACGGTCTTCATGATAACCACTAATGAAGACCTCGAAGAAGAAAATGACCATCTTGTCAAACCCTCCAACCCCACCGTATGCATGGTGAAGAAGGGAAAAGACCCCATCATCGAAAATCCGAGTGACGACGAGGATGGGTCTGATGCAGCATGCCTCCCTCCCATAAATGCCAAACCCAAGAACGCGAGTGGCTCAGACGTAGGTCACATGGATGGGCCCGCGTTAGGTAACTTCTATACCGTCTTGGCAACTTCTCCATGTGCTGGTGAAAGTCAAACCGGTGCACAAACGCAAGAACAAATGTTATCCGCCTTCAACCAAATGCAAGCCGAGATACAAAATCTTAAGGCTGAGGTGCATCAAACCCATGAAAGGGAACAAAGGTTGATAGCTGAAATTTGAGGGATAGGCCTCACTAACTCCGAACTCGAAAGAGGAGAAACATCAAATCGATCCAGCCCCGTAAACGGGCTTGAAAGGACAGAAAGACCAAACCCTCAAGAAAGACGTAGGGTACATTGGGAAGACGAAAGGCGAGAAACCTCTCCAATCTTTACTGCGGTTGATGTTCAAGAAATGATCAGCCGTCAGTTACAAGAAATGGGGATTGCCCCAAAACAGACAGCACTGCGAATAGGGAAGCCATACCCTCCCGAATTCGATATACCAAAGTACCCCCCCAACATACACTGTTCCTCTATTCTCTAAGTTTTCAGGAAGTGGAACAGATGAGACGGGACCAGAACAACACGTCAGTCACTTCATGATTCAATGTGGAGACTCTTCAAGAGAGGAAGCATTTCTCTGTCGCCAATGGTACTGCTCTCTCAAACCAGGAAGTATAAGATCCTGGGACCAAATGGCGCGTGCCTTCATAGATAGGTTCGCCACTGCGAGCAGTCCAATAAGACTTGCTGATTTAGCATGGGCCAAGCAAGAGCCAAACGAAACTCGTCTGGCATATATCAATCGCTGGAGAAATATGAGCAACAAGTCGAGCCATCCTATACCCGAAAGGGAGGCAGTTGATTTGCTCATAAGAAGTACATCCGGCAAAATGAGAGAAATGTTAATCGTTACCAACCCCAACAGTTATCAAGATCTGGTAGACACCGTATCTAGATTGGGGCAAACAGACATAGAAGAGAAGTCATCTACTTCCTTCAAGCCAAGAAGAGACTTCCCAAGGAAGAAAGAATCAAAGACAGTATACGCTGTCAAAGCTAACAAAACCAACAAAACCGAAAGCAAGGATTCTGACTCTTCTGATGAGGAGGCGAGGCTAGTTGATAGCCAACCCGCTCAGCCAGTCCCTCGTGATAACCAAAATAATCGTTACCCCAAATCATTGGAAGAACAAAAAAGCAAGAAATACTCCTTCAAAAGGGAGAAAACAGCGAAGATATTCAGACAAGCCTTGGAAGATGGTATGGAATTGCTGACAAGCAAGCGCCCCGATCAGGCAGATAAGGTTGATCACCCCAACTATTGCCCGTATCATAGGGTGGTAGGCCATAAAATAGAAGACTGTTGGGTCTTTAAAGACTTGATAGAAAGAAGAATTCGGGAGGGTCGCTTGCAATTAGCGCCGAGTGCCGTGCAACAACTCGCACCTCACGAACAAGTTAATGTTATCTCTCATGTTGAGATGATTGAAGAAAGGAGGATTGAAAGTCCCGCAAATGAAGCATGGGAGTTCCACCTCTCCAAGAAAACTAAAATGTTGCTGAGACAGCTTCTGAAAGAGCCTCAAGTCAAATGGGATAGCAACTTAAACCCCATGGTGCCAAGGCCCCCAAATCGGGTCATCTACCGCAAGCCAAACAAGAATGGCAGCCAAAAGGGCAAGAAGTCGCCCAAACCAACAGAGTTGCCTACACCTTCTGAAATCCAAAAGCACATACAAACGTTAGAGAATCATAAACAAGGTACTCCGCTACCGTTGACTCTCTTAGACTTCTTAACAGAAGATGTATTGGCTTTAATGTTGGGCCTCAAGGCTGAGAAAGGGGAAACGAGTAAAGCCCCTCAAGAAGGTGAAAACAATGATGATGACCATGAGATGTGTAACGTGGTTGTCTATGGAGGAAGTTCCTCGAGTGACTCAGATGATGGTGAAGTCATCTTTGTCAGAACCAAGAAACCTGATTGCCAAGCAGTGCTCCGCTCGGGTACATATATCCCTGAGCGCCAGCCACCACAAGAAGATGAAGTTGGGAGGTCGAAAGCCAAGGCGAAAGGAAAAGAACCCACAATACAAGATGAACCAACGCCTAAGAAATATATTGTGCAAGATTACAATATCCTCGCACAGCTTAGAAGAATACCAGCCGCAGTCAGCGTGTTCGATATCTTGATGATGTCCGCTGAAGTGAGAGAAGTGCTCATATATGCGCTCCAAAACCCTGAAGAGTTTCAAGCGCACTTCGCCGAAAAGAAGATGCAAGAAATAGCGCTAGTAGACAACAAAAACCCAACCATCACCTTCAACGACGACGATTTGCTCATAGGCATGCCTGATCACAATAGACCACTCTTTCTCACTGGTGAGTGTGATGGCCAAAAGGTAACCCGCATGCTAATCGATCCGGGCTCCTCCATTAATTTAATGCCTAAGCGAACATTGGACCGTCTCACGTTGAGCGCTAAGTTCCACACAAAGGATAAGATCACTATACATGGGTTCAACCACAAAACAGAGCAATCCATGGGAGCAGTTAGCTTGCCTTTTGATATTGGTGGTATTCAAGAATGGATGAAATTCTACATCATCGATGCAAAAACCACATACAACGCATTGATAGGCCGGCCATGGCTACATAATAACAATGCCGTCCCGTCAACTTTGCATCAATGTACAAAGTACATAAAGGGTGGTGAAGTCAAACAAATCAATGGAGAAATTAAGCTGTTTGAAGTGCATGAAATAGGGCTAAAAGATGCCAAATACTTCTTCGATAAACCTGCTCTAAAAGGAGAATGTTCGAAGAAACAACGAGATGAGAAAATAAGGTTGTATGGAGCCGATACTGACTCTTCGTCAGGGGAGGAGGCCGATGAAGCTAGGATACTCCCGTCATACATAATACCCTCAGAAGACGAGGAAGAAGCAGGTCAATCCTCGTTGATGATTGAAAGGATACCTGAGAACCATCACAAGGAGCTCATACCAAGGGAAGTGAACCAGATCCAAGAGATGGTAATGTTCATAGTACCGCCTAAAGAAGAGGTTACCGAAGAAGGAATCTTTAGGCACAAGCCTATTGTATTCTATAGAGCGTCCGATGGTAGAAGTCAGTCTTTGGTACTGAACAACGATGAATGGCCTTTAGAAGACGAAACCATGTCCGACAAAGTAGATGCACCTCTTCTACCATATTGTCCCAAAAGCCTAACCAGGATTCTTCATGAGTCCCATGTCTCCGACCTACGCTATGACAAAGTGATTCGATCGGATATTGGCTCACCGTAATCCTACAATCATAGGACCAAATGGAAAGCCAAGAAATACTCGAGGGCTCGGGTATGAAGAATCTGATGATGAATATGATGACTCCAAATGTCGCCCTATACAATACTTTAGCGACAGTGGCAGCGATGATGAGTCACCGACTTGTGATCTAAGACGAGTCCAAAGGAAAGTTGCCCGTGCCAATTTAGAAGTGACTTTAAGAAGCGGTCGTGGCAGGAGCTGTGGAAGAGGTCGAGGGAGAAATCCCTTCACTAGCGCCTTGCCAAGGCAACCCAAACCAAATCCGATCGAAACTCGCTCCTTCCAAGACCTATTGAAACAAATGAAGGGTTTGGATGTGCATTCTGAGCACGGACAACAACAACCAAACAATAACCGAAGAACTCCCAAGGCTTCATGTCATGCATTAGAAGCTGAAGATGATCAATCATCGATTACGCATGCAGTGTATGCGATAGACAGGGAGAAGTCACGGAAATGACCTCATGTGTCGAATGTAGGGCCATATGCCATCCCCCTTGCACAAGGTTTAGGAAAAATCCCCAAAAGAATGATGAAACCCCAAAATGGAGCTGCCTACGTTGCTTCAAAGGCAAATGGGTACCAGAACTAAAGAAGGGCGAGGGAAAGGCAGAATCAATGCTCCCAGCACCAGTGTGTGAGTCTTTTCCGCTCGAAAGTATGCTAGCTCAACTCCTAAAAGATTACTTGGAATTCCAGTCCACAAAGGGACAAACCCGTACGGATTCGGCAAACACAATCTTTGAATTGAAGAAACCCATTCCAATGATGCCAAAAGAAAATAATACATTGGCAGAACTTAAGAGCAAAACATACTCATTTGGGCGAGATAAGGTTGCCAAAGCATTCGATTTAATGATGCAAAGAGGTCTCAACCTGCCAGTATGTAAACGCCCAGAACAAGCAAGTAAAGTCAATGAACATAACTATTACCCATATCACCGTATCCTTAGTCACACCATCGATGACTGCTGGGTCTTCAAGGACTTTCTAGAAAAGAAGAGGCAAGGGGGAACCTTGCCACTCATGGTAGCCTATCTAGAAGGAACTCATGCGCCAATTCCCAGCAAAGATAAGGGGAAGCGAAAGATAAAGTCTACTCCTAAAGA
Source organism: Carex myosuroides (assembly GCA_028015225.1). Classification (NCBI taxonomy): domain Eukaryota; kingdom Viridiplantae; phylum Streptophyta; class Magnoliopsida; order Poales; family Cyperaceae; genus Carex; species Carex myosuroides. The sequence continues at coordinate 523,119 of CM051476.1, forward strand.
TGAAGTACCCTCACAATTCGAAGTAGGGGACATGGTATCCATGCTCAGCCAGTCTCAACTATCCAAAGACGGTCACGTCAAAATTGAATGGAAGGGACCATACATCGTTGAGCAAGCCTTAGGGCGAGACACCTATAGGTTGCGAGAAAGCAATGGAAGCAAGTTCGCACCACCTATCAAAGGGAAGTATCTTCGAGAATACCAAGCACCTGGGATGCAAAGTCAAACCCAAAGTCAGAGAATTCAAAGTGAAGTCTCAGAAAATTCAGAAGAAGAACAAGAAGCTGAGTGCTATATGGCGTCTCAAAGGTCCACCGACTCAGAATATGATTCACCTCAAGAAGAAGAGGATCATAGTAGCGGTGGCCGCACAAAGAAAGGCAAATGCATGAGTTGCAATGAAGTAGATGATTATTACGTCATGTTCAATTGCGACCGATGTTCTAGGTACTCATGTACCGAATGCGCCACCAGAAGAAAGATAAATTCTGGGTATGATAAAAGGTTCTTCAATTGGTTTTGCACCTCCTGCAAGTATATCATAGAGGATGAGAAACAAAAGAAGAAGGAAAAAGTCAAGCAAACTTCCAAGAGGAAAGGCGAAAATTCCAAATCTCATTCAAAGCATGGATCATCAAAGAAGCCTAAGGATGGTGATTCAAGCGACTCTGGCATGAATGCTACATGTTACATGGTAGAAATTGGATCCGAACAAGAAGAATTCGAGTTTGGATATATAACCCATTGCGGCGTCTGCGACCAAAAGGGAAATTCATGGGACATGTTCGAATGCAGAGAGTGTGGCAATAGTCAGCACCCTTCGTGCGCAAGCCCAAAGGCAGCCATAGCCCACCACAATGATTCTCGATTCGATGTCTACGAGTGCCCGAAGTGCATTTATCAACAAGTGCAAAGGGAGATAAAGGCGATAAAGGAATTCAAGGATCAAACTATAAGGCCTAATCAGGTCGTAAAGGATATTGAAAGCGCTTCAAAGCGGAAATGGGACGAATCCCATATGCCACAAAAGGCGAGAACCAATATCAAAGCAAGACAAGAAACAATTCACATGCTTGACTCATTTGATGAATATAGGAAAGGGCAGCTTGTGTGGGTTGTCAGACAAGTTCGCAATCGATCAGATTCTGGGGCCCGTACTTGGTGGATCAAGCCTTGGAAGGATGTCGATACAAGCTGATAGACAATGAAAGCGGAGAGCCCGTTAAGCCAATTAGTGGTCGCTATTTAAAACTCTATCAGGAGGGTGATACACCAAGCGACTTCTGCCAAGAATATGAAAGTGACTCGTAAACCGTCACTCGCAAAACCACCCCCACTATAGCCATGATGAAGGCGATAAGGCGCATGAAGGGGTATGTCGGGCACCGATGCGCCCGAAAGGGGAATGATATATATGCCCCACCCTTGAAAAAAGTCGACATCCCTGAGTCACAAACTTCCTCTACCTTAATCAGACTTTGCGCTAATGGCTGCTCAAAGGGAAATTTCCCACAACTGGGAGACCATGGCGCTCACGCCAACGGTAAGAATGGGATATGGCCTATATCCAGGCCCAGGTTCTCTCGCCGTCGACTTCTCCAACAAGGACGCACTGCCGCAAGAGAGTCGATGGTTATGGCGATCCATCTTCATCTATGTCACTGGAGGAAGGAAAACAGAATACACCAAACTGCCTCGGTCACTACTTCTCAAACCAACTCAACTGCGAGTTCTCAAGCCTAATCATTGAGGAAGTCGATGAAATCGAGGCTGACTACATACTCATATGCCCAAGCGATGACATAAAAAGGGGTATCCTTTCATTGGGCTCGCTCACCTTAGAAGCCGACGTCCCCAGTGTCATTCCCACCGATATTCGAATGATAGGATGGACTTCTAGCCAAGGAGGCTATGACAACCCCCTCAATTACCATGCGCACATAAGATCCGCAAGGTACCTTTACACTTATGGAATTCTGCTGATATCCATACTTTGGTGGCAGGATTCGGGTATCCTCTTAGGATCGCCCCATACTTCTCCACCAACAACTATAGCACGCTCAGACTCTTGATCGCTTGCGGGCCACCCAATATCATCCCACATCAGTTGTGGCTAACCGTTGATCCCATCCGCAAAATTGTGGATGTGGAAGTCGAAGGTTGGGATGAAATAATGGAGACATGCCTCCGCCTGATGATGCAGAAAGCTCCGTCAGCAAACCTCCTCCTCCACCACCAGCACCAGAGAATCCAAAATCCTCTGAGTCACCTAACCTGTCACTACCCTCTGAACCAACCACATCGGGCAAGGACAGGAGACCCGCCAAACATGTGGGGCCCAAGGCCGCTCCTTACTAAATGAGGGCAACAAGCCGTTTATGTTAAATGCTTTTAGGAGTTGATTTGCCGTTCTCATGGACAATGCTTATATTTGCTTGATGATGACGCGTTTATGTTTAAATGCTTGTATGTATGTTTGCATGAAACGAGAGTCCCACGAGATCTCCTCCTCAAATTCTACTTCACGATCTCCAAAACTAAAAAAAAAACCCCCACAAATATATAAAGCTCCAATAAAACCCAAATTCTAGGATCCACAAATAAAACATTCCAAATAAAATTTCACAAATATCCAAAAGTCCAATGAGCCTAAAGTCTAATATCCACAAATGAAATATCCCAATAAAAAATACCTAAGCGAAAACTTCTACGAATAAAAGGACCAAATCACAACATGAGTGAAATTGTCTCGAGCGAAATGTAAGGTCCCCCAACTATCCACAAAATCCATGAAGGCCTCTCGCCACAAAATGGGTTTTGTTAAGTTTGTACCCTTAAACAATTAACACTGCCAAAGTTTGTCCAGCCAGTTCTGAATATGGACAAACAAGTTTTATATTTTGTACTTTAAACAAAATATGGGCTTTGGTGTTGTGCCCATTTGAAACAACTATCATTGGTTTTGTCTTTCCTCCCAGTTTGAAAAAAAGGAGAGACAAGGTTTCTTCATTGTCCTTTAAACAATAGAGTGTCTAATGATGATATCTCAAATAAAATCAAAGGATTAAAGAAAGTGGTCGTTTAGACTATTTAAATTCTGAAGGCACAAAATCCCTTTTAAAACAAAATTTTCAAAAACAATGGTATTCGCATTTCCCGTGATACCCTCGCCTAAGGATTGATGCCACATAGGCTATTCAAGAAGGCACGAGAGGAGTGAATAAGACGCCACCCTCAAACAAGTGCATGCATGCACCTAAATCCCACCATAATATAAAAAGAGTGGAGAGATGTAAGGCCCACAAAGAAAGCCTCACGCACAAAATGGGCTTTGTCAAGATTGTGCCCTTAAAATAATTGTCACTGGTACGCTCGTCTAACCAGTCATCTAAAATGACGAGCATGCTTTATATATTTGTGCCGAACAAAATAAGGTTTTGATGTTGTACCTAGGCCACGTGAGCACTAAAACAATTATCATGGCCCAAAATAAGAGAAGCTGAAAGCCCAAAAGTAATAACCCTAATCGGGTTCTCACCAAACCAATCTCTGCAGAAGCAAGCCTTGAGCCAAGTGAACACCCATAAATGGTGGGCCTGTAGATCAACGCCCCACGGGCCATAATCCAAACTAGAGCTTAAGAATAAGAACCCTTGGCTCTAAGACACGCTAAAGCCCTACCGAAGGCAAAGCCCGCAACTTGGCACGCCTTTAAGACTTGTCCCTCAGGCCATAATCAAATCAGAGCTCGAGAACAAAAACCCTTGGCTCTAAACATTGAAGTCCTACATAAAACCAAAGCCCAAAGTTTGGCACCCCTCTCTACAATAGTCCCACCGATGACAATTGGGAACTTTTCAAGTTGGATTTAGAAAATTAACCAGCCTTCCAACACAAATCTCATGAATGACAAGCAAATACCCTAAAACCCAAGCACAATTTGGCATACCCTGTTGATATACATCCCACGGGTGACATCTAAACCCAAAACCAAATAATACATTCCAAGCACTAGAATGAAACCTACAACAAGCAAACTAAGTTTCACTCATAAGAGAAGCATCATTTCACTATGTCGCATCAATCTCATGGAGATGCGTAAATATCAACCTTAACGGGTTCCTTATGACCGGTGTAACCCTTAAGTGGGACGGTTTTTACGTAGTCATACATGCTGGTGTAGCCTTTTTTGTGGGGGCAGCGTGCGTGAATATCAACCTTAACGGGTTCCGTATGACCGGTGTAACCCTTAAGTGGGACGGTTTTTACGTAGTCATACATGCTGGTGTAGCCTTTTTTGTGGGGGCAGCGTGCGTGAATATCAACCTTAACGGGTTCCGTATGACCGGTGTAACCCTTAAGTGGGATGATTTTTACGTAGTCATACATGCTGGTGTAGCCTTTTTTGTGGGGGCAGCGTGCGTGAATATCAACCTTAACGGGTTCCGTATGACCGATGTAACCCTTAAGTGGGACGGTTTTTACGTAGTCATACATGCTGGTGTAGCCTTTTTTGTGGGGGCAGCGTGCGTGAATATCAACCTTAACGGGTTCCGTATGACCGGTGTAACCCTTAAGTGGGACGGTTTTTACGTAGTCATACATGCTGGTGTAGCCTTTTTTGTGGGGGCAGCGTGCGTGAATATCAACCTTAACGGGTTCCGTATGACCGGTGTAACCCTTAAGTGGGACGGTTTTTACGTAGTCATACATGCTGGTGTAGCCTTTTTTGTGGGTGCAGCGTGCGTGAATATTCAACCTTAACGGGTTTCCGTATGACCGGTGTAACTCTTAAGTGGGATGGTTTTACGAGGTCCTGTCGCCGGTGTAACCCTTCAGTGGGACGGCGCATGACCAAACCCAAGCCAGCTGAAGATATTTGGTCGCTTAGAACCCGATTGAATAGATGCAGAAGGCTTGGGTTACAGCTTGAGTCCAATGAAGATGCCTTGTCGCTTAGAACCCGATAGGGGAGATTCAGAAGATTCAGGATTAAACTCTGACTCTACAAGTATATCTGGTCGCTTAGAACCCGATTGGAGAAAACTTGAAAGGTTTAGGAGAAAAACCGAATTAAGCAAGTTCATTCGATCGCTTAGAACCCGATTGGAGAATGCTTGAATAGTTCGTCGACAAAAAGAGAAAGAAGGAGAATGAGGAAGAAAACCGATTTAGATGAATTTATTTAATCGTTTAGAACCCGATTAGAAAAGATTCGAATAAATCAGCCAAAAAGAGAAAGAAAGAGAATGAAAATACTACAAAAGCAAACATCAACCCACAGACACGTATATCCAAACATAATCATCCAAAACCAAAATACATATACAAAGAGTGGGCTCGAAGGCACGCACTCTCACAACAAGACCACAAAATGTGACCTAAAGGAAGGTGCCATAAGGCACCATAGCCAAGCGAGGCTCCGCAGTCGCAGGAATATCCTGGGGGCAGCCGGTGACCTCTCCTGCCCTAGCATCAGATGAACCTGTAGCACCTGAACCTGACCCTGCAAAGACAAATATGGATCACGAAAAGAAATAAAAACAATGAAGTAAAAAAAAAAGGGGGAGGGGGGAAGCTAGTAATACCTGACCTAACATCTGCCTCTGCGGCTAGGGCAGGAGTACTAACCTTGCGCCTCTTTCTCACACGAGAAACCTTCTTGGGGGGAGAATCAGAACGCTGAAGAATCCTGCTAGGGATCCCAAAGGAAGTCACTGTCCCGCTCTCCGGAACGCGGAATGCTAACCAAAAAATAAACGAAGGATTAGTACAATTGAGCAAGATACATGGAAAGTAAAGCTCAATGAAGGGAACATACCAACTCTGGAGGGAGCCCCACTCATAACTCTGGGAGTAGAGAGACGACTATCCCGGCTGCACGTGCCAGGAACCCTCTCGAAAGGAGGTACAGTCCTCGGGCCGACATGATCATCTGGCCCAGGCAAAACTCTCTTCATCCAGTTACCTAAAGTCTCAACGTGGCAGACCTGCACCATGTCCCTATACCACCGCTCGTATAAGACAGTGAAAGTCACTAGTCTAAAAGTTCAAGGCATGACAAAACGCGCCTGTGTCTCTATGCGAAAGAATGACATCCAACACCTAGCTACCCCTGCTAAGTCAGCATGGATGTCACCAGAAAGTGGGACATCAGCAGGAATGCACTGGTCTAAACCAAATTGATGCGCACAACGGTGGGGCATGTATGGCTCTAAGACCACCCTGTCTCCTAGGCGCAAAGGAAGAAGCCCATGGCGAAGGCTAACCAAGAACCCAGCCTCCGCAGAGCCCAACCTCAAACTCCTACGATGCTCTCCACCTGGACCTCCATCAAACAAAACCAAATCCTCAGACTGCTCGTCACGACAGGCAAACTGTCTCCCACCATGCAATCTAAGATAACTATCTCTAGATAAAAGAAAGCCCACGCCCGCCGGGCTGAAATACGGCTGACTCTCGCTCCAGCTATCTCAGCCAACATCGGCAATACATGCCGTAAACCATAATCCATAACAAGAGAATATAACCCCGCCCAATACATGTGGGCCCATCCAAACAAGTAGTGATAGGGAACAACCTCGTCGCAAAAAGAGGGGTCACATGATGTCGAAATCACTCTCATGCTCTTGAAGATGTTAGCTAGTGCAGGAATAGCTAAAGAAACCAGCTGCCCTCGCGGCAACCTACTGGCCATAACAAAAGTCTCAGGCCTGATGATGCCAGCTGGCTGGCTAGGGATGACAAAATAACAAAGCCACCATGCTATGAAAGCCGTCAAGGAAGCCTCTCTCCCTAAATCCCTACGGCGACTATGACATGACCTCTCACTGGGGCTATCATAAAAGATCGATGCCTCCTCAGTGTCAAGGGGATCAGAAGGGCAAGCGAACGACTGACAAGGGTACTCAACCCTGTCGGTGAAATACCTAATCCAAACAGGAAAGCTCACGTCACCCGCACGAGAAAGAGTGCGGTACACGTCGAATAAACGACGCAATGCAGCTTAATGTGCAAAAACCCCCTCCAGTGACCTCTGCTGTAAAGCCTCGTCACTGGGCAAATACTTATCATATAGGTCTCCAAAAATGGGTAAACCAGACAGCCTATGAAACTCTGCGGGTGAAATGGTCAACTCACGGTCCTCTAAAATAACCGTGTTGGAAGCATATCTCCACCGCTCTGCTAAAGCCTGAAAGAAAGATGGATCCCAAGTATACTCAAAGAGAGATAAGAATACCGCATGATAAATGCCGACTCTCTCCAAAGCGGTACGCTCACTCCGCAAGATAAACCTCACCCAGTCTACCAGGCCTGCCTGGAGAAACCGAGCCCAGTGCGGACGCACTGACCCAGAGTGCGGACGCACTCAGCCATCAGACACAGAAAACAGAAAATCCGAGCGCAGTGCGGACGCACTCGGGCCGCACTCGATCCGCACTCAGCGACACACAGTTCGTATTTTGGCTATATCTTGGTCATACGAACTCCGATTTAGGTGATTCAAAGCTTGACGGAACCAGGACAAAGAGATCTACAACTTTCATGAAGGAACAAAGTCCAAATTCGGAATATATAATTCTGTACATCCGTATCAATGGCCGCATCAACCTGAAAAATGCCGCCTTGAACCAAGAAAAAAAGACGAGGCATTGGCACGACAAACGCATTAGAAGAAGTTTTCAAGAAGGACCATATCAAGTATCACGAGTTTTCGACCATGGTACCTTCGAAATATGGAGCGAAAAAATGAGTTCATTTAAGGTCAACGAACAGCGGCTCAAACATTTCATTCAAGATGAACCGATCATCGAAAAGGAGGCAATTGCCCTCGATGATCCACCACCTTCAAACTGAGCCTCAACAAGTCGAGCTCCCGACGTTAAACCGAGCAACATCTTGTGAGTTTCTATTTTTCTTTTTAATTTCCTCTTCTAGTATCAATTGACACATTGAGGACAATGTTTTGTTTAAGCTGGGGGGAGGTTAAATGAAAAACTGAAATTCACAATTGTATCTTGCATTTAGTTTAGGCATGTTTAAATTTTTTGTTTAAAACTAGGGTTTTACCTAACCATGAATAGGGTCCAGTCCGACTTGTTAGGATGTTTACCTAGTTTTGTGTCATGCATTTTGTTGATAAATTTGAGTGATTGGCAAAATTAGACATATTCATGCATACTTTTTTCGAATTTTTGGTAAACCCCTTGGAATAATTTGAAATGACCACATAATTTGGCGAAAAACTTTGTGGAAATAAAGGTGTATGACATTAGGACATTTGGAATTTAAATTGATTAGAGAAGCTATTTAGATTTGGAAATTTTAAGTTTGGAAATATTGGGATATCCCCAAGTATGAAAGAATACTTAGGGATGTGTGTATTCATGATATGTGCATAAATGTTGAGAAATTAGGTAAAATTGAAAAATATGGGAAAATAAAAGGTGACTCCAATGACCTATGTTACGGCTTCATGACGTACTTATGGTTATGAGTCCTTAGCACTCTTGCTCCGCTAGTCTCCCGATAAAATTGACATTCGTGTTAGTGGAAGGGTTAGACTAAGAGCATGCAAAGCACCCTTGAATTAGAACGGTTGGGTACAGTTAACTACTTGTAACTAACCGGTGCTTAAATGAGGATGGGGAAAATAGTGCTAAATCATAAAAGAAAAAAATCAAAGTGAGAAAAATCAAAAGCAACAACAAAGATGTAAATATGCATGTATCAACACACGTAGTCCGCAAAATTTCTAAACCTAAGTTTGATTCAAGCTTGGGGGAATTTGAAAATTCCACGTTTAAGATAGCATTTCTTTTAATCAATTTGGGTAAACAAAGTTCATAAATTCTAGGCCTTTAAGGAAATAAAAGTTAGAGTAATCGAATTGTGGGTTGAGTCATCATTATCCGAGGGTTAAACTTGAAATTTGAAATTTTTGCATGAGAATTTTTAATTTATGCCAAGATCATACAAATTTTTCATTTGAGAAACATACTTGATATAAGGTGTATCAAAAAGATCGAATTGTAGTCCAAGTTTAGATGTTGCTTGGGGACAAGCAAGGTTCAAGCTTGGGGGTATTTGATAGGTCTAAATTATATACACATTCGATCTAGTTTTTATCACATAATAACACCAAATATCTTGTATTTTAGTAGATAATATAATGAAATATATCCAAGAATCAAGTTACTGCCGAAGTCTATTTAAATTACAGAAAATGGAGCAAATTGTAGATCTTCTCGCAAGCTTTCCGAAAAGTGGTAGAACACTGAAAACGGAGTTACGGATCAAGAGTTATGCCCGTTTGAAGTTTGGAGCAAAACAGGAGAAACCGAGCCCAGTGCGGACGCACTGACCCAGAGTGCAGACGCACTCAGCCATCAGACACAGAAAACAGAAAATCCGAGCGCAGTGCGGACGCACTCGGGCCGCACTCGATCCGCACTCAGCGACACACAGTTCGTATTTTGGCCATATCTTGGTCATACGAACTCCGATTTAGGTGATTCAAAGCTTGACGGAACCAGGACAAAGAGATCTACAACTTTCATGAAGGAACAAAGTCCAAATTCGGAATATATAATTCTGTACATCCGTATCAATGGCCGCATCAACCTGAAAAATGCTAAATATGGAAAGTTAGTGGGCTTAGTGGGCGCCAAAATTAGAATAACTTGGTCTCCAAGTTCATAATCACAGAATTAGAAATATAGAAGTTAGTAGGCTTAGTGGGCGCCAAAAATAAAACAACTTGATCTCCAAGTTCAGAAAATGTTATATAAGGCTAAGGAGGCCACATGATCCATCATCCATTATTGTACATATCCATTATTATATCCATTTTCCACATATTGAGAGAGAGAGAGATCCTGCAGAAATTCTCGAAGCTTTTCAAGGAAGAGGAAGGAGAAGATTCAAGCAAGGAGTCGGCAAGATCGAGGTTTTAGATCTAAGAAAGGGTGTAATCATTTCTTTATCTTATTTCTTATTTTTGCCAATCTTTGTTATGGATCTCTCCAAGAGAGAGTAGTTCTCTTTCTAGGGGTTTAGGTCATGTAGCATGAACTTTTTTAATTCTATTTTACTCGGATTTTAGTTTTTATTATGATTGTTTGATTTGATGTTAATTTCCATGATTTATCATTTGTGATGTTCCATGATTTACGACTTGACTTGTAGCGTCCCGCTTTGATCATTTAGACCCAAAGTAGATTAGGATCATATAGGATAGTGCAACTTGTTGTACTTGACTTGTAGCGTCCCGCTTAAGTCTTCTTGATTAAAAGTAGATTAGGATCATATAGGATAGTATAAATTGTGATTGCAAATACCTTGGGGTTTGAATATTGAAGCGACCGAACTCTATTATTCAAATATGGAAATATAGAAATTAAGATTAGGGTGTGGCGAAGGACTTAGCGGTGAAGCCAAAACTTGATTGGGACACCTTAGAACAAATATCGATATATACACTTGAAGCACGTGATTAAATATCCCTCTAGGTTAGTGACAGCCCTAGAATTCGAGGCACATTAATCCGTCCACCCAAGGTATTTGTATTAATATTTGTTCCAAAGGCTAACTTAGGTTAGAAACCCCGTCATAATCAAACATGAATTTAAACAAACCGAGTAGATAGAATTAGCAAGGGATTGTGGACCGAATACCCCTAGACTTCTCAAACTTGATTTTCACCCGACTTTATTGCTTTTTGTTACGAACTTTTAGTTTACTTTAATTTTCCTTTAAAAACGAAATTACACAAAAACCCCCCTTTTTACTTTTATTGTTCAGTTTAGAAGTAGTTTTCTTTATTAAAAATTAGTATTTCCCTATCTCCTTGCGGATCGACACCTAAATACTACGATCGATAGGTTGTGCGCTTGCAACTAACCTATTTATTGAGTACGAAGGTTTATAAATTTAAAGGCAAAAAGAGTACAAAATCTCTATATCTAAAATACTCAACAAGCTTTTTAGATATAGGAATTTGGTACCCTTTTTGCCTTTAAATTTCTAAAACCTTCGTACTCAATGAATAGGTTAGTTGCAAGCGCACAACCTATCGATTGTAGTATTAAAGTGTCGATCCGCAAGGAGATAGGGAAATACTAATTTTTAATAAAGAAAACTACTTCTAAACTGAACAATAAAAGTAAAAAAGGGGGGTTTTGTGTAATTTCGTTTTTAAAGGAAAATTAAAGTAAACTAAAAGTTCGTAACAAAAAGCAATAAAGTCGGGTGAAAATCAAGTTTGAGAAGTCTAGGGGTATTCGGTCCACAATCCCTTGCTAATTCTATCTACTCGGTTTGTTTAAATTCATGTTTGATTATGACGGGGTTTCTAACCTAAGTTAGCCTTTGGAACAAATATTAATACAAATACCTTGGGTGGACGGATTAATGTGCCTCGAATTCTAGGGCTGTCACTAACCTAGAGGGATATTTAATCACGTGCTTCAAGTGTATATATCGATATTTGTTCTAAGGTGTCCCAATCAAGTTTTGGCTTCACCGCTAAGTCCTTCGCCACACCCTAATCTTAATTTCTATATTTCCAGATTTGAATAATAGAGTTCGGTCGCTTCAATATTCAAACCCCAAGGTATTTGCAATCACAATTTATACTATCCTATATGATCCTAATCTACTTTTAATCAAGAAGACTTAAGCGGGACGCTACAAGTCAAGCACAACAAGTTGTACTATCCTATATGATCCTAATCTACTTTGGGTCTAAATGATCAAAGCGGGACGCTACAAGTCAAGTCGTAAATCATGGAACATCACAAATGATAAATCATAGAAATTAACATCAAATCAAACAATCATAATAAAAACTAAAATCCGAGTAAAATAGAATTAAACAAGTTCATGCTACATGACCTAAACCCCTAGAGAGAAACTAGCCTCTCATGGAGATGCAAGTATTCATCATGAATTCAAGTACAAAATAAGTAAAGACAAAGAGAAACTAACTAGAGAAATAGAATACACCCTTTCCCTAATCAAAACCTTAGTCTTCCTTGCAATTGCTGTGAGAATTCGCCTTCTTCCTTCTTGATTCGCTCCTGTGGTTGACGCTCTATCTCGTGAATTTCTCTCTTAGAATGGTCATGATCATGGAGAAGAAATTACTTTCCTTTTATAATAGATCTGGAGCATATGGACGTGGGGAATCACTCTAAATCCGTCACAACGTGTCCCCACGTTTCCACCTTCTATTTTCCACCTTTTGGGACGTGGTCTGATGCGCCGAAAATAGGAAATCCTCAAAATGGCAGTTTTTAGGCTGAATGCGGCCCAAGTGCGTCCACACTGCGGCCGCACGGGTTTTGGTTTCAGTTCTGGATTTGACTCCAAGTGCTGAGTGCGTCCGCACTGCCTTCCAGTGCGCCCGCATTACTCTCGGACTTTTCTGTTCTTCTTTGGCTCAGGAGTGGAAATTTCTCCAAGTAGAAAATGCGGGTCCCCTGCGGTCGCACTCTGGTTGCATTTTCCTTCTGAGTTGCTGGATTTCTTCACCAAAATTCGGCTAAGTAGGAAATGCGTCCGCACCAATGTTTAGTGCGTCCGCATTCCCCTCGGACTTTTCCTCTGGAGCATGCTGGACCTTGGATTTTCTTCCAAGTGCTTAGTGCGGCCGCACTAAAGTTCAGTGCGTCCGCACTTTGGTCCTTTTTCTTGTTTTCCTGCGAATTTCACATAGACAAATGCAGTAACTTGATTCTAGGGGTATTTAATACTAAATTATACTAAAATACATGATATTTGGTGCTATTATGCGATGAAAACCTGATCGAACATATATATAAATTAAACCTATCAAATTCCCCCAAGCTTGAACTTTGCTTGTCCCCAAGCAAAACCTAACTTGAGCTATCAATTCGATCCCATTGGTACACCTTATATCAAGTATATTTAACTGAAAAATTTGTATGATCTTGTCAAAAATTAAAAACCCTCATGCAAATTTCCCAATTTTCAAGTTTAACCCTTGGATAATTTCGACTCAACCCCACAATTCGATTACTCTAACTTTTATTTCCTTAAAGGTCTAGAATTCATGAACTTTGTTTACCCAAATTGATTAAAAGAAATGCTAACTTAAACGTGGAATTTTCAAATTCCCCCAAGCTTGAATAAAACTTAGGTTAGAAATTTTGCGGACTACGTGTGTTGATACATGCATTTTCTCATTTTTGTTGTTGCTTTTGATTTTCTCATTTTTAATTTTTCTTTTATGATTTAGCACTATGTTCCCTATCCTCAATTAAGCATCGGTTGGTTACAAGTAGTTAACCGTACCCGACCGTTCTAATTCAAGGGTGCTTTGCATGCTCTTAGTCCACCCTTCCATTAACACGAATGTCAATTTTATCGGGAGACTAGCGGAGCAAGAGTGCTAAGGACTCATAACCATAAGTACGTCATGAAGCCGTAACATAGGTCATTGGAGTCACCTTTTATTTTCCCATATTTTTCAATTTTTCCTAATTTCTCAACATTTATGCACATATCATGAATACACACATCCCTAAGCATTCTTTCATACTTGGGGATATCCCAATATTTCCAAACTTAAAATTCCCAAATCTAAATAGCTTCTCTGATCCATTTAAATTCCAAATGTCCTAATTTCATCAACCTTTATTTCCACAAAGTTTTTCGCCCAATTATGTGGTCATTTCCAATTGTTCCAAGGGTTTTACCTAAAATTCGCAAAAATTGCATGAACATCCCTAATTTTCGTCAATCACCCAAATTTATCACATCCTACGAAAAAATTTAAAATTGCTGAAATTTAAACATGATCCTAAATGCACATGCAAGATACATTTTCTTCCCATCCCCCAAGCTTAAATCAAGCATTGTCCCCAATGCTGAAAATAAACAAAAGTAAATAAGAAGAAATATGGACTTAACTTATTGGCGGAAGTCGGTGGTAGGACGAGGCAAAGTGACCTCACGGGGCGTCGCCCCCATCCATGTCCTCATCCTCATCGTCTTGCTCTTGCTCCTCCTCCTCGGTCTCCTCACCATCATTGTTTGGTGCGTTGGCTGCCGCGGCTTGTTGTTGCTCCTCCGCTGCTCGACCGGCACGCCTAACATATGGTGGAGTAGGCGGCTCATCTTCAAAATCGGCATTGGCTTGTTGGCATGCCATACGTGAGTAGTACATGGCATTGTTGGCCGTGGTCTCAATGTCATTGAGACGCCCGTCGAGGTAAAGGCGGAAGTCCATCATGTAGTCCATAATTTGTTGATTGGTTGGACCTTCTTGAGGAGGAGGTGCGGCTTGAGCTGGTTGTGGTACTTCGGTTGGAAGAGGGTCGTCGGCTATAGACCATGTTGCATCATTCAATGGATCAATCTCGATTTGAAGAGGTAGCCGGTGTCGGATTGTCCCTGGACCAATGTTGATCCAGTATTCATCATACATGGATCTCTCAATCAACGTGGCACGGATTAGGCCGGGGATGTCGACAAGGGTCGGACCATCCACGATATCATCCCCAAATGGTAAGTTGAGACCTCTTGCAATTTTGGTGATAATACCTCCCACTCGAATTTTACCATGTTGCTGTCTATTGGTCGCCACGGTGTGAAGATGCTTGGCCAAATTGTAGCCAATGTGAGGCATGTAGTTCATTTCCCCGTTGTTTCTTCGCAACATGCAACACATGTAGAATAGCTCCTTGATGTTGATGACGGAGGCAGTCTCTCCTCGAGCAAAGATGGAGTAGCTAAGAACTCGCTGGATGTATCGCAAGGTAGGGTGGAGAATGTTCTTTGTCCTTTGATGGCCGAGAATGCCATCCTCACAAGTTAGACGCCGGAATTGTGCAACGGACATGTCATGGAAGAAATCAGTGGTTGTGCGCATTGCATAGACATCTTGATTGGGTATATGGAGGAGAGACATGAGTTCGGCGGAATTCATGGAATGGGCATACCCTCCGAGGTTGAATTCAAGGACACGCCTACCTCGGTCGAACTCAACGGAGGAGAGGAACTCGAGTGTGATGCCTTTGTAGGTTGGAACTTCGTCGCATAGGAAGTCCCAAAGGTCGAGTCTCGAAGTTAGCATTTGGACCGAGTTGGTGAGACCTAGAACTTCGAGGGCCTCCGTATCGATCCAGCGAGATGGTTCAACGGTTCGGCGCCGCTCATTGAAACTCTTGCGGCTTCGTTGCTCGTCATTCAAGGGCTTTGCCGGTGGATAGTTCGATTGGCTAGATTGCCCTTCCTCACCCTTTCGCTTCTTGCCAGATAGTTTCTTTTTTTTAAACATGGTAACCTGCAAGAAAAATTCTTAACAAAGAGATTTAAGCACTAATTCCCAAACCGCAACTCAAAAATATGAAATTTAACCTAAACAGAGAAAAATGCGGCCCTAGTGCGGACGCACTGAGGTCGCATAAACCAGTAGATAGAATTTGGTTAAAATTTGAAATTAATGGCTGAGTGCGGGTCTGGTGCGGACGAAAAGCTTGTTGAGTATTTTAGATATAGAGATTTTGTACTCTTTTTGCCTTTAAATTTATAAACCTTCGTACTCAATAAATAGGTTAGTTGCAAGCGCACAACCTATCGATCGTAGTATTTAGGTGTCGATCCGCAAAGAGATAGGGAAATACTAATTTTTAATAAAGAAAACTACTTCTAAACTGAACAATAAAAGTAAAAAGGGGGGTTTTTGTGTAATTTCGTTTTTAAAGGAAAATTAAAGTAAACTAAAAGTTCGTAACAAAAAGCAATAAAGTCGGGTGAAAATCAAGTTTGAGAAGTCTAGGGGTATTCGGTCCACAATCCCTTGCTAATTCTATCTACTCGGTTTGTTTAAATTCATGTTTGATTATGACGGGGTTTCTAACCTAAGTTAGCCTTTGGAACAAATATTAATACAAATACCTTGGGTGGACGGATTAATGTGCCTCGAATTCTAGGGCTGTCACTAACCTAGAGGGATATTTAATCACGTGCTTCAAGTGTATATATCGATATTTGTTCTAAGGTGTCCCAATCAAGTTTTGGCTTCACCGCTAAGTCCTTCGCCACACCCTAATCTTAATTTCTATATTTCCAGATTTGAATAATAGAGTTCGGTCGCTTCAATATTCAAACCCCAAGTTATTTGCAATCACAATTTATACTATCCTATATGATCCTAATCTACTTTTAATCAAGAAGACTTAAGCGGGACGCTACAAGTCAAGCACAACAAGTTGCACTATCCTATATGATCCTAATCTACTTTGGGTCTAAATGATCAAAGCGGGACGCTACAAGTCAAGTCGTAAATCATGGAACATCACAAATGATAAATCATGGAAATTAACATCAAATCAAACAATCATAATAAAAACTAAAATCCGAGTAAAATAGAATTAAACAAGTTCATGCTACATGACATAAACCCCTAGAAAGAGAACTACTCTCTCTTGGAGAGATCCATAACAAAGATTGGCAAAAACAATAAGAAATAAGATAAAGAAATGATTACACCCTTTCTTAGATCTAAAACCTCGATCTTGCCGACTCCTTGATTGAATCTTCTCCTTCCTCTTCCTTGAAAATGTTCGAGAATTTCTGCAGGATCTCTCTCTCTCAATATGTGGAAAATGGATATAATAATGGATATGTACAATAATGGATCATGTGGCCTCCTTAGCCTTATATAACATTTTCTGAACTTGGAAATCAAGTTGTTTTATTTTCGGCTCCCACTAAGCCTACTAACTTTTATATTTCTAATTCTGTGATTCTGAACTTGGAGATCAAGTTATTCTAATTTTGGCGCCCACTGAGCCCACTAACTTTCCATATTTAGCATTTTTCAGGTTGATGCGGCCATTGATACGGATGTACAGAATTATATATTCCGAATTTGGACTTTGTTCCTTCATGAAAGTTGTAGATCTCTTTGTCCTGGTTCCGTCAAGCTTTGAATCACCTAAATCGGAGTTCGTATGACCAAGATATGGCCAAAATACGAACTGTGTGTCGCTGAGTGCGGATCGAGTGCGGCCCGAGTGCGTCCGCACTGCGCTCGGATTTTCTGTTTTCTGTGTCTGATGGCTGAGTGCGTCCGCACTCTGGGTCAGTGCGTCCGCACTGGGCTCGGTTTCTCCTGTTTTGCTCCAAACTTCAAACGGGCATAACTCTTGATCCGTAACTCCGTTTTCAGTGTTCTACCACTTTTCGGAAAGCTTGCGAGAAGATCTACAATTTGCTCCATTTTCTGTAATTTAAATAGACTTCGGCAGTAACTTGATTCTTGGATATATTTCATTATATTATCTACTAAAATACAAGATATTTGGTGTTATTATGTGATAAAAACTAGATCGAATGTGTATATAATTTAGACCTATCAAATACCCCCAAGCTTGAACCTTGCTTGTCCCCAAGCAACATCTAAACTTGGACTACAATTCGATCTTTTTGATACACCTTATATCAAGTATGTTTCTCAAATGAAAAATTTGTATGATCTTGGCGTAAATTAAAAATTCTCATGCAAAAATTTCAAATTTCAAGTTTAACCCTCGGATAATGATGACTCAACCCACAATTCGATTACTCTAACTCTTATTTCCTTAAAGGCCTAGAATTTATGAACTTTGTTTACCCAAATTGATTAAAAGAAATGCTATCTTAAACGTGGAATTTTCAAATTCCCCCAAGCTTGAATCAAACTTAGGTTTAGAAATTTTGCGGACTACGTGTGTTGATACATGCATATTCACATCTTTGTTGTTGCTTTTGATTTTTCTCACTTTGATTTTTTTCTTTTATGATTTAGCACTATTTTCCCCATCCTCATTTAAGCACCGGTTAGTTACAAGTAGTTAACTGTACCCAACCGTTCTAATTCAAGGGTGCTTTGCATGCTCTTAGTCTAACCCTTCCACTAACACGAATGTCAATTTTATCGGGAGACTAGTGGAGCAGGAGTGCTAAGGACTCATAACCATAAGTACGTCATGAAGCCGTAACATAAGTCATTGGAATCTCATTTTTATTTTCCAAAATTTTGTCAATTTTACCTAATTTCTCAACATTTATGCACATATCATGAATACACACATCCTAAGTATTCTTTCATACTCACGGATATCCCAATTTTTCCTAATTTAAAATTTCCAAATCTAAATAGCTTCTCTAATAAATTTGAATTCCTAATGTCCCAATTTCATACACCTTTATTTCCACAAAGTTTTTCGCCAAATTATGTGGTCATTTCAAATTATTCTAAGGATTTTACCAAAAATTCGCAAAAATTATGCATCAATACTCCTAATTTTGCCAATCACTCAAATTTATCAACAAAATGCATGACACAAAACTAGGTAAACATCCTAACAAGTCGGACTGGACCCTATTCATGGTTAGGTAAAACCCTAGTTTTAAACAAAAAATTTAAACATGCCTAAACTAAATGCAAGATACAATTGTGAATTTCAGTTTTTCATTTAACCTCCCCCCAGCTTAAACAAAACATTGTCCTCAATGTGTCAATTCATACTAGAAGAGGAAATTAAAAAGAAAAATAGAAACTCACAAGATGTTGCTCGGTTTAACGTCGGGAGCTCGACTTGTTGAGGCTCAGTTTGAAGGTGGTGGATCATCGAGGGCAATTGCCTCCTTTTCGATGATCGGTTCATCTTGAATGAAATGTTTGAGCCGCTGTTTGTTGACCTTAAATGAACTCATTTTTTCACTCCATATTTCGAAGGCACCATGGTTGAAAACTCGTGATACTCGATATGGTCCTTCTTGAAAACTTCTTCCGATATGTTTGTCGTGCCAATGCCTTGTCTTCTCTTCTTGGTTCAAGGCGGCATTGATTATGGTGGGATGTGTCTTATATGAGCCAAGAGATTTGTACTTGAGGGTTGTTGGCAATGGTTTGAGTTTGACCTTCGGTGGTGCGAAATTGGTCGAATTGGCTTCGATTTGAGCTATTTCAGCCTGCATGCGGACGCACTCATAGTCAGTGCGGGCGCACTGCGCTTGGTGAGGAAGAATTTGCCATTCTGCGGCGTCAGTGCGGGCTGAGTGCGGACGCACTTTGGCTTGAGTGGGCAAAGTGCGGACGCACTGAAGGTTGGTGCGGACGCACTGAGGGTTGTTTTCGCAAATTAAGCCAGTTTCGAGGTCGGTTTCTTCCAGGATTTTGTGCAGTTGTTCTCCTTCCATCATCCTATCTAAATGATCATCAATTATAGAGTTTAAAACATCTATCCTGCATATTGAGTCATTATCATTAGAAGAAAATTTAATGGACTTGAACATGTGAAAATCAACCTTTTCTCCACCAATGTCAAAGGAAATTTTTCCTTCTTTAACATCGATGTTCGCACCTGCTGTTATGAGGAAATCACGCCCTAACAAGATAGGTGTATGAGTGTCTTCTTCCATTTCCACAACCACAAAATCAATAGGCACAAAATATTTACCTATTTTGACAATTACATCCTCAACAATTCCTTCGGGAAACCTTACCGTTTTATCGGCCAATTGCAATGACATTCTTGTTGGTTTTAATTCCCCTAAATTCAACCTTTGATACACCGATTTTGGCATGAGACTAACACTTGCCCCTAAATCACATAGACACCTATCAAATTTGGTCTCACCTATCTTACATGGGATTGCAAAGCTTCCCGGGTCCTTAAGTTTTGGAGGTAGCTTATTTAAGAAGAGGGCGCTACACTCCTCATTTAGGGACACCGTACCCACTTCCTCAAGTATTCTAAAAGTAAAAAGGGGGGTTTTTGTGTAATTCCGTTTTTAAAGGAAAATTAAAGTAAACTAAAAGTTCGTAACAAAAAGCAATAAAGTCGGGTGAAAATCAAGTTTGAGAAGTCTAGGGGTATTCGGTCCACAATCCCTTGCTAATTCTATCTACTCGGTTTGTTTAAATTAATGTTTGATTATGACGGGGTTTCTAACCTAAGTTAGCCTTTGGAACAAATATTAATACAAATACCTTGGGTGAACGGATTAATGTGCCTCGAATTCTAGGGCTGTCACTAACCTAGAGGGATATTTAATCACGTGCTTCAAGTGTATATATCGATATTTGTTCTAAGGTGTCCCAATCAAGTTTTGGCTTCACCGCTAAGTCCTTCGCCACACCCTAATCTTAATTTCTATATTTCCATATTTGAATAATAGAGTTCGGTCGCTTCAATATTCAAACCCCAAGGTATTTGCAATCACAATTTATACTATCCTATATGATCCTAATCTACTTTTAATCAAGAAGACTTAAGCGGGACGCTACAAGTCAAGTACAACAAGTTGCACTATCCTATATGATCCTAATCTACTTTGGGTCTAAATGATCAAAGCGGGACGCTACAAGTCAAGTCGTAAATCATGGAACATCACAAATGATAAATCATGGAAATTAACATCAAATCAAACAATCATAATAAAAACTAAAATCCGAGTAAAATAGAATTAAAAAAGTTCATGCTACATGACCTAAACCCCTAGAAAGAGAACTACTCTCTCTTGGAGAGATCCATAACAAAGATTGGCAAAAATAAGAAATAAGATAAAGAAATGATTACACCCTTTCTTAGATCTAAAACCTCGATCTTGCCGACTCCTTGCTTAAATCTTCTCCTTCCTCTTCCTTGAAAAGCTTCGAGAATTTCTGCAGGATCTCTCTCTCCTAATATGTGGAAAATGGATATAATAATGGATATGTACAATAATGGATGATGGATCATGTGGCCTCCTTAGCCTTATATAACATTTTCTGAACTTGGAGATCAAGTTGTTTTATTTTTGGCGCCTACTAAGCCTACTAACTTCTATATTTCTAATTCTGTGATTATGAACTTGGAGACCAAGTTATTCTAATTTTGGCGCCCACTAAGCCCACTAACTTTCCATATTTAGCATTTTTCAGGTTGATGCGGCCATTGATACGGATGTACAGAATTATATATTCCGAATTTGGACTTTGTTCCTTCATGAAAGTTGTAGATCTCTTTGTCCTGGTTCCGTCAAGCTTTGAATCACCTAAATCGGAGTTCGTATGACCAAGATATGGCCAAAATACGAACTGTGTGTCGCTGAGTGCGGATCGAGTGCGGCCCGAGTGCGTCCGCACTGCGCTCGGATTTTCTGTTTTCTGTGTCTGATGGCTGAGTGCGTCCGCACTCTGGGTCAGTGCGTCCGCACTGGGCTCGGTTTCTCCTGTTTTGCTCCAAACTTCAAACGGGCATAACTCTTGATCCGTAACTCCGTTTTCAGTGTTCTACCACTTTTCGGAAAGCTTGCGAGAAGATCTACAATTTGCTCCATTTTCTGTAATTTAAATAGACTTCGGCAGTAACTTGATTCTTGGATATATTTCATTATATTCTCTACTAAAATACAAGATATTTGGTGTTATTATGTGATAAAAACTAGATCGAATGTGTATATAATTTAGACCTATCACCTGCCTCTCTAGGGTGCCTGGAGGGAGACAGCCAGGAACCCAGGGAAGAGCCCCGGTGCCCACCATGCTCAAGCCCAAAAGGTGTAAAGAATGCGGTGTCCGGTCCGATGAAGTAGGGTAAAGACTATCACCTAAAAATGAATGGAAATCCTGCTGCTGCAATATGGGTCCAGCCCGATGAGTAACCCCCACTCTCAAGATAGTCTCTGGTGTCCAATCGATAGGATCACCAGGAAACACTCCTCTCACAGGAAAGGGTCCCACCTGTAAGGGGTCATGTCTGGTAAATGGAACTCCTGCAATAAAAATAAAAACCTTGTTAAAACCCCATCACATTACCATGCAAATGTAAATGCAGAAGAGATAAGGAGACATGTACCTCGATCGCGAGGCATAACTGAAGACGATGGTCAAACCAGTCTCTGGACTGTATGTGTCAACCTAAACTTCAGACAGTTGCAAGTATGAGTACGAGAAGCATGGTCCGAAAAGACCCTAAACTAAAATCTATGAAGAAAGCATGGTCCGAGATGACCTTAAACTAAAGCATAGTCCGAAAAGACTTTAAACTAAAGCATGGTCTGAAAAGACTTTAAACTACCCCAATGGTCCGAAACGACCCTAAAACTGCAACCATAGTCCGAAAAGACTTTAAACTACAAGTCAAAACCAAATCCCAACCAAGCATGGTCCGAAACGACATTAAATTACACCAACAGTCCAAAAAGACCTTAAACTAAAACCAAAGCCAAGTTCCAACTTGATATAACCCAAGAAGACCTCGAGATACCGCTAAAACCAACCCTGGTTAGCCAAAGACCCCCAAAGAGGAGCACACAAGACAAACTGGATCAAAACCCGAGATTATGCCTACAACCGGAAGGCTCACTTATCTAAACCCTCAATTTTGCAAGTTACCCGCATGGTTCCCGTACTAGATCAGAGATAAAATTTCCCTGTCGGTAATCCCTTCTCGTTTAGACAGGTTTTCCCATGAGTATGTTTGCAGAGTATGGTCGTTGCCCAGGTCCCCTAATATAAAGACAAGGGACTAAGTACTCAGGCAAGCTCTGAAAGATGCATACTCAGCCCTCACCCAACCATGCAAGTATTAGCAAGATGAGATAAAGATAACATACCTTTTTGAAGTAGATGTGATCGAAGAAGATGATCAGACCCGCTTCCGAGCTCAATGCCCAATATGGAGCCCAAACACCTGAGATTCAAACAAGAAAAGCAACTCAGAAAAGGTTCCATGAAGTTTGAGGAGAACATTGGGGGCACCTGGCTAAGCTGTTCAATCCTAAGGTCTTCGCACCTTATCCAGGTGGGGGCATTTGTTTGACCCTAAAACAGTTGTTATTCAAGTTTAACATGATAGATAGCAATTTTGGGGCAATCAAAATGCCAAAGTTACACATAAACCCTTCAAATAAATTGGATAAAAGCATATGATAATTCTTGGTAATATTCCACATATAAAACCATGAATTTCAATGTGCAATATGGTCAAAACCACCAAAGAACTAAATTTCTACAAGCAAAACAAAGCTGAATGGTTTTTGGGGTGCAAAACCGGGGAGACGCCTAGCAAGATCGTGCTTTAAACCATTCAGGGTACAAATTGGGATTGTGCAACAAAGAACCGAAGCATGGGGCCCATGAGTCAGTGACTCATAACCATTTTTCGCTGAGCCCCTGACATGGATGGGTGCGGCACACGAACTCCAAGCCACATGCGCCGAGCTGGCAGTCACATAGCCCTTCATGCACCGAGACTATCCAACCTCATGTAAGGTCGCTGGATTTAAATCCGGGGTGCCTTGACCCCTTTAGGTAGCTTGCACGCGGTGCGGCGTGCACCGTATGTAGGCTGGTATATGGTCCACCGAACACCAGGTGCGGCCAAAGGAAACAAAAGAAGTAAAAGAGAATGCGTTAAAAGTGTAAGGGACCGACATCTGGGGGCCACCTCGTCAGTTCCTCCTTCTTCCTTTCTCTCACGGGTTCAACCAAAAACCAAACCAGGAATCCGAATTAATAGAAAAGGAATGTATAAGCGCTCAACAGAGGTGGGTAGAGCACTTCCCCTTCCACTCTCCTCCAATTTCTCTCAAAGTTGAACTATTTCCTCTACTCTCAATTCAACCCGAAAAAGGTAGAAAATGGCAATGTGGTTCGGCCAAGATAGTTGAAATTGAAGACCAAGGGTCTAACCGAGTCTCTTTATGCATAACACGACACCATTAAGAGGTTCAATTTAATGCAACATGCATTGAATCGAGCCTGCACCCGAAACTAATATGATGCAGTTCGGGCATAGTGAGAAGATGACAAATTGGCTCTTGGAAAGACTTGATATACTCTGGAACACGTTAAGGGGTGTATTAAGATGCTAGATGTCACGTTCTCGATAGCCAAAACACAAAGGATAAGAAGAGACCATGTTGGGGTGCGGTGTACCGCCGGTGCAATGCCAATCGGCCTATATAGCTGTTCATTGGCTGGCTGGTACCTAGAAACACGTGCCCCTCACCCCAAAGAACATGACAAAGATGAAAATTCCTCTCCCAGGGCGCTGGAGCACGTGAATAGAAGGTTCCACTCAGAGGCCGGTTAATTAAAGGCCATGATGGTGCTCTCTGCACATGAAATCAATCCAAGGGCTTTGAATGATCCAAATCAAGTTTATTGATATGTACCAATTCTATTGGATGATCTCCTACCAACAAGGCATCTGAAAATAGGCAAATGCATCTGGACCCTTGATCAAGCACTTGGTGTGCATAGCAAAAGACACATCAGCAAGCCTAAAAACCCTAGACCCTTTCTGCCTTATATAAGGCACCCTAAATGCAAGAAAATGGCAGCCCCAGAATATCCCAGACATACTCCTTCTTCTCCAAAAGATCTTTGAGCCCAAGTTCTACAAATTTTAGATAGAAATTTCAAGTTTGAAGCTTCTTTTTAGCAGAAATTAATAGGTAATAGAAATGAGGGAATGTAAGCTCTCTTAGAGCAATAATATGTACATTATCTCATGAAATCGAAATGAAGATTTTTATTTGATGATTTTCTCCTTTGCTCTTCACTTCTCCTTTCATTCCCTTTTTATTTTATTCATTTAAAGCTTTCAAAATGACTAAATGAGAAAGTAGGATGATTTCTAGTTCATCCTAGGATGAACAAAAGGAACATGTAGCTTGATGATCAAACAAAAATGTTTTATTTCCTTTTCTTGCATTTCTTTTCTCTTTTAAAACATATAAAAAAAATATGTGATATATGTATACAATAAAAATACACTATAATCTCTCCATTTGCACTTTTCTTGCCCTTTAAATAATTTTCATGACTAATAATAATAAAAAGCATAAAAACATAACCCTTCCTTGTTCTTTTCCTTCTCTGCCTCCTCTTCCTTCTCATTTTCAATTTTTTTTTATTTCCTCTTTTTTTAACTCTTTAATTCTCCTTTTAAAACAATAAAATGGTAGAGGGTATATATGTTGAGCTGGATAGCTTCATCTATACCTAAGCTATTTAATTGTTTTATTCAAGAGAATTGAAGAATAAAAAAAAAATAATAAATAAATACATGTAAAAAGGGTAAATAAAGGTTGAGCTGGATAGCTCCCTTATTTATCCCTATTAAATGAGGCCTATATTGCATATTAAAGAAGATTTAGCTTCCTTATGTGAAAGTTCATCAATGTGTACTAGTTTACACCATATAAGGAAATTAAGTTGATTATTATGCAAATAGTGAGAGATAGTGGGTTCAAGGTGTAAATAGACTCAAGCTCTATGTCATTTACACCTTTTATCTAATGAAGTCTCAATGATATGCCTTTCAAAAATAATGCAAGAACTTTCAAAACATGATTTTACCAAAAAGCAGGGACCTTTCTGCATAAAAACAGGTTCTTGATAAATTTCTAATGTTTCAAGTTGGAACAATGATTTTTGGAGTGATTCTTGGAGCTTCCTCTTGATTGTTGGTACCAAATAATAGCTTAGAAGCTATGAAAAATCATGCAAATAAAGAAACAACTCATGAATTCAGTTGTAAATGCTCTAAAACAGTCCCTAATGCTCTTAAGAACAAGAACTCAGCAATAAGGCTTGAATTGTGTACCATTAGTATAAGAAAAGCACTCAAAAGTGCCAAAATGACCTCCTCTGGTAAAAGGTACAATATGAATTGATACAGGGACCAAAATGAAAAATAGACATCATCATCAGATAGAGGACATCAAGACACACAAAATTGACACAAGTTGCATATTTTTCTGATTTGATTTCGATTTTATATGAATTTTCAAAGTTCAGGTTTTCAAACAGAAAATTCCAGCATTGAAAAAAATGAAAGGGACCTGCTGGTAAATTGAGCAATAAAAAATGTTTTAAGGACCAAATTAAAAAATAAATACTACAGTTAGATAAAAGGCTTAAAGATATACAAAATGGACACAAGTTTTACATTGTTCTGATTTTATTCCTATTTTTCATGAATTTTCAAAGTTTCAGCTTTTAATCAAACAGAAAATCCAGCAATACAAACTGGAAAATGACTTCAATGCCCCTTTGTAGAAATAAATACTTTAAAAATCGAAATAAAATCGGTAAAAATCACAAAATTCATTCTAAACATAATACAAACCCCCTTCTATGAATTCATGACAAGAAATCATAAGACTTTTCATAAAAGTAAGAGACTTGAATTAATGCAAAATTAATAAAATGTGAAACTTTGTAAAACCCATGTTTATCAATATTCCAAAACCAAAATTCATATTTAAAGCGGGGAACTCTCCAATTTCGACATTCATTCCATTCCAGATCTATTTGAGAGCACAGTAAGAGAGAGAAAGAGAGCTAAGGAGCTAGGAGCAAGAAGGAAGGAAGAGGAAAGAGGCGAAACTCGACGGATCTAGCTTCCTCCTCTCGATCCCTTCGATCCATGGCTATCTCTATCCCTTTTATTGTATTTTTAGATCAGATCATGTGCTGTGAGTAGTTATTTTAGTTTCTAGGGTTTAGAGATGGATTCTTGATTTGTTTTGACTTTCTTTGACTTGTATCTTGTATGAACTCTTTTGATTGATTGATTGTGATTTCTTTGCTATCTTTTGCTTTGATTGCTGTGATTGTGTATGATGAACCTCTAGGTTTAGATCGAACCTATCAAGGTCATGTGATCATCTCAATCTCTCAACCAAATCAATTGTTTAGGGTAGACTTGTTCGAATTGAAGCCGAGAGGTTGAATTCTCCTCTAATCGACAGATTAGAGGGTGCCTTAGGTCTCCAATC
The DNA here is from genome assembly GCA_028015225.1 of Carex myosuroides. NCBI lineage: Eukaryota > Viridiplantae > Streptophyta > Magnoliopsida > Poales > Cyperaceae > Carex > Carex myosuroides. The sequence goes on from CM051476.1 coordinate 549,912, forward strand.
AACCAGTTAGGGTAGATCTGTACCAACACACGAGAGTTGAGGTGTAGAAATCCCTAAAAGGCAATCAATTGCATTCCAACCTAGATCTTGATCCAACAAACGACAGTTGAGGCTTAGGAACCTTAGGTATGGTCAATTGAACCTTTCCAAAGAGTTTAGCACAAGGTACCAGCAAGGAAATGCATCAACTCGAACTGGTAAGCTCTATTCTGGGAAGCCAGTACGGGTCTTACCAGAGTGGTACGGCTTTGCCTTACCAAGTTAAGTACGGCCTAGCCGTACCGACTTGGTACGGGCCGTACCACTAGAGGCAGATCATAGATGAAGTCTGAAACCCTGGAAACGCCTTTTATCCATAATCAAAACACAATTTACATTTCTTCTAGCATTTTATTACATCTTTCTGAATTGTTTGAATTGTTTGAATTGACCTTTTTAGGAAATTAAATACCAAACCAAATCTTTCTCACTTCTAGTTTTTAATCGAGTTAGGTAGATTCTAACCTAGTAATTGTCCGTCCCTGTGGATCGATACCCGATTATACTACTCGATAGGGGTTGTGCACTTGCAACCCTTACTCGTGAAGTGTAAACGCGGTTTTAAAAGGTACGCCCTCAAGCGTACCGAAACTTGCGTTGCGCTTCTGCGCGAACAACTTCAATGCCCCTTTGTAGAAATAAATACTTTAAAAATTGAAATAAAATCGGTAAAAATTACAAAATTCATTCTAAACATAATACAAACCCCCTTCTATGAATTCATGACAAGAAATCATAAGACTTTTCATAAAAGTAAGAGACTTGAATTAATGCAAAATTAATAAAATGTGAAACTTTGTAAAACCCATGTTTATCAATATTCCAAAACCAAAATTCATAGTGAAGAGCAAGTCCAGAACGTTTTTAAAGGATTCAAGATGCTCAAATGGATGTCTTTTCTCTGACAATTATGATCAAGAAGGGTCTGCTGTCTTAATTAACATCAAACCAGTGCCGAACCGGTACAAAGCCGAGAAGCTTGGGCTTGAAGAACCTTCAAATCTTCATAAACCACAAAATTAAAGTTACACGAAACTCCCACATGTTATAACCCTACTCAATGATCAAGTAATTGAATGAAACACAACTTAATTTGAAAGAAATAAAATAGAAATTGAAACTGAAGGCCCTGGCGGAGCTCCATGGCAAACCGCTGCCTCAGATGATCGGAGGTAGCCGACACCAAGTGCAAAGCATTCCAGGCACTAAGGCGATGCTAATCGGGACCTTATTTTGCTTGGCCGTGGCTGAGAACTTCACCGGAGAAGATGGCTGACAGAAACCCCTAGCTCGGGCTTGAGACCCAAACCAAATTCCAACTGCACGGATCTCAAAGCGAAATGATCCCTTTGATTCCGGTGCCAAAAATGAAATTTAAAATAGAGATACGGATCTCAAAGCAAGTACTAATCAAAAAGCTGACATACAAAACCAAAAGTTGATGGCCCACTGCCATGTAGGGCCCACTGGTCAATAGTTTCGAGTTTAATAACCTCTTCAACCGAATCTCGATGCCGGGCTTAAAGCCCAAAGCCAATCTCAAAGTCTAAAACTCGAATCTCAAAGTCCAAAACCGCATCTAAGCCTAGTACACGTATTAAAGCTCAACAGAACGGATCTCAAAGCTCAATCGATCATATTTGATCTTTATGTGAATCTAAAACCCAAAGATATACATCTCTAAACTCCAACACAAATCTCAAAGCCCAAAAATGCAGATCTTAAAGCCCAGATAATAATTAAAATTATTAAATCAAATCCCTTTTATGAATAAGTCCTTCTGATTTTTAATATGCACAGCGAAGTCCCTACAAAATTACAAAAAGATCCTCTTTTGTTCAGAACTCTTTTAAAATGACCCCTGAAAGCCCAATTTACACTTGAAACCTTGTTTAAGACTCATATTTCATATCCAGACCCTCCCAGCCTTGTAAATAGGTCCTAAAAAAAACATAAATATTTGCAAATAGACCCTTATCAGCCCTTCTCGAGCATAACTTTTTCGTCTTAAGTCCGAATTGACTCAAACCACCTCAAATGAACCCAAATCAAATTCTCCATCTTTCTAAATCAAAGTTGAATATGCCCAAACATCAGCCAAATCCTGAAATGACTAAAATACCCTTTCTTTAAGATTAATGATCTCATTTCTTAATAAAAATGTATATAATTAACAAAAAAATATATAATATGTCATAAATTAAATACAAATGAATAATGCATTCAAATTTCTCAGATATCTAAATTCCTACTTCAAAAAAAAATATAATTTTAATAAGAGACCATACACACACATATGTCTAAATGCATGGAAAACCAAACAGCACCAGAACCCATACGTGAGCCCCCTTTTAGCCCTTTTATTGAATTCACTTAAATAGGCATAAATCTCGGAATGAACGAGGTATTCAGTATGGCTTGGAATGGTCATCTGATGTAATTAACAGCGGGGGCTTGCGCCCGCTGGGAGTTAAACTTCCCCACAATCATTAAACTCTCTCGACAGGCTGGTTATGAACAGTAGGTCTGTCGAGGGTGAACCAGAAGGAATTGCAGAAAGAAAACGAATGTTTCAAGTTCGATGTTTTCCCCCATGCCTTGAAAGCAGAGAGCATTGAACCATGAGACATTTTAATATACATGCGCATACCTTCCACACCAGCTGTGCAACTTTCTGCGCCCTACAGCTTCCAACCCCTCTTACAATAACAATTTCAACAACTCTTCGAGCAGCAACAACAACCGCAACTTCTACAACAATGCCAATTTCAACAACTCGAACAACCGCCCACCTCATTCCGTTCCACCCAAGCCGTATGTTGCTCCCGCTGTGAGTGACTTCATGCACGAGCAACGGAAGATGAACAAATGATGTTCGAGCAAATGCAAGCAATGAATGACCAGTTGGCGGCCTGTTTAGCTGCTATTAACAACAAAATGCTGGAAACACAGATGGGGCAAGGCTCCTCAAGCCAACCACAACCTGGTAAGCTTCCCAGCCAACCAGAGGTAAACCCGAGAGGGGAGGCTAAGGCGATCACCCTGCGAAGTGGGACCAACTACGAAGGTCCAGCCATGCCTACTGATCCACCAGCTAAAACTGACACATACCGTGCAGAGGTTACACGGCCCGTACAGACCCCACAAACTGAAGAAAACCCGCCCCGGGCAGAACCACCAACCTCTGAGACAACAGTGCACACGGCCCGTACAAATCTCACACGAACCGTGTCACACCCTGAAGAAGGAAATCCTGGTCGTGTCGAATTAACTCGACCGGTAGCCAACACTGAGAATCCTGTGAACACGGACCGTGTCAATCCTACACGGGCCGTACAGAATGAAACTGAAGGTCAGAAAAAGAAAGAGACCTACAAACCGCCACCATACCGACCACCTGTACCATTTCCCCAGAGACTAGCTGAGACAAAATTGAACGAGCAATTCGCTAAATTCATCGATGTTCTCAAGCAATTGCACATCACTATCCCATTCACCGAGGCCTTGACCCAAATGCCCACCTATGCCAAATTCTTGAAAGACATTATATCCAACAAACGAAGCTTGGGGGGGCACGAGACGATGAAACTGACTGAATAGTGCAGTGCCATTTTGAGAAGTGAGCTACCATCCAAACTGGAAGACCCTGGTAAGTTCTCCATTCCTTGCACTATAGGGAAAGCCACGATCAAGAAAGCTCTATGCGACTTGGGAGCTAGCGTGAGTCTCATGCCACGCACCATCTATGATCGAATAGGGGTAGGTGAGCTCAAACCTACACGAATGACTCTTCAGCTAGCAGACTCATCGGTAAGACTACCACTTGGCATAGTGGAGGATGTACCGGTTCAGGTTGGTAAGTTTTATGTACCTGCTGACTTTGTTGTGATGGAAATGGAGAAAGATAAGGAAGTCCTCATTATTCTGGGATGACCTTTTCTAAGAACTGCAGGTGCCATAATTGATCTACAGGATGGAACGCTGACCTTGAACATTGGAAAAGAGAAGGTGCGATTCCAGATTGACCGTGCCATGAAGTACCCCTCAAGGGCCGAATCTTGCTTCAGAATTGATGTGATCGAAGAATGTCTGACGGATTTGAGCGAGGACTACTTTCTTGAGCAAGTCAATAGCTCGCTAAGGTATTATTCTGATTTTTTATCTGAGTTACAGGTTGAAACAAGCGAGCTGGAATCAGCATGTGCAGCAGAGGCAAAAACTAACCTGCCAGAGAAACCTGGACACGGCTCGGATGGATCCAACACGGCCCGTACAGAAGAGTCCAAGGAGCTGGAGACTAGGCTACACGGGCTGGACAAAACCGACACGGACCGTGTCAAGGCCCCAACAGAGCAACCAACACTTGAGCTCAAGCCTCTACCAGCTAATCTCAGGTATGAATTCCTAGGCCCAGATAAGTCTTGTCCTGTTATTGTGAATGCAGGTCTGAACCCCGATCAAACCGCCAAACTCTTGGAGAAGCTGAAAGTCCACAAAGGCGCAATCGGGTACTCAATCAAAGACTTGAAGGGGATCAGCCCATCTGTCTGCTCGCACAGGATCTTACTGGAAGATGATCACAAGCCATCCGTTGAACACCAGCGACGGCTCAACCCGAACCTGAAAGGGGTAGTAAAGAAAGAAATTTTAAAACTACTTGATGCAGGTATTATCTACCCGATTTCTGACAGCCAGTGGGTGAGCCCTGTCCATGTGGTGCCAAAGAAGGGAGGAACAACATTGGTAAAGAATGAGAAGAACAAACTGGTCCAAACGCGTGTTGTGAGTGGCTATAGGATGTGCATAGACTACAGAAAGCTCAATGCCGCCACGCGCAAGGATCACTTTCCATTGCCATTTGTTGACCAACTCCTCGAAAGGCTTGCTAATCACTCTTATTTCTGTTATCTTGATGGTTATTCTGGTTTCTTTCAAATACCCATCCACCCACAAGACCAAGAAAAGACCACTTTTACTTGTCCATATGGTACATATGCATATCGTAGGATGCCTTTTGGTCTTTGTAATGCACCAGCAACCTTTCAACGGGCCATGATGGCCATCTTTTCTGACTTCATTGAGAATGAGGTTGAGATTTTTATGGATGATTTTTCTGTATATGGTGTTTGTTTCGATTCTTGTTTGTCTAACCTTTGTAAGATTTTGCAGAGGTGTGAAGAAGTGAATTTGATTTTGAACTGGGAGAAGTGTCACTTCATGGTCCAAGAGGCCGTTGTTCTAGGACATGTTGTGACCTCCAAAGGTATTGAGGTTGACAAGGCCAAAATTGAGGTGATTGAGAAGCTCGAGATCCCAACGAATGTCAAGGGGGTTCGAAGTTTCTTAGGCCACGCGGGATTCTATCGCCGCTTCATTAAAGATTTCTCTAAATTTGCTAAACCTCTAACCAATTTACTTATTTAGGATTCTGACTTTGATTTCACTGATGATTGTGTTAGATCTTTTTGCAGCTTGAAAGAAGCTCTCATTTCTGCACCTATCTTGCAACCACCTGACTGGTCTTTACCATTCGAGCTGATGTGCGATGCGAGTGATTATGCTGTAGGGGTTGTTCTTGGGCAAAGGAAAGACAAGAAGCCATGTGCTATCTACTATGCTAGCAAGGTGCTAGACCCAGCCCAAATGAACTACACGACAACTGAGAAGGAGCTTCTCGCCATTGTGTTCGCCCTTGATAAGTTCAGATCGTACTTAGTTGGTTCAAAGATCATTATCTACAAGGACCACGCCGCACTCAGGTATTTGCTAAGTAAACAAGATGCAAAACCTCGTTTGATTAGATGGATTCTTCTCTTGCAGGAATTTGATATTGAAATCAGGGACAAGAAGGGAGTCGAAAACACTGTGGCTGACCATCTATCCCACCTTCGTTGGGAAGATGAGGGCTCTGCCAACTTGCCAATCAATGACTCGTTCCCTGATGAGCAACTCCTTTCAGTTTCTGCTTTGGACAACACTGACACGGGCCGCACAACAACTGACTCGGTCCGTGTAGAGCAACACACGGCCCGTACAACTTCCAACACGGCCCGTATCAACACCCAGTCAGTCCTTTGGTATGCAGACATCGCCAACTTTCTCGCTTCTGGAGTCCTCCCAGCCTTCATGACCTACCAGCGGAGGAAGAAACTTCGATCCGACGCCAGGTATTACTTTTGGGATGAACCTTTTCTCTTCAAAGTAGGTGTTGATGGTATCTTCCGACATTGCGTACCATACGAGGAGACACGCTGATCAGAGTCAAAATAATGATGATTTACGTAGGGTTTTGGCTTAGGTTTTGCATATTTTCTCACACATATGTTTAATTAATTAGAGAAAAAGGCTACTGTCACCCTTCTTTATGTTTTATTGCAGAAAACAGGTTTTGGGACTATTTTACACCAAATGGAGCTAGAATCGGGTCAATCGGATCAGCAACGCTCATCGACTAAGTCCCTGTTACGGCCCGTATTGCCTAATACAGACCAGGCCTAGCATTGACTAGAAGATAGCGCTGGAAGCATTAAACCCTAACCGTCAAGGTCCTAATACGGACCGTATCACCCAATACGGTCCGTATCCGAAGGCATCTCTTGGGGAATAACTGTCGACAGCTGTTTCCAGATCAGTTTCTTAGCCCCTACTCAACTTCTACACGTCCCTACACTCCTATATAAGGCCCCTGGGCAGAATGATTAGTTATCTTTGTAATTAGGGTTAGATTTGATTAAAGTGAGAAGAGAGGAGTGCCTGTAATGATGCCGTTCCGCGGCTAAGTTCCTTTTCTTAGGGCTAGGCAGTAAACCTTATTACTCTTGATGTTTTGATATATATATTTCTGTTGATTATGATTTCTTGTTGTTGAAACAAAATGCTTTTGTGATTTACTATCTCTTCACCTAATTTCAATGATCTAGTTTGAGTCTGTTAGGGTAGTGACAGTGCTTTAATGGCAAGAGAAACTATTTGTATGAATTAGCCTCGTTGAGATCTATTAGGTTTATGTGAAGAAAACCTTAGCGGGGAAACCATAAACCAGACCAACAAAACGCGTACCAAATTCCATCACTTGCGTAAAGTAAATCGCAGTGATCTGTGTAGTAATTTGGGGTATTTGAGAGATCAGACATTTGCGTAAGGTAAATCGCAGTGTCCTATGTAGAATCTCGGTGAAAGATCTGTCATTCTTGCATAACATAAATCACAGTGACCTATGTGGTGTCTTTCATTAAACAACAACAGGAAATCAGACGCAACAGGAATATATTGTCAAGGCGGATTGAGTGGCAATGGTGTGCCGAAACCCTAAGAATTCTCATCTCTATCTTTATTTTAATTACTTTTAATTGCCCCCTAATTTACATTGATCAAAACAACATCTCTCAATTTTCAGATTTCGTCTAGCCTCTCGAAAGATTGTGATTCGATCGCTCAAAGCATTGAACCAATATTTCCTGTGGATCGACCTCGTATATACTACTCGATAGGATTGTGCGCTTGCAGTCCGAACCGATAGCATTTCTGAGTTTATAAATTTTAAAAGAAACATTGCTCTCTTTTGAGTGATCAAGCTTTTTGGCGCCGTTGCCGGGGAATAACGGTTCATTGTGCAAGGCCTCGCGAGACGTCCTTGCTTTGACCATTGAATCCAATTAATTAGAAACGCCTAGATTTCTTTTTATTTTCTGCATTTTTATTTTTCTTTTATTTTCAATTTCGTTTTTATTTTTATTTTCCTTTTATTTTTAGTTTTTAGTTTAATTTTCAGATTTTCTTTTCTTTTTAGGATACTGCACGCTGGCCGAATCATCCATACGAAGATCCGAGAGGATTGCTAGTAGGAGAGGACAATTTGCTTCCACATCACCGATAAGAACCAATCATAGTTCTTCATCAAGTAATTCTGAAAGCGAAGAAGACTCAGATTCGATCAACATGGATATCCCACCGAACCAACCGATCAACAACGGAAGACAAAACAATGGTGATAACGAAGTTCACGATGCAGCAAGACCCAAACTTCTACGAGACTATTGCGTACCACGCGCGAATGATCCTAATTCTAGTATAAACCCGCCAACTGTTACGAACCGTAATTTTGAGATCAAACCTGCTCTCATAAATATGGTTTCGTAACAGCAATTTGGAGGATTTTCACATGAAGATCCGCATCTTCATTTGGCAATTTTCCTAGGGATATGCGAGACGATAAAGATCAACGGAGTTACCGATGAAGCAATCAGGCTAAGGCTATTTCAATTCTCATTAAAAGATAAAGCAAGAGCATGGTTGTTTTCCTTACCGGCCAATTCCATTGAAACTTGGGACCAATTGTTAAATGTGTTTATTGCAAAATATTTTCCACCATCCAAAACTTCAAGGTTTAGAAATACAATTACTAATTTTGAAAAAAGGGATGGTGAAACATTGTGTGAGGCATGGGATAGATATAAGGATATGTTAAGGTGTTGTCCACACCACGGTCGAGAAAGATGGCTGATTGTCCAAAATTTTTATAATGGTCTAAACCCTACCGATAGGTTGTCAATTGATGCTTCCGCAGGAGGAGCAATCATGAACAAGGAACCTGACGAGGCTTACAACCTAATTGAAGAGATTGCAATCAACCAACACTACTGGATCCCTGAGCGAAAGAAGCCAAATCCAACACCTGGCATGCACCGAGTAGATGATATATCCATGCTCAGCGCAAAGATTGATGCTTTGCAAATGACACTCAACAAGCAAACCAAGCAGCGAACGGTAGCAGCAGTCAATGCCGCAACAGCATGTGGCTATTGTGGAGGAGCGCATGAGATGACCGAATGTATGAATGTGACGCAAACTGGGGAAGAAGTAGAGCAAGCAAACGCAATCGACAACAGCTTTCGACCTCAGCCCGCTTACAACACATACCATCCGAACAACCGAAACCATCCAAATCTCTCATACGCAAACAATCAAAGGCCTGCTGCACCCCAACAGAACTACCAACCACAGCCCAATTATCAACCGAGATACAACAATCCTCAACAGAATTATCAACCAAGGCAATACAATCAACCACATCAACCTGACATCACATCTTTAATGGAGAGATTCCTAGAGAAGCAAGACAAGGCTAACGCCGAAATCACACAGAAGATCGAATCCTTAACAAACCGCAACAAAGACTTAGAAGACAATATCTCTAAGATGGCAAAAGAACTCTCGAGTATTACACGCGGAAAAGGCAAATTTCCGGGCCAACCGGAAGAAAACCCGAGAGAGACTTGCAAATGCATAACATTAAGGAGCGGTACAGCTTACAAGGGACCTCCCATGCCCGATCAAACTTCCGATGAGATGCATGCAGAGCCATCGCATTCCGAAGAATACGAGCCGCAACCACCAGAGCCACCCGTACTCGAAACGCAGGCAGACCCTATCGAGGAGCAGAATGACACCGTAGGTGGAGACGAACGACAACCCAAACCTGAATATATTGCACCACCACCCTACAAGCCACATCTGCCATTCCCTCCAAGGTCCGCCAAGAAGAAGATGGAGCCGCAATTTGCGAGATTCATGGAGACACTCAAGCAATTACAAGTCACAATCCCATTCACTGAAACAATTGCAAGCATACCTTCGTATGCTAAATTTCTGCAGAAGATTCTCTCAAACCGAAGTAAACTCCAAGAACTCTCAACAATTCTGCTCAATCTGGAGTGTAGTGCGCTCGTGCAAAGCAAATTACCGACAAAGTTGAAAGATCCGGGAAGCTTTTCGATACCATGCACAATCGGCACAACAGATTTTAAGAAAGCTTTATGTGATTTGGGGGCAAGCGTTAGTTTGATGCCAAAGGCAGTATTTGATAAATTGAACTGTGGAGATCTATCACCAACTCGAATGACATTACAACTGGCTGATCGGTCAATTCGGTATCCTGAGGGAGTATTGCTAGATGTACCGATCAAAGTTGGAGATCTTTAGATACCTGGAGATTTTGTTGTGGTCGACATGGAAGAAGATGAACACATTCCGATCATCCTTGGAAGACCATTCCTCGCCACATGTGGAGCAATGATTGATGTCAAGAATGGGAAAATTTCGCTGAATGTCGGAAAGGACAAGGTTACTTACGATATAAATAGAGCTCTAAAATACCCTTCTGACATTGATCGTGTCTTCAATTTGGGCATCACTGACGAATTTGAAGAGGAAGAGTACCCATTCGATGAATTTGAAGAGTTCATGGGTTTAGAGGATCTGGATAGCCTCCTCGAAAAGGAAGATGACGAAGCGCAACCTGAACAAGATTTCACCACTAAACCTGACGAGGTTTATAATGAAACATGCGCAAGTTGCACCACTGTCACAGAAAAGGGAGAAGAAATTCCCGTGTCCAAAATCCTACAACATGTATTTCCCGATATAGTGAAGGAAAAGGAAAAGGCAACCTCTCCTCCACAACTCGAGCTTGAACCTCTTCCACCCAACCTACAATACGAATTTCTAGGCCCAAACCGAACCTATCCGGTAATTGTCGGCTCTCAGCTTGACAAGACCCAAATCAGCAAACTTGTCAATACACTCAGGAAGCACAAGAAAGCCATTGGATACATGATCGATGACATCAAAGGCCTCAGTCCTACCATTTGCATGCACCGAATTCTGCTAGAGGAAGATCACAAACCTTCACGAGAACCACAAAGAATGCTCAATCCGAACTTGAAGGAAGTGGTCAAGAAAGAAGTCCTGAAGCTGCTAGATGCAGACATCATTTACCCCATCTCTGATAGCAACTGGGTGAGTCCCGTCCAGGTCGTTCCGAAGAAGGGAGGCACCACAGTTGTGAAAGAAGATAACGACGAAATGCTCCAAACAAGAGTCGTTACAGGGTGGTGAATGTGCATTGATTATCGGCGGCTGAATGTGGCGACAAGAAAGGACCACTACCCCCTTCTGTTCATCGATCAACTGTTGGAGCGACTAGCAAAGCATTCATACTTCTGCTACCTTGATGGATACTCTGGCTTCTTCCAAATTCCGATTCATCCTCAAGATCAAGAAAAGACCACATTCACGTGCCCCTACGGAACTTTCGCATACCGACGCATGCCCTTCGGGTTATGCAACGCCCCAGCGACCTTCCAAAGAGCCATGGTGTCTATCTTTTCATATTTTGTTGAAGAAATAATGGAAGTATTCATGGATGATTTTTCAGTTTATAGGGACACCTTCGACTCATGTTTGAAGAACTTGTCTAAAGTTCTAAAAATATGTGAAGAAGTAAACCTCGTGTTAAATTGGGAAAAATGTCATTTTATGGTACAGGAAGGAGTTGTGCTTGGTCACACCATCTCCTCTAGGGGACTGGAGGTTGACAAAGAAAAATTCGAGGTAATTGAAAAGCTAACTCAACCAACATGTGTTCGTGACATTCGCAGTTTTCTTGGTCATGCAGGTTGACAAAGCAAAATTTGGCCAGGTCTGCGTACCACGGCCGTTTGCTTATCTCTACAGAGTAGAGGTGTTCGTCAGCAAAAGAATCGTCGATCGGTTGATCATCCTCGCTTGGCTATCTCAGTCTTGACAGGTGGTCGGCTACCGAATTCTCTGTGCCCTTCTTATCCCTAATTTCGATATCGAACTCTTGTAGGAGAAGTACCCATCGGATGAGTCTAGGTTTTGCGTCCTTCTTGTTGATGAGGTACTTGATTGCTGCATGATCTGTATAGATGATGACCTTTGAACCTACAAGGTAAGATCGAAATTTGTTAATTGCAAAAATTACTGCGAGTAGTTCTTTCTCAGTTGTTGTGTAATTGCATTGGACTTCATTTAGAACTTTGCTCGCGTAATATACTGCATAGGGCTTCTTATCCTTCCGCTGTCCCAGGACTGCTCCTACTGCGTAATCACTTGCATCGCACATGATCTCAAAAGGACGGTCCTAGTCAGGTGGTTGAGTTAGCTTTTCAATTACCTCGAATTTTGCTTTGTCAACCTCCAGTCCCCTAGAGGAGATGGTGTGACCAAGCACAACTCCTTCCTGTACCATAAAATGACATTTTTCCCAATTTAACACGAGGTTTACTTCTTCACATCTTTTTAGAACTTTAGACAAGTTCTTCAAACATGAGTCGAAGGTGTCCCCATAAACTGAAAAATCATCCATGAATACTTCCATTATTTCTTCAACAAAATCTGAAAAGATAGACACCATGGCTCTTTGGAAGGTCGCTGGGGCGTTGCATAACCCGAAGGACATGCGTCGATATGCGAAAGTTCCGTAGGGGCATGTGAATGTGGTCTTTTCTTGATCTTGAGGATGAATTGGAATTTGGAAGAAGCCAGAGTATCCATCAAGGTAGTAGAAGTATGAATGCTTTGCTAGTCGCTCAACAGTTGATCGATGAACGGAAGGGGGTAGTGGTCCTTTCTTGTCGCCACATTCAGCCGCCGATAATCAATGCACATTCGCCACCCTGTAACGACTCTTGTTTGGAGCATTTCGTCGTTATCTCCTTTCACAACTGTGGTGCCTCCCTTCTTCGGAACAACCTGGACGGGGCTCACCCAGTAGCTATCAGAGATGGGGTAAATGATGCCTGCATCCAGCAACTTCAGGACTTCTTTCTTGACCACTTCCTTCAAGTTCGGATTGAGCCTTCTTTGCGGTTCTCGTGAAGGTTTGTGATCTTCCTCTAGCAGAATTCGGTGCATGCAAATGGTAGGACTGAGGCCTTTGATGTCATCGATCGTGTATCCAATGGCTTTATTGTGCTTCCTGATTGTACTGACTAGTTTACCGATTTGGGTCTTGTCAAGCTAAGAGCCAACAATCACCGGATAGGTTCGGTTTGGGCCTAGAAATTCGTATTGTAGGTTGGGTGGAAGAGGTTTAAGTTCGAGTTGCGGAGGAGAGATTGCCTTTTCCTTTTCCTTCACTGTATTGGGAAATACAGGTTGTAGGATTTTGGACACGGGAATTTCTTCTCCCTTTTCTGTGACGGTGGTGCAACTTGCGCATGTTTCATTATAAACTGATAGGTGTATTTTATATACACCATCGATCTAGTTTTTATCATAAAATAACACCAAATATCTTGTATTTTGGGATATAAAGCGAATATAATACACCAAGAATCAAGTTACTGCGTTCGCTCGATGTTTCAATGCAGGAAACAGTGCAAAATGAAGAAAAACCGCCCAGTGCGGACGCACTCCCAGCCAGTGCGGACGCACTGGGTACTTAGCCAATTTTCCAGCGTCCCAGACCTCACAGATGAAAAGTTCGAGCGTAATGCGGACGCACTCACCTTCAGTGCGAACGCATTCACTACTTAGCTGATTTTTGCAACTTCCAGAATTTCCAGAAAAACAGAAGTTCAAGGCCAGTGCGGACGCACTCACATCCAGTGCGGACGCACTCAGTACTTGACTGATTTTTGAAATCTTCATATTCTTTGGAAAACAGAAAATTAAATGTCAGTGCGGACGCACTCACATCCAGTGCGGACGCACTCAGGAAAATTTGCAGAAAATCCAGAAAAGGAAACTTGGAACCAAAGGAGATTTGGAGCCAGTGCGACCCAGACCACACGCACTCATCTCCAGTGTGGACGCACTGGACTCGCAGACAGCCAGAAATTCACATTTTCAAGAGGTTTTCTATTCTTGGCTTCCAAGGAACACGTTTTAGAAGGCCAAAAATAGCCATGGCAATCTGAGGAGTGCACCCACTAACTCCACTTCTATCCACTAAATTGGGCAAGGCCTTTGACTATAAAAGGAGAAGAATTTCGTCTCTCTCATTATCCACAATTATATCCATTTTCCACATATTGAGAGAGAGAGATCTTGCAGAAATTCTCGAAGCTTTTCAAGGAAGAGGAAGGAGAAGATTCAAGCAAGGAGTCGGCAAGATCGAGGTTTTAGATCTAAGAAAGGGTGTAATCATTTCTTTATCTTATTTCTTATTGTTTTTGCCAATCTTTGTTATGGATCTCTCCAAGAGAGAGTAGTTCTCTTTCTAGGGGTTTAGGTCATGTAGCATGAACTTGTTTAATTCTATTTTACTCGGATTTTAGTTTTTATTATGATTGTTTGATTTGATGTTAATTTCTGTGATTTATTATTTGTGATGTTCCATGATTTGTACTTGAATTGTAGCGTCCCGCTTTGATCATTTAGACCCAAAGTAGATTAGGATCATATAGGATAGTGCAACTTGTTGTGTTTGACTTGTAGCGTCCCGCTTAAGTCTTCTTGATTAAAAGTAGATTAGGATCATATAGGATAGTATAAATTGTGATTGCAAATACCTTAGGATTTGAATTATAAGCGACCGTACTTTTGTATTCAAATCTGGAAAAACAGAAATTAAGGTTAAGGTTTGGTGAAGGACTTAGCGGTAAAGTCAAAACTTGATTAGGACACCTTAGAACAAATATCGATATATACATTTGAAGCACGTGATTAAATATCCCTCTAGGTTAGTGACAGCCCTAGAATTCGAGGCACATTAATCCGTCCATCCAAAGTATTCGTATTAATATTTGTTCCAAAGGCTAACTTAGGTTAGAAACCTCGTCATAATCAAACATGAATTTAAACAAACCGAGTAGATAGAATTAGCAAGGGATTGTGGACCGAATACCCCTAGACTTCTGAAACTTGATTTTCACCCGACTTTATTGCTTTTTGTTACGAACTTTTAGTTTACTTTAATTTTCCTTTAAAAACGAAATTACACAAAAACCCCCCTTTTTTATTGTTCAGTTTAGAAGTAGTTTTCTTTATTAAAAATTAGTATTTCCCTATCTCCTTGCGGATCGACACCTAAATACTACGATCGATAGGTTGTGCGCTTGCAACTAACCTATTTATTGAGTACGAAGGTTTATAAATTTAAAGGCAAAAAGAGTACAAAATCTCTATATCTAAAATACTCAACAAGCTTTTTGGCGCCGTTGCCGGGGAGAATAGGATAGATACTAGTTTTTATTTTAGGAAAGTATTTTTTATTCTTAGTTTCCTTATTTACTTTTCAGAAAATTAAAATATCCAAAAATAGTTTATTTCCTTTTTTTACAATTTCTGAATTTACCTTCCTTATTTAGATAAATCCAAAAATATTTTACTTTCCTTAATTAATTTTCTGCACTTTACTTCTGTTCTCTCTCTTTCACATCTCATCTCTACTCTTCTCTCATAGATTTGAGCACTGGCACCGGCCACAAGGAGCCAAACCGTGAAGATCAAAGCCGGCGAATCCTCTCTTTCTCAACCAATGGCAGGTCTAGATCCCGAACTAGGCATGCCACGCAACTTTAGAGAGGATGAATTTCCGGAAGGTCTCATCAACCCAAACTTTCACGATCTCAATAACAATCCACCACCTCTTCCTCCGCACAACAACCTACCGCCACCACATCCAAACAACAACAATGATCCACCTATTCTCAATAACAATCCCTTGTTCGGTGTCAATCCAAACAAGGGAAATGGTCGTAACCGCCAACAAGGCCACCGCTTCGGTTTCATTCCTCAAGGCCAAGATCCACGCGAAATCAAGCCATCTCTCATCCACTTGCTTGGCCAAAGTCAGTTTGGGGGAGCCCTAAACGAAGATCCACATGCTCACTTGGCGGTATTCGAAGAATCTTATGGTACCTTCGCTCGAGAAGGAGAAGAGCTCGACAACCTCAAGCTCAAATGCTTTCATCTATCCCTCCGTGACAATGCAAGGACGTGGCTAAGGACCGTAAATCGTGACAACATAAGGACGTGGGACGACATGGAGAAGTTATTCTTAGGAAAATACTTCCCTCCATCCAAAACCCAGCACTTCCGCACAAAGATCACGACATTCAAGCAAGCCGAGGGAGAATCTTTGACCGAGGCATGGGATAGATGGGCCGAGCTTCAACGCTTGTGCCCTAACCATGGGCTTGACATGTGGTTGCTCTTCCAATTCTTCTTTGCAGGTTGCACAATAGCCACCAAAACTCACTTGAATTCAGCCGCCGGAGGTAATATGTCAAAGATGGATCCTGAGCAAGCCATGCTAATGATTGAGGACATGGCGATCAACCAAAGGGAATGGATGGCCGAAAGAGGTGGACGAACCCAAACCACGCCGGGAATCCTGAAAACTGATGAAGTTACCGCCTTAAGAGCCCAAATGGAAGCCTTGCAACATCAAATGGCGCAAATGCAAAACGTCAAATCCGTGACGAACAAGGCTTCATGCGGCATTTGTGGAGAGTCGACTCATATCACCACTGATTGCAAAGTCCTTTTAGAAGGAGAGGACGTCGAGCAAGTCAATGCAATGTTTTACAATCAAGGTGATAAGAGAAACGATCCGATCTACAACAAGGTTAGGCCAAATGATAATTTCAATTCAAATGCATATAACCCTAACACGAGGTGGAATCATCCTAATTTCAAATGGAAGACCGAAAATGACAACTCCAATCAATACCAAGGTAATTCCAATCAATACCAAAATCGGTCAAACCAAAACTCGTACCAAGGACCTTCTCAAAACAACAAATTAGAAAAATTGATAGAGGGCCTTGTGATATCTCAAAACGAGTTCATGAACCAACAAAGAAGCACCAATACCGATATTTTGGATTCCTTGAGGAATTTGAACAATAAGTTTGAGTTTTTAGAAACTAAAACGAAGATGCTAGAGACACAAATAGCACAACAAGCATCTTCATCCTCTCGCCAACAAGGCACACTTCCGGGCAAATCCGACATCAATCCACGAGAGTATGCAAATGCTGTGACCTTGAGGAGTGGCAAGGAATATGATGAACCAATCCAACCACAAAGACTCCCTCAATCCACACAATCTGAACCGATTTCAGCCGCACCAATTGATCCACCAATCGCACCGGCATCAGAAAAGCATCACAAAACGGGTAATTCTAACTCAACAAAGGTACACAAATCTGAAACTCCAAAGTATGTTCCTCCTCTTAGGTTCCTACCTTTTCCACAACGGTTGGTAAAGAACAAACTAGACCAACAATATGCCAAATTCATTGAACAATTGAAAAAACTGAACATTACCATACCTTTCACTGAGGCAATTGCACAAATGCCAACCTATGTCAAGTTTCTCAAAGAAATGTTGTCAAACAAAAAGAAACTTGAAGAGGTTGGAACCATTTCTCTAAATACGCAATGTAGTGCACTTTTCTTGACCAAACTACCTCCCAAACTTAAGGACCCCGGTAGTTTTACTATTCCATGCAAAATTAGGGAGACCGAATTCAATAGTTGTTTGTGTGATTTAGGTGCTAGCATATGTTTAATGCCAAAAGCGGTTTATGAAAGGTTAGGTCTAGGAGAATTGAAACCAACAAAAATGTCACTCCAATTAGCGGATAGATCCGTTAGATACCCGGTAGGAATTTTGGAGGATGCAATTGTTAAAATTGGTAAATTTTTCTTACCGGTAGATTTTGTTGTGGTGGAGATGGAAGAGGATACACAAACTCCGCTTCTATTGGGACGTGATTTCCTGACCACAGCAGGTGCAATCATAGATGTACGTGATGGAAAGATTTCTTTCCGAGTAGGTGATGAAAATGTTGAATTTAATGTTTTTAAATCTCTCCAATTTCCATCTAATGATAATGATTCGATATGCAGGGTAGATGTTTTAGACTCTACAATTAATGATCATTTAGATAGGATGATGGAAGGAGAACAACCGAATGAAATTCTGAAAGAAATCGATAAAGAAACAACTCAAAACGACGAAAATAACCAATCGTGCGGCCTAGGCAGCCCACACGAAACTTTGCAGAGCCAATTTTTTGTCGTTTCAACATGCACAACGCCACCGAAGGTCGAACTCAAACCATTGCCAACAACCCTCAAGAACGAATCTCTTGGCTCATATGAGATACATCCCGTTATAATCAATGCCACCTTGAACCAAGAAGAAAAAACAAGGCATTGGCACGACAAACGCATCGGAAGAAGTTTTCAAGAAGGACCATATCGAGTATCACGAGTTTTAGACCATGGTGCCTTCAAAATCTGGAGCGAAAAAACAGGTTCATTCAAAGTCAATGGACAGTGGCTCAAACATTTCATTCAAGATGAACCGATCACCGAAAAGGAGGCAATTGCCCTCGATGATCCACCACCTTCAAACTGAGCCTCAACAAGTCGAGCTCCCGACGTTAAACCGAGCAATATCTTGTGAGTTTCTATTTTTCTTTTTAATTTTCTCTTCTAGTGTGAATTGACACATTGAGGACAATGTTTTGTTTAAGCTGGGGGGAGGGTTAAATGAAAAACTGAAATTCACAATTGTATCTTGCATTTAGTTTAGGCATGTTTAAATTTTTTGTTTAAAACTAGGGTTTTACCTAACCTTGAATAGGGTCCAGTCCGACTTGTTAGGATACCTAGTTTTGTGTCATGCATTTTGTTGATAAATTTGAGTGATTGGCGAAAATTAGAAGTATTCATGCACAATTTTCTAGAATTTTTGGTAAAATCCTTAGAATAATTTGAAATTACCACATAATTTGGCGAAAAACTTTATGGAAATAAAGGTGTATGAAATTGGGGCATTAGAAATTCAAATTTATTAGAGAAGCCATTTAGATTTGGAAATTTTAAATTAGGAAAAATTGGGATATCCGTGAGTATGAAAGAATACTTAGGATGTGTGTATTCATGATATGTGCATAAATGTTGAAAAATTAGATAAAATTGAAAAAATTTGGAAAATAAAAATGAGATTCCAATCACCTATGTTACGGCTTCATGACGTACTTATGGTTATGAGTCCTTAGCACTCTTGCTCAGCTAGTCTCCCGATAAAATTGACATTCATGTTAGTGGAAGGGTTAGACTAAGAGCATGCAAAGCACCCTTGAATTAGAACGGTTGGGTACGGTTAACTACTTGTAACTAACCGGTGCTTAAATGAGGATGAGGAAAATAGTGCTAAAATCGTGAAAAAATGTTCAAAGTGAGAAAATCAAAAGCAACAAAAGAATATACATGTATCAACACACGAAGTCCGTAATTATTCTTACCCGAGTTTGATTCAAGCTTGGGGGTATTTTGAAAATTCTACATTTTAAATGGCATATCTTTTAAATTTGGGTATACGAAGTTCACAAATTCAAAGCCTTTAAGGAAATAAAAGTTAGAGTAATCGAATTGTGGGTTGATTCATAATTATTCGAGGGTTGAACTTGGGATTTGGGAAATATGCATGGAGTTTTTTTTAAATTTTGGCAAGATCATACAAGTTTTTCATTTTGAGAAATGTATACTTGATATAGGGTTGAATTGTAGATCGAATTATAGTTCAAGTTTAAATGTTGCTTGGGGACAAGCAAATTTCATAAACCTTGTCAGGTTTAGTGGTGAAATCTTGTTCAGGTTGCGCTTCGTCATCTTCCCTTTCGAGGAGGCTATCCAGATCCTCTAAACCCATGAACTCTTCAAATTCATCGAATGGGTACTCTTCCTCTTCAAATTCGTCAGTGATGCCCAAATTGAAGACACGATCAATGTCAGAAGGGTATTTTAGAGCTCTGTTTATGTCGTAAGTAACCTTGTCATTTCCGACATTCAGCGAAATTTTCCCATTCTTGACATCAATCATTGCTCCACATGTGGCGAGGAATGGTCTTCCAAGGATGATCGGAATGTGTTCATCTTCTTCCATGTCGACCACAACAAAATCTCTAGGTATCCAAAGATCTCCAACTTTGATCGGTACATCTAGCAATACTCCCTCAGGATACCGAATTGACCGATCAGCCAGTTGTAATGCCATTCGAGTTGGTGATAGATCTCCACAGTTCAATTTATCAAATACTGCATTTGGCATCAAACTAACGCTTGCCCCAGATCACATAAAGCTTTCTTAAAATCTGTTGTGCCGATTGTGCATGGTATCGAAAAGCTTCCAGGATCTTTCAACTTTGTCGGTAATTTGCTTTGCACGAGCGCACTACACTCCAGATTGAGCGGAATTGTTGAGAGTTCTTGGAGTTTACTTCGGTTTGAGAGAATCTCCTTCAGAAATTTAGCATACGAAGGTATGCTTGCAATTGCTTCAGTGAAGGGGATTGTGACTTGTAATTGCTTGAGTGTCTCCATGAATCTCGCGAATTGCGGCTCCATCTTGTGCTTGGCGGGCCTTGGAGGGAATGGCAGAGGTGGCTTGTAGGGTGGTGGTGCAATATATTCAGGTTCGGGTTGTCGTTCGTCTCCACCTACGGTGTCATTCTGCTCCTCGATAGGGTCTGCCTGCATTTCGAGTACGGGCGGCTCTGGTGGTTGCGGCTCGTATTCTTCGGAATGCGATGGCTCTGCATGCATCTCATCGGAAGTTTGATCGGGCATGGGAGGTCCCTTGTAAGCTGTACCGCTCCTCAATGTTATGCATTTGCAAGTCTCTCTCGGGTTTTCTTCCGGCTGGCCCGGAAATTTGCCTTTTCCGCGTGTAATACTCGAGAGTTCTTTTTCCATCTTAGAGACATTGTCTTCTAAGTCTTTGTTGCGGTTTGTTAAGGATTCGATCTTTTGCGCGATTTCGGCGTTAGCCTTATCTTGCTTCTCTAGGAATCTCTCAATTAAAGATGTGATGTCAGGTGGCTGTGGTTGATTGTATTGCCTTGGTTGATAATTCTGTTGAGGATTGTTGTATCTCGGTTGATAATTGGGCTGTGGTTGGTAGTTCTGTTGGGGTGCAGCAGGCCTTTGATTGTTTGCGTATGAGAGATTTGGATGGTTTCGGTTGTTCGGATGGTATGTGTTGTAAGCGGGCTGAGGTCGAAAGCTGTTGTCGATTGCGTTTGCTTGCTCTACTTCTTCCTCAGTTTGCGTCACATTCATACATTCGGTCATCTCATGCGCTCCTCCACAATAGCCACATGCTGTTGCGGCATTGACTGCTGCTACCGTTCGCTGCTTGGTTTGCTTGTTGAGTGCCATTTGCAAAGCATCAATCTTTGCGCTGAGCATGGATATATCATCTACTCGGTGCATGCCAGGTGTTGGAGTTGGCTTCTTTCGCTCAGGGATCCAGTAGTGTTGGTTGATTGCAATCTCTTCAATTCGGTTGTAAGCCTTGTCAGGTTCCTTGTTCATGATTGCTCCTTCTGCGGAAGCATCAATAGACAACCTATCGGTAGGGTTTAGACCATTATAAAAAGTTTGGACAATCAGACATCTTTCTAGACCATGATGTGGACAACACCTTAACATATCCTTATATCTATCCCATGCCTCACACAATGTTTCACCATCCCTTTGTTCAAAATTAGTAATTGCATTTTGTAAACCTCGAAGTTTTGGATGGTGGGAAATATTTTGCAATAAACACGTTAAACAATTGGTCACAAATTTGAATGGAATTGGCCGGTAAGGAAAACAACCATGTTCTTGCTTTATCTTTTAATGAGAATTGAAATGGCCTTAGCCTGATTGCTTCATCGGTAACTCCATTGATCTTTATCGTCTCGCATATCCCTAGGAAAATTGACAAATGAAGATGTGGATCTTCATGTGGAAATCCTCCAAATTGCTGTTGCGAAACCATATTTATGAGAGCAGGTTTGATCTCAAAATTACGGTTCGTAACAGTTGGCGGGTTTATACTAGAATTAGGATCATTCGCGCGCGGTACGCAATAGTCTCGTAGAAGTTTGGGTCTTGCTGCATCGTGAACTTCGTTATCACCATTGTTTTGTCTTCCATTGTTGATCGGTTGGTTCGGTGAGATATCCATGTTGATCGAATCTGAGTCTTCTCTGCTTTCAGAATTACTTGATGAAGAACTATGATTGGTTCTTATCGGTGATGTGGAAGCGAATTGTCCTCTCCTACTAGCAATTCTCTCGGATCTTCGTACGGATGATTCGGCCAGCGTGCGGTTTCCTAAAAAGAAAATAAAATCTGAAAATAAAACAAAAAAAAATGAAAATTAAAAAGAAAATAAAAATAAAAACGAAATTGTGAATAAAAGAATAATAAAAATGCAGAAAAAATAAAAAGAAATCTAGGCGTTTCTAATTAATTGGATTCAATGGTCAAAGCAAGGACGTCTTGCGAGGCCTTGCACAATGAACCCTTATTCCCCGGCAACGGCGCCAAAAAGCTTGATCACTCAAAAGAGAGCAATGTTTCTTTTAAAATTTATAAACTCAGAAATGCTATCGGTTCGGACTACAAGCGCACAATGCTATTGGTTCAATGTTTTGAGCGATCGAATCACAATCTTTCGAAAGGCTAGACGAAATCCGAAAATTGAGAGATGTTGTTTTGATCAATGTAAATTAGGGGGCATTTAATTAAAATAAAGATAGAGATGAGAATTCTTAGGGTTTCGGCACACCATTGCCACTCAATCCGCCTTGACAATATATTCCTGTTGCGTCTGATTTCCTGTTGTTGTTTAATGAAAGGTCACTGCGATTTATGTTACGCGAGAAATACAGATCTTTCACCGAGATTCTACATAGAACTGCGATTTACTTTACACAAATGTCTGATCTCTCAAATACCCCAAATTACTACACAGATCACTGCAATTTACTTTACGCAAGTGATGGAATTTGGTACGCGTTTTGTTGGTCTGGTTTATGGTTTCCCCGCTAAGGTTTTCTTCACATAAACCTAATAGATCTCAACAAGGCTAATTCATACAAATAGTTTCTCTTGCAATTAAAGCACTGTCACTACCCTAACGGACTCAAACTAGATCATTGAAATTAGCTGAAGAGATAGTAAATCACAAAAGCATTTTGTTTCAACAACAAGAAATCATAATCAACAGAAATATATATATCAAAACATCAAGAGTAACAAGGTTTACTGCCTAGCCCTAAGAAAAGGAACTTAGCCGCGGAACGGCATCATTACAGGCACTCCTCTCTTCTCACTTTAATCAAATCTAACCCTAATTACAAAGATAACTAATCATTCTGCCCAGGGGCCTTGTATAGGAGTGTAGGGACGTGTAGAAGTTGAGTAGGGGCTAAGAAACTGATCTGGAAACAGCTGTCGGCAGTTATTCCCCAAGAGACGCCTTCGGATACGGACCGTATTGGGTGAAACGGTCCGTATTAGGACCTTGACGGTTAGGGTTTAATGCTTCCAGCGCTATCTTCTGATCAATGCTAGACCTGGTCCGTATTAGCCAATACGGGCCGTAACAGGGACTTAGTCGATGAGCGTTGCTGATCTGATTGACCCAATTCTTGCTCCATTTGGTGTAAAATAGTCCCAAAACCTGTTTTCTGCAATAAAACATAAAGAAGGGTGACAGTAGCTTTTTTCTCTAATTAATTAAACATAAGTGTGATAAAATATGCAAAACCTAAGCCAAAATCCTACGTAAATCATCATTATTTTGACTCTGATCAACTGATCGAAAAGACACGCAGGACTAAATAATAAAATAAACAGACACAGCGGAAGCAAATATAATACAATAAAGCCAAAGTCATAAATATAAAATAAACATAACATAATATATACATCATATCATCCATACAAATCCCCACCGGGATCAAATATACATAATCTAGTCAAAGGAATACATAATCTATCGAGTCCAATGTGTATAACAAAATTATCGGACTCGCAAAACCCTAAACAAAAGTCCCTAATCTATATCAGGCGATGTGGCCGTCGGGGACAGCTCCTGACGCCTCCTGCTGCGAACCGTCAGACTCTGTACTTGCCCACATCCATAAAAAGGAGGGGATGAGCGAATGATCGCCCAGTATGTGACCCAGTATTATCCCTTCAGGGATCCTCTTAAGTCAAAGCACGTTTTAAATTGAATACTAAGTAAAGTTCGATAATCGTTTCATTTTTAAATACACATGTTGCAGAAAATAAACCTATCATATTAATTACAAAAGAAAAATAGATATAGTATATGATATGATGCGATTATCCTATTATGCCAACATGATTAAAGTTTCCCAAAATAAAATACAAGCAGAATGAGTATTATAATCAATTAGAGTCCAATACAATAGGTACCGTGTGTACAAATTGATATAGTAATAGTACGGATAATTTTTGTCACCCCGTGCCGTGCCAAATTCAATCAAATTGAATTTATATCACAATACGGCATAACACAAGGACTGCGATCAGGGGGTGCAAAGATACCCGATGCCTAACAGCATCGAGCTTTGCCCCCAAAGACTTCAACCCGCAGGCTGGTGCACGCTAGCCGATGGTTATATCCAAAAATTCGTGTGTTTCCTTACTCTAGATGATTCTTCATCCAAACATATCCAATAGGAGAAAACTACAAGCAGGTCGTAAGAATGAGTTAATCCGTCTCCTCATGAGCAGATGACGGAACTCCACCATCCGGCCGGATCAATGGGACAAGGGCTCGTGAGCGGCCCATAACAACAATAAAATAAAATCTGCCACCGCAACCTCGGCAGCCGTACTAGGCAAGTAGCTCCTAATGTAGGGGGGATAGCTCCCGAATCGTCTCTGGACTCGAGATCGGTCCGCACAAAATGTAAAATGATCGACAATGATATAATACCAATTCCATGCATATAATAATAATAATCCTAATAAGACCTCTAAGGGGTCAAGTGATCCCTCGGCCCAATGACCCGCGAACCGCCTAGCAGCCCACTCTACGAGGACAGAAAACAGTCATTCGGTCTTCTATCTCACACTCACCAATGCACATGCTTAACTACGATAATATGTTGTCCTCTACGAGAAGAGGACAACTAATATCCTAAATTAATATATATTAATTAATTTACTCTACTCCTACAAAACAGTAAATTCTGATTTAGAAGGGGTTATGCAATTTCCTAATTACAGTTCAGAAAGGATTAAACATGCTCTAATGCAACTACAAAATTTAAAGTGCGGATGTAAGGTCAAGTGGTCGACTGGTAAGAGTACGCCACGAAAGAATAATTCAGATATCCCACACCTGATGGCTGTAGGGGTAGAACACGCTAATAGCCTCCGGGATCCACGTAATCCTCGCCTGCTCCTGTACAAGCGTCAGCGGGATCGGTCCACGGATCGGAATCTACGTAGGTCGGATGACCTGTAATTTGGACGTAACTTAATTAGAGTCTAAACTAATTATTCGTAACCCTTATTACCCCGTTTGATTATTTTCGCTAAGTGTTCGTATTTAATTAATTAATTAACTTAGGTTCAAATCTGCTCAATCGGTTCGGTCAGTTTGACTCGATTCCGATTGAGCATAAAAATTGGTCCAACTCTAATTAAATTAGTCTAACGTACTTAAATTGTTTGTTATATTTTAATTTGAAGATAAACTGCTCATCTAATTAGTTAAATACCTAAGTAATGTTATTTACGGGTTTTTACGCTAAATTACTTAAGGTATAACTTACTTAATTTAAATTGCTACTATTTAGTCCTTAATTAATTACTTGCAATATATAGTCGTTCCTTAATTAATTTTAACTACAATTATTTTTAAATCTAAGTACTTAACTAATAAACGTTAACTATTTAATTATAATATTTCAAAAATCATACGAATTTATTTTAATAATTTGTACAAGTCGATAAACTTATAAATATAAAATAATACGTAATTATTTAATTATCCTACTTAACTAAACTTTTGTAATCATAATGATTCGAAAATATTAATATGTTGTTAATTAATTGTCCTTTATTAATTAACAACATATTTTAATTGAAAGTCATTTTCTTTAATTAAATTTTTCTACTTACTTAATTTGTAAAATTCTAGTTACTAAATTTGAAACATCTAATTGCTTACTAATTATTTTAAAAATCTAACTACTTAACTTATTAATTAATTAGAAATTCTAATTAATCTAAATGTGTTAAACTATTTTAATTGCCTTTTAAATTCGATTTGGGTCAAGCCTATTTAATTTAAATTTCCAAAGCCCAATCAATAATTTATTTAAGCCCACATTTAAAATTTCATATTTCGGCCTAATACAAAAATCCAACAGTCACGGCCCAGCAGAGTCAAAGGCCCAAATCCAATTTTTCTACTAATTCACGCAAGTTCAACAGAAAACATCACAGCAAGCAAAACAGGGGTCAATGGCACCCCTTTTTACCAGTAACCGATAGGCACCACACAACAACAAGGAACAGGGGTGTCAAAGGCCGGTACCAGTGGTACAATTAAAACAGGACCCGTACCAGTCAACAACATCATCGCAATATTCTCAAATTCCCCGATATTAATGTTTACGTAATCGCGTCGAGAAAATCAACAACTCGCACGCGATACTTAGCAATTCGATTTTTACGTCGTAACCCAAATTTTCATCGAGTAATGATCATAATTTGGTCAAAATATACAACGAGTACAGCCCCTGTCAGTGCATACCAGCACGAGTAAGCATCAGATTCGGTACCAGTACACAAGAAATCACAATAGCACAGAAACAGCAAAGACGGAGACAATAAAAGCGGGACGTCCCCGTATATAGATCACCGTACCTGTACTGGTACGGTGTCAATAAAGCCAGCAAAGACAGCAACAAGGAGATCAAAGAAATCACGGCACTGGGCACACAAAGATACCAGAAACAAGAAAATGGGGCGTACCAGTAACCAGCACACAAAGGAAACCAAATCCAGCAAATCGGCACAAAGGCACCCCCGCAAGCAACTACAATGTCCGGCCGGGAAAATCAACAACCCTGGCACGGCATAAATAAAATGGTGTTTTTGAACATTTACCCGAGAGAGGGAGAATCGCAGCGAGGGTCAATATTAGGCCGGTACCGAATTCGACAGGCGCCATGAGCTAAAGACACCGCAAGGCCCGCAGGCACTGAATAACACTAGCCAGCAACAGCCAGCACCGAGAACAAGGGCAGCGAGAAACCGAGCTCACAACACAAACCGAAATCAAAACCCTAGAGTTTTGATTTCTTCAATTTACAGTGGAACACGGAAAGAGAGAGGGGTGGCGGTTTAGGGCTCAACACATGAGCGAAAATTCAAAGAATCAACCACAGAAACGAGAGAGAGGAAGAGATTATATAACCCGGGAGAGAGAGATCACAAAAATCAATGCTCTCAGAGAGCAGGTGCACAACCCACGCGCTTAAGCGCGACTTAGTCGTCTCAGGTACGATTTCTTGACGAGGGAGAAGACAGCAAAGAAAATCAGCGCAAGAGGCGCGTGGGAGAGAGAAATCGAGGAGCTCGTTTCTTCTCCAAGAAGAATCCGAACCGGTATGGTGGGGTTGCGTTGTAAGAGACAGAGAGCGGGAGGGGTCCAGCGACAAGGCAGAGAGAGGGGAGAGTTGGGGCTTCTCTGTCAGCGGGAGAGAAGAGAGGGGGTTAAAGGCGATAGGTTTAGAGCGATTGAAAAAGCGATTAGAAAAAAAAACAAAAAAGAGTGAAAAAAAAAAAAGATAAACAAAAAAGAAACGAAAAAATAGAAAAAAGCCTTGGTAAATAGAGTTCAAAATCCACAAAAAAATGGCGCAAGCCCAGCAACACCGATTGGGCCTGTTGCGAGAGAGTTTTATTCAAAAATATGGGGGCCTTCAAGCTCCATTAATGGCGGATCATACACACGCAGGCCTACATCGATCATATAGTTCAGTAGTTCAACAACCCGTTCCAGTCTGGCGTGAGCGCAACCCGGTACAGCCGCCTGTCTCACGATCCACGCTAGTACGTAAGCGCATTGCTGAGATCCGCTCACAATCTACACCACACCGTCCGATTTGTATGCGGTGTGGAGATCGGGGACACATCGCGAAGGTCTGTCGCAACAAACAAATGTGTTTTGCATGCAACCGACTAGGTCATAAAGCGATTCATTGTCGAGCCCAGACACTTCACCCCATCGTCTCACCACCAGCTAAACCTAGATCTACTCAACCCCCTCTTCCCCCATTTCGGCGAGCTAGAGCTTCTGATCCCCTGTCCATGGCGATCACGCCTCCAATAGTGGTTCTTCAAGCCACACCACGATCGCAGGCTGTTGAGTCGAATCTGCTGCTGAGCTTCGTCATCGATGACATTGCGGCCTGGGGGCCGGAAAAAATTGAAAACGTCCTCCGCAGTCGATTTGATCAGCACCGGTGGGTGGCATCGGTCTTCGACGAGTATAAATATCTCATCAAAGCCCCCAATGCGACGTGGTTGGAATCAGTGGCTGCCAGAGGCTATCTCCGACTGGGAGATGTTCAGTTCCCGGTCATTGCCTGGGAGAAAAGCTTCAGCGAAGGTATTCAGCTACAAACAACTTGGGTTAGGATATATAATTTCCCCATTTTCCTTGATGAGTTCTCGGAGTATGATCGGGTTCTCAACCCGTTTGGAGCCTATGTTCAAGAAATAGATGTCGCAACCAAAAGTGGATATGATGTGAGATTTGTCCGGTTGAAGTTGGCCGTCTGCGACCTTAAGCTTCTTCCTAAAACCCACATAGTTACATACCGAGACCCTACTGGTACCATGTCGATGTTTGTGATAGATATTGAAATAGAAACCGCTGCAACCGAACCCCTGAATGCATGGGCTGGCAGAAAACGGGGCCGGCCGTACCCTAATGGTACAGAATTTGGAGAGAGCGAACGAAGAGATTTAGGTCCCCCCCCACCTCCTGAAAGAGGTTCTGCCCCCCAACAACCCCCTCTGGTGCAGGGGGGAGGTAGCATCCGTATGCTGGATACTGGCATTCCAGAATCCAACCCTGTAAACCTCAGAACAGATACTGGTAAAGAACCAATACAGGGGCTGCATGTCTTTGAAGAAGAAGACCTTATCATAGAAGAGCTAGATTTTGCAGTTTGGGACAGGTATATGCAACTTGCACAAGGAGCTGGGCCCAGCTCAGGGGCGCAAACCAATGTGCGCCAACCTGGAGATTCACAAATTCCTGCTGCTACACCAGGTTCAGTGACAGTCACCACTGAGACACTACCAGTCACCACTGCACCTACTGCTACACCAGGTTCAGTGCCCATACCAGTACCAGTCACCACTGAACCTACTGCTCCTCTGCCTCACATACCAACCAGTGATGACACTACTCCAGTCACTGCAACTCCTCCAGTCACTGCAACACCTTTAGTACTACCAGCAATTGCAACTCCTCCAGTCAATGCCTCTTCCCCTTTACCTCACTCTACACCTGTCAAACCCACTCCTAAAAGGCATTTCACTTGGGGGAGGAAGAAAAACAAACCACTGGCCATCAAAACCCATTCCTCTGGTATTATCAAACCTAAGACCAAATATGCTGCTGCCAGGAACAAATCTTCTGCCAAAGCATCTGGGGTGGGTACTAGACTTAGGAGTACCACCAGCCAGTACAGGCAGGGGCCTGGCTCTACCCCAGAAAAAGCTATCTCTTTGTCAGACAATGAAATGCCAACTCCAGAAGTAGCTGAGACACCAGTCAGGCCTAAACTGCGCCGCAGTCTCAGAGTCACAGTGCAGGGAGATCCCGACTCCACACTTAGCAAAGCACAGAAAAGAAAGATGTCAGAAGGCAGCAGCTCCTCAGGTATTAGCATTATAAATAGTTTTCCATACAATAGGCTTAGTATAGATCAGATTACTGCTTTATTTCAAGTCTATCAAATCAATTTAGGCAATTGTGCTGAGGATAGAGCAATGATAATTGATAGTCTTAAATCCTTAGACAGAAGTAACTTTGAACTAGTAATCAAACAATTACTACAATCTACTAAAGATGCACATCACTCTCTAGTTACTTTAGATCATATTCAACAGCTTAGTGAATTAGTTAAAAAAGATGTAGCTGAAGTAGAGACAAATTCTGGAGTAGGTACCTCCCCAATAGTAGCTAATGTAGATGACAGTAGTGCCCCCTGCATTCCTTAATGAATATTCTCAATTGGAATTGCAGAGGTTTGAATTCGAGTAGAAAGAGACAAATAGTTAAAGATCTAGTTGACACACATAAGGTTGATCTCTTAGCAATACAGGAATCTAAGAAAGAATCTTTCACTACTAGATGTCTAAAGAGTATTTCTAGCAAACTAGATTCTTGGTTATGGGTTCCCTCTGTTGGTAGATCAGGAGGGATTTTAGTAGGGTGTGATAGTAACAAAATTCGATTTGTCCAACACACTGTACATCTATTTTGTTTAGACATTATCCTGGAAAACAAAATTGATAATACAAAATGGCAAATAACAGTGGTATATGGTCCAGTTCTTAGGAATCTTAAACAAGCATTTTGGGATGAACTCTCCCAAATTAAAAATCCTAATATAGATTTTTGGCTATTATGTGGAGACTTTAATGCTATTAGGAAAAAAGACGATAAAACAGGACCTAACTTTGATGTCCCCATTAGTAACAAATTTAATGCTTTTGTTAATTCTTTCCATTTGATAGAACACAAACTTCACACTAGAAAATTTACTTGGCACAATGGAACCAGATTTGCTCTATTAGATAGGGTGTTTACTTCAATTGCTTGGGCACAACAATACCCTTCTAGTGTCATTAGAGACTTAAGTAGTCATGGGTCAGATCATTGTCCTCTCCTAGTTCAAACTTCTTCTGATTCTCCTAGTTCTCCCCCTCTATTCAGATTTAATCCTAGTTGGACTGAACAAACAGAATTTGTTAATCTCATGACTAAGTGGTGGCATGAATCTCCTCTCTCTCTACCAGATATAGCCACTAGTTGGAATCATAAACTCAAACACATTAGAAAAAGAATTAAAGGCTGGTCATATAATTATTATGGTAAAAAGAAAAGAGACAAGAAACATATCCTAGAGTTATTACATGAGTTAGAATTAATAAGGGACTATAGACCACTAAATAATTCTGAAGAAGAACAGTTTATACACCTCACACAACAACTAGATACTATATATCAAGAGGAGGAAGATCAATGGAAACTGAAATCTAAACAAAAATGGTTAGAAGCAGGAGATGCTAACACCAAGTACTTCCATGTTTTAGCTACCCAAAAGTCTAAAAAAAATAGGATTAATACATTAGAAATCGATGGACAATTAACCCAATCTCTCTCTACAATTAAATCCCATATAGTGAGCTATTATAAAGATCTCTTAGGCACACCTGGTTGTAAATTTGCTACCCTAGCCCCTGATTTTTGGGATTTGGAAGATAAACTGCTAAATATAGAGAAATGGGAATTAGAGAGGCCTTTCACTGAAGTTGAACTTAAACAGGCTGTGTTTGCATCTGAACCAACTGGTGCCCCTGGCCCAGATGGGCTTACATTTCATTTCTATCAGTTTTTTTGGGATTTAGTTAAAGATGACCTGATGCTTCTCACTCATTATTTTTATGAGGACTCCCTTGATCTACATAAAATTAACAAATCTTGCATTTGTCTCATACCCAAAGAACAAGATGCAACCAATATTAAGAAATTTAGACCTATTAGTTTAGTCAATTGTAGTTTTAAAATTCTTTCTAAGATTCTTACCCATAGACTAGAACCAGTCATGTCTAGATTAATTGATTCTAGTCAAGCAGCTTTCATTAAGAATAGATATATTTTAGACAATATGATAGTTAGTCAAGAAATTCTACATTCTTGCCAACAAAATCAGCAACCAGGGGTAGTCATCAAAGTGGATTTTGAAAAAGCTTATGATAAAATACATTGGGATTACCTGCTAGAGGTGCTAAAAAGTAGAAACTTTGGAGACAAATGGATTAAATGGATCACTCAATGGTTGTATAGCTCACAGTCTTGTTTGACCATTAATGGGGAATTAACTAATTATTTTTACTGCAAGAGAGGGGTTAGACAGGGGGATCCTTTATCCCCTTTCCTTTATATATTAGCTGCAGACACTTTAAGCAAAATTTTCAAAAAGGGTAGAACATCAGCAGTAATTACGGGTCTAGGTCCTACCTGTATAGATCAAAAAGCAATTACCAATTGTCACTATGCAGATGACACTATTCTTTTCCTGGCTGCCCAGGATGAGAATATTGAATCTGCATGGTGGGCAATGATGGCATTTGAGGCTTTATCAGGGATTAAAGTTAACTATGACAAAACTGAGATGTATCCTATCAACATAGACCCCCACACTTCACATTTTAATCAACTTTTTAGATGTCAATGGGGACAGTTCCCTATTACATACTTAGGTCTTCCTTTGCATATCCAAAAACTTGCAGTAAGAGATTGGCAATTCTTAGTAGATAAATTAGAAACTAGATTACCAAGTTGGAAAAGTCAACTTCTATCTATAGGAGGTAGGGCTACATTATTGAATTCAGTTTTGTCTTCCATACCTTTATATGCTCTATCAGTATTCCAAATTCCTACCACAGTTCTTGCCCAAATAGATAAAATTAGAAGGAGGTTTTTGTGGCAAGGTACAGAAAAGAAAAAGAAATATGCTTTAGTAAATTGGGAAACTATTTGCTTAGCTAAACAATTTGGAGGAATGGGGGTTTTAGATCTTAAGGATATGAATAAAGCATTGTTACTAAAATGGTGGTGGAGGTTTAAAAACCCTGAGTACAATGCTATTTGGAAAACTATAATCTTACATAAATATGTTGAACACAATACCTCTCTATCCCCCTTCTGGAAGTGTGTATCTAAGCTAGAACATTTAGGATCTCTTAGTGTCCAATATCAGCCATGTCAGCAATCACAATGTAAGTTTTGGGAAGATATATGGTTTAGAGATTGTTCCTTAGCTACTAGATACCCAGAAATATATAGGAAATGTAGTACTAAACACTTAGCTTTTAGTGAGGTTATTAATTCCCAAGGATTGAGGGTACAATTTAGAAGACCTCTAGAGGGAATGGATTTGGTAGACTGGACTGAAATTCTTCATCTCATTAGTACTATTTCCTTTACAACACCCCAAGATCAACTAGCTTGGAGATGGACTCATACAGGGAAGTTCACTACCCACTCCTTATACAATTTTTTAAACTTTAGAGGTGTTATACCTACCAACACTGAACTGATCTGGTGGACTTTACCTATACCCCCAAAACTCAGGATTTTTATGTGGTTGACTACACATAATTCTATACTTACCAAAGACAACCTAACTATTAGGGGATGGTCTGGGAACCAAACTTGTCAGTTCTGCTCTGACAATGAAACCATTACACATCTGTTCCTCACTTGTACTTTAGCTCAAAGAGTATGGTTTTGGTTAGGGAAAAGTCAAGATGTGATGACTAGCTGGCATTCATTTGATGATATCATTAATTTTGCAATGCATCTACCAGTTGATGAAAAAATTGGCTTCCTATTGGTTCTCAGTGCTGTCTGCTGGACAATATGGAAGCATAGAAATGACAAATGTTTTAATCATTGCTCTACTAAATCAGCTAGAACAATTATATTCCTAATTAAATCATTACTTGGTTATTGGGCAGGCAATGTCAAGCAAAAGGTGAAACAAGCTGTAGATGAATGGATGCCCATTATGGAAGACGCAATTCCTCTGGCTCAATACATGCCGTTGGAGATGGTGATATACCAGCCTCCAGTGATACCTGATTAGAAGATGAAGCCCATTGACTACCAATTTTTGTACTTAACAACTATAGTTAGCATCCTCCTCTGTGGCTTAGTTATAGCCTCTTTAGCATATTTTTGGTTCTTAGATATCACACAGGCTTGGTTTATAGCTTGGTTACTATGCATTCTCGGTTGCTTCGGTGGTATTAATATTTTACATTTTGGAACACTTCACTGCTGAAAACAGTGCCTTGTAATTATGGTTATATGTTCCAATGGAACGGGCTTATGCCTCTTTTAAAAAAAAAAAAAAAAAAAAAAAAAAGGCGATAGGTTTTGTGGGGGCTGCGGGGCAGAGAAAGAAGAAGGAGATGAAGGGGATAAAAGGGAGGGCTTGCTTTGAGATCTGTGCAGAAACTAATTGAACGGTTGAGGTAATTCCAGAACAATTGAGCTACAATAATTTAATCTACGAGATTTGCATTTAGAAATCTATACGAAATTTTATCCAATGTTAACCGTGTTAATTTGTAAAATTAAATTATAATCTCATCTATTCAGAAACTTCCAAATTCAAAAATTAAATATCACGAGTAAACGAAACAAATAAATTTTTGATCAATCAACTAAATTCCAACGAGAATTTACGTTTTAAATTCCTACATTAATTCGCTGATATTATTTAATAATTTCATTTAATTATTTTTAATATATTATTCATAATGGTCATTAATACGAGTATTCTTAATTAGAAGATCACATTTACAACAAAAGAACAAATTTACCATACGTAAACCTTAATCTACTTTAATATATCGATTAATATAATCAAATGTGTAACACATTTGTAAATTGTGTGTTAGATTAACAATCTATCAATATAATTCAACTATTTTATTTAATTAAGTAACTTCAAGTTTGTTTAGTTTTAATTTAAATCTAAGATTCGTAAAAATACAAATTGATTTAATAATCAATCTTATAAAAACTACACCCTCAATTTAATTATTCCACCTTCACTTTAGTTAATTAACTAATTAAAATTTTAATTAGTCGAAAATTTTGATTATTAGTCTAATTAATTAGATTTAAACTTAATTACGGGCTATAACAGTATTTCATCTTCTACTTATTGTTTTTCATCTTCTTCTAGTTGTCTTTCATCTTCTCCTGGTTGTCTTGCATGTTCTACTGCTTGTCTTTCATATTCTTCTAGTTGTGTTTCATCTTCTATTAATTGTTTTTCATCGTCTTCTAGTTGTGTTTCATCTTCTACTTGTTATTTTTCATTTACTTGTAGTTGTATTTTATCTTGTACTGGTTGTCTTTCATGTTCATCTACTGGTTGTCTTTCATCTTCTACTAGTAGTTTTTCATCTTGTATAGGTTGTCTTTTATCTTCTTCAAGTTATTTTTTATCTTCTACTTGTTAATTTTCATCTTCTACTAGTTGTTTTTCATCATTTTCTAATTGTCTTTCATCTTTTACTGGTTGTCTTTCATATTCTAATGGTTGTCTTTCATATTTTTCTAGTTGTCTTTCATCTTCTACTAATTATTTTTCATCTTCTACTAGTTGTTTTTCATCTTCTTCTAGTTGTCTTTGATCTTGTACTGGTTATCTTTCATGTTATTGTAGTTGTCTTTTATATTCTATTAGTTTTCTTTCATTTTCTTGTAGTTCTCTTTCATCTTCTTCTAGTTGTTTTTCATCTTCGCCTAGTTGTCTTTAATGTTCTACTGGTTGTCTTTCATGTTTTACTGGTTGTTTTTCATCTACTAGTTGTTCTATTTCATTTTCTTCTAGCTGTATTTCATCTTTTACTGGTTGTATTTCATGTTCTAATAGTTGTCTTTCATGTTCTAATGGTTATCTTTCATCTACTAGTGGTTGTATTTCACCTTCTTCTAGTTGACTATGATATTGTACTGGTTGTATTTCATGTTCTTCTAGTTTTCTTTCATGTTCTACTTGTTATCTTTCATCTTCTTGCAGTTGTCTTGCATCTTCTTGTTGTTGTTTTTCATCTTCTATTGGTTGTACTTCAACTTCTTCTAGTTGTCTTTCATATTGGACTAGTTGTCTTTCATCTTCTACTAGTTGTTTTTTATCTTTTTTTTGTTGTATTTCATTTTCTACTTGTTATTTTTCATCTTCTTCTAGTTGTTTTACATATTGTATTGGTTATCTTTCATGTTCTTATAGTTGTAT
Source organism: Carex myosuroides (assembly GCA_028015225.1). Taxonomy (NCBI): domain Eukaryota; kingdom Viridiplantae; phylum Streptophyta; class Magnoliopsida; order Poales; family Cyperaceae; genus Carex; species Carex myosuroides. The sequence goes on from CM051476.1 coordinate 585,668, forward strand.
TTCATGTTCTACTGGTCAATTTTCATCTATTTAGTGGTTGTATTTCATCTTCTTCTAGTTGTCTATGATCTTTTACTGATTGTCTTTCATATTCTTTTTGTTGTCATTCATGTTCAACTAATTGTCTTTCATCTTCTTGTAGTTGTCTTTCATTTTCTTCTAGTTGTTTTTCATATTCTACTGGTTGTCTTTCATCTTTTTCTAGTTGTCTTTCATCTTCTACTGGTTGTCTTTCATCTTCTACTGGTTGTATTTCATTTTCTTTTAGTTGTATTTCATCTTCTTGTTTTTGTATTTTATTTTCTTCTAGTTTTCTTTCATGCTCTACTTGTTGTCATTCATCTTTATCCATTTGTCTTTCATCTTGTACTGTTTGTCTTCCATGTTCTACTGGCTTTCCTTCATGTTCAACTGATTGTCTTTCATCTACTACTGATTGTATTTCATCTCTACTAGTTTTTTTTTTCATTTTCTTCTAGTAGTATTTCATCTTCTATTCTTTTTTTTCATCTTCTTCTAGTTTTCTTTCATCTTATAATGTTGTATTTCATGTTTTACTGGTTGTGTTTCATCTACTAGTGGTCGTATTTCACCTTCTTCTTGTTGTGTTTTGTCTTCTTTCAGTTTTCTATAATTTGTACTGGTTGTCTTTCATGTTCTTATAGTTGTCTTTCATCTTCTTGTAGTTGTCTTTCATATCCTTCTAGTTGTTTTTCATCTTCTATTGGTTATCTTTCATCTTCTTCTAGTTGTTTTTCATCTTCTTTTAGTTGTTTGTCATATTCTACTGGTTGTCTTTCATCTTTACTAGTTGTCTTTCATGTTCTAGTGGTTGTCTTTCATGTTCTACTGCTTGTCTTCCATCTTCTTCTTGTTGTTTGTCATCTTCTACTGGTTGTCTTTCATCTTCTTTTAGTTGTTTTTAATCTTCTACTGGTTGTCTTTTAATCTTCTACTAGTGGTCTTTCATGTTCTCCTGGTTTTTTTTCATCTACTAGTTGTTGTATTTCATTTTCTTCTAGTTGTATTTGACCATATACTGGTTGTCTTTCATGTTCTACTGGTTGTCTGACATCTTGTACTTATTGTGTTTCATATTCAATTGGTTGTCTTTCATCTAATACTGATTGTATTTTATCTTATTCTAGTTGTTTTTTATCTTGGACTGATTGTCTTTCATGTTCTACTTGTTCTCTTCTATCTACTAATGATTGTATTTCATCTTCTTCTAATTGTAAATAATCTTGTACGGGTTGTCTTTTAAGTTCTATAGGTTGTCTTTCATCTTCTTCTAGTTGTCTGTCATCTTCTAGTAGTTATTTTTCATCTTCTTCTTGTTCTCTTTTATCTTCAATTGGTTGTCTTTCTCATTCTATTTGTTGTCTTTCATCTTATACTGGTTGTCTTTCATCTACTATTGATTGTATTTCACCTTCTATTAGTTGTATTCCAGCTTCTTCTATTTGTAATTCATCATGTACTTGTTCTCTTTCATGTTATACTGATTGTCTTTCATCCTCTTGTAGTTGTTTGTCATCTTCTACAAGTCGTTTTTCATATTCTTCTATTTATTTTTCATCTTTTACTGGTTATTTTTTATTTATAATGGTTGTATTTCATGTTCTACTGCTTATCTTTCATCTACTACCGGTTGTCTTTCATCTTTTTTCTTATTGTTTTTCATCTTTTACTTGTTGTTTTTCATCTTCTTCTGGTTGTCTTTAATGTTATAATAGTTGTATTTCATGTTCTACTGGTTGTCTTTCATCTTCTAGTGGTTGTATTTCATTTCATTCTAGTTGTATTTAGTGTTCTTGTAGTTATATTTCATCTTGTACTAGTTATTTTTTTTCATTTTTTTCTAGTTGTATTTCATCTTCTACTTGTTGTTTTCCATCTTTTTCTAGTTGTCTTTCATTTTGTACTTTTGTCTTTTGTGTTCTTCTACTGGTTGTCTTCATCTTCGAATAGTTGTTTTTCATCTTGTATTGGTTATGTTTCATCTTTTTCTAGTTGTTTTCCATATTCTACTTATTGTTTTTCATTTTCTTCGAGTTGTATTTCTTTTTTTTCTAGTTGTTTTTAATTTTGTACTGGTTATCTTTCATGTTCTACTGGTTGCTTTAATATTCTTCTAGTTGTCTTTCATCTTCTACTAATTGTTTTTAATGTTCTACTAGTTGTTTTTCATCTTCTTCTTGATGTTGTCATCTTCTACTTGTTGTTTTTCGTCGTTCTTCTAATTGTTTTTCATCTTGTATTGGTTTTCTTTCATGTTCTAATAGTTTTCTTTCATGTTCTACTAGTTGTGTTTCATCTACGAGTAGTTGTATTTCATATTCTTCTAGTTGTATTTCATATTCTTCTAGTTGTCTATGATTTTGTATTGGTTGTCTTTCATGTTCTTCTAGTTGTCTTCCATCTTCTACTAGTTTTCTTTCATCTTTTTCTAGTTGTCTTTCATCTTCTTCTAGTTGTTTTTCATCTTGTATTGGTTATCTTTCTTGTTCTACTGGATTGGCTTTCAACTACTACTGGTTGTATTATATCATCTTCTAGTTGTCTTTAATGTTCTACTGGTTGTCTTTCATTGTCTATTAGTTGTCTTTCATATTCTTCTCGTTGTCTTTCATCTTTTACTAATTGTTTTTCATCTTCTACTAGTTGTTTTTCATTTTCTTCTGGTTGTCTTTCATTTCAACTGATTATTATTCATCTTCTTCTTCTTCTTTTCATTCATGTTCTATTTATTGTCTTTCATCTTGTACTGGTTGTCTTTCATATTTTGATGGTTGTCTTTCATGTTCTACTGGTTGTCTTTCATCTACTACTGGTTATATTTTATTTTGTTCTTGTTGTATTTCACCATCCTCTAGTTGTCTTTCATCTTCAACTAGGGGCGGATGATAGTTCAAGCTGGGGGGGTGCTAAGCCACCCCAAGTTTTCAAAATTTTATTATCAAGTATCTAAAATTCTTCCTAATTTGTCTCTTTTATATGTATTAGCACCCCCAATAATACTAATAAATTTAAAGGGCTTGAACGTAAATTTTAAAAATCAAAGTCACAGCAGACTGGGCTTCATATTTTATTTGGACGTTTCAATTTCTGTGTTTGTGCAGTGAACAAAAGAAAACGGATCCTTCCAATTTGAAAAGGTCATACCTATATAGAAAAAAAAATGCCCGATTCTATATATTGAATTTTTGTACCCATCTGGAACTGCCATGATCCTATATAGAAAACGGATCCTATATAGAAAAAATAATGCTCGATCCTATATAGAAAACGGATCCTTCCATTGAATTTTTGTACCCATCTTAATAAATAGTAAATAAATTCAAAAAAATGTAAAATTTGATCTGCAAATACATTTTAATATATCCATCATGTTGAACGGTTTAGATCGACTGTTTGGACTTTGAAAATGTAATGTGTAATCCGGTGTCACAAAAAAAAGTGTAAAGTGGATAACTCCTCGTGTTATATTGTGTTATGTATTTTTTTTATTAAAAAAATAAAGATATTGTTTAGCACCCCCCCTATACTCAAATTCGGGTTCCGCCCCTGTCTTCAACTAGTTGTCTTTCATCTTTTTCTAGTTGTTTTTTATCTTTTTAAAGTTGTCTTTCATCTTCTTCTAGTTGTTTTTCATCTTATACTGGTTGTCTTTCTTGTTCTCTGGTTGTCTTTCCTGTTCTACTGGATTGTCTTTCATCTACTACTGATTGTATTTTATCCTCTTCTAGTTGTCTTTAATGTTCTACTGGTTGTCTTTCATGGTTTATTGGTTGTCTTTCATATTCTTCTTGTTGTTTTTCATCTTTTACTAATTATTTTCATCTTCTATTAGTTGTTTTTCATCTTCTTCTGGTTGTCTTTCATCTTCAACTGATTATTATTCATCTTCTTCTTGTATTTTTTCATGCTCTACTTGTTGTCTTTCCATCTTCATCTATTTGTTTTTTATCTTGTACTAGTTTTTTTTTTATATTTTGATGGTTGTCTTTCATGTTCTACTAGTTGTCTTTTGTCTACTACTGGTTATATTTTATTTTGTTCTTGTTGTTTTTCATCTTCAACTGGTTTGTCTATGATCTTGTGCTGGTTGTCTTCTATATTCTTCTAGTTGTCTTTTATGTTATACTAGTTGTCTTTCAACTTTTCTAGTTGTTTTTTATATTCTACTAATTATATTTCATCTTATTTGGTTTTCGAAATTTATATTATTAATATAAAATTGGTGGCAACTTGTAAGACATTGCGACACTACAATCTAAACCGAAAATGGCCGTGTTGTTTCTCATCAAACAAATAGATTTTGATTATATTTTTGTTACTTGCATTTATATCAACTGTTACTATTGTTTTAGTTCCCTATATCCTAAGTTCTGACTGAGGCCGTTCCAATCAAAATATTTTTAACAACATTAGTTTTCTCCTTGATTGAAATTGCTGTGCCCCTTTTCCTCCTTTTTTTTAATAATGTATACCTTCTTCCTAGACTGTGCTACAGATATTATTTTTTATTTTTATTTTTGCACCTTCCAAAGTAAAACGGAGAGAAAGTGAAACAACCGATTGGAACCGCTCAACATGTCATATATATATAGAGCTGGGCTATGGTGAGCTGTGAAGTAAGATGTCATTTTTACTTCACGCTCATATTTTTATTTTGAAAATTCAAACAACCGATCCGAACCGCTCAACATGTTCTAAATATTGAAATGTGCTTGGAGACTAAATTTTACATTTTTTGGAATTTTTTTACTATTTATTAAGCCACTTTGAAAATCGCTGATCTGGTGATCCAGAAATTTTTAATGTTTTTTACTGTTCACAGTGGATCAGCAATTTCAAATTGACTTTATAAATAGTAAAAAAATTCCAAAAAATGTAAAATTTAGTCTCTAAGCACATTTCAATATAGAGAACATGTTGAGCGGTTCAGAACGGTTGTTTGGATTTTCAAAATGAAAATATGACGTGAAGTAAAACGTTTACTTCACAACTGGTGGTCCAGAAATTTTTAATGTTTTTTACTGTTCACAGTAGATCAGCAATTTCAAATTGGCTTTATAAATAGTAAAAAAATTCCAAAAAATGTAAAATTTAGTCTCCAAGCACATTTCAATATAGAGAACATGTTGAGCGGTTCAGAACAATTATTTGGATTTTCAAAATGAAAATATGGCGTAAAGTAAAACGACGTTTTACTTCACAACTCACACCCGTATATATTCCTTGTTCCTCCCTTCTTCACTTTTATCTCCCCATAATCAACCTATCATGTATAAAACTCTATGCTACCCCAGTCCTCCCCATGCCCATCACACCCGTATCAGGTACAAATGCTAGAACCTAAAAGCATGTTCGAAATGACCAACACAAAACAGTATATGAGTAGAGATTGAAACACCTAAATGGTGGTTGCAACTTCGATAAATGTTTATAAACTCAAGGCCCTGTCGAAAATTCTATTTTTCATTTTATTTTACAAGTTTAGTTTGTTAATGTTTAATCTATAGCTATGAGAAGAAGCCCAGAAATTTACAATATTACCTACAATAACAATACTGCTACATCGGAGTATCAGAAGTTCATCCATTTGCTTATAATTTATAGACTCAACAACAACAAAGCATGTACATTCTATTATTGGTACATAACCATAAAACAGTTAGTACCATCCAGCACATTCTACATTGTACTGGTAGATAACCATAACTGATCAACTTTTTTTGTAAGCAGATGTCAAGCCGCAAACACATTACAAAAACACCAAGTTGCTACGACAACATAGTAATTGATGGCCCAGATAGAGATCACTTATAAAAAGATAGGTTAGAGACAAGCAGTTTATGAAAGGATACTGGCCAGAATCCATTTATCTATTGGGTTGAGGCCTAGTTCACCCAACCACCCAAAAAAGAAGAAAAAAAGAACTGTACGGAAACATTACAAAACAAGCTCATTCAATCACAAAAAGGTAAAAAACCAGAGAAAATAGCAAAGGAGCAATCCAAACAAACTCCAGAACCTTAACCTTTGAAAACGAGGGGCTTGTTGACCCAGCGGATGCAGCACCCGCGGGCTTGGAGGGTTTGAAGCAGCTCAGGCGATAGCACATCTTGCAACCCACTAAGTAGCTTGACCTTCTTGAGCTTCCCACATGCAGATCTAAGTGCAAGTTCAAATCCTTCAATCGAGACCCATGACAAGTGCACCATTTTCACGTCCTGAAGGCACCTCAGCGACCCCACGAGGTGGCATAAACCCAATCCCGTGACCGTGCAATATGATATAGTCAGCTGCATAAACAAGTTTTTGGATGTTAAAGAAAATAATGTTAAACTTTCATGATCATTTCCAAGGTTTACACTTTAGACTACTTTGTTACATTTCAATACCATTATGCACCACCTGATACTCCTTTTTAAGTATCAGCTGAGATCAATTAAGGAACATGCTCAGTTCATGCACAAAGAAACAGTCAAATAAACCAAAACAGTACACAAAACCAGTACTTCACTGTAAGATTAGATGCAATACCCTCTACCCAAACCAATCACAGTCATTTCATTTTCCGAAATTACCTGTCTAAGATTTTCAGTGTATCTCACAAGGGCCCACATGCCAGCATCATCAACCGAATAGCACCGCTTTAGGTCCAACTGAGTGAGGCTTCGACAGCCCATGGCCATGGCAGTGATGCCAGAGCTCGTAATTCGTACTATGCCTCTTAACTCGAGGTCTGACAGCTCTTCCAATAACCGTAGATGAGCCAGCCCAGTGTCCGAGATCTGGTTGCAATAGCATAGGTTTAACTTTTTCATCCTTTTGCATCCATTGGATATGGAAGCTAGTCCATCATCTGTAACAGCAGTGCACCTGTTTCAAGAAAGATAAGCAACATGCTGAGATATACAAATAGATGTTTAACCAGTACATGTGGTTCCCGTATCTAATATTACTTTTTTGTTGTTTTTTAAAATGTAAAAGAATACTATTTTTGTTGTTTTTTATTATGTAAAAGAATACTATTTTTGTTGTTTTTATCATGTTTTATCTAGTACCCGATTAGCTATTTTCTTGACCTACCCTAATGGACTTCCCGGATCCGCCCACCCCTGAGTATAAGTATGACCATCCATTTTCCTTCTTTATTTCTTGTTTCTCTTAACCCTTTTGGCCTTTAGCAGCACAACTGCAAATTAAATTAAGCTGACTGACTGCTATTAGACTAATTTTACTTGAGGTTGGTTTTAGAACTAAGGTTAATTGGCCCGAATTGGATGAAATTATATTTAAAAAATGTACATATTGGGGGTTAAATTTTGATAAATTGGGTCTTCATTGCACAATTCAATCTAATTTAAGCAGTGTTTTGCAACTGTCTAATTAGTATATGCACCAAGTGAAATTGAAATGTTTAGAGAATAACTAATTGCTACTGGGTGAAACTTGACTAACCGATAGAGATCAAGCTCTAAAAGCTTTGTACAGTTAGTTCCAATAGAAGCAAGGCCTATGTCAGACACTCCAGAGCAAAGGCCTAATTTCAAAATGAGAAGCTCTGAGCATCTTGACAAGCACTTCAGTGCTGCGAATTGAGAATAAAAAAAACGGAATCAAGTGAAATATATACAGTAAGCAGCATGTATATCATCAAATGTACAATAAACCGAGACATGTTAGATCCAAAAGAAGGTGAACATAAAAGAGTTCACAATAACTGAAACTATCAAAATAAGACTGCCTGTTCTACCCAACACGGAACAAAAATTCTGCTTTGTTTCTTTTGTGTGTGCTTCCATGCGTGTTGGGTTGGTTCCTTCTCTATGTACTAAATAATGTTTGTCCATCTGTCTGTGGCAATCAGGAAGTGACTAAAGCAAGGAAATAAATGAATACAAAGTTATATCCAGTATTGCTACCATACCACTGTCATTAACATTGCAATCAGTGAGATCAATCTCCTTCAGATCAGCACAAGAAGTGGTAACCTGGTCAAGACCTTTCTCTGAAATCAAGACACATGACTCAAACCGAAGGGATTTGACACCCCTGCAGCTGGCCGCAATAGAAAATAGAGACTCGTCAGTGAGCAAATGGCAGCATGTCAGGTCGATTGTCGATAGATCACTACATCCTTCCACGAGTCGTGAGATGCCTTCATCAGTAACACCATTGCATTTACTAAGCCCGATTTCCAATAGATTTCTACAATTTAATCCTACTGTCTCAAGAGCTGAGACAGGGAGTTCCAATCCATCGAGTTTCAGTATGTTCAAGGTTTCTCCAAGCATGCACAACTTAGAAACAAAGGTTGAGGTTAACACCTAAAAACAAGAGGAAGATGAGATTCTAGAGAAGTAGAAATTACAATGAAATTAATGATAATAGGTAATTGAATAGCTCACATATCAGGTCAACTCGAAACCCATTTTATATCAATAAAACCAAGGATTCTGATTTCAGCTGCTAAGCCCTATTTTAACTAAGTACAATCTCATTGCTATTGTATGGTACTGCTTAAGAATCAATTGGACTCACCAATTGCATGAACTAAGCCTTAAATATTTGAACCAGAAAAAGGAGTAAAAGCTCACAGTTAGAATAAATAAATAATTACAAGAACAGCTTTATACATAAATTGGTTGACCATTAAGATTTACTATAACACTCGAGACCTAAAACTGAAAACCAATTGAGCTGATCCACTGATCAAAGAACTATTTTGTGATAGATTCCTATGTAATAATCCATCAACAAGAAATATGAAGTAAAGAGAAATGAATAATAACTCTTGACTCACAGGGCTGCAATTGCCAGCATTGATCTTATGGAGATGTTGATGCCCTACGGCTAGTGTTGTCAGCCCTGCAGAAGTCACATTTACACATCTTGACACATCAATAATCTGCCATTAAAAGAAAAACAGACAGGTTGCTTCAGCACAGATACAAAGCTAGAAATCAAGGGTTGAGCAAACTGTGATGGATGCTCTAATTAAGGATTATCATACAAAGCACAAATGGTAACTGCACATACTTCTGCTTTGTGATTAGTTATACTGGTATCTGTAGGGTTTACAAAATGGGTACATAAAGGACACAAACCTTTGTACTTGCTTCTAAAACTTTAGTGTTTTCTTTATGTGAATTTGTGTTTGGAAATTGGAGTCACAATCTTATGCATGTATTCAGTTTTGCTTATTCTTCATCAATGAAATCCAAATCCCAATATAGGCCCTTGCTGGTGTAACTAGCAGAAGTTAAAACCACTATAGTAGCAACAAAAAACATCAATGGACATCTGGCTAATGGCAATGAACTGATCAAGATAGAACAAATTTTGATTCCTCATAAGCCTTGAGTGCTCTTTGGCCAGAAGTTGATAGTTAGTTTTTCAATGAAGTACCAAGTCATTCAAAATAGGGACAATCACAGAGGTTTACCATTTTAAAATGCCAAAGGCAAAAAGACAACGATCAATAGATTTCAACATTGGTTCATTTTGGAGGACTGGAATGCCAACTACAAAGTTCCAATGCAATCCATTCACCTCATGGAGTCAATCAAAACTTAGGAAAAGAGAGAAAATGATGATGATAAGAAGAATCACCTGAAGTGAGTTATTTCTATTGCTGAGGAAGTACAAGCCTTCGTCATCTACATACTGGCATCCAACCAGTGCCAAATTTTCAAGCTTTGCTAGAGAGGCTATTGATCTTAGAGATTCATTTCCAACCTGGTAAGTAAAGGACAAAAGTGAGATCCCTTTTTTCTTCTAAAGTTTTGACATGCATATTTCCGTATGGTCCTGAGGCCAAAAGACTTTCATTACATCACAATTCATAACAATATAGTACCCAGCTTATAAAACAATACTTGAGGGGAGAGGCTAGATTTGAACATATGAAGGGTTGTAAAAACAAACTAGGGTAATATTATACAATTTTTTTTATTTTTCTTTTGTGTTTTGCTGGATAGATATCGTGCTGCTCTCTGATTTTCATTTACACTTTTCTTCACCAGACTTTAACTGAAAATTATAAGAATCTCCCTACTCGCACGTCATCTCGTAAATACTGATAAAACCAGTTAACAGACTTCATAAAATGTTAAGACATGCCAAAACCTTAAAAAAAGAAGTTTACCCATGGAAAAAGAGCAACACAGGACGGTTCATTAATGCACAATTTAACAGTATACCTTGAGGTAGGATATATCAAGCTCTCTCAGTTCGAGGCACTTTTTGGCAAGCAAATCAATGCCAATGTCACTTATCTCACGGCACCACTTGATCCCAAGCTTTTCCAAGCCACTACAACCAACTGCCACTTTGGCTAATCCAACATCAGTCACTTGCAGACACTTATCAATCTTCAGTTCCTTCAACCCACTTGCTTTTGCAACTGCTGCAGCCTCCCTGTCACCAAACCCAGTACAGTACGAAATGTCGATTGCCTCGATCTTTGGACATACTGACACCAATACTTCCTGGGAAATGATGGACCAATTTAGGACACAGAAATGATAAAGGACAAGCAATTGAACACACAAAAGATAATCACTTTCAACTTGCATCTTTCTAGTGCATTTGCACAAAAAATAACTAGCTCTTTTTCATATTGGCAGCTAAGATCAATTTGTTTCCAAATATTTGCAGTGTCATCCATGACACAGCCATTTCCTCATTGTGAGGACATGTAACAAGGTGTAATCCTCTCTTCCTAAGCCAGATTAAGCCTTTACCAAAATAAGAGGTTGAGGTGATGGTTCCAAGTCCATATAAACTAGAGCAAATTGTCCAAATAGATTTGTTAGAAAGTCAGAGATAACTTGGCCATTTTTCTGGTTTGTTAATCAAGGGCTGACCAGTTGGGAATTTTTCCAAATCACTTGATTGGTGATGCTAGCTAGACAATTGAGCAATGCTGTGAGTTATTCCAGATACACTACAATACTGGATCCAACATGCAAACCTAACTGTTATAGATAAAGGATTATCATTACCAGACCACGCCAAGTCACACCACTGGCACGGGAAAGAGATACCGATCGCAAGTTATTCGGGCTGGGGATTGAGACAGAGAGCGCAGCATCATCAAGTGAGGGACAACTGGACAGATCCAGCGACAGCAATGATGTGGCATACCGGCGGAGCAGAAGAGGCAGGGGTCCAAGGCGCAGTGGCCTTATGGCTTTCCGGTGCATGCGCTCCGCTTGCAGGAAGACTCGGCTGACCAGCCTGCAGGACTTTAAATCCTTGGAGTCATGCAACCGGTCCAACACTTGGGCCAGCAGATCAGAGGACAGGACCACTGTTATATTGCACATCTCAGCAATGCTGTATTCTGTACTGATGTATATTATGAACTGGGAAGAAAATTGTTCAAGACAAAGGGAAAGACGGCGGCGGTTGTAAGCCTTTGTGACGGTTTTAGTACGGAAGATCCTGATTGGACCGAAGGAAGTAATGGACAGTTATGATCGAAAGTTCGTCGGAGGAGGAAAAAATAGTAGATCACGCCTGCTGAAAATTGAAGCATTTTGGGGTCGTCGGCATTTCAGATGGACGGCCAGAGATTAAACCTCGATGTACGGACGGTGGAGATTTGTAACGGCTCGAGTACGCACGACCGGAAGAGCGAAGTGGAGGAGAATAGAATCCTTTTGGTGGGGAGTTATTGGAGAGTTTAAGCTCGCTTTGATAGCGTACGGACGCTGATCTGGCAGTCGGGAACTGTTGGTTCAGTTCTTATTCAGGTAGGGATGAAAAGGAAGAAAAGAGGGAGGTGCAGGGGAAGGCGAAGGGGGAGGTCGGATCTGGTGTTCCTCCGGATCAACTCTTCTCCCCTATTTGGCCGCATCTTTATTGGCCAATTTTTTTCTTTTCGTCGCTTGAGCACGGGACACGATAACCAGTTGCTCAGGCTAATAGGAAAAAAGAGACGGCAGGAGAAAGAGTGAAGAGAAAGGGCCGGTCGGGAAATGGCCTTCACTAGGTGAGAATTCGTATCCTCTGCATTAACTCAAATTTTGAGTTAAGATCTGAACCGTCCTATTGAGATCCGCACTAATATGGAAGTGCACGTGCGTTATAGGAGTGGACAGGATTGGTCCGAATTCTGATCGACGGTTCATAAATTAACTCAAACGGTGCGTTAATGCAGAGGATACGTATTCGGTGAGGTGAAGTAGCAACTGCTCTCATTTAAATTACGAAATTGCCCTTGAAGCGAATGTCGAAAACGGGGAAAGCGAGAGATTTCTTTTCGGGGGTATTTTCGGAAGCAGGAGGAATCATGCGGGGATAGCGTACCTTTTCCAGTACATAGTTTGGTTTCAGGCAACTGGCGATGCCGTACCTCGGTTGCTGGCTGCTTCCGTTAGCAATATTCTAGAATATTACATAGGAGATTTTTTTCTCTTCTATCCAACGGTTTGTTTTATTACACACTAACTTGAATTTTTGGCTTCTATTCCATAGTTCTATTTAAAAGTATTAAATGCATGGCCGCAACTTGAATCTAAGTCTTCGCATTAACCGATTGAAATTCTAACTGCTAGACTACAAAACAAATATGATAATTTTTGAGAAGTGCTGAATTATATAAAAATTATAAAAATTAAATTAAATTTCAATATACACGATTAAAATTTTGAAATCATGGAAGTGGCTAAGCACTCCTGGACTATATGTAGATCTGCCCCTGCGGCAAAACAATCAACCTTTGATCAGTCATTTCATCTTGTTTATATTAATTAGAATAAATTTTGTTGGAAATCACTAAATTTTGTCTCTATGTAGTCATTGAATCTATTCCAATAAAGTCACCCTATTACTTTTTTTGTCTAAAAATGCTAACAAAATATAAAATGACATCGAGATGGATGAGCATTCGAGAGAATCGGTCCCCTAAGGCCTTCGTTTGATTCATTAAAGAATCTAGTGATGAAGAAATGGATTTGTTCACCCTGTCTTGGCGTCTTTGGACTCTATCTATTATAGCCTCGAAGTTTTCCGTGGGAGGAAACTGAAAATCTCGCTGCCTTGGTGGTTGATCAATGAACGGAAGAAGGTAGTGGTCCTTCCTTGTCGCCACATTTAGCCACCGATAATCAATGCACATTCGCCACCCTGTAACGACTTTTGTTTGGAGCATTTCGTCGTTATCTCCTTTCATAACTGTGGTGCCTCCCTTCTTCGGAACGACCTGGACGGGACTAACCCAGTTGCTATCATAGATGAGGTAAATGATGCATGCATCTAACAACTTCAGGACTTCTTTCTTGACCACTTCCTTCAAGTTCGGATTAAGTCTTCTTTGCAGTTCTCGTGAAGATTTGTGATCTTCCTCGAGCAGAATTCGGTGCATGCAAATGGTAGGACTGAGGCCTTTGATGTCATCGATCGTGTAGCCAATGGCTTTCTTGTGTTTCCTGCGTGTATTGACGAGTTTGCTGATTTGGGTCTTGTCAAGCTGAGAGCCAACAATCACCGAATAGGTTCGGTTTGGGCCTAGAAATTCATACTGTAGGTTGGGTAGAAGAGGTTTAAGTTCGAGCTGTGGAGGAGAGGTTGCCTTTTCCTTTTTCTTCTCTTCGCTACTAACCATATTGGGGAATACGGGTTGTAGGATTTTAGACGCGGGAAATTCTCATCCTTTTTCTGTGACAGTAGTGCAACTTGCGCATGTTTCATTATAAACCTCGTCAGGTTTAGTGGTGATATTCTGCTCAGGTTGTACTTCGTCATCTTCCCTTCCAAGAAGGCTATCCAGATCCTCTATACCCATGAATTCTCCCAATTCATCAAATGGATATTCTTCCTCTTCAAATTCATCAGTAATGCCCAAATTGAAGACACGATCAATGTCAGAAGGGTATTTTAAAGCTCTGTTTATGTCATAAGTAACCTTGTCCTTTCCGACATTTAGTGAAATTTTCCCATTCTTGACATCGATCATTGCCCCACATGTGGCGAGGAATGGCCTTCCAAGGATGATTGAAATGTGTTCATCTTCTTCCATGTCAATTACAACAAAATCTCCAGGTATCCAAAAGTCTCCAACTTTGATTGATACATCTAGCAATACTCCTTCAGGATATCGGATTGACCGATCAGCCAGTTGCAATGTCATTCGAGTTGGCGATAGGTCTCCACAATCCAATTTATCAAATACCGCATTTGGCATCAAACTTACACTTGCCCCTAGATCACATAAAGCTTTCTTAAAATCTGTTGTGCCAATTGTACATGGTATCGAGAAGCTTCCCGGATCTTTCAACTTTGTCGGTAATTTGCTTTGCACGAGCGCACTACATTCCAGAATGAGCGGAATTGTTGAGAGTTCTTGGAGTCTACTGCAGTTTGAAAGAATCTCCTTCAGAAATTTAGCATACGAGGGTATGCTTGCAATTGCCTCAGTGAAGGGGATTGTGACTTGTAGTTGCTTGAGTGTCTCCATGAATCTCGCAAATTGTGGCTCCATCTTATGCTTGGCCGGCCTTGGAGGGAATGGCAGAGGTGGCTTGTAGGGTGGTGGTGCAATATATTCAGGTTCGGGTTGTCGCTCGTCTCCACCTACGGTGTCATTCTGCTCATCAATAGGGTCTGCCTGTGTTTCATATACAGGCGGCTCCGGTGGTTGCGGCTCGTATTCTTCAGAATGCGATGGCTCTGCATGCGTCTCTTCGGAAGTTGGATCGGGCATGGGAGGTCCCTGATAAGCTGTACCGCTCCTTAATGTTATGATTTTGCAAGTCTCTCTCGGATTTTCTTTAGGTTGGCCTAGAAATTTGCCTTTTCCACGTGCGATGCTCGAGAGTTCTTTTGCCATCTTAGAGACATTGTCTTCTAAGTCTTTGTTGTGGTTTGTTAAGGATTCGATCTTTTGTGCGATTTCGGCGTTAGCCTTATCTTGCTTCTCTAGGAATCTCTCCATTAATTATGTGATGTCAGGTTGCTGTGGTTGGTGGTACTGCCTTGGTTGGTAATTCGGTTGGGGGTTGTTGTATCTTGGTTAATAATTGGGTTATGGTTGATAGTTCTGTTGAGGTGCAGCAGGTCTTTGATTGTTTGCGTATGAGAGATTTGGATGGTTTCGGTTGTTCGGATGGTATGTATTGTAGGTGGGCTGAGGTCGAAAACTATTGTCGATGGCGTTTGCTTGCTCTATTTCTTCCTCAGTTACCGTCACATTCATGCATTCGGTCATCTCATGCGCTCCTCCACAATAGCCACATGCTGTTGCGGCATTGACTGCTGCCTCGCTGCTTGGTTTGCTTGTTGAGTGCCATTTGCAAAGCATCTATCTTTGAGTTCAACATGGATATATGATAGGTGTATTTTATATACACCGTCGATCTAGTTTTTATCATAAAATAACACCAAATATCTTGTATTTTGGATATAAAGCGAATATAATACACCAAGAATCAAGTTACTGCGTTCGCTCGATGTTTCAATGCAGGAAACAATGCAAAATGAAGAAAAACTGCCCAGTGCGGACGCATTCTCCACCAGTGCGGACGCACTAGGTACTTAGCCGATTTTCCAGCAGCGCAGACCTCACAGACGAAAAGTCCGAGCGTAATGCGGACGCACTCACCTTCAGTGCGGACGCATTCACTACTTAGCCGATTTTTGCGACTTTCAGAATCTTCCATAAAAACAGAAGTTCAAGTCCAGTGCGGACGCACTCACAGCCAGTGCGGACGCACTCAGTACTTAGACTATTTTTGAAATCTTCGGATTCTTTGGAAAACAGAAAACAACATGCCAGTGCGGACGCACTAAGATCCAGTGCGGACGCACTCATGAAATTTTGCAGAAAATCCAGAAAAGGAAACTTGGAACCAAAGGAGATTTGGAGCCAGTGCGACCCCGACCACACGCACTCATCTCCAGTGCGGACGCACTGGACTCGCAGACAGCCAGAAATTCGCATTTTCAAGAGCTTTTCTATTTTTGGCCAACAAGGAACACGTTTTAGAAGGCCAAAAATAGCCATGGCAGTCTGAGGAGTGCACCCACTAACCCCACTACTATCCTCTAAATTGGGCAAGGCCTTTTGCTATAAAAGGAGAAGAATTTCATCTCTCTAAGGATCCATTATTATATCCATTTTCCACATATTGAGAGAGAGAGATCCTGCAGAAATTCTCGAAGCTTTTCAAGGAAGAGGAAGAAGAAGATTCAAGCAAGGAGTCGGCAAGATCGAGGTTTTAGATCTAAGAAAGGGTGTAATCATTTCTTTTCATTTCCTTTTATTCTTTGCCAAACTTTGCGATGTTTCCCTCCAAGAGGGAGTAGTTCTCTCTCTAGGGGTTTAGGTCAATATGCATGAACTTGTTTAATTCTATTTTATTCGATTATTTGCTTTTATTATGATTGTTTTATCGGATTTGATTGTTAATTTCTGTGATTTAAATAATTTGTGTCAAATACATAATTAGTACTTGAATTGTAGCATCTCGTTTTGGTTTCAAAAGAACCAAAATTGACTAGGATCAATAGGATAGTACCAAATTATGAATGCAAATACCTTAGGTTTAGATTAAGATTCTAACCAATTTAATCTAAGCCGGAACTATAGAAATTAAGGTTAGGGATTTGGTGAAGAACCTAACCGTGAAGTCAAACCCTAATTAGGGCATCTCAAATCAAGTCGGATATTGGTATCATGGACTTAATTGTGAAATACCAATATTTGAGGAGAGGAGAGACTAACAAGAGCTTATGGTCTAGGTAGTTAGGATGAAGGACTTAAACGTGAAATCCGAATTACTTAGACACGTTATTAATTCATGAAAGTGACCCTTAATGACATATTAGGTTAGAAACCTCATCAAATCGAACATGAATTTAAGCAAATATCGAATAAATAGAGTTAACAAGGGATTGTAAACCAAAGACCCCTAGATTCTCTTAACCTTGAAAACAAACCGACTTGTCTTTCTTTTAATTTACATTGTTTAAAAACTCCTTTCTTCGGGTATTGAACCCAACCTTAGGATTTTTAGTACAAACCCCCCCAAATTTACTTTATTGCACTTTACTTTCTTTCTCTTCTGAAATTTATCATCTTAAGTTGAAAATTAAGTATTTATCTCACTCCTTGTGGTTCGATACCCGATAATATACTACACGGTAGGATTGTATACTTGCAATCTAAATCGAAAGTGTATTTGAGGATAAAGCTTTTTATATATACCCTTTGGACGTAACAAGTTTTTGGCGCCGTTGCCGGGGAGTATAGTTTAAATACTGAGTTTTTACTTTAGCGATTTATTTCAGATTTTCTTTTACTTTTTGGAAACTAATCTAAGTTCTTTTTCAGCAGTCCATGAGCGCTGGAAACACTCCTTTTCCGACGATTTTCGACGACGAAGAAGAACATCTAAGCATGGAACCACCAATCATAAATCCAGTCATCAACGAGGACGGCCAATATGTCCATGAAGGGCAGGGAAGCAATCCGAGCCGCGTACGAGGAATGACCCCACCTCGTAACGGGAACAACAACAACAATGGCCGAAACAATCAACACGGCCACCGCTTCGGCTTCATTCCTCATGGCCAAGAGCCACGAGACATTAAGCCCTCTCTCATCCATCTACTTGGCCAAAGTCAATTCGGGGGAGCTCTCAACGAAGATCCACACGCCCACTTGGCAGTTTTCGAAGAACACTGCGGCACTTTTGCCCGAGAAGGAGACGAGCTAGACAACCTCAAACTCAAATGCTTCCACTTGTACCTCCGAGACAACGCAAGAACGTGGCTAAGAACCGTCAACCGGGACAACATCAACACATGGGACGACATGGAGAGGCTATTTTTAGGAAAATATTTTCCTCCATCCAAGACCCAACATTTCCGGACGAAGATCACAACGTTCAAGCAAGCCGAGGGGGAGTCTCTAACCGAGGCATGGGACCGATGGGCGGAGCTCCAACGCTTGTGCCCTAACCATGGCCTTGACATGTGGTTGCTCTTTCAATTTTTCTATGGAGGTTGTACAATAGCCACTAAAACTCACTTAAATTCTGCTGCAGGTGGAAACATGTCCAAAATGGATCCCGAGCAAGCCATGCTAATGATTGAAGATATGGCGATCAACCAAAGGGAGTGGACAGCCGAGAGAGGTGGACGAGTCTCCAACACCCCGGGAATCATGAAAGTCGATGAAGTCACCGCCTTGAGAGCGCAAATGGAGGCCTTGCAACATCAAATGGCACAAATTCAAAACATAAAAGCCGTGACAAAGAAGGCTCCATGTGGCATATGTGGAGAGGCGACTCATATCACCGCCAATTGCCAAGTCCTTTTGGAAGGAGAAGATGTGGAACAAGTGAACGCCATGTTCTATAATCAAGGTGATAAGAGGAACGACCCGATCTACAATAAGGTTAGGCAAAATGATAATTTCAATTCCAATTCTTACAACCCTAACACAAGGTGGAACCATCCGAACTTCAAATGGAGGACCGAGAATGATAACTCCAACCAATACCGATCCAACCAAAACTCTTACCAAGGTACCTCCCAACTCTCCAAGTTGGAAAAGATGATGGAAGAATACATCGATTATCAAAGGAACACCAACATCGACTTCAACAAAAAGTTTGAGTTCTTATAAACGAAGACAAAGATGCTAGAGACACAAATAGCACAACAAGCTTCTTCATCCTCTCGCCAACAAGGCACACTTCCGGGCAAACCGGACATCAACCCTAGGGAGCAAGCAAAAGCTATAACTTTGAGGAGCGGCACGGGATACGAAGGCCCCAAGATGCCCACCATTGAAGAGCAGCAACCACCACCTAAGGAGACACAACCTCCAGCTTCTCTCAATGCGGATACACCGGCGGCATCAAAAGAATCTCAAGAACCGGGTAATTCTATCCCGGCCAAGGTAAAACCGACTGAAACTCCTAAGTATATCCCACCACATAGGTTTATACCATTTCCTCAAAGGTTAGTAAAGCACAAACTTGACCAACAATATGCCAAATTCGTAGAACACCTCAAGAAATTGAACATTACCATCCATTTTACCAAAGCAATTACTCACATGCCTTCTTACGCAAAATTTTTAAAAGACATTCTATCAAACAAAAGATCGATTGAGGAAGTAGGCACGGTATCCCTTAATGAGGAGTGTAGCGCTCTTCTCTTAAACAAGCTACCTCCGAAATTAAAGGACCCCGGGAGTTTTGCAATTCCATGTACAATAGGTAATACCAAATTCGAGAGGTGCCTATGTGATTTAGGTGCAAGTGTGAGCCTTATGCCAAAGACCGTCTATCAAAGGCTCAATCTCGTTGACTTGAAACCCACAAGAATGTCATTACAACTAGCCGATAAGACGGTACGCTATCCCGAGGGAATTGCGGAAGACGTGATAGTTATGATAGGTAAGTTCTTTGTCCCGGTAGATTTTGTGGTGGTTGAAATGGAGGAGGATACTCATACTCCTCTCCTATTGGGACGGGACTTCCTAACCACGGCCGATGCAAACATTAATGTCAAAGAAGGAAAAATATCATTTGACATTGGAGGCGAGAAGGTAAATTTTCACATGTTTAATGCCATTAAATTCCCTTCAAATGATAATGATTCTATTTGTAGATTGGACGTTTTAGATTCAATTTTAGCTACTCATGAGGAGGAAGAAATGGTGAATGCACAACTCGACCAAGATCTGGAAGAAACCGGCCCCGAAAACGACACAATTGGTGAAAATGACCCTCAGTGCGTCCGCACTACCGCCCAGTGCGTCCGCACTCAGCATGAGGGAACTGAAGATTCAACCACCCGAGCGCAATACGTCCGCACTGAATTCTCAGTGCGGATGCCCCACTCGCACTCACCTGTTGAGCCACAGTTTGGAGCCGATGAGGAAAAAGTCCGAGAGGAATGCGTCCGCACTGACCCTCAATGCGTCCGCACTCAGCACATTTCCAACCAGGATGTATTGCAGATTTCAGAAAATCTACCCCAGTGCGTCCGCACAGACCACCAGTGCGTCCGCACTCATGCCGAAATAGCTCAAATTGAAGGAATTTCGCCCAACTCGGCACCACCGAAGGTCGAACTCAAGCCTCTGCCACCTACCCTTCGCTATGAATACCTGGGAGAGGGCGAGACATATCCGGTGATTGTCAACTCCGAGCTCAACAAAGAACAAACCGAGAAGCTTTTACACGAGCTAAGGCTTAATCGGAAAGCGATCGGCTACACAATCGACGACCTAACCGGAATTAGCCCATCCCTTTGCATGCATAGAATCCTAATGGAGGACGACCACAAACCCACCATTGAAGCTCAAGGAAGGCTCAATCCGAATCTAAAATAAGTGGTGAAGAAGGAAATCCTCAAGCTACTTGATGCCGGCATCATCTATCCAATCTCTGATTCTAAATGGGTAAGTCCGGTCCATGTAGTACCAAAGAAGGGAGGCACAACCGTGGTGAAGGGCGAAGGCGACAAAATGATATCCACAAGTGTGATCACCGGATGGAGGATGTGCATCGATTATCGCAAACTTAACAATGGAACAAGGAAGGATCACTTCCCTCTACCATTCGTGGATCAAATGCTAGAAAGGCTAGCTAATCACTCCCATTTTTGCTACCTTGATGGGTATAGCGGATTCTTTCAAATCCCTATTCACCCCGATGACCAAGAAAAAACGACCTTTACATGCCCTTATGGTACGTTCGCGTACCGTAGGATGCCGTTTGGTCTATGCAATGCCCCGGCCACATTTCAAAGAGCCATGATGGCTATTTTCTCCGATTTATTAGAAAATTCCGTGGAAGTTTTCATGGATGACTTTTCAGTTTTTGGTACTTCTTTTGATGATTGCTTAACTAATTTGATTAAAGTTTTAGAAAGATGTGAGCAGGTCAATTTGGTACTAAACTGGGAGAAGTGCCACTTTATGGTGCAGACGGGGGTGGTTCTAGGCCACGTGGTGTCATCCGAAGGCTTGGAAGTCGACAAAGCAAAGGTGGAGGTGATAGAGAAGTTGCCATACCCGACTTGTGTGAAGGATGTGCGGAGTTTTTTAGGCCATGCGGGGTTCTATCGACGGTTTATTAAGGATTTTTCAAAGATTTGCAAACCTCTTACAAATATAACTATGAAAGATGCAGAATTTAATTTTGATAAACCTTGCATTAATGCTTTTGACAGGATAAAGAAGGCGCTAATCTCAGCCCCCATTCTTCGCCCACCGAATTGGGATGCGCATTTGAGATTATGTGTGATGCAAGCGACTACGCCGTCGGAGCCGTACTAGGACAAAGGATCGACAACAAGCCACATGTGATCTATTATGTAAGCAAAGTCCTAGACGAGGCACAAATGAACTATACAACCACGGAAAAGGAGTTCTTAGCTGTCATATTTGCTATCAACAAGTTCCGGTCCTACTTGGTGGGATCCAAGGTGGTTGTATACTCCGATCATGCGGCTATCCGATATCTTCTCAACAAGAAAGATGCCAAACCACGTCTAATTCGGTGGATCCTCTTACTACAAGAATTTGACTTGGAAATCAAGGACAAGAAGGGAACCGAAAATTCAGTGGCGGATCATTTGTCTCGCATTACCAATGAATCAAAAGATAACGACATGCCGATTGATGACTCATTCGTAGACGAACAACTTTATGCAGTCAACAAACACGAGGCGCCATGGTATGCGGATTTGGTCAATTACCTTACATGTGGTATACTACCTCCCGATCTAACTTACCAACAACGGAAAAAATTCTTTTCTGATGCGAAAAAATATTTTTGGGATGAACCGTTATTGTTTAAGTTGGGGGTAGATGGGATCCATAGACGATGTGTACCCCAAGAAGAAACCGAACAAATCCTTAGATGTTGCCATTCATCCGCCTATGGAGGACACGCTTCCACCAACAAAACTGCCGCCAAAGTTCTTCAAGCTGGGTTCTTTTGGCCCACGCTCTTCCAAGACGCAAGGGAATATGTGCTTAGGTGCGACAAATGTCAAAGGACCGGGAACATATCTAGAAGACATGAAATGCCCCTAAACGGAATACTAGAAGTTGAATTATTTGATGTTTGGGGTATCGACTTTATGGGTCCCTTTCCGAGTTCTTGCAACAACAAATACATACTTGTGGCAGTCGATTACGTGTCAAAATGGGTTGAAGCCATAGCTACACCAACAGCCGATTCCGCCGTGGTAAGAAAACTTTTTAAGCAAATTATATTTCCTAGGTTCGGAGTACCCCGAGTGGTGATAAGTGATGGCGGATCTCATTTCATCAATCGCCAATTTGACGCCCTACTACTCAAGTATGGAGTCAAGCACAAGGTGGCCACACCATATCATCCACAAACGAGCGGCCAAGTCGAGGTGTCAAACCGTGAGATAAAGAGCATCCTCCAAAAGGTGGTGAATATATCAAGGAAGGATTGGTCACTCAAACTAGATGAGTCTCTTTGGGCATACCGGACCGTATTCAAAACACCCATAGGTATGACTCCTTTCAAACTTGTGTATGGAAAAGCATGTCATTTGCCGGTAGAGCTTGAGCATAAGGCTTATTGGGCAATAAAGGCTCTAAACTTCGACATGAGGGCAGCCGGTGAAAAGAGAATCCTCAAGTTACACGAATTGGAGGAATTGCGCCTCAATGCGTATGAAAATGCCAAATTATACAAAGAAAAGACAAAAAGATGGCATGACAAACATATCATGAGGCGAGATTTTAAAGAAGGAGACACGGTTCTATTGTACAACTCAAGACTCCGACTTTTTCCCGGAAAATTGAGATCAAGATGGACCGGGCCATACAAGGTAAGGAAGGTGTTCAATCATGGCGCAATTGAGATTGAGAGTGATAAAAGTGGAGCATTTAAGGTAAATGGACATCGTCTCAAACATTTTAATTATGCAAGTCCCATAGGCGAGAAGGAAAGTTTTCGCCTAGATGATCCACATTCTCAATAGTGAGCACGAATCATGTCGAGCTCACGACGTAAAATTGAGCGCTTCTTGGGAGGCAACCCAAGTTTTTACTTTTCTTTCTTTCTACTTTTATTTTTACTTTCTCAAAAATTTACATTTTTAATGACTCAGCCATTTTTTTAGGTCGAAAATTCATGCAAATAACCTGAGTGCGTCCGCACTAATCATCAGTGCGTCCGCACCACCTACTTAGAAAATTTTTCAGACAGGTTTTATCATAAAAATTGGCCAGACCGAGCGTAATGCATCCGCATTGACCTTCAGTGCGTCTGCAACGACAGAAACTACAGGTCTGCGCAGTCTAAACAAGACCAGTGCGTCCGCACTGAGGTTCAGTGCGTCCGCACCCGAGGTACGCTAAATTTAATTTTCAATTTTTTCGGAATATCGGAAAATTCGAATTTTTTTTAGCGAGTGCGGATGACCACCCGCATTGAGGCTCAATGCGTCCGCACTCGGCTTCTTCTCCTTCTTAAACCGACCCTCTATTCATTTTTCTTCGCGCCTTTTCGATTTTAAAGCCAAAATCTTCGATTTTTCTCTCCCAAAACCCGAAAACCTCATTTTTCTTTCAAAATCTCCCTCTCCTCTCTCCTCTCTCTTCTCTACCCCTTCTCTCTTCTTTTCTCCCTCTTTCCCTCTTCAAAAACCGAAAACCCACTTTTCTCAAGTTTTTCAAACGCCGTTTTGCTAAAACTCGGATTTCTTCGCATTTTTTCGAAATTTTCGCGATCTACAACAAGGTTTGATCTCTCCTTACTCTAATTTTGTCAATTACTACTTAGATCTGTAAAAATGGTACCAAAATCGGAAAAATCGACCAAAAATGGTGAAATCGGTTCAAATTCTTACCCCAGTGCGGATGCCACCACCCGCACTGCTAGACAGTGCGTCCGCACTAAGCTTGGGGGAAAACCTAACCAGCCCAAATTTTCAGTTTTTTTGGTTAAGTCCTCAGTGCGACCAGACCAGTCGCACTGAGAGCCAGTGCGTCCGCACTACTCTCGGACTTTTCCGAAACAGCCCCGAAATGTCCAAAAATTTGGTTAAGTACCCACTGCGTCCGCACGGACCGCCAGTGCGTCCGCATTGCGACCAGGAAAAGCCTCATTTTTTTGGTTAAGTACTCAGTGCGGCCAGGACCACCCGCACTGAGAGTCAGTTCGTCCGCACTAGGCTCGGGAAAAATCAGAAATGGCCCTGAATTGAACCAAAATTGAACTGTTTGTACACAGTGCGTCCGCACTGACCACCAGTGCGTCCGCATTCAGCCCAAATTATATCAAAAATTTCGAAATTTTAATTCTTTCAAGTTTTTTTTTAGAATGCCGAAGAAATCAGGTGCCAAGAAACCAAGGTTTGAGAAAGGACAGGGCAGTCGCCAACCACCTCCTTACCCACCCGCCTTGCCACTCAACGAAGGTCAAGAATTGAGGCGTAACCTTCTACAGTCCCGTCGGACTCCTCGAGTCGGTGCAAATGCTCACCGAGCGGCTTGGCTTGTGGGAGTTTCTATGTGAAGAGGTTAACACTTATGACATGAGCGAGATTCGACCGGGGTTCGACCGGGGTTCACGAACGCTGACATTCAACCTTGGAGGCTTCTCACATATGTTGCACACCACCGAACTCATGGCCGCACTCGATCTATCCACCGTCAATGTCAGCGAGATGCGCACCATTCTCGACTTCTACCATGACATGAGCGAGGCTCAGTTCCGCGTCTTAACATGCCAAGACGGGATCCTCGGCCAGCAGAGGGTCAAGAATGTTCTCCATCCGGCCCTCCGATATCTCCAGCGGGTACTTTCTCACACTCTCTTTGCCCGAGGGGAGAGCACATCGGTCTTCAACCTCAGCGATATGGTATATGTTTGCAGCATGCTTCGGCGCAACAATGGCGAGATGGCGTACATGCCGCACATTGGGTACAACTTGGCCAAACACATGCAAAATGTGTCGCACAACATGCGATCGGGTGGAATGATTCGAATTGGCGGTATCGTCACAAAGATTTCCCGGCACTTGCTAATACCGACCGGTGAAGATGTGGTACCCGGTTACACGCTAGTGGACCTCGATGATCTATTTCGGGCGAGGCTCATCCGTTGGGACGACATTGAAGAGGCTTGGATCAACTTGGGCCCAAAGGACAACATCCGACACCGGTTGCCTCTACAAACTCAAATCGATCCCTTGGATACCGACACTTGGAAAATTGTAGACGAGCCACTCGAGCCACCGCTACCACCGCCGCCGCAACCACAACAACAACCACAGCAAGCCGCACCCGATGCCGCTCAAGCACAAGGCATGCCGACCAACCAGCAAATCTGGGACTTCATGCAAACAATGAACACCTCCATCAATAACTTGAGCATCAACATTGGTAGTCGCATGGATCGCATGGATGGCCGTATGGATGTCTTTGACCGCCGCTTTGATGAGGTCGAGGCCGAGGCCGCCCGAGCGACCTACTACTCCCACCGAGGTTGTATGCACTCAAACCCGCATTTTGAGGATGATCCGCCGACACCACCGTATCAAAGACGGGCCGCTCAAAGGAGAGAGTACGAGATGGCACAGGAGCGTGAGGCGGCGAGACTAGCACAAGAGGCCGGCAACAATGAAGAAGAGGAGAATGAGGCCGAAGACACGGATCATGACGAGGATTGATCCCGCGCAATATACCACCATATTACGCCAGTAAAGTAGTTCATGTTTCTTCTCTCTTTTTAGTTTATTTTTAGCACTCAGGACACTGCTTTATTTAAGCTTGGGGGATGGGAAGAAATTGTATCTGCATGCATATTTATTATTCAGTTTTTCGAAACTTTTTAGGATTTATAACCTTGTTTTTTACTTGACCATGAATAGGATTTGTGATTTTGAACTTAATTGCTTGCGATTACGAATTTGTCAAGACGTTTTACGAGGTTATGAAAAATAGAGTCTTGCATAATTGGACTTAATTGTCTAAAAATGCATAAAGTATAAAATCATGTTTAAAAGTTTTGTAAAAAATTGGCAAAAATAAAAATTTTGATAAACTTGAGTGATTGACAAAAATTAAAAGTATTCTTGCACGATTTTTCAAATTTTCGGTAAAATCCTGAAAATAAATTTGAAATGACGACATAGTTCGGCGAAAAACTTTGTGGGAATAAAGGTATTTGAAAATGAGAAATTAGAAATTCAAATTTATTAGAGAAGCCATTTAGATTTGGAAATTTTAAATTAGGAAAAATTAGGATATCCGTGAGTATGAACGAATACTTAGGATGTGTGTATTCATGATATGTGCATATATGTTGAGAAATTGGGTAAAATTGAAAATTTCTTAGAAAATAAAAATGAGATTCCAATGACCTATGATACGGCTTCATGACGTACTTATGGTTATGAGTCCTTAGCACTCTTGCTCCGCTAGTCTCCCGATAAAATTGACATTCGTGTTAGTGGAAGGGTTAGACCAAGAGCATGCAAAGCACCCTTGAATTAGAACGGTTGGGTACGGTTAACTACTTGTAACTAACCGGTGCTTAAATGAGGATGGGGAAAATAGTGCTAAAATCGTGAAAAAAAAAATGTTCAAAGTGAGAAAATCAAAAGCAACAAAACAAAAGGAATATGCATGTATCAACACACAAAGTCTGTAGTTATTCTTACCCAAGTTTGATTCAAGCTTGGGGGTATTTTGAAAATTCTACATTTTAAATGGCATATATTTTAAATTTGGGTATACGAAGTTCACAAATTCAAAGCCTTTAAGGAAATTAAAGTTAGAGTAATCGAATTGTGGGTTGATTCATAATTATTCGAGGGTTGAACTTGGAATTTGGGAAATATGCATGAAGGTTTTTAAATTTTGGCAAGATCATACAAGTTTTTCAAATTTTTGAGAAATATATACTTGATATAGGGTTGAATTATAGATCGAATTATATTTCAAAGTTTAAATGTTGCTTAGGGACAAGCAAAGTTCAAGCTTGGGGGTATTTGATAGGTGTATTTTATATACACCGTCGATCTAGTTTTTATCATAAAATAACACCAAATATCTTGTATTTTGGATATAAAGCGAATATATTACACCAAGAATCAAGTTACTGCGTTCGCTCGATGTTTCAATGCAGGAAACAATGCAAAATGAAGAAAAACTGCCCAGTGCGGACGCATTCTCCACCAGTGCGGACGCACTAGGTACTTAGCCAATTTTCCAGCAGCGCAGACCTCACAGACGAAAAGTCCGAGCGTAATGCGGACGCACTCACCTTCAGTGCGGACGCATTCACTACTTAGCCGATTTTTGCGACTTTCAGAATCTTCCATAAAAACAGAAGTTCAAGTCCAGTGCGGACGCACTCACAGCCAGTGCGGACGCACTCAGTACTTAGACTATTTTTGAAATCTTCGGATTCTTTGGAAAACAGAAAACAACATGCCAGTGCGGACGCACTAAGATCCAGTGCGGACGCACTTATGAAATTTTGCAGAAAATCCAGAAAAGGAAACTTGGAACCAAAGGAGATTTGGAGCCAGTGCGACCCCGACCACACGCACTCATCTCCAGTGTGGACGCACTGGACTCGCAGACAGCCAGAAATTCGCATTTTCAAGAGCTTTTCTATTTTTGGCCAACAAGGAACACGTTTTAGAAGGCCAAAAATAGCCATGGCAGTCTGAGGAGTGCACCCACTAACCCCACTACTATCCTCTAAATTGGGCAAGGCCTTTTGCTATAAAAGGAGAAGAATTTCATCTCTCTAAGGATCCATTATTATATCCATTTTCCACATATTGAGAGAGAGAGATCCTGCAGAAATTCTCGAAGCTTTTCAAGGAAGAGGAAGAAGAAGATTCAAGCAAGGAGTCGGCAAGATCGAGGTTTTAGATCTAAGAAAGGGTGTAATCATTTCTTTTCATTTCCTTTTATTCTTTGCCAAACTTTGCGATGTTTCCCTCCAAGAGGGAGTAGTTCTCTCTCTAGGGGTTTAGGTCAATATGCATGAACTTGTTTAATTCTATTTTATTCGATTATTTGCTTTTATTATGATTGTTTTATCGGATTTGATTGTTAATTTCTGTGATTTAAATAATTTGTGTCAAATACATAATTAGTACTTGAATTGTAGCATCTCGTTTTGGTTTCAAAAGAACCAAAATTGACTAGGATCAATAGGATAGTACCAAATTATGAATGCAAATACCTTAGGTTTAGATTAAGATTCTAACCAATTTAATCTAAGCCGGAACTATAGAAATTAAGGTTAGGGATTTGGTGAAGAACCTAACCGTGAAGTCAAACCCTAATTAGGGCATCTCAAATCAAGTCGGATATTGGTATCATGGACTTAATTGTGAAATACCAATATTTGAGGAGAGGAGAGACTAACAAGAGCTTATGGTCTAGGTAGTTAGGATGAAGGACTTAAACGTGAAATCCGAATTACTTAGACACGTTATTAATTCATGAAAGTGACCCTTAATGACATATTAGGTTAGAAACCTCATCAAATCGAACATGAATTTAAGCAAATATCGAATAAATAGAGTTAACAAGGGATTGTAAACCAAAGACCCCTAGATTCTCTTAACCTTGAAAACAAACCGACTTGTCTTTCTTTTAATTTACATTGTTTAAAAACTCCTTTCTTCGGGTATTGAACCCAACCTTAGGATTTTTAGTACAAACCCCCCCAAATTTACTTTATTGCACTTTACTTTCTTTCTCTTCTGAAATTTATCATCTTAAGTTGAAAATTAAGTATTTATCTTACTCCTTGTGGTTCGATACCCGATAATATACTACACGGTAGGATTGTATACTTGCAATCTAAATCGAAAGTGTATTTGAGGATAAAGCTTTTTATATATACCCTTTGGACGTAACAATATATCATCTACTCGGTGCATGCCAGGTGTTGGAGTTGGCTTCTTTCGCTCAGGGATCCAGTAGTGTTGGTTGATTGCAATATCTTCAATTAGGTTCCTTGTTCATGATTGCTCCCCCTGCGGAAGCATCAATAGACAACCTATCGATAGGATTTAGACCATTATAAAAAGTTTGGACAATCAGCCATCTTTATAGACCATGATGTGGACAACACCTTAACATATCATTATATCTATCCCATGCTTCACACAATGTTTCACCAACCCTTTGTTCAAAATTAGTAATTGCATTTCTAAACCTTGAAGTTTTAGATGGTGAAAAATATTTTGCAATAAACACATTAAACAATTGGTCCCAAGTTTGAATGAAATTGGCCGGTAAGGAAAACAACCATGCTCTTGCTTTATCTTTTAATGAGAATTGAAATAGTCTTAGCCTGATTGCTTCATCGGTAACTCCGTTGATCTTTATCGTCTCGCATATCCTAAGAAAGATTGACAAATGAAGATGTGGATCTTCATTTGGAAATCCTCCAAATTGCTGTTGCGAAACCATATTTATGAGAGCGGGATTGATCTCAAAATTACGGTTCGTAATAGTTGGTGGTTTTATGCTAGAATTAGGATCATCTGCGCGCGGTACGCAATAGTCTCGTAGAAGTTTGGGTCTTGCTGCATTGTGAACTTCATTATCACCATTATTTTCTTGTCTTCCATTGTTGAAAGGTGGAATCGGTTTGTTCGGTGGGATATTCATGTTGATCGAATCTGAGTCTTCTTCGCTTTCAAAATTACTCGAGGAAGGACTATGATTAGTCCTTATCGGTGATTGACAGGTTTAATTTATATATATATTCGGTCTGGTTTTTATCACATAATCGCACCAAATATCATGTATTTTAGTATAATATAGGATTAAATACCCCTAGAATCAAGTTACTGCATTTGTCTGTGTGAAATTCGCAGGAAAACAAGAAAAAGAATCAAGTTACTGCATTTGTCTGTGTGAAATTCACAGGAAAACAAGAAAAAGAAGCTAAGTGCGGACGCACAGCACCAGAGTGCGGCCGCACTCAACACTTAGAAGAAAAACCAAGCTCCAGAGGAAATGTCCGAGAGCAGTGCGGACGCACTAAAAGATGGTGCAGACGCACTTCCTACTTAGCCAATTTTCTAGAAGAAATCCAGCCGCAGAGAAGCAAAGTGCGGACGCACTTGACCAGCACTTGACCCGCACTCCGGACTTAGAAAAATTCAGATTTCTGAGCCAAGGAAGAACAGAAAAGTCCGAGAGGAGTGCGGGCGCACTAGGAAGATGTGCGGACGCACTCAGCACTTGGAGAGCAAACCAAAACAGAAACCAAAACCTGTGCGGACGCACTTGGGCCGCATTCAGCCTAAAAACTGTTATTTCGAAAGATTTTCTATTTTCGGCACTTCAGACCACGACCCAAATATGGGGAATGGAAGGTGGAAATGTGGGGAACACGCTGGGACAGATTTAGAATGATTCCCCACGTCCATATGCTCCAGATCTACTATAAAAAGAGGGAATTTCTTCTCCATGATCATCACCATTCTAAGAGAGAAATTCACGAGATAGAGCATCAACCACAGGAGCAAATCAAGAAGAAGGAAGGCGAATTCTCACAGCAAACACAAGGAAGACTAAGGTTTTTGATTAGAGAAGGGTGTATTCTATTTCTCTAGTTAGTTTCTCTTTGTCTTTACATATTTTGTACTTGAATTCATGATGAATACTTGCATCTCCATGAGAGGTTAGTTTCTCTCTAGGGGTTTAGGTCATGTAGCATGAACTTGTTTAATTTTATTTTACTCGAATTTTAGTTTTTTATGATGATTGTTTGATTTCATGTTAATTTCTGTGATTTATTCTTTATAAATTGTATTAGTACTTGAATCATAATCACCTGGTTAGGGTTTATTGAATTGAAGTAGCTTGAAATCGTGTTGATCGTGTCTTTCCGCTTTAAGTTTATTGAATTCTAGCATTGGTCAAGGTAAGAAAAGTACTAATTGAAATCATAAATACATATCTTAGGATTTGGATTAGAATCGACCGTACTTTGATATCCAACCCGGAACTATAGAAATTAAGGTTAGGGTTTGGTTAAGGACTTAATCGTGAAGTCAAAACCTAATTAGGACACCTTAGAACAAATATCGATATATACTTTGAAGCATGTGACTTAAATATCCCTCTAGGTTAGTGACAGCCCTAGAATTCGAGGAACATTAATCCATCCACCCAAAGTATTTGTATTAATATTTGTTCCAAAGGCTAACATAGGTTAGAAACCTCGTCATAATCAAACATGAATTTAAACAAACTGAGTAGATAGAATTAGCAAGGGATTGTGGACCGAATACCCCTAGACTTCTCCAACTTGATTTTCACCTGACTTTTTATTGCTTTTTACGAACTTTTAATTTACTTTAATTTTCCTTCAAAAATGAAATTACACAAAACCCCCCTTTTTACTTTTATTGTTTAGTTTTAAAAGTAGTTTTCTTTAATTAAAAATTGGTATTTCCCTATCTCCCTGCGGATTGACACCTAAATACTACAATCGATAGGTTGTGCGCTTGCAACTAACCTATTTATTGAGTACGAAGGTTTATAAATATTAAAGGCAAAAAGAGTACGAAATTCCTATATCTAAAATACTCAACAGTGATGTGGAAGCGAATTGTCCTCTCCTACTTGCAATCCTTAGGGATCTCCGTACGGATGATTCGGCCAGCGTGCAGTGTCCTGAAAAGAAAAGAAAATCTGAAAATTAAACTAAAAACTGAAAAGTAAAAAGAAAATAAAAATAAAAACGAAATTGAAAATAAAAGAAAAATAAAAATGCAGAAAAATAAAAAGTCTAGGCGTCTCTAATTAATTGGATTCAATGGTCAAAGCAAGGGCGTCTCGCGAGGCCTTGCACAATGAACCGTTACTCCCCGGCAACGGTGCCAAAAAGCTTGATCACTCAAAAGAGAGCAATATTTCTTTTAATATTTATAAACTCAGAAATGCTATCGGTTCGGACTGCAAGCGCATAATCCTATCGAGTAGTATAATCGAGGTCGATCCACAGGGAATATTAGTTCAGAGTCTTGAGCGATTGAACCACAATCTTTCAAAAGGCTAGACGAAATCTGAAAATTGAGAGTTGTTGTTGTGATCGATGTAAATTAGGAAGCAATTAAAAGTAATTAAAATAAAGATAGAGATGAGAATTCCTAGGGTTTCGGCACACCATTGCTACTCAATCCACTTTGATAATATATTCCTGTTGCGTCTGATTTTCTGTTGTTGTTTTATGAAAGACACCACATAGGTCACTGCGAGCTATGTTACGCAAGAATGACAGATCTTTCATCGAGATTCTACATATGACACTGTGAGTTTCCTTATGCAAATGACTGATCTCTTAAATACACAAGTTACTACACAGATCACTGCGATTTTCCTTACGCAAGTGATGGAACTTGGTTCGCGTTTTGTTGGTCTAGTTTATGGTTTCCCCGCTAAGGTTTTCTTCACATAAACCTAATAGATCTCAACGAGACTAATTCATATAAATAGTTTCTCTTACCAATAAAGCACTGTCACTACCCTAACGGACTAAACTAGATCATTGAAGTTAGATGAAGAGATAGTAAATCACAAAAGCATTTCAATTCAACAACAAGAAATCATAATCAACAGAAAATATATATATCAAAACATCAAGAGTAACAAGGTTTACTGCCTAGCCCTAAGAAGAGGAACTTAGTCGCGGAACGGCATTGTTACAAGCACTACTCTCTTCTCTCTTTAATCAAATCTAACCCTAATTACAAAGATAAGTTATTCTTCTGCCCAGGGGACTTATATAGGAGTGGAGGGACGTTTGGGGATTGAGTAGGGGCTAAGGAACTGATCTGGATACAGCTGTCGGCAGTTATTTCCCAAGGGGTGCCTTCGGTTACGGTCCATATCAGGTGATACGATCCGTATTAGGACCTTGTCGCTGAGGGTTTTAGTGCTTCTCACTCTATCTCCTGATCTGTGCTAGGCTTGGTCCGTATTAGGCAATACGGACCGTAACAGAGACTTCGTCGATAAGCATCGCTGATCCGATTGACCCGATTCTAGCTCTATTTGATGTAAAATAGTCCCAAAACTTGTTTTCTGTAATAAAATATAAAGAAGGGTGACAGTAGCCTTTTTCTCTAATAAATTAAACATAAGTGTGAGAAAATATGCAAAACCTAAGCCAAAACCCTACGTAAATCATCATTATTTTGACTCTGATCAGTTGGCGAACTGGAAATCGGGTGCACGACCAGTGTTACAGTAGCATAATCGGACCATGCATAAATCGAACTTCGAGAATGAATGCGAGACATAGATGTCGATATAAATATGCAAGAACGTCTCCGCCCCAATTATAGTACGTCGGCTCGTCCAAATTCTCAATCAAATTGAGATACCATAGCGGTATCCCGTCCTCGCTACTGTCTGGGAACAAAGTAATCGAGAATAGGTCCAAGAGAAATCCACGGACATACCTAGCAAATTTCGTGAGAATGTGAGTACATTATTGAGAATGTAAAGTACGAATAAGTTGATAAATAGAAAATACTTACCACTTCAGCGTTTGTTCATTAGCGTGAGCTGACAGCTTTTTAAATCACTGACGGAGCTTAGTTTTTAGCATAAATCCAGTCATAAATTTTTTCATTTCCCTCAGACCCCCTTTTTCATAAATAACGATTGTTCATCCTTACGGATCCCTAACAAATAGAAAAGCTGGTCTTGTACATTCGCCCCATCTGTAACCCCATCACTGGAGCCCCGTAATGGACAAACCCCACAAACAGCTCACGTCCTCTAATGTGACTGTAATTTATTTGAATAAAAAATTATAAGCAATTTCTTTATTTGACTTGTCATTAAAATATTAAAAATAACTCTTGTATTTAAATTAGTGTAGTTAATACTTGTCATCTCTCCGAAAGAAAGATGAAAGGTGTGCGTCTCAGGACGCCATTGCTTGACAAGTCCATGTAGGTGCTGCATCGATGGCGATATCAGGCATGACTGCGATCTGGTATAAGCCCAATCGAATCAAATACGGCGCGTATTTCTCGTGGTACTCGCAATGCATCCGATAGTGTTTGACATTTAAAACCTCCGAACTCTACATTAGAATATAAAATAGGAATTATAATATGATTTTATTTCTGACCGAGTTATGAAAAATCAAATAAGTAAATATTTACCTCCTTAGAAGCCTCAAATACGCTATGATGGCTGTGAGGTATCCACAACAACTGGCTAAACACCTCTTGCATTCTTCTCGTCTCTCTCTCTCCTTGATCAGGTACTTCGTCTATCATACTACAAAATTCATCGAAAATATTCATTTCTTAAATTATCATAAACTATTTTAGAATTTCTTAAATTATCCTAAACTATTTTGGAATTTTCTAAATTATTCGGATAATATTCTAAAACCATTTTGTAATTTTCTAAATTATTCTAAACTATTTTGGAATTTTCTAAAATATTCTAAACCATTTTAGAATTTCCTAAATTATTCGAACAATATTCTAAACCATTTTGGAATTTTCTAAATTATTTGAATAATATTCTAAACCAGTTTGGAAGTCTCTAAAATATTCTAAACCATTTTGAAATTTTCTAAAATATTTGAAACCATTTTGGATTTTCCTAAATTATTCGAACAATATTCTAAACTATTTTGGAATTTTGTAAATTATTTCTAAACCATTTTGGATTTTTCTAAAATATTCTAAACCATTTTGGAATTTCCTAAATTATTTGTACAATATTCTAAACCAT
Source organism: Carex myosuroides (assembly GCA_028015225.1). Lineage (NCBI taxonomy): Eukaryota > Viridiplantae > Streptophyta > Magnoliopsida > Poales > Cyperaceae > Carex > Carex myosuroides. The sequence goes on from CM051476.1 coordinate 620,451, forward strand.
TTTGGTAAAATATTCTAAACCATTTGGAATTTTCTAAATTATTCTAAACCATTTTGAAATTTTATAAATTAATTTAAACCATGGAATTTTCTAAAATATTCTAAACCATTTTGAAAATTTCTAAATTATATTGACAATATTCCAAACCATTTTGGAATTTTCTAAATTATTCGGACATTATTCTGAACTATTTTGGAATTTCTAAAATTTTTGGACAATATTCTAAACCATTTTGAAATATCCTAAATTATTTACTATTTTAATTTTTTTCTAAATGAAATAGTAAATAAAAAATTGAAAATACCTGAACCGAAGTGCCGATCGATCAGACAATCAAAGAGACGAGAAGAGAGAAAGGGAGAAAGGGAGAAAGGGAGAGATGAAAAAGGAGGTGTGAGGGAGAGAGGGTTGTGCTGCGGAGTTTAAATAGGTAATCCTCTGAAACCACAGTTTAAATTCCCGGTTCCTAGAACCGCAAATATTTTTCCATGTTCCAGGTTCCAGAACCGCAGATTTAATCTTCGGTTTTCAAAACCGGAAATCTTTTCTGCGGTTTTGGAAAACCTGGAACCGGAAAAAAAAATTGCAGAAAGGTAGCTTGAAACCGGAAATAAATTTTGCGGTTCGATCATTTTTTAAATTTCCAACGCAAAGGGTGTAGTTTTTGAAATTAATTAATAATTTTGGTTATTAATAAAAATTTCGGAAACTTACCTCTTACTTACATTACTTCTATTATATTTCTTGTTTGACAGCTTAGTGTAGAGTAGAATTTACTCATCTTACCCTACAACCAAACATAACCGTTTCAATCAAGATTTTCATAGTCTCGACTTAAATAATTTTTATTAATATTTTAAAAATATATATTCAACTGAATATTTGTTCATCTGCATTCAGAATATTCAAAATATTATCAAATATTTAAAATCAAAATATTATTTTTATTACTACATCAATCTCCAATTCCCGTCCTAATCCCATACCTAGTCTTATTAAAATAAACTCTCCAAAACCATTATGTTTAAAAACTATTTGAGTATTTATTCAATTATTGTTATTTTTTAATATAAAAAGGTCAGATTCCTCAAATCGTCCAAGTACTTGTGTTTTCGAATATGTGACCTCTCGTTACCTTAACCATTAAATTAGTGATTCTCAATTATTTATCCAATCATATATAATTCGATAATCTAACAGTTCATTAGATTCTAACGAGACTCTAAAGTTAGAAAGGAAAAACAAAAAAAGAGCTCGAGGGTCCAAGAAAAAGGTGGTGACCGGTGATATTCATGTTTCTGTGCACCACGCACTACTACAAAAAAAGAGATTATACACGGACAATAAAGAAGGAGCTACACGGATTTCCTACTGTGTTTAAATCGAGGGTGTATGATTAGTTCAATAACTACACACGGACTTTTGCCCGTGTGCAATTTTAAAGATTCTACACGGATAACTTCACAAACAGCCGTGTACAAAGACCAGAATGTGTCGCTCACCATTTTACCGAGCTACACGGATATTACCTAAAAAACCGTGTACGATTCTTTTTGTACACGGACATTTAACTAAAAAACCGTGTAGCTTGACTCTTTCTACACGGACATTTAGTTAAATGTCTGTGTAGCTCTCCTCTTTCTACACGGACATTTAACTAAATGTCCGTGTAGCTCTTTTTTTTTCTACACGGACTTTAGTTAAATGTCCGTGTAGAAAGAACATTTTTTTTTTTTGTATTTTTTGTTTTTCGGCTAGCCTCCAGTTTTGCTAGCTAGTTTTGTTACAGAACTATTCCAGATTTTCCAGATTTTCCAGATTTTCCATATTTTTCAGATTTCATATAACAAGAAATCCATATTTTCCAGATTAGCAATAAATCCATATTTTCCAGATTAGCAAGAAATTAATATTTTTCAGATTAGCCAGAAATTCATATGCAATAAATTATACAATATTCATATACACCAAATTATACAAAATTATGGAAATCCATGTTGAGCATTGCAAAATTCCGTTACAAACCACCTTGCCCACACACACCTGATATCGTCGATCTGCTCCTTGGTGTAATGCGGTTCCTTTGGCAAATTCTACAATTACAATTTGGTATTAGTTAGTAACAAGAAAAGGTAGATGAAATACAGTTGCAAATATCAATTGCTATTAATCGTGCAAAATCAAAACAGTAAATGATGCACGAAAAGACCCTAAAAACTCTGAGATTGTAAAGAAAGTTCGAAAACTCTCTATCCGACGGTCGGATCGGGCTGGAAAGTAATTTAGCTTGGTTTTGGGGCTGTGGAGCTCCTGTCAAAATTTCAGCCCATTCCGACGGACGGATCAAAAGTTATGCCCTTTTTTGTGAAGCATGCGCATGACTTGATTAAACATCATGAGTAAAGCATAGAACAGATCAGTTACAATCATAGGAAATTAAGATGAAGTACATACCGCTTATTATCTCAGATCTCAGCTGCTGGCCTCGATCAATTCGCAGAAATCTGATAGGAAAAAGCTCAGTTCAGAGAGATGTACTAAAAGACTTGATCAAAACGGCGCTGGAAGGGGAAGACATTAAAACCCTACACTTTTATACAACCCTACACTTTTATACACGGCTATTTAGTTATAAATCCGTGTAGCTCTCCAACTAAACATACACGGCTATTTAGTTATAAATCCGTGTACAATTCTACTATTTCTACACGGATATATTATCAAAAATCCGTGTGTATATTCCTACACGGCTTTGTATTAAAAGTCCGTGTAGCTCTCTCAATTATTTGCACACGGACCTCTTTACACACGGATTTTTGGTTTCTAATAAACCGTGTAGCTCTCTCTAATAATTCTACACTGATTATTAACTAATTATCCGTGTAGAAATCGTGCAGATCTTTTGAACCAGTAAAAAATCATATTTTGTACACTGTTTTTAATATAATTGCCAAATCCGTGTACAATGTGCAGTGTACAAAGCCAGTTTTTGTAGTAGTGACGTTATTTCATATTTGTCACATCCCAAATCAGATATAATCACGTATATTTATTAAGACATATACGCAAACATGCCACGTATATTTATTAAAACATATACGCAAGACAGCGGATCTTTTATATGCATTACCAATAATATCATTACATAATAACCATATTTCAATATCTCTTACAAAATTTATCTGACAGACTACGACAAACTATATTTTAGAAATGCCTCCCGCATCCTGTCAGTTTTAACAACTCAAAACCCCATTTTAATGTGATTATGCTGTCAGTTGTAATCCATAACCATCTCTCTGTATTCGTGTAATAAATCTAAAAATAACCCAAAGGGTTAGGAGTAAGAAATAATAATAATATTATCTCAATGTGCGAATCATGCCACTGGACTTGCAATCAATCCATATTCAGAATTAAATCCTCGAGACTTGACATTATCAGTTCAATTTATATATATATATATATATATAGAGATGGGCTATGGTGCATTGCAATGCATAGGCACCCTTGTGCATTGGACCATAAATCACCGATTCAAAGTCCAAATGACCGATCCAAACCGTTCATCTTGTTCTCCATATTAATATGTACTTGGAGACCAAATTTTACATTTTTTGGAATTTTTTTACTATTTATTAAGCCACTTTGAAAGTTTCTGATCCAACGGTGAACAGTAAAAAACAGTAAAATTTTCTGGACCACCAGATCAGAAACTTTCAAAGTGGCTTAATAAATAGTAAAAAATTTCCAAAAAATGTAAAATTTGGTCTCCAAGCACATATTAATATGGAGAACAAGATGAACGGTTTGGATCGGTCATTTGGACTTTGAATCGGTGATTTATGGGCCAATGCACAAGGGTGCCTATGCATTGCAATGTATAATAGCCCATCTCATATATATATATATATATATATATATATATAGAGAGAGAGAGAGAGAGAGAGAGATGGGCTATGGTGAGTTGTGAAGTAAGAGGTCATTTTTACTTCACGCTCATATTTTCATTTTGAAAATCCAAACAACCGATCCGAACCGCTCAACATGTTCTAAATATTGAAATGTGCTTGGAGACTAAATTTTACATTTTTTTGAATTTTTTTACTATTTATTAAGCCACTTTGAAAATCGTTGATCCGGTTCACATCGATTGTTTGGATTTTCAAAATGAAAATATGGCGTAAAGTAAAACGTTGTTTTACTTCACAACTCACCACAGTCTATCTCTCTCTCTCTCTCTCTATATATATAGATATATATATATATATATATATATATATATATATATATATATGAATACAAAAACTCAATCACAATATTCAATCGGATCTCAACTCACAGAATCTCAAATGAAACTCAAGAGATATATTTGGTTTAAACTCAAATTATCAGGTTTGGTAACAAGGACAAATGATCCACCAACTTATCACACAGGTGGCCAAGCTAAACCCATACCTGTCGGTACTCGTATAGTACCCTCATCTGTAGTGTTTGGGCTTATACCATTTATTAAAGTCTGATTCATAGTCAGATAATATTTCGTTGCAATAAACTCGGAATCCGTAATTTCCAACACATTAAACAAAATAGTCAACGTCCCGCAATTGACTGGATATGACATCAATAATAAGTTTCTTTATAGTCACCCAAAGTCTTTGTCACAATCAGTCAACGCCCCACAATTGACTGATTTGATCAATCACCACCTAGCATGTGATTGACCATACACCATATGCGCATATTGGTTCAAAGTCAACGCCCAACAATTGACTTTGATGAGTTATTAATCATTACAAATTTATGGTGACTTACGACCGCAGTCCACAATAGGAGAACGCACCAAAACAGTAAACCATTCGGTTTTGGTAAACCATTCGAAATGACAGGTCAACAGTATTACACAAATCCAGTTATAATTTGATTGGACTATGCACATGATGTAATAATTCAAAATATGCAAACAATCAATCATTCAACATGACAACGAAAAACAATTTAATTCTTAAAAATGTAATATCAAATAAGTCCAGTAACTTCGCACCTGATAACGTAAGAAAATAGAGCAATCAATCGTAGAATATAAATTGTTCCGTACAGTTCCGTCAAATCTCGCTTCAAGATATTCATGCCTATGGCAAGATGACATATCTCAATTATTACCTAGTCTCACTAATTAATTTATGTGTGTTTGTTATTCATTGGTAATTAATGATCATGTACTAATTATTTCTTGATGCCTTAATACTTTTTATTTGTTCTTACTCGAGTCGACCAAGGCCCAGTCCATAACTTCTATTTTTCTTTAAATTCATCTATGTTCTAACTAACCATGCATTTGTATCTATTTGTTATACACTTTAGTCATTCTGACAAGCTTTATTTACTAATTCTAGAAATTTTGCAAATTAAAACTTCTACTTCACCCTTCTTTTATAACCAAGTGCCGGGTGGTTTAAGATAGCGTAACCGTACATAGAAGAGACTGGTACCGACTAGTACCAGCGCCAGAACAATCAACATAAACAAATCAACATAGCAAACACAAAAAGATATCAAACCAAAAGGAAAAAGGGTTGCACTACTGGTACAGTGCTAGTTGAGGGCCGGCACTGGGTTTAGGTTCAAACTAACATCCATGTCATAATCATTATAGGTACAACTATAAAAATCAGATTAAATATGGACTTTCTATATCTTCTAAAACTATTGTTTTTCTGTTCTACATAATGCATTAAAACCTTTTTGTTTATTTCACAGCTAAAGCAAGATTTAACTTGCTTAATTTCAGTTTTAATCAAAAATTCTAAATCAAGTTTGAAAGAGGAATAAATAGAGAATAGGAAAGGGGAATACCAAGTCCTGGGTTACAAGCAAATCCAAATCGTAATATGCTGAACAAATTAAAGAAGGAATTATCCTCACATATATGTTATCTTATATATGGAAAGGAACAGAAGGATGAGGGAATTAGCAAATGGTTTGTGAGAGAGAGGGTTTAGCTAGGCGGTTAATAGAGCAAGCAGCTAGCTCTTAACTGAGTGAGCTATGTGTATGGCATGCACGCTGGAGCAAAGAGGCTCTGCCACTTAAAGATAGAGAAAATAAAAGAGGATGAGGAGATACGTAGATAAGGGTGAATTATATATGAGGAGGGTTCAAATGTACCGTAATTTTTGTGCTCCAATATGCTCCACATTCTTTATCTCTATTTTTAAAGTCCGAACAGTCGATCCGAACCGTTCAACATGACTTCATAATAAAATATGCTTGGATATCAAATTTTATATTTGTTAGAATTTTTTTACTATTTTTTTAGATAGGTACAAAATCACTTGCTCCAATATGCTCCACACTCTTTATCTCCATTTTCAAAGTCCGAACAGTCGATCTGAACCGCCCAACATGATCTTCATAATAAAATATGTTTGGAGACCAAATTTTATATTTTTTAGAATTTTTTTACTATTTTTTTAGATAGGTACAATATCACTTTATCGGATGGTCCAGAATCTCCATAAAAAAGTGATTTTGTACCTATCTAAAAAAATAGTAAAAAAATTCTAAAAAATATAAAATTTGGTATCCAAGCATATTTTATTATGAAGATGAGCGGTTCAGATCGACTGTTCGGACTTTGAAAATAGAGATAAATGATATGGAACATATTGGAGCACATTGGAGCACAAAAATAATGGTGCATTTGAACCCTCCTCTATATATATATATATATATATATATATATATATATAGAGAGAGAGAGAGAGAGAGAGAGAGATAGGCTATGGTGAGTTGTGAAGTAAAACGTCACGCCATATTTTCATTTTGAAAATCCAAACAACCGATCTGAACCGTTCAACTTTTTCTAAATATTGAAATGTGCTTGGAGACTAAATTTTACATTTTTTGGAATTTTTTTACTATTTGTTAAGCCATTTTCAAATCGCTGATCCACTGTGAACAGTAAAAAACAATAAAATTTTCTGGACCACCGGATTAGCGATTTTGAAAGTGGCTTAATAAATAGTAAAAAAATTCCAAAAATGTAAAATTTAGTCTCCAAGCACATTTCAATGTAGAGAACATGTTGAGCGGTTCGGATCGGTTGTTTGGATTTTCAAAATGAAAATATGAGCGTGAAGTAAAAATAACATCTTACTTCACAACTCACCATAGCCCAGCTCTCTCTCTATATATATATATATAGAGAGAGAGCTGGGCTATGGTGAGTTGTGAAGTAAGATGTTATTTTTACTTCACGCTCATATTTTCATTTTGAAAATCCAAACAACCGATCCGAACCGCTCAACATGTTCTCTACATTGAAATGTGCTTGGAGACAAAATTTTACATTTTTTGGAATTTTTTTACTATTTATTAAGCCACTTTCAAAATCGCTGATCCGGTGGTCCAGAAATTTTTACTGTTTTGGATCAGCGATTTCAAAGTGGCTTAATAAATAGTAAACAAATTCCAAAAAATGTAAAATTTAGTCTCCAACCACATTTCAATATAGAGAACATGTTGAGCGGTTCGGAACGGTTGTTTGAATTTTCAAAATGAAAATATGACGTGAAATAAAACGACGTTTTACTTCACAACTCACCATAGTCTATCTCTCTATATATATATTTTATACATAGGTTCCACTAAAAATAAATTGACCAATGTGGTTATCATTCACTCCTGATTTTCCAATACATTAACTCCTGATTTCCCCTGATTGATACATTTCTGAATATTAAAAAAAAATACTTCATAATATTAGTATGCGTATATTAGTTCAATTAAACTGATTTTAAACTGATATAAAATGGTAGTACATTTTAGACTGATATAATTCTCTTGCTGACATGTTTAACAATATTATTATATAATTATGAAATGTTACAATATTCCATTGCAAAAGATGCATAGATTCAAAGGTGAACACTTACCTACCTCAAACTTTTTTTTTTTTTTCAAAATATACTCATTTTTTCATTTTTTTTTTTCAGAAAAATTACGAAAGCATGCTTGTACTTCAAAAAATTATATACTTGTGTCTTATCCTGAAAATTTTGTCTCACTGTATTCTATACTAATTTATAAGTTGAGTAAGCTTTGAAATATTAATCACTAATTGTAATTAAAGACAATCACGCTAAGAAAAAAATAGTAGATAAGTTGAGATTAATAATCTTGTATATCAGCCTTAGTTGATAATCAAAGGAAAGAATCGTAAAGCAAAAGGAATATAAATTGAACCAGCACAATTAAGTCATCTACTTTCATACAATATTTGAAAAGACAGAAGTACTTAAACAAATTTAAAAAGCTGTTATACCTATACGAATAACAATTAATGTTATTCGATATATACAGTGGCATAGTGTATTGACAAAACCCGTCCGGTCCAGGACCGGACCCGTACCGGACCGGACCGTGCTCCAAACCCGGACCGGACCGGACCGTCCCTTTGCTAGGCACGGGTCTAGCAAGGGTTGGGTTCGATTTTTTTTTCCCTAGACCCGTGTTGGACCGGACGTCCCAACCCGTGGAACCGTGTAGGACCGGACCGGACCAAACCCGGACCGAACCATGAAGAACTGGACCCGAACCGGACTAAATCCGTACTAACCCCCCAAACCCGGACCCGGACCGGACCAAACCCCCTTATACCCGGACTGGAACCGAACTAACCCCCTCTAACCCGTACCGGACCCGGACCAAACCCCCCCTACCCGGACCGAAACCGGATTAACCCACTCTAACCCGTACTGGACCCGGACCAAACCCCCCCTATCCGGACCTCACCCGCCCAGACCCGTACCCGGACCCGTCCAAACCCGTTTTTGATTTGGTCCGGTCCATTTTTTTTTCCAGTGAGCAGTCTCAGTTTTTGACCATATTCAAAATTCGATTTAGAGAAAATGGCTACATGAATTTTTGTGTTCTTTATATCAAATTAAAGGTATGGAAGTCTAGTTTCTAGATAACATAATTTCTCTATACAAAAATATTACAGATTTGTACATTTTTAACGATTAATTGACAGAGGTCATACTAGCTCGAAATTCCAGTGAGCAGTCCCAATTTTTGACCAGATTCAAAATTCGATTTAGAGAAAATGGTTATATGAATTTTTTTGTTCTTTATATAAATTTAAAGGTATGGAAGTCTAGTTTCCAGATAATATTTTTTCTCTATACAAAAATATTACATATTTGTACAGTTTTAACGATTAATTGACAGAGGTCAGAATAGCTTGAAAGGAGGTATTAGTCAATTAATAAAAATAAATCTAACATTCAATTTGAATTTAAAAATCCGAATTTAAAAATAAATCTAGCATAAATGAAATCTAACATAAACTAAATTTAACATTCAATTTTTAAATTACTCTACAAATATAACATAAAAATAAATCTAACATAACATATTAAAATCTAACATATCTAACATATTTAAAAAAAATCTAGCATATTTAAAAATAAATCTAACATATAAAAAATAAATCTAACATAATAAAATCAAAATAAATCCAAATTTCAAATTTAAATTACTATAAATCCGAATTAACACAAACGGTTGATCTAACATATTTATGTAATGCATCATGCATGTACCACAAAACAATATGAAAAAAATCAAAAAAATATTTTCTAATTTTTTACAACTTCTATGGCCAAATAATACTTCTAAATGTCAATTTTATATAATTTCATCTCTATTTGTCTCTTAAAATTGAGCCAATAATTTCGGACCGTTCATTTTTACGTTATCAATCAACGGTCGATCTGCAATGAAAATGATTCCAAATTTGTTTTAAAATGATCAAGAGAAAACTCTGAACATATATAGCACAAAATTTCTCGAGTTTGGCTATGTTTAAACTTCAATCCAACGCGAAGTGTTTATAGCCCTTCGATGTTTCAATATTCCGGCAACCGGATGGATGGATAAATGACAATAAAATTACATCAAACTTTGTTACAATAAAATAATTGCAATGTTCTTTAACTTCAAAGGTTCCGATCGACCAACGGGCGATATATTTCCGTTCGTCTTCATGAACTCACAAAACAAGATTTTATGTTTCATGTTCATACATGTAGTTCTACTCTATATATATATATATATATATATATATATATATATATATATATATAGTTGTAATAAATAAGAATAATAAAAAAAATGAAAAGAAATGTTCATATTATAAGTATCGTGACATTTGAGTTGTAATACATCTTTTAGGACAATGATAATAGGCAGCTAAAAGAATCACTGGCTTGCTTGCCAAAGCAACAAGGCACTTTGTTTTTTGTACCAATATAAATTCTAAAATATATACATTACATCAACCCTAGATAAAGTATTCCCATTTATTAAGGGAGGAGCAGAAAATGGATATATTATTCCCATCTAATACTTTAAATTCTAAAATATATACATTATATCAACCCTAGCCGGCCCCTAGGTAAAGAAAGTATCATCATTACATCATCTCTATTCTCTACTAAATACTAATCGTGCAAGCGCGCAGCCTTACTCTGTTAATATCGATCGTTGTTACCCCTTCACTACTTCCCTCTGGGGAAGGGAATCTTAGATGAAGGTGAATCGTCGCCTCACACTTCCCCATCTCTCTCATTTCAAATTCAAACGCTTCAAACGCTGCTCTCTCTTCTCTCACTTCTCCTCTATTGCTGCCTTGATTCAAGACCACCCAATTTGTAACCCCACTCACAAACCTTTACCCTCTATCTCGCCCAATTTAACCCTCCAATCGACAACCCAACTGCATGGCTACTTAGTCAAACTGGGCGTCTCCACTACCCCGCCCCACTGCAACCAGTTCATCTCTCTTTACACCAAGCACCACCTCCCTTCGCATGCCCGCCACCTGTTTGATCAAATTACTGACCCAGATGTGATATCCTTTTCCTCCCTAATCTCATGTTACACACACAACCATCTCCACCGAGATGCATTTCTTGCCTTCCGGTCCATGCGGGCCCATGCTGTCAGCTTCAACCACTTCACACTTCCAACATTAGTCAAATCATGTACTGTCTCTTACAACCTCTTCATGGGAACCCAAATCCATGCCATTGCCATTGTTACAGGGTTAGATCTAGATGTGTACGTGACAAATTCTCTAATCACAATGTATGCTGGCTTTGGGTTGTTGAGTCTTTCAAGGAGGTTATTCGAAGACATGCATGAAAGGAATATTATTTCTTGGAACGGGTTGCTTGCTGGTTATGTTAGCAACGGAAAATTTGAGGAAGCCATAATTTTTTTCAGAGAGATGATAATAGAGGGGCTTAGACCGAATGAACATGGGTTTTCTTGTGTTGTAAATGCATGCACAGAGTCTGGAGATCTTGACTCAGGTCTGGCAATTCACGGATTCCTAATCCAGCTAGGGTACGAGTCCGACCCATTTACTGCCAATTCATTGATCAGCATGTATGCTAAGTTAGGTGATTTGCGTGCTGCTGAAATAATTTTTGAGAAGTCGGCTTTACTGGATATTGTTTCGTGGAATGCAATGATTGACGGGTGTGTGCTTCATGAGCAAAACTCTAGGGCTTTGCAACTATTAAAGAGTATGAGATCATGTGGCATTGTACCAGATTTCTTGACTTTATCTAGTATTCTAAAAGCTTGTGCTGGTTGTAAGGATGTCGATTTGGGCCAGCAAATACATGGTTATTTTATCAAAACAGATCCGGGTCTGGATCTGTATGCTGGTTCTGGGCTAGTTGATTTGTATGCAAAATGTGGGCTCTTTGATGATTCAGTCAAGGCTTTTGATTCAATGAAAGACAAGGATCTGATAACATGGAATGCCCTAATCTTTGGATGCTCACTTAATGAGAAGCATGAGGAGGCATTATCTTACTTCTGTAAATTGAGAGAAGATGGTTGTGATATTAATCGTACGACATTGTCAGCCATTCTCAAAGAGGCAAGAAACAACACCAAAGAGATTCATGCCTTAGCAACGAAATCAGGTTTCTTAACTGATCCACATGTAGTAAATGGTTTGATCAATTCTTATGGAAAGTGCAGTTCCTTAACAGATGCGTGTCAAGTTTTTGATGAGTGCATGATTCATGATGTCATAGCCTTTACTTCTATGATGAGCATTTTATCTCAAGGGGGTCAAGGTGAAGAGGCAATAAAAACATTCACAAATATGCTCAGGAAAAACCTCAAACATGATGCATTTGTTTTAAGCACTCTTTTAGACACCTGCTCAAGTTTATCAGCTTACGAGCAAGGGAGACAAGTACATGCAATTGTAGTCAAGACATGTTTTATGCATGATATATTTGTGGAAAATGCATTACTTGACATGTATGCAAAGTGTGGAAGCATAGAGGAGGCGACTTCGGCCTTTGATTATATACCTGAAAAGGGGGTTGTTTCTTGGTCAGCTATGATAGGTGCCCTTGCACAACATGACCAAGCCAAAGCCGCATTAGATTTGTTTCAGAAAATGGTACACCAAGGTATAATGCCAAATCATGTAACAATGACAAGTGTCCTTTATGCGTGTAGCCATGCAGGGCTCCTAGATGAAGGGAAGAGATATTTTGAATCCATGAGAGAGACATTTGGGATAGAACAAACCCAAGAGCACTATGCTTGTATGGTTGATCTCCTTGGTCGTGCCGGGAAACTAAATGATGCAAAGGAGCTAGTAAATAAAATGCCATTTGAGGCCAATGCAAAGATATGGGGCTCCCTTTTGGGTGCTGCGAGGGCTCATGGGGACCCTGAGGTCGGCGAGCTGGCAGCTCAGCAGTTATTTAATGTAGAGCCCAACAAGTCGGGATCACATGTTCTCTTGGCGAACCTCTATGCTTCGTCAGGCATGTGGGACAGAGTTGCACGTACCAGGCAGTTGATGCAAAAATGGGGGGTTATAAAGGACCGTGCAATGAGTTGGATAGAAGAAAAATGAGGTGCATACATCTATTGTAGGAGATAAAGAGTCATGCAAGGTCAAGAGAGATTTATGCTAAGTTGGATGAATTGGGTAAGGAGATGGCAAAAATGGGATATGTACCTCTGGTGGAGGTGGGGTTGCATGATGTGGGGATGAGAGAGAAAGAGGAGCTTCTCTCTCAGCACAGCAAGAGGCTCGCCGTTGCTTTTGGGCTGATTAGTACCCCCCAATGGATCCCCGATAAGGGTTAAGAAGAATATCAGGGTTTGTAAAGATTGTCAAGTGGCTTTAAATTTATTTCCAAGATTGTTTTAAGAGAGATTGTTGTTCGAGATGTAAGCCGGTTTCATCATTTTAGATATGGGAATTGTTCGTGCAACGATTATTGGTGATGTGGGGTGATTTGTTAATTGCATTTTTTTTTTTTTGCTGGATTGGATAATTAATGGAATAGATTTTGGTTTTCTAATGTAATATAATATAGTAAAATGACATATAATTGATATGAGGAAATAAGGAAGCAAGTAATGCTACAAAAGATAGTGCACGCTGCACGCCTGCACCCCAACTGTTCCTTTAATTTGTCCAAATCAAGTAATGCTACAATTGACTAGAATCAGTTCAGTCTCTCCAATGTTTCTGGCCATTTTACACCCAACAAAAAGGATGCATCTACATCTAAGACTAAACATCTTCTAAACAATAAAACCTAGATACATAACTTACAAGCACAGCAAACAGCAGAAAGCCAAAAAAAAAAAAATTGTGTGCTTCTAAAATCTCAGAGGAAAATAAAAGATAAAATTAAAATAGATATCTTTTAGTAAATTAACTTATCTTCTTCGAGCAGCGGCGCGAATAGCTGCTGCCTTTCTCTGACTTTGGCTGTAGCTCTTCCTTTTACTGCATGAATAATGATATCAGAAGGAACTTTTAAACCAACATGTTTCATCACAGGGACCTATCTGTGCTGTTTTTCATGCAAGGGCGACTAATTACTACAAATTTAAAGATAATTGGCCTAATGTGGGCTCGATTGGGTTATTTGGATGAGCACCACAGGTCAGATACTAGTTTAGTGCCCTTATAATCAGGCCTGCTACACCATAGCAACAAAAAACTCCAGGATTGGAAATAAATATGGCCTTGAGAAGAATAAATACCTAGAGAAATTATGTTGTACATAAGTTCACTGCAGCAGGGCTGGTCAATTCTATGTATGTACATGACCATATATGAACAACTGAGCTAGTTAAAAAGGTAAATTACGTTAAGGACAATTTCCTGTCCAGCCTGCATACACTGGAAACACTAATATATGTACTCCTAAAAATGAGATGTTACATAACCCCAACACCACATTGACATATCCAACCTACCACTACTACATAGCATGAAAATTTATCACCTCTACCATACCTCTTTCATTTGAAAAAGGCCCAACTTACCCTTTCTTTTCTTCAGCTACGAGTGAAGGATAGATAAATTTGAGGTATGGTTTGGCAATTTTTTGAAACTGAGAAAAGATAAATAGAAGGGAAATGTAAAGTGTTTATGCTTTTAGGAGTATCCATGATGTTTTTTAGTTTTTTAGTTTTACAGTGTAAGGTATATGCACTATGCAGAGCTTATGCAAGGGCACCATGAACAGTTTTCTAACCTGACGTAAACAAGCCCAGCTGTAAGCACCATGCCTCCAATGGCCCAAGAGACCCTCTCAAGTCCCCAAAAGGAAGCATTGTGTGCATCAAATGCTGAACCATGTTCAGATGACCTCCACGAATTAGCAATTGAGTCAAGGCTCTCCTTCCCACCATAGCAAAACTGCCCATCCACCTCATCAGATGCTAAACTATCATTTTGCACAGAAAATCCCGTGAGGTAACACAACTCAGTGCCATTAGAAGCCCATTTGCTTAGTTTTCCACATACAATGTCATTTATACCACATGGAGATAAAATCTGCATAGTAAATACATAAACCACGAAATGAAGTTCCACGAAGACTCAATTAAGATCCAATTTTACTAATGAAGGCAAAATTTACCATTAGCTGTGTTGTTCTCTCTCATTTAACCCATTTAAACCTCAGTTTAAGCCAAGAAAAGAGGTTAAAATCATTTGAATTGGTACAAGAACATTCAATCCAAGTCATAATCAACCATTCATATTGGTTTGGGACCATATTGATATGCACTTCAAACTTTGGTGTTTATCCTATTAGTATCCATTGCAGGCACCAATATATAGTATGCGGAAACTAAAGCAGCAAACTTACTCCTATAGTATTGGTAGCTTTTGAACTGCTTTTCTTTCAACTTATCAATTTTTTTAATACTAATATGGAGACGTGTAAGTATCAGACTTGCAAGGACCAGTTCACCCAAAATGGACGTGACTGGTACCAATAGGATGGCGAATGATGTACCTAACTTGACAAACATGAGTCACCAGACAATACCAACAAAGTTTACTAAGATGCGCTGGTACCAGTGCATACTAACTTGCTTGGTAACTCTGTAATTATTATTTTCAGAAACACACAGAAGCTCAAAAACAAGCTCATACAAATGTGTTGAGATATTTGTATGTTTCAGGTTTTCAGGTTTTCAGGTTTTCTAGGGGCCTACGGGTAATATGGAATAATCTAGGGTGTTATTTGTAAGAGTGCGTTGTAAGGCTCTATATAAACTAAGTTATTAATCAATAAAGCTAAGGTTTAAAATCCAATTAAATGAGTACCTGTGTCTTCATATCCAGAGAGAAATATGCGCTAGAACACTCATTGAAAACCTTGTCGCAAAACGACTCACATATCTGTGGCGGACCGGGGTGGGTGCCTACAGTTGGATCGCAAATGGAGCACTCTATTAACTCCCACAAATGGAGGCATCCGCTGCTTCCCTCTCCAGTGGAGGCAAGCTTTCTGACACTTATTGAGGCCGAGTAGGTCTGGGTTATGTCACAACAGGTGTTATGTCTAAAAACCCTACAAAGGGTTAAGTCCCTTGGTCCCTTTGGAGCTTTTCTAGGCTTTTGACCTTCGATTACAAATGGAGGAAACCGGCCTCCTTGAGAAATGCACAGTCCATTATTTTTTCCTCCTATATATAAGCGTAAAAAAGGAGATCCAAATGATAAGTACTTAATTCTATACTTGGGGGCATGTACCGGTACTAGACCTAGATGAAACAGAATTACACACAAAGTCAGCAGTTGGCTTAGGAAATCAGGATTTAGACTTGAGTGTAACAATTAGAGCTTAATACGGCCCCAAGTCTACTATTTGGATCTCAATTATCTAGATACGAAACCGAAATATAAATCCCAGAAGTGCAGATATCTATGGGCCAAACCAATGGGATAGTTTGCACTGCAAATGTAATGGCCAAAGTATAGCACTTTAATAATTCCAACATGTGTATTATACAAGTCCCAACAGTAAAACTAATTTATTCTTAATCCATGAGGTTCCCTCCAAAACAATTTCATTACACTAATTGCGACACATTAATACTCCAGGGTAAGCGAAAAAACACAAAATTGGACATCATAGTTTATTCTAAAGTAAGATCCTTTCTCATTACATGTTCTCTGATTAATCAACGCTATCTAATTGAACATGATGACTTGGCGAGATTCATGTGACACGAGAGGGAGAGGGAGAGAGAGCGAGAGAGATTACCAATGGAGGAAGGGATGAATAGATTGGTGAAGAAAAGAAGAAGAAGCGGAGGCAATAGAGAGAGCGATTCCATCGAGCTGTGTTTGCCTTGGGAGAGAGAGAGACAGGAGAGGTGGTAGGACTAGTCGCTTCTTCACAGGCGTACGGTCCACGGTGCACCGCAGCGAAGTCATTTTGCCAACGAGGCGGCGACTATAGTCTATAGTCTATAGTATACAGACGCCAAGTAATTGGGTCCCACTGATCAGAACCCAACCGGACCCGCTAACTAGCACTTGTGAGTTGTCCAGGTTGAAACAAAACCCGGTCCATTTTCAAGTAACATAACATTAACATCACAACAATTTTTTTTTTATTTTTATTTTCAATTCGCCAGAAAGAAAACAATATTTTAACTTTGATGATCAAATGATGCAACGATCTGCAGCAGCAGAGCAATAATATTAATACATCATCAGTAGCTCAGCAACCAAGTAAGTATTCAGGTCATGGAAGCTGCAGGCTAATAACATTAACATAATCTCCTCTCCTGGCCTATCATGGAGACTCAAAATAATTTTGTTTGGAGTGCAAATATAGGAGACCGGAAAAAGGCAGGTCCAATGCAACTTTGAGCGTCTGGACAAGAAGAGAATGAGAGAGAGCATTAGAAATTAAAAGTTGTTGATTAGAAGCAATTCTAAAGAGATTAGGGTAAACACAGTGCAAGGCACAGTCACCTAACCATCTATCTAACCAAAAAAATGTATCCCTACCATTACCAACAATTATATTGATGCCATCTCATAAATTTGTAAAAAAAGATAAAACTCCAGATCAGAATGAAGAACACCTAGGAATGTGCAAACCAGTCAACCCATATTTAACAGTTAAGATAGTCTTTCATTTACCAGTAAGAGTGGTGTCTTTAAAACGATACCACCACTTAGCTAAAAAGGCAATATTCATGTAATGGAAGTCTAGAACACCTAAACCACCCTTATCTTGGGGCTGAAATGCTGAATTGATCCAAATTTTGATTGGATAGTGGATTTAGACTGAACGATGAGGTAATGCAGGGGATCCGGATTAATGAGTTCGATCAAATCTCCTATACGAATCTCAATGCAAAGGTGGCAATTTTAATTAAAGGATACATTAGAATTTTTTTATAATAATTCTCAAATTAAGCTAAAAATATAAAATTTTAGACGAAAAAAAAAGTTGTAGACGCTTTTCTTCTCACGGATTGATAAGTACGACAATAACAAATTGATGTACATTGTACGAATAATATAAACCAACATCACAGAAGTCCGATCTGAAATTAAAAGTTATTTTTAAACAGTTCATTCCAAATTGTCAAATTAATTCAACAGTCTATAATTCCAACCTATTATATCGAACACCAAGTCGTTAGACATATGATTAGACTGCGCCTTTTTAGTAGACAAGGAATGAGATCAACCGCACAATAAGATATTGGGGCATTTTTTCATGCATAAAATCATTTCATGCAAATAAGTTTTCTCTTACGTTTTGAGAAGATTTTGCTGTGTAAATAAACCGTGATTGTCTGAGAAGTGATCAGTGACAAAATGTAATATACCATACAGTCCAGTAAATCAGGCTCTTACATGTACATGGGTAAACTACCACAATCCTAAACTAGTGACATAATGTAATATATACCATATCAGTTTCTACAAAAAATAATTACATTAGTTGTTGAATAATAAAAGAACAAAAATACAAAGAAAATTCAAGTTTCTTCGTCAGAACTTTCTCAAATCACCAAATTGACTCCATGAAGAATTTCATTTGCACCAAATCCGTTCTTGGGCATAATCTAGAAAACCAAGTTGGTATCTGGCGTTTCATTCGCACCCAATCCAGGATCAGCATTGTCCTTCTCTAGGACCAATTTGGTTTTTTATTTTTCCAGTTCATGAAACAAATTGGTGCAAATTACAGTTCATGGAATAAGTTCTTTATTTTGGAAAGTTCAAGAACCAAAAACTGAATTTTCCAAAACAAACAGAAACGTTACTTCAAAACAGGTTGTTTCCGAGGTTTTCTTGGGGCAGTTACCGGCCTGTTACTGGTACCTGTATCCAACTGTGCACCGACATTGGCACCTCTTCCTCTAGCTTTGCGAGGTCTTGACTCAGTTTTGATTTGCATACTACCATCTTTCCTAGATTCTTTCTTTTGTTTCGGTCCTCTTGTGTTGGTCTGGTTTCGAATTAGATGAGATGCATCTCTTTGTTTCAAGGGCTGATGATTCTTGTCACTAACAGCCACCAAAGACTCCAGAACCTACTAAATGTTAAAGGTTTGACCCTTTGATTACTGTTCTCAACTCAAATATACCGTGTTCCTCTAAGAAATACAATAACCCTTTCAGAGTGTACAGATGTTAGTACTGCAAGGTACTGATTTAAAGTTAGATGACCATTATGCAAATAATCAACTGAACAATAGATCGTAACAATTCAGAAAATTATACAAAATAGGGATTAGCCAGGCACTAACAAAATTTCCAAGCAAAACCAGAGGTAAACATTAGAACTATATATAAGATATGATAGAGGAAAGATGGCAAGTTTATATTTTTATTCACTCGTACTTTCTCAGGTCTGGCAGGTTACTGGAAAGGTGATCAGTATCATGTGAGAGAGTGCCAACTGGACTAGACGGCGGCTTTTAATTTTCCCCGCACTCAGTTTTTTTAGAAATTAAGGTTCTTTTCATTGTGCATGTAATTTATTTAATTTTTTTTTTTCATTTGTCTCTAATTAGTCTTGCAACCTCTTCTTTCATTTAGTAGAGATAGCTAGTAGTTTGCTACCCGTCTTCTAACATTTATAAAAACTAGAAATTAAAATATGTACTTCTTGTCCTTCTATGTTTGCCTCTTGCTCCTCCCTAGAAGTTTGCTCAGCCTCTGCCTCTGGTTTTACTAGGAGAAAGGTATACTGGGCTCTTCTTTGATTAAAATAAAAAGTGAGGCTATGGTAATATGCATATTACGGATCAACCCGTGCCATCCATATCTCTATTTTCAAACTTCAAACAGTTGATCCGAGCCGTAAAACATGATCTTCATATGAAAATATACATGGAGAGCAAATTTTACATTTTTTTTTTATTTTTTTTACTATCTTTTTAGATAGGAAGAAAATCACTGTTCTTGGATGGTCTAGAATTTTCAAATCAAGTGATATTCTACCTATCTAAAAAAGTAGGAAGAAAATTCTAAAAAATGTAAAATTTGGTCTGCAAGTATATTTCCATATGACGATCATGTTGAATGGTTCAGAATCGACTGCTTGAAATTTAAAAATGGAGATATGAGTCCATAGAGCAGGCCACTATGTAATATGTATATTACCGTAGCCTCACTCTTAAAATAAATACGCAATAAATACAACCACACTATTTATACATTCCCCAGAGAGAGAGAGAGAATGAAATGAAAGAGAAACATTACCGGTGATTGGTCATCATCAGAGTCGACCATCTCCTCACGCTCGAACTCGACATGCTCGCTGTCGTCCCCGCCATCATCGGAGTCACTGAGCTCCTCTTGCTCCATCACTATTCCCTGTATTGAGTCCTCATTTATCATAAGAGCCCCACTTTTCTGGTATCCACTGCCATTTTGATGCTCTGCCACTGAGAAAGTAAAATTATAATCTTAGAAATTGAAGAGAGTCAGAATGAACAAGGAAATGGGACACTAGGCCATTTCAGTGCTGTTAATATAATGCATTTTTCTTTTTCTTTTCTTTTTTGATTCAGAGTGCCTTTGAATTTTGTGAAAGTCCCAGCAGTCTAGTGTCTTTGTAATAATTGGAAATTATTATTTGGAGTTTCTAAATCAATACAGCGTAATTTATCTCTACTAATATACAAAGCATGTAGTGACCTTATCTTTAATTTCCTTATTTTTTTTTTGGTGGAGTATTGGAAACTATTATCGCAAATTCTAAATCTATACAGCATAACTATTATCTTTCTTTCTCCATTTTTTGTTTCTTATTTTGTTCCTCAAACAAATTGTTTGACACAAACTATGAATCAAATGGCGCCCACTAGATTTCCATCGCCTTTTGGAGGATGGCACAGTAAGCTACTTCAAACTTAATTAAAAATAACCAAAACAAACTCAAATAGAAAATATCAACAGCAAGAGTACCTTGCTCCACTGTCCTTTGCTCAAGAGAAAATGCATTAGCCACTTCAAGATGTGCGTCCTCATTTGCATCCATACTCTCAATCACTGTATTATTGCTGGGCCCACAAGGAGAAGAATACAGCCGTATATTCAAATCAAGATTATTGTGCACCCTCTGACGCTCCCCACTACAATTCCTCTGACTATCAAGCCCCTCATCAGTACTAATTCTTTGCAAAAGGGGATGAAAAGCAAGAGTTACAGAATCTCCAGGGATCTCTTTACTAAATCCACGAAACCCACTTGAAGAACTATCGTTCATTGGATGGGTCGCAATGGGTCGATATAAGCTTAACTGCTGGTCTGGAGTCATCTGGAATAGCAAAGGATGCATCTGGAAGTCCGCCTCAGTTTGGGAATTGTTATTCTGGGTACTATCTGGGAACAAGTCGAGTTGCTTGGGGAGTTCTACTATGCTTGAACTAGTATCTTTTGTGGCAGGGGTTTGACTTATATTAAATCTAGCTCGAGAAATGATTCGTACTGAAGGGGGGAGGTTAACAGGTGGCAACTCAGGTGCCAATTTAACAAGCCGATAACCCTTCTTTCTTCGATTTGGCAGGGGAAGAAAGGATCTAACTGTAGGAGAGTTATACTTGGATAATCTGGAATTAAGAGGTGCTAATGTTTGGCTAGGATTGTTGGGGTTAGAAATAGAGGGTCCAGTTCCTTGTTGTGGAATACTGCTGTTTGTATCATTCCTTTGCTCAGAGTCCGCCAAAAATGCCTCATGAACATAAGCTTCTTCCTCGTAAGCATTATTATCATTCTCATATTCCCCATTTAAACCTTCATCCATCTCATTTTCCTGAAATATGCATTAGAATATCCAGATCAATTAATTGAGCTTTAGGAAAATAAGATAATCTCTGGTGATTCTCTTTCAAGTAAGGCCATAATTAAAAAAAAAAATTAAAGTAAAGAACCTCTTCTGTATTCAGATCTTTTGAATCAGCCATAAGAGCTCTCTTTCTCCTGCGCTTCGCTTCATACCTTCTCCTTTTCTCCCTAGTAACTTCACTTTTTGCATATGATTTCTGGGTGCCCATTGCAACTCTCCACTGACGAGGCAGTACAGCAGGGTCTCTATGTGGAACCACCAGCTTCCAAACCAATGACCAATCATTTTTATACAACTTGAGGCCCTGAATAAAATAAAATTTCCAGATATTATATTTTGATAACAACTGGTGCTAAAGTACAAATTTAGCAGAAAGCTTACCTCTTGAATTTGCATTATTTCATCTGGTCCTAAAGGAGAGGTTTTCATGTGCCGCACAGCCTACAAAAATTTAGATTTTATTAGTCAAACTTCTTTTTCCTGACAAGACATAAATAAATAAACCAGTGTTCACATTACAAATTACTCCTTTTTTTTTCTTCTCTCTTTGGTTAATGAAGTCATTGTACCTTGATTGGATTATCTGGAGCTTTCGAAGAATTGCGGTTCTTTTGCCTTACAAATATCTACACAAGAAAGAAAAAGAGCAAACAAGACCAACAAAATCACTTAGTAGTAGAAACCTTTTATAAACCAGGTTCTTTAGATAATCTATATTGATGTAATTGATAATTGTAGCATTCTTAACTCGTATGAAACTTGGAAGGACACAGATTTTGAGTCTTTGACAGTAATCTTCTCAACCCATCACGATGAAATACATGTTTCAGATATCTTGCCAAGATAGAAAAGGAGGCATGGAATTTCATATCACTTTTCATGATTACATGGCCATAATTGATCTCTCAAAATTTCTTTTGGGAAAAGATGGTACAAGAGAAAATCACTTATTTTCTAAACACACAAGAGAGAAGTAAACAATAATCACCTGATGCTTAGATTTACATGGAAGATAATGCTTTTGTATTGCCTCCCAATCATTGTTGTAGTCCATCAAACCCATTGCTAACAATCTATATGGAACGGAAAAAAACCATACGTAATTTCAGAATTAAAGATTAGAAAATGAAGTTATAAATTAATTGCTAACCAACCTGTCTTCAGCATCAGTGAAGAGCACACGTTTGGCCACAGCTGAAACAGGGGGTTTATGTGGCAGCATCTCCAAATTAAAAAGTGAATAAAATCGCTTCGCGATTTTGGCAATATCGGCAGGTACCAATGCAACTGTTTGTTTCATTGAGTCTTCCACAAGAGTTGCAGCCAGTGTCTTTTTCGGCTGTTTCTGTCCCCTGTCAGTGTGGGACCCATTATCAGCTGTTTTGCTGCGGCTTGTAGGTAGAGGGAAGAGAGGCTCTCTCTTGGTGTAGCTCTTGTCCGTTGTGCTTTCTAGATGGCTTCGCTTATACCTAACAACACCTGACATGTGATGAATACAATACTGCTCAGAAAATAATGTCCAGATATTATATCTAAGATTACAATGTTGAACCCTAGGTACCAACCACATCACACGTTCACAACATCTTAAAAAATACTTGTTATATGAAAAAATATTTAAGGGACAAGTATACAAAAGAGTACAAAAATAATAGTGGATACTCACTGGCCGTAACATCTTCTAAGTAATCCTTTGCAAGCCTGAGAGGCATAACATCCAAAACAGAATAAATAGGGCCATCAATTATAGGCATCCATGACGCTGATTCGTGTCTCATATTAACACTACCGCTAGTCGATGAGTAGAGATTCTGAGCCGCGAAACATGACCCCGGAAAGGCAACTGTCTTCCCAATCAAGGCTTCCTCACGCTTTACCACCATTTCCTTCAACAAATTCTGTGTCTCAGTTGCGTATTGCTGACGTGCGGGATCCAGAACAGAGACAGAGAACACCTGCACCAGTAGCTGCACATGCTCATGCAGCATCACATAAAGCTGTCCTATCTGCTGTGCCGTAAACCCAAACAACTGACCCGGTACAGTGGGTCCAGAAAGTGTCGTGGCTTGTCCAGGTGGCAAGTAAGGTACAAGAGGTCTTAACAGGGCTGTCTTGGTGAGTAGGTCTGACTGGTGATTGTCTGAATAAGACTCCTTCATCCGCTTCTTCTGACGGGTTTCAGGGCGGCGGTGGGCCCCACCACTCTTATCTCCAGCTTCATTTACTATATTGTCAACAGGCTCGTCGGGGTCACTCTCTAGGGCTTCTTCAATCTCTAGCTCGAAATCGGCATCATTCTCATCCTCATCAGCAACACCCACTTCTTCAGTGTTGTATGGCAGTTCATCTGTCAGCACAGCCGTCAGAAACCTGCAATTGGGTAGCGTCAGAATAAACTAGTACTGGTCGGCACCTCTACTGACCATAACTGCTGCTATACTGAAGTGGTACTCCAATGCTAGTATCATCTACTACTTGTTGATGTTTGTCTGTAGCAATTTTACCAATTCGTGAAGTTTAATGGTATAATTAATCAAGGAGGAGGGTTTAAATTGAATTCTCGTCTTTCATTTTTAGGAAAGAGTAAGATTAGATTATATATATTGTCAAAATAAACAAGATCCTTCATGTTGTGTATACCAGATTTCTAAAACGGAGTGAATTCGGAGCGGATAATGCTACCATATTTGTATCCGCCTTTCAATGAGCGGATACAAATACGAATACGGATAGTAAACGGATATCAAAATTTAAAACCAAATCCGCCTTAAACAGATACGGATACAGAGCGGATAATCCACGATACGGATTCAAATAAAGTAGCGAAGTGTGAGATGTTTCAAACATAAAGTTGCGAAAAGTGAAAAGAAAGGGCAGCAATCCGGACGGTGGAGCATTTTAGTCCCACAGTTGAGATTAGAAGTTAGTTAGAACCTTTATATATGGTTCGGATAGAGACAACTTTAGAAAAAGAAAATGGATCACTATGATATCACCTGCTCCGATGGGCTGTGATCCGTTCCGGATAGATGCGGATATCCGATCCGTTTTTCAATTCTCAACCGTATCCAAATCCATATCCGGGTCTTTCCTCCATGTTTTAAGAATATCCGGATCTGTATCCGGAAAACTATCCGATCCGTTTTCACCCCTACATCTAACGGTTTTATTTTGATAATTTAAATATTAAAGTTCCAAAAAAGGATGCATAGTAGAGGCGCCATTAGTGGAGGCATGTGAACCTAGCTCTTAATAAATGAGATAAAACAGTTACCAGTACTACTAATTACTAGTGTACTGCCCAAATCCAATAAAACTGCTTATTTTAGGCTCTGTACCAGTGGTGTAGCTAACAAAACATACCGTTACTGAAAATATATACTAATGTAAGGTATACCGGCCTAAAAAGTACAATTCAAAAAGTTGGTAATGCAACATTAAGTTTTAGAGGTTCATACCTCCGGTACTCTTCCTCCTCGTCCACATTCTGCCCCTCGGCATCCTCGTCAGACTCCTGGAGGAAAACCTCCAGTTCGTCCAGACTGTAGTTCTCCAGTGAAAAGCGGGCCCGCGTCCTCTTGCATATTGCCTCTTCCTCCTCTTCTTTGCTCAAACCTGTAGTTGGCCCAACCTGACCAGACAGGCCCGCGGCCAAACTATTATCCATGTTATTTTCATCTAAAGGGGATTCTATCAGCGTGGGGCCTGCACCTTCGTTTTCTGAGGTGACACCTGACGAGCCATCGTCAGATGGGATATCTTCTCTGAGAAAGGGAACAAAGTCAAGGTCCTCTTCTTCCTCCACTTCTTCTGGCTCCATTACGGTGTGTTCTTCTGGCAAGCTACACACGATTGATCATAGTCTCCAAAAAGAGCTTGAAAGGTAGAAACTCCCTTGCTTGAAACTGCAAACAAACGAAATGTAATGTCTTAGGATTTAATAGTAATTAGAGTAGATGGGAGATAAATAAGTAGTAGTTAATGGGGTGAGTGTAGGCTTATTAGAGTGCCGAGTTAGAAAAATTAGCTATAAATACCCATGTAATTCTAGTAATTAAATATGATGAATGAAATTTGAGTCTTGAACTCTCTCTCTCTCTAACGGCACACATATTTCGATGTAAGTGTCATGCCGTGCCAATACGTGCCATGCCGCATAGTGCCCGAGATGAACACAACACGTTTAACGACACAACACGATTTAATAAGTGTGTTTTGATATGCCGTGCAAGATTAACAAGCAATTAAAATGAAAAATTATTACTAATTTAATTTAACCAACTATAAGCTAAATATTCATTCACTTAAAATCCATATGTCATTACTAAATAAATCATTACTTATTACTTAATTCACTAAATTTGTAATCAACATTATCATAACTACAAAATTTGTTAACAAATGATTAATATATTTTTTTCATTTTCTCGTGGACGGATATTTGTATAGCGTCCCTAAGAACGCCATAGCCTATGACTGTCAACTTATTTTTAAAAAATTATTCCTACTAATCTCAGTTTAATTATTAGTTTTTATAATTTCCTATCGTTAAAAAAATCGGAACCCTACCATGTACAATGAGATCTGCATTGTCCTTTTAATCTAGCACGAATCTTAAAGAAAATCCTATAATGTCAGTCTCTACTCATACCGTCTTACGAAGCGTCGTCCAGAAAGCAAAACAGGCCTTGTTCTTGCGGGATATTGCGACTTGCGAGCGATTCGATAATATAATCTCCTAATTATTAGGAATTAGGAAAGGAAAAGGCGATAGAAAGGAAGAGAAGGAAAGGGAAGATAAGAGACGCTAACAGCCTTCTTCGATCCGCACTTTGTCTTGTCATTATTAGAGTGACAATCCATGTGCAATTATAGTTTCTTTGATTATTATTAGATATTACAAACTCATCAGTAGAATTTTTTATTTAGAATTTTTTAAAAATAATGTAAAAGATGGATGGATGGTTTTAGTTTTTCAATTTTACAGAAGAAAAATGATTCGATTCTTTTAAGTATATTTAAGAATTTTTTTGTGATCAAGATATCCACTGCATACATTTTCTAAGAAATCGAATTAATAAGTCAGTTTTTTTAAAATGATTTAATTAATAATACTGCAGCAATTATTAAGTTCCTTCTGCAGAATAGAAAAACTAAAACACTTCATCAATTTTCTATAATTTTTTATTATACTTCTAAAAATAAAAAATGCGGCTCACCATCTCTCTTTGATTTTTTTCAAAGAAATTAATAAACTCACTTGTAATGTCCTTGTTTAAGGGCTGCTAATTGGACAGGTTTGTCTGTGGACAAACCGCACAGACAAACCAGGCTGAACAATCGCTGAACAAAGTTCGGACGAGTCATAATACGAACGGGCTCAATGTTCAGTTCAATATAATTTTTATCGGTGGATCAAATCTGTACAAGGCCTGAACAAAGTTTGATTATGTCCTGTTTGAGAAGCCCGTTTGGACAGGTTCTGAGCAGACACTCGCGATATCGCCTCTCACCTAGTCCGATCTCTCTCTCTCTCTTTCCCCCTTCACCGCCAGTGTCCGTCTCTCTCTCGCCGGCGCCACCTCTTCTCCGTCGTGCCGCGTCTGCTGCTCCTTTTCACACACTGTATATTGGTAAGTGTCTCTTCTCCTCTATTATTCTTCAACAAACCATGGAATAGACGAGATTGTTTTAACCTTTGTAAGCTTCCTTATTGATAATTGTTTATAACCTTGATCGGTATCTCTTAATTGAGAATCACTTTTTTAGCGAGAACCATCCCTTCTCATCAGTCCCACATTTTCTTTTTATTTATTTAATTTAATTTTGGGATTTGCTATTTGATTTTAATAGAAATCAGCTTGATAGAAATAAAGTTGTTTTCTTTTGTTTTTGCACATATATTATGCTTATCAGGTGTTTTTGCACAGATATTATGCTTATTACGGTCATTAATTCCTAATACTTTTCTTACTCTACAACAGTTCTGTTACACTTCTCTTAGAATAATGACGGAATCCTGGTTTCTTAGATTCTTTTCTATACATATTTATTCATAGAAAAACTTAGATTTTATGCAATACATGAATAAGTAAACTGTATGAGCAAGGATCTAATTGATGATAATTTGTTAGCTCTTATATGGTTAGCAAGCTGATACACTTTTTAGGAAATTATGCATGTAGTTGGCACTTATCATCATATCTAGGACCCATAAATACACTTTTTAGGAAATTACTGTTCGTCCTAGTCACTTCTTGAGGTCTTGGAAATGCATGATGTTAATTTCAGACATTATGGTACCAGTGAGTTAACTGTACCCGGTGAAGAACATAAATCAAATTTAAATGTCATACTCATGCAATTGTTTCCATCCTGAAACAGATGCATTTTTCAATGAATTGAGGAGACGAGCAATATAACTCTAGACGAACATCTGGCTCAGTTTGCTATACAGAAGGTGAAATTTACTTTTAATAACAAAAAAAATTTACTTTAATGTACACATGTGTCTTTTTTATTTTCTTCTTCACTTAGAAATTTGTAAAACTGTTTCTGAGAAACTAGGTTTAGCAACTTTTACTACCAAAGATGTTTTTCATGCACTATAAGATTAAAGGAATCTTGGGTTGCTCAGCAGAATCGATTGAGTATTTAGGCCAATTTCACCATATCAGAATATTAGTTGGAATCAAAATAAATCCTAATATAATAACCCAGAGTGGGAATAAAATTTAACCCAAGTGGCAACAATCTATATTTAGGCAATCTCATATCTTAATATGAGAAAATGCACCTCAATCACAAAAAGTAATTAAAGAAGAAACTGTATAAGGGACACTGCCAAATGGAAATGCTCGCGAGCTGCCTTTGCATCCATACATAATCCAATAAATATTTAGGAGGATTTACAAACTTTTCATAGGTTGTTTGCTCTAAATTTAAGTCTTTTACTCTTCCATATTTTTTTAGAAATTAATCATAATGTAAAGATTTCAAGTAGTTTGCGATGTTGACCGCTTTTGGGGTTGCAAAATTAAAGAGAAAGGCTTGTTAGTAAGAATCCACGCAGGGGGTGCAGTCAGGATTTTCGCAAGGAGTAGGCAAAGAAATTGACACTGTACTTATAAGTGGTACTGGCACTACACAAGTACTGAAGTACACAGTAACAGTAAGCTTTAAAGCTTTAAAATTACACAGTACTATTAGTCTATTACCATTTACCAATACCCATTCCCAATAAACAAATAAATTAGAAAACTTACCAAACAGTGGAGAAGAGCGGCGGGGGCAGATCTGTGGAGGCCGGAGAGCCGCAGGGCCGGGAACGGCAGCCGGCAGAGGCGGAGGCGCGGTCGGTGAACCGTGCGGAGGCGGGGGAGAAAGCGGGTTAGTGTTAGCGGATTGAGGCGCGCACGGGGAGAATTGTCGGGAGAGAAAAGGAATCGCGCAGGAAAGACAAGAGAGGAAAGAAAGAGGGAGAAAGGAATTTTGGGTACGGTTCTGTAGACTGTCAAAATAAAATTAGTTGGGCCGTTACCAATAAGTTTTGGGCTACTGGAATAAAACAAAACTAAAATCTGAAATAGACAGAAGCTCACCTACAGACCTACTTGTATTTTTTAGTTTGAGATGAGGATTAAAATTTTGGAAGCGACTAATTGTATCCAGTGAGTTGTACTCGGTTTTTACTCAAACCAACTGTTTATCTCTGTTTGCCCTAGTCTGGACACAGTGTCCACGAGCTCTTGGTAACTACTAGGATTAGCAAGAGTCAGCATTTGTCTCATTTTACCAGTCGTGCCCCTAACCAGCAAGTCGATAGCTTCCTTTTCAGGTATAGGGTGGCTTGACTTGATGCTTAGGTTTCTCCATCAGTTAATGTAGGCTAGGGGAGTTTCATTTGGCTTTTGTTTGGCCCAAGCTAGGTCGGTGAGCCTCACTTGGGTGGTTGTAGTTGCAAACCTGCTTGTAAAGGCACATACCATTTGATCCCAGGATTGTATGCTTCCTAGTTCTAGAGAACAATACCAGTCAAATGCTGGTCCTGAGAGACTTCGAGAAAATTGACGGCAAAGGAATCCATCTTCTCTTTCTGAGTCCCCACATTGGATCATGTAGTGGTTGATATGTTGCTTTGGTCCTGACTCGTCTGTCCCGTTGTCCCGTTGCCTGAGAATTTGGGGAACAAGGGAACAGAATATGTCGGAGGATATCTTGGTATATCGAAAGCAGGGGGATATGGCTTTCCTACTCAGTATGTTGGTAATTTTGGAGCAATCCCCATTGCTCGCATTTGTTGGCTTATCATTTCTTGTATGTCAGCCATAGTGAAGTTTGGGGAAGCTTCTCGTTTGTCTTCTTCCCAATGCACTCTACGCATTCCTTAGGTGTTTGGCCTTTCGATTTCATTTGCGGAACCACCTTGGTTTGATGTTCCACCCACTTCAAATTCTAGGTTGGTGGGACCCTTTTTGTGAAGAGCAACTACCCATCTTCTTTCTCTTTCTTGAGCTTAGTTTAACTCAACTCTCAAGCTTTACATCTCAGATTGCATTTGGTTGTAAAGAGCTGACATTTGCTCTTGTAATTGAGGACCAACTTGACTTTCGCCCGCACAAGGAGAGGTTGCCATGATGATATTAAGGTTGCCTAGGGCGGACCCGTCCATGCGACCCGCCTAAGAGCTGGTTGCAGCATTGAGTTTGTTTTGGGGGCTATAGCAGGGCATGCAGCGTTTGAGGCTTCCCTTCATCACTTGTGCTTCTGTCATCTTTTCCTACCATATAGATAGCAGGGTTAATGGGTTTATTAGGAGAGTCATCTTCTCCTACAGAATCTTCATGAATGGTTATCATGTAGACAGTTGCATCTTCATCTTGCTCAGGGCATGTTGTTATGACCCTTTGTTCTTTTACATGGCATTTGGTGCCATGATTGTTAAGTTTCCAGTGTTCGACGGGCGCGGGTCAATCCGTGCCCCCAGTTTGTCATGTACGCTAGTTGGTTTTCTTAGAATTTGAGGGTTTTG
Organism: Carex myosuroides; assembly: GCA_028015225.1. Taxonomy (NCBI): domain Eukaryota; kingdom Viridiplantae; phylum Streptophyta; class Magnoliopsida; order Poales; family Cyperaceae; genus Carex; species Carex myosuroides. Next base: position 651,173 of record CM051476.1, read on the forward strand.
GCTTGAGCCTTCACTATTTGACCGTTGAGAGGTGTTTGCACGCATCTCTCTACGGAGTTTTAGTTTTAACGAGGCACTGTCAGGTGCCCTCAGTCCTGGAGCTGGAAACATTGATTTTGAAGTAGAAGATGAGGCACCATGTACCTCCAGCCTTTGGACTAGAAAGGTTAGTCTTGATTTGACATAAGTTTGGGTATCGCTGGATACCCCCTGTTCTTGAGCTGGAAAGGTTAACCTTGATTTGACAGAAGGGCAGGCACCATTGGGTGCCCCCAATATACGCACCGAATATGTCAACCTTGATTTGGCAGAGGCTGGTGCAGAGGTCTTCAGGGCGGGAGGAGCATAGTATCGACTCTTGCACTATTTTCAGGCTACGAAGCTACCTATGGGCCTTGTGGATGGCCATGGCAGTGTCATTAACCATTTGGCAGTTGGGATTCATCCTTCTTGGTTTATGGATGAAGGAGATAGTCTGCAGAATTTCTCCTGCTGCACGTATGTGTGCAATAGAAGAATTCTTCCTAACTACTCTCAGAGGAGCAAAGAAATTATGGATAGGGAGAGCCGGTTCAGCTACCAGCATCCTGGTAAGCTAGGAGAGCTCTTTTCTTAGTGACCAATTGAGGGGTCACAGGTAAGCCTGCTAAACGAGTCGGGCCGGCTCATGGACTTTGAGCTGGGCTCTTGAATGAGTCAAATTGAGCAGAGCTTAATTAGAGTTGAGCCCAAACTCGACTCGAACTCAGAATTATTCAGTGTTTGCCTAACTAAGTCAATCCCATCCGATCCAAGCTGGGCTGCCTATTGAGATGAATAGAGCACCTCTTTGCGCATGAGAACCTCATCCTCTTCTTCGCCTCATCTTCTTCTCCTCCTCCTCGTCTCCCTCCTCAGTTCTCAGATCGTTATCTCTTCGCCCCCTCTTCGCGTATGCCTCGCTATCTCGCTTCAACTGGTAACTCATTAGCTCGTGCTCGATTTTCATGTCTTAGTTTTAACAACAAATAAAAACTCTGATCTTTTGAGCTTAATTAGGAATTTCTACTTGATTTTGAATGCAACCCATTAAAGTTATACCATGAACTGATAGGATTTCTAATTCCTACTTGATTTCTAATTGATAGTCATCAAAACTCTGAAAACCCAACCATTTTTTATCACACATGCTGGACATGTTTACTGATTGCTGATATAATATATTATATGGGTCAAATCAACATGTGGCTATAGCTCAAAGCTATGAGGAAAATGTCAGCATGCTTGATCTAGCATGTATGATTTTTTTTCTCATTTACTTGATCTAGCATCACTGGAAAGTCTTTTCATCTATTTGAAATATGATAGCGGGTAATGTTCTGTGGTGCTACAATGCACGCTCGTACTTGGTTTAGCTGAACTCTGCTTCAATTTGATTGGACCCACAAAGTCTGGACTCATAATTAACACTTTATTTTCAGGGACATAGGAAAAGAAATAGAAAATTACCATCATCAGAAGAGTCAAGAGAGAAGCTCCATGATTAGGGATTCAAGCATCGGGTAGAGATGAGGGCAAGGTATATGTGAGAGCTAAATCCAAAGTTGACTACTGATTTCTCACTGGTAACAAATTTTTACCTCTTATTGTTAGATTTCAGCTGTAATAGTTAAGCTTAGTATTAAGAATAACTTAATTGTTGTCGTGGTTAAATAATACTTTATTTTGATAACTTAAATCCTAATTTGTTCAACAGAACATGAATTCTAACTACATGTCTACATATCCAATATATAAGTTACTTCTTGATTAGTTATGTTATCATACACTTAAGTAGTAAATATTCTGGTAAACATAAGGAGCATTTTCGTGATATTCTAGCATTATGCACAGCTCTATAGTAAATATGTTATGTCCTAGGGTCTTTCTAGTAAAAATTCAGTGTTTTGGACTGTTATGACCGAATTCTAGTATAATTCAGGGAATTTTCTGCAAATTATGTGTTCGATAGGGTTCAGGGGTCCTTATGTGAGGAAAAATCTTTTAAAGTCGGTTTTGGGAACCGACTATGAAATCACTAACATTATGCATCAAATATGGTTATATGGATGCTTTATATTGTTTAGGCTCTAATATTATAAAGTTTCTACTTACTTTTGAAATTTTTATTTATTTATCAATTGTTTCAGGCTAACTCAAGGGTTGCTTAGAGACAAGCAAGAGGAAGAGCATTTCTGGTAAAGTTGTTCAATAAATGTGTGATTTGTGTAATTGTAATTTGAATGGTGGTCTGTGAGTTTATTGATTCTGGATTAGGTTTTGAGGTTTTGTTTGTTACTTTTTGTATAAAGTTTCTTTTCAGAGTATATTGTACTGTTGAACCTGAGTTATCGTTTCTGAAACTTGGTTGTCACAGGAGCTTAGTTGACACAAGTCATTTTCTTATGTGCACGTCTTCTCGTGCGCCTGGATTTGGGGAGTGGGAGGAATGTTTTTCCATCCATCCCTTTTGGTGTGAGGAAGTAGCATACTTTCTCGTCATCTTTAACTTCTTCCTCGGTGATGGACCCGAGGGAAACTTTCTCAGTCATGAGAGCAGAGGCCTCAAAGCCCTTGATTTCAGCCATGAGATTGTGAATGCCCCGAAGTACCTCACTTCTTCTCCTGTTGGGAGGCTGGTCACTTGAGCGTTTGAGCGAAAGGTTACAATGAGGTAATCCATTCCTGCAAACAAACAAAAACTTGACATTTTATTAGTCAATCTTCATATGAAAGGTGAGAACCTAATTTGTATACATGAGTTTAGCCCGTTTATTTAGTTCATAGGCATCGATCTCAAACATAAAAGGACACTTGGGTATGTTCCTTTTGTGTTCGTATTGGATCCTGAACCTGTGAGGAGGAGAACGTCCCACCAGGCGTGCCAAAACCTGTAGGGCGCAGAAAGTTGCACTGAGGGTGCGGTTATGTGAAATGTTTCAGGGTTCAGTGCTCTCTTTTTCTAGACATGAGGAGGGCATCGAACTTGAGACATTACTTTCTCTCTGCTATTCATTTGGGTTCACCCTCGACGAACCTACCATTCATAATCGGTCCATCGAGAGAGTTTATTGATTGTAGAGACGTTTAACTCCCGACAGACGTAAGCCTCTGCCGTTAATTACATCAGCAGACCCTTCCGAGTCAGACTGAATACCTCGTTCTTCCAGGATTTGTGCATATGTTTATGTGAACTGGATAAAGGGGGCTAAAAGAGAGGCTCATGTACTAACTTTGGATTTGGTTGGTTCTCACTACTGGACATAGTGTGTGTATGATGCATGTGCAATTATGCAAAAATTATATTTATTATATTTATTTACTTATTTAGAACATATTCTATGCTTAAGAAATACATGTATGGATTTTACTTATAATTTATTTATAAAAAAATCACTCGAATTTAGGTAGGAAGGGTATTTTGGTCATTTTAGGACTTAGCTAATAATTGGATACATTTGGTTTGGGCTTAGAAACATAGAGAATTTGATTTGATTTGAGTTCATTTGGAACTAGTTTGAGTCGATTTGGACTTGAAACAGAGAAGTTATAGCCAAAAAGAACTTGTTTGTTAAGATTTCAAGACTTCAGGGACCTATTTGTAAATATACAAGGGCTCCGATTGGTAATTTGAGGATTTAACGAGGTCTGGATTGGAAAAGATGCTTCCAGGGGTTTGTTTGAAGGAGTTTTAAAATTCCAGGGGCTTATTTGTAAATATTCAGGGACTATGCTGTGAATCTAGTTTGTCAGAGGGGTTTATTTGCAAAAGGGCTTTGTTCGTTAATTTTTTGGGTTTTGAGATTGGTACTGGGTTTTGAGATTCGTGTTGGACCTTGAGAATTATTGTATTGGGCTTTGGTTTTAATCTTTGGGCTTTAGCTTTCAGATTTTAATCTTTGGGCTTTAACTTTCAGATTTTAATATTGGGCTTCGAGCTTTGGGCTTACTCGGTGTTAACCTATTGGGCTCTCGGATACAAGTCATGGGCCTCAGTTTTTTGTACTGGACTTTGAGCTTTGGACTTTTGCCTTTAATTGACAAACTGACAAGCAGGACCCGCACGGCAGTAGGCCGTTGGGTTTCATGTTTGAACTTAGGCCTTCAGATCATATCGCTACATAAGAATTCGTGCTCCTCTTTGAACTTCTTATTGGCACTTTGATCGGGTGTCTCAGGCTGCTTTGAAATTCGTGTTTGTTTAGATATGAACTAGGTTTTCGGTAAAAGACTAGGGTTTCCTGCCATAGTGGTGCTCCAGCTATAGCCAGGCTTGAGAAAAATGTGATTGAGGTCGTCTTAGTATCAAGGGGACATTGGATTAAGTCTCGGCGGTCGGTGATCATCGGATGTGGTTGTTCTCGGCTGAGCTTGAGTTTTAGTTCTGATTTGAATTATAAATCAATTTCTTCATATTTGTCTGGGGATTTCTTCAATTGTTTGAAGATTCAAGATCATGTTGGAATATAGAAGCTACATATCGCATTAATTTGGTTTTTGGTTGAGGTTTGGGCATATTCATGTCTCAAGTTCTCGGTTCAGTACTGACTTGGTACCGATTTGGTTCATAATTGCTTTAGGGCATGACTGGGAACTGGAAAGTGCATATTTGGGGCTTTTGAAGCATAGTAAAGATGGCAGGAGATTTACCCTCAATTAGCATCATGTCCACCAAGAGCTCTCAATTTACCCCTCTTGTACTTATCAATATGGTTTTGAGCATCCATTCATGTAAATGTACCCTTTAAATACCCACCAGCCATTTTTAACACAAGCTCAATGTTATCAGTCGACGACAACCCTTGATCTGAGTTAAATTCCAACATATCCTTAAATCTCTTTGGAATATAACAATAAGCTGGGATTAAAAATGATGAACCTAGAGTTAGTTCATGGTTATGCTCTAAATCTAACTTGCTTACACGCCATGATCTAGTGAGCTCAGAATATTTAATTTTTAGAAACACCTTACAGTTTGCGTTTGATAGGGCCATGTTCCACAGGCCCTTCTACTTGTCTTAAACTGGGCCATGAAAGACCGGGATTCGGACCTCTCTAAGAGCCCAACCCGACGTCATATGAAAAGCCCAAAGGTTCACTAAGCCGGGGCCCAATACAGCGGCCTCAAATTATATAGCCTTAAAATAGGTTCATGCCAACCGATATACGGGATAGTCGTGGAAACGGCTAGCTTAATGTCTACGTCCCAGTAACGGCTGACATAACTGCCCACGTTCTCCATAAACGCCCGAGATGGCAGTTGTGGTTGGACTATATAAGGCAGTGATTCCCATTAGATAGGGGACGCAATTTCTGACTAAGAGAGAGATCATACAGGTTAGAGAACGAATCTCTCACACTCCACCCCGAGTTCTTAACTCAATCCACATCTCGGCCTGCCATCCTTTGGCAGGGCGAATCCAACCCAGTTCGACTTTCCATACGGCCTCATCTCTCGAGATAGGACGTATCAACCACCGTGGGGCCACGCCTGGCTCGAACTCAGAGAATTAGATGGCTCACCCAACACTACTAGAATACCCAGTAAAGGCAACGGGAGCAAGTGCTTGTTGCAAGTGTAGGAAGGGTCGTTGCAAAAGATTTTGGTTTTCTGATTAAATTAATACAACTGCAATGGCAGGCCCTTGCAAATATGTGATGGATCCCCTTGCTAATGTCTCTTGTTGGCCCTTGCAAATAATAATACCCACCCCAAACACGACAGATATTATTTTATTGGGAATTGTGTTACTATTTGCAAGCGGCACCGTTGCAATTGTTTTTGGATTTCTTTTTTATATTATTATATTCTAAAAGACATTACTATTTGCAAGAGGCACCGTTGCAATTGTTTTTGGATTTATTTTTTATATTATTATATTCACCAAGACATTACTATTTGCAAGGGTCCCCGTTGCAAATGTTTTTAAGATGATGTTTTTATTATTTTATTGTAAAGGCCCTAACTTTTTGCAAGGGTCCCCGTTGCAAATGATTTTAAGTTTATTTCTTGTATTATTATATTCCAAACGCCCTAACTATTTGCAAGCGACACCGTTGCAATTGTTTTTAAAATCAAGTTTATATTAATTTAATGTGAAATGACTAATTATTAGCAAGAGGCACCGTTGCTAATGTTTTTAAGTTGTAGTTTATATTTTTTAATTGTAAAGGTGATAACTATTTGCATGAGCCACCGTTGCTAATGTTGTTATAGGTTTGGTTTATTTTATTTTTATTGTAACAGTCCTAACTATTTGCAAGCGACACCGTTGCAAATGTTGTTCAGTTTTAGTTTATAGTTTTTTTTGTGGAACTGCTCACCATTTGCATGAGGCACCGTTGCTAATGTTTTTTAAGTTTCAGATTATATTTTTTTGTTATATTATGAGACAATATCTGTAGAATTGTTCAAGGGGGTCCATATTTTAGTGGTCACTGGTTCAAAACCGCCCTTTGGCTGAATTTTGTTATTTTTTTAACACTTGCTCAAAAATTATGTACCATGTATAACAATAAGATATAGCCCCATATATTATATTTGATATTCCCTTGGATGCGAAACAGTAATATAAATGACAACAGTCAAATAGTTTTAATATCGTTGTTAAGGAGAAGGGAAATTATATTACATAAATGAAACCAATTCAACAAATGAAATTAACTAGAAATTTAATGTGTCATAAATAACAACATAATTAACCATTAATTCTGTTCACTTTGGTTGCCTTAACACAAAAGAGCCCATGCCAACAAAAGGGTGCCAAGGGCATATGAAGGGGTGGCTGTTCATCCTTCAAACACTATTTAATTGCTGCACCATTGCCCCCCCACAATCTTCTATTCTGCAACAAACACAATATTAATTTTGTGATCAGAAAAAAAAACGATTAATAGAATGGAAAATGGTAATCCTAATACTAATCCTTCAAACACTATTCCTAATCCTCGAAATCCTAATCTGCCAAATCCTAATCCGGTAAATCCTAATCATGCGCAAAGGGATGAAGAGGTCATAATCTATAATAGGCCAGTGGTGAAGGAGCCTGGAGATGGCTCCGAATGGCTCGTACCAGATCCTCCAGTGCATGAAATTTCCTCTGCGGACGAAGAAGTCAATTGGTTACAACAGAGCCCTCCCGGTTACCCTTATGGCCCACCAGGAGAGCCTATGAGTTTGGGACTGAGGAGAAGCAAGAGGGTTTGGAAAAATGTTGACAAGAACAATAACGGACACCGGGTCAGATACTTCCCTAATAAGAAGAAGAGACACCCACGAGGGGGTCAAGAGGACTAGTTTGGATTGAAATTAACCTTTTTTACTATTATAACTCTAGGGATGGGGTAATTTCTTTGTTAGTATTCGATGTTGTTGGTTTTCATAACTGTGACTGTTTGTGTTCCATTATTTTTTTATGTTGTTACTCTATGTTGTATGCCGTATTATCTATGTAACCGTTCCATATCTGTTGAATTCATGTTTGTGAGGTTTTTGTTTGTTGGTTTGTTAAATCTACAATTGTTTTTAAATGTACCTGGTTCCCTACTGCAAGCCCACTGCTATGAGCAAATTAAACTCAATTGTAAAAATGTTAATTTTGACATAATTAGGACTAAAAGGCATAATTACATTCATGGGACTGACAAGATATATGTCGGAACTGAGCACATAAGGGAGAATCTTACCAGTATAATTAGCTAATAATGACAGCTAAGTAAAAAAAAAGAACAGCAAACTAAGAAAATGCACTGACCTCTTACAAGGTAGAAAGCCGAAACCTAATCACTTTGGTTGCCTTAACACAAAAGAGCATAATCTTCTCCTCTGCAACAAACACAAACACAATCGCAATATAATTAGTCTTGTGATCCGAATTTAAAAAAAAATTGAATAGAATGGAAACTGTAAACCATACCAGCATAATATAATGGAAACCTGTAAACCAACAAACCTGTTTTTTTGTGAGAGGCAGTCCATGTACAAAAATGCCTGGTACAGTACCAGTTTTTTTTTTAGAATCAGAATTTTAAAATGCTCTCAGAAATTGTACAAAAATCAGAAAAATATGAAATTTGTTTCTGTTTGTCCATGAAAATGTCCTTTATTAGCTTATAAAACAGTTTGATCATATTCAAAGTGTAGATATGGTTCTAATTTTGGTTTGTATAGAGTGATGTTTTGGGGTTGTTTGGTACCAGCAGTTTGCCACTTTGTTTTCTCTTATTTGGTTGCCTAGTACATCACTTCTGGGTGTACTTGGGGATTAGCCTAGGGTATTTTAACACTGACATACACACAATTACTAACTTCAAATACGTTTTGGGGGTTTTAATCTTGGATTATATGCATGAGAAGAGCAAAGATCAACAATGAAGAGATCAAATATTCAGTTCCTCCTTTTTTTTTTATCAAAGTCATTTTTTATGGTTTACATGGGCCTTGTCAGAACAGTACATGAGATTTTTATATTGAGGTCCCTAACTTGTTTCTATTTGTATTTTTCTAATTTAAAAAAAGGCAACATGAAAGTAAATTGATATCGGATTATACCAGCACAGTACCGTATTGTGATTTAAAGATACATTCTAAATGATGGCAAGTAACTCTAAGATTTACCTCACAGTGCTAGGAATATTATTGCTCAGTTATTTGCACAAATCAGTGCAGTTTGCTGTGCTTGTTGTGCTTGATGTGCTTGGAATTGTACCTCACAATTTTTCTTACTATATGGAGTGTGCTTGCTGTGCTGTGTGGAGAGTTGATTTAATTGATTTAATTGGTAGTTTTGTTGTGCTGTGCTTGCTGTGTTGTGTGTAGAATGTCAATATGGATCGCCCGGTACTAACAATATTCAATTAAGTCCCAAACTAAGCATGTATTGAAGAAATTGTAAATATGTGACTTCTTACCAATTAGAAACCATCCTCCTCAGATTCATAAAAGGCCCCCCAATGAGCTTCTTGCCCAGCTGGCTCCATGTCATTCTCTGCCTCATCTTGCTCTATCGGGTTACCGTCGTTTCGACCTAATTGGTTGTGTGATCTCCATGATATCGTCCACTAGGTCGAACTCGTCTTCTTGAATGACCGTATTATCCCAATCAAAACCTGGTCCGTCCGAGACCTCGATGTGATTGTCCATCATTTCCTCTTGGTAAAATTCGAGGTTTGCATCGTCTTCCTCATCACGAAACTGGCCTTTCGGGGTTGTTTTGAAAGCAACCCACCATTTTTGTCTTTCACGGTCCGGAGAGGCATAAGGAAGGTAGCTCACTTGGACCGCTTGACATGCCAATACAAATGGCTCATAAGTTTTTAGCCGAGAAGCATGTTGATAGGTGTATTTTATATACACCGTCGATCTAGTTTTTATCATAAAATAACACCAAATATCTTGTATTTTGGATATAAAGCGAATATAATACACCAAGAATCAAGTTACTGCGTTCGCTCGATGTTTCAATGCAGGAAACAGTGCAGAATGATGAAAAACTGTCCAATGCGGACGCATTATCCACCAGTGCGGACGCACTGGGTACTTAGCCAATTTTCCAGCAGCGCAGACCTCACAGACGAAAAGTCCGAGCGTAATGCGGCCGCATTCACCTTCAGTGCGGACGCATTCACTACTTAGCCGATTTTTGCGACTTTTAGAATTAACCAGAAAATAGAAGTTCAATGTCAATGCGGACGCACTCACAGCCAGTGCGGACGCACTCAGTACTTAGACTATTTTTGAAATCTTCGGATTCTTTTGAAAACAGAAAAACATCCCAGTGCGGACGCACTAAGATCCAGTGCGGACGCACTCATGAAATTTTGCAGAAAATCCAGAAAAGGAAACTTGGAACCAAAGGAGATTTGGAGTCGGTGCGACCCAGTGCGGACGCACTCACCACCAGTGCGGACGCACTGGACTCGCAGACAGCCAGAAATTCGCATTTTCAAGAGGTTTTCTATTCTTGGCTTCCAAGGAACCCGTTTTAGAAGGCCAATAATAGGCATGGCAGTCTGAGAAGTGCCCCCACTAACTCCACTTCTATCCTCTAAATTGGGCAAGGCCTTTGGCTATAAAAGGAGAAGAATTTCGTCTCTCTCGGGATCCATTATTGTACATATCCATTATTATATCCATCTTTCCACAAATTGAGAGAGAGATCCTGCAGAAATTCTAGAAGGTTTTCCAAGGAAGGAGAAGAAGAAGATTCAAGCAAGGAGTCGGCAAGATCGAGGTTTTAGATCTAAGAAAGGGTGTAATCATTTCTTTATCTTATTTCTTATTGTTTTTGCCAATCTTTGTAATGGATCTCTCCAAGAGAGAGTAGTTCTCTTTCTAGGGGTTTAGGTCAATGCATGAACTTGTTTAATTCTAGATTATTCGGATATTTGTTTTTATTATGATTGTGTTATCGGATTTGATTGTTAATTTCTGTGATTTATTCTTTATGAATTTCATTAGTACTCGTTCCTTTGAGTTCACCTGGTTAGGGTTTATTGAATTGAAGTAGTTTTGAAATCCCGTTGATCGGGTCTTTCCGCTTTAAGTTTATTAAATTCCGGCATTGGTCATGAGGAGACTACTAATTGAAACCATAAAGACACACCTTAGGGTTGGGTTAGAAGCGACCATACTTTGATATCCAATCCGGAACTATAGAAATTAAAGTTAGGATTTTGGTGAAGGACCGAAAGGAGAAGGCAAATCCTAAATTAGGACACCTTAGAACAAATATCGATATATGCTTTGTAGCATGAGATTAAATATCCCTCTAGGTTAGTGACAGCCCTAGAATTCGAGGCACATTAATCCATAAAGCGCAAAGTATTTGTATTAATATTTGTTCCAAAGGCTAACATAGGTTAGAAACCTCATCAAATCAAACATGAATTTAAACAAACCGAATAAATAGAATTAGCAAGGAATTGTAGACCAAATACCCCTAGATCTCCTTAAACTTGAAAACAAACCAATCTTTCTTTCCTTTATTTTATTTACATTTATTGTTTGAAACTCCTCTCTTTCGGGTATTGAACCCAACCTTAGGATTTTAGAACAAACCCCCCCACTTTACTTTTATTGTTTTGTTTTAGAAGTAGTTTTCTTTATTAAAAATTAGTGTTTCCCTCTCTCCCTGCGGATCGACACCTAAATACTACAATCGATAGGTTGTGCGCTTGCAACTAACCTATTCATTGAGTACGAAGGTTTTATAAATATTAAAGGCAAAAGAGTACAAAATTATTATATCTAAAATACTCAACAAGCTTTTTGGCGCCGTTGCCGGGGAGAATAGGATAGATACTAGTTTTTATTTTAGGAAAGTACTTTTAATTCTTAGTTTCCTTATTTACTTTTTAGAAAAATTAAAAATCCAAAAATAGTTTACTTTCCTTATTTAAATTTCTGCAATTTACTATTCTCTATTTCTATTCTCTCTCTTTCACATCTCATCTTTACTCTTCTCTTATAGATTTGAGCACTGGCACCGGTCACAAGGAGCCAAACCGCGAAGATCAAAGCCGGCGAACTCTCTCTTCCTCAACCAATGGCGGGTCTAGATCCACCATACGGCATGCCACGCAACTTCGTTGAGGAAGAACTTCCGGAAGGTCTTATCAACCAAGCCTTTCGTGATCTCGATAACAATCCACCACCTCCTCCTCCACACAACAACCCACCGCCTCAACATCCACACGACAACAACAATGTTCCACCGACTCTCAACAACAATCCTTTGTTTGGTATCAATCCAAACAACGGAAATGGCCGAAACCATCAACAAGGCCACCGCTTCGGTTTTATACCTCAAGGCCAAGATCCACGCGAAATCAAGCCATCTCTCATCCACTTGCTTGGCCAAAGTCAGTTCGGAGGAGCCCTAAACGAAGATCCGCACGCCCACTTGGCGGTTTTCGAAGAGTCTTGCGGCACTTTCGCTCGAGAAGGAGAAGAGCTCGACAACCTCAAGCTCAAATGCTTTCATCTATCCCTCCGTGATAATGCAAGGACATGGCTAAGGACCGTGAATCGTGACAACATAAGAAGATGGGACGACATGGAGAAGTTATTCTTAGGAAAATACTTTCCTCCATCCAAAACCCAGCACTTCCGAACGAAGATCACGACCTTCAAGCAAGCCGAGGGAGAATCTTTGACCGAGGCATGGGATAGATGGGCGGAGCTTCAACGCTTGTGCCCTAACCATGGTCTCGACATGTGGTTGCTCTTCCAATTCTTCTTTGCAGGTTGCACAATCGCTACAAAGACTCACTTGAATTCCGCCGCAGGGGGTAATATGTCCAAGATGGATCCCCAACAAGCCATGCTAATGATCGAGGACATGGCAATCAACCAAAGGGAATGGACGGCCGAAAGAAGTGGACGAACCCAAACCACACCGGGAGTCCTAAAAACCGACGAAGTTACCGCCTTGAAAGCCCAAATAGATGCCTTGCAACATCAAATGGCACAAATGCAAAATGCCAAATCTGTGACAAAGAAGGCTTCATGCGGCATTTGTGGAGAGGCGACTCATATCACCGCCGATTGCCAAGTCCTCATAGAAGGAGAGGAAGTCGAGCAAGTCAATGCAATGTTCTACAATCAAGGTGATAAGAGGAACGACCCGATCTACAATAAGGTTCGGCCAAATGATAACTCAAATACATACAACCCTCACACAAGGTGGAACCATCCCAATTTCAAGTGGAAGACCGAGAATGACAACTCCAACCAATACCAAGGTAATTCCAATCAATATCAAAACCGGACGAACCAAAACTCGTATCAAGGACCTTCTCAAAACAGTAAATTAGAAAAAATGATAGAAGGACTTGTTCTCTCTCAAAACGAGTTCATGAACCAACAAAGGAACACCAACACCGAAATTTCGGATTCCTTGAGAAACTTCAACAATAGGTTCGAGTTCTTAGAGACTAAGACAAAGATGCTAGAAAACCAAATAGCACAACAAGCATCTTCGTCATTTCGTCAACAAGGCGCTCTACCGGGTAAAACCGATATCAATCCAAGGGAGCAAGCAAAAGCCATAACCTTGAGAAGCGGCACGGAATACGAAGGACCAAAGATGCCCAGCGGAGATGAGTCTCAACAACCACCGAATGAGGCACAACCACCTCAAACTCCTCTCAGCGCAGACACAACCGTTCCTAATGCGGACGCACCGGCATCGGAAAAACCTCAAGAACCGGGTAAATCAAACCCGGCCAAGGTAAAACCAAATGAAACTCCTAAGTATATTCCACCACATAGGTTTATACCATTCCCTCAAAGGTTAGTTAAGAGCAAGCTTGACCAGCAATATGCCAAATTCATAGAACACCTCAAGAAATTGAATATTACCATCCCTTTTACCGAAGCGATTACTCACATGCCCACTTATGCGAAATTTTTGAAAGAAATTTTATCCAATAAAAGAACAATTGAGGAAGTGGGCACGGTATCCCTTAATGAGGAGTGTAGCGCTCTCTTCTTAAACAAGCTACCTCCAAAATTAAAGGATCCCGGAAGCTTTGTTATCCCATGCATGATTGGTGATACCGAATTCAAGAGGTGCCTATGTGATTTAGGCGCAAGTGTTAGCCTCATGCCAAAAACCGTTTATCAAAGGCTCAATCTTGTTGATTTGAAAGATACAAGGATGTCATTACAACTAGCCGATAAGACGGTAAGGTATCCCGAAGGAATTGCGGAGGATGTTATTGTAATGATTGGTAAGTACTTTGTCCCGGTGGACTTTGTAGTGGTCGAAATGGAGGAGGATACTCATACCCCTCTTCTATTGGGGCGTGATTTCCTTACCACAGCTGGTGCAAACATTGATGTCAAGGAAGGAAAGATATCCTTTGACATTGGGGGCGAGAAGGTAAATTTTCATATGTTTAATGCCATCAAATTTCCTTCTAATGATAATGATTCTATATGTAGAGTGGAAGTTTTAGATTCCATTATAGCTGCCCATATGGAGAAGGAGATGGTCAATGAACAACTAGACCAAATTCTGGAAGAAACCGGCTCAGAAAACAACACAATTGGTGAAAATGACCCTCAGTGCGTCCGCACTACCGCTCAGTGCGTCCGCACTCAGCATGTTGAAACCGAAGTTTCAGTCAACCGAGCGCAATGCGTCCGCACTGAAGTCTCAGTGCGGATGCCCCACTCGCACTCACCTGTTGAGCCACAGTTTGGAGCCAATGAGGAAAATGTCCGAGAGGAATGCGTCCGCACTAACCACCAGTGCGTCCGCATTCAGCACAATTCCAACCAAGATGTATTGCAGATTTCAGAAAATTTACCCCAGTGCGTCCGCACTGACCACCAGTGCGTCCGCACTCATGCCGAAGTAGCTCAAATCGAAGGAATTTCGCCCAACTCTGCACCACCGAAAGTCGAACTCAAACCTCTGCCACCTACCCTTCGCTATGAATACCTGGGAGAGGGCGAGACATATCCGGTGATTGTCAACTCCGAGCTCAACAAAGAACAAACCGAGAAGCTTTTACACGAGCTAAGGCTTCATCGGAAAGCGATCGGCTACACAATCGACGACCTAACCGGAATTAGCCCATCCCTTTGCATGCACAGAATCCTAATGGAGGACGACCACAAGCCCACAATTGAAGCTCAACGAAGACTCAATCCGAATCTAAAAGAAGTAGTGAAAAAGGAGATCCTCAAGCTACTTGATGCCGGCATCATCTATCCGATCTCCGACTCCAAATGGGTAAGTCCGGTCCATGTAGTACCAAAGAAGGGAGGCACAACCGTGGTGAAGGGCGAAGGCGACAAAATGATATCCACAAGGGTGATCACCGGATGGAGGATGTGCATCGATTACCGCAAACTTAACAATGCAACAAGGAAGGATCACTTCCCTCTACCATTTGTGGATCAAATGCTAGAAAGGCTAGCTAATCACTCCCATTTTTGCTACCTAGATGGGTATAGCGGATTCTTTCAAATCCCTATTCACCCCGATGACCAAGAAAAAACGACTTTTACTTGCCCTTATGGTACGTTCGCGTACCGTAGGATGCCGTTTGGTTTATGCAATGCCCCAGCTACATTTCAAAGAGCCATGATGTCTATTTTTTCAGATTTATTAGAAAATTCCGTGGAAGTTTTCATGGATGACTTTTCAGTTTTTGGTACCTCTTTTGATGATTGCTTATCTAATTTGATCAAAGTTTTAGAACGTTGTGAGCAGGTCAATTTGGTGCTAAACTGGGAGAAATGCCATTTCATGGTACAAACGGGGGTAGTTCTAGGCCACGTGGTGTCTTCCAAAGGCCTAGAAGTCGACCAAGCAAAGGTGGAGGTGATCGAAAAATTGCCATATCCAACATGTGTGAAGGATGTGAGAAGTTTTTTGGGCCATGCGGGATTCTATCGGCGTTTCATCAAAGATTTTTCAAAAATCTGCAAACCACTTACTAATTTGACAATGAAAGATGTAGAATTTATATTTGATGAACCATGTATTGTTGCTTTTGATAGGATCAAGAAGGCACTAATCTCAGCCCCAATTCTCCGACCTCCTAATTGGGATGTGCCCTTTGAAATCATGTGTGATGCGAGCGACTTCGCCGTTGGAGCCGTTCTAGGACAAAGGATCGACAACAAGCCACATGTGATCTATTACGCAAGCAAAGTCCTAGATGAGGCGCAAATGAACTACACAACCACCGAAAAGGAGTTTTTGGCCGTTATATTCTCCATCAACAAATTCCGATCCTACTTGGTTGGATCCAAGGTGATTGTGTACACCGATCACGCGGCAATTCGATACCTCCTCAACAAGAAGGATGCCAAACCACGCCTAATCCGGTGGATCCTCCTACTCCAAGAGTTTGATCTCGAAATCAAGGACAAGAAAGGCACTGAAAATTCAGTGGCGGACCATCTATCACGCATTACCAACGAATCGAAGGATGATGACATGCCCATAGACGATTCGTTCATAGACGAACAACTATACGCAGTCAACTACCAAGAGGCGCCGTGGTATGCGGATTTCGTCAACTATCTTGCATGCGGTATCATACGCCCAGATTTAACCTTCCAACAACGAAAGAAATTCCTATGGGATGTCAAACAATATTTTTGGGATGAACCGTTGCTATTCAAACTGGGGGTAGATGGAATTCATAGGCGATGTGTACCTCACGAAGAAACCGAACAAATTCTCAATTGTTGCCACTCATCTCCCTATGGAGGACACGCTTCAAGCCACAAAACCGCCGCCAAAGTTCTTCAAGCCGGGTTCTTTTGGCCCACGCTTTTTGAAGATGCGAAAGACTATGTGCTTAGGTGCGACAAATGCCAAAGAACCGGGAATATATCAAGGAAACATGAGATGCCTCTCAACGGAATTCTAGAGGTAGAGTTATTTGATGTTTGGGGGGTCGACTTCATGGGACCTTTTCCGAGTTCTTGCAACAACAAGTACATCCTTGTAGCGGTCGATTATGTGTCAAAATGGGTAGAAGCCGTAGCAAGCCCAACCGCCGACTCCGCCGTAGTAAGAAAGCTTTTTCTAAGAACTATTTTTCCTAGGTTTGGAGTACCTCGGGTGGTGATTAGCGATGGCGGCTCTCATTTCATCAACCGTCAATTCGATAGTCTCCTATTCAAATATGGAGTCAAGCACAAGGTAGCCACACCATACCACCCTCAAACAAGCGGGCAAGTTGAGGTATCCAATCGCGAGATAAAAAGCATCCTACAAAAGGTGGTGAACACATCACGAAAAGATTGGTCACTCAAACTCGATGAAGCTCTGTGGGCATATCGGACCGCTTTCAAAACACCCATAGGTATGACTCCTTTCAAGCTAGTATATGGAAAGCCATGCCATTTGCCGGTTGAACTCGAACACAAGGCATATTGGGCAATAAGGGCCCTAAATTTCGACATGAGGGCTGCCGGTGAAAAGAGGGTTCTTGACCTACATGAACTAGAAGAATTGCGCCTTAATTCCTATGAAAATGCTAAGCTTTACAAAGAGAAGACAAAGAAATGGCACGACAAGCATATCATCAAGCGCAATTTTCAAGAAGGAGACACGGTTTTGTTGTACAACTCACGCCTCCGGCTATTTCCCGGGAAGTTAAGATCACGATGGAAGGGCCCATTCGAAATAACGAAGGTATTTAACCATGGCGCAATCGAGATATGGAGCAAAGATACCGGGGCATTCAAAGTGAACGGACACCGCCTCAAACATTTCAACCATGCATCTCCTATAGGCGACAAGGAGATCATAGGCCTAAAAGATCCACACACTCAATAGTGAGCCCAAATCATGTCGAGCTCACGACGTAAAATTGAGCGCTTCTTGGGAGGCAACCCAAGTTTTTATTTTTTTTTTTCTTTCTTTATACTTTTATTTTTACTTTCTCAAAAATTTACATTTTTAATGACTCAGCCAATTTTTCAGGTCAAAATTTCATCAGTGCGTCCGCACTAAACATCAGTGCGTCCGCACCGACATAAACCACAGGTCTGCAGTCTCAACAAGACCAGTGCGTCTGCACTGAGGATCAGTGCGTCCGCACCCGAGGTACGCTAAATTTAATTTTCAATTTTTTCGAAATATCGGAAAAGTCGAATTTTTTTTGAGCGAGTGCGGGTGACCACCCGCATTGAGGCCCAATGCGTCCGCACGCGGCTTCTTCTCCTTCTTAACCCGACCCCTCTCTTCAATTTCCTTCGCGCCTTTTCGATTTTAAAACCGAAAACCCTGATTTTTCTCTCCCAACACCCGAAAACCTCGTTTTTCTTTCAAAATCTCCCTCTCCTCTCTCTTCTCTACCCCTTCTCTCTTCTTTTCTCTCTCTTTCCCTTTTCAAAAAGCGAAAACACACTTTTCTCAAGTTTTTCAAGCGCCGTTTCGATAAAACTCGGATTTCTTCGCATTTTATTCGAAATTTTCGCGATCTACAACAAGGTTTGATCTCTCCTTACTCTAATTTTGTCAATTACTACTTAGATCTGTAAAAATGGTACCAAAATCGGGAAAATCGACCAAAAATGGTGCAATCGGTTCAAATTCTCACCCCAGTGCGGATGCTACCACCCGCACTGCCATTTAGTGCGTCCGCACTAAGCTTGGGGGAACACCTAACCAGCCCAAATTTTCAATTTTTTGGTGAAGTCCTCAGTGCGACCAGACCAGTCGCACTAAGAGCCAATGCGTCCGCATTACGCTCGGACTTTTCCAACCAAACCCCGAAATTCCAAAAATTTTGGTTAAGTCCCCAATGCGTCCGCACTGAGAGCCAGTGCGTCCGCATTAAGCTCAGTTCTTCCCTGAATTGAACCAAATTTGAACTGTTTGTACACAGTGCGTCCGCACTGACAGCCAATGCGTCCGCACGCAGCCCAAATTATATCAAAAATTTCGAAATTTTAATTCTTTCAAGTTTTTTTTAGAATGCCGAAGAAATCAGGTGCCAAGAAACCAAGGTTTGAGAAAGGACAGGGTAGTCGCCAACCACCTCCTTATCCTCCCGCTTTGCCACTCAACGAAGGTCAAGAATTGAGGCGTAACCTTCTACAGTCCCGCCGGACCCTCGAGCCATCCCGATGGATCTGCCGAGAGACACTCGAAACGCTCGGACTCCTTGAGTCGGTGCAAATGCTCACCGAGCGGCTTGGCTTGTGGGAGTTTTTATGTGACGAGGTCTACACTTATGAAGGCCTCACGATCGAATTCCTCTCCTCCTACGAGTTCGACCGGGGTTCACGCACGATGACATTCAACCTTGGAGGCTTCTCACATATGTTGCACACCACCGAACTCATGGTCGCACTCGATCTATCCACCGAACATGTCAGCGAGATGCGCACCATTCTCGACTTCTACCATGACATGAGCGAGGCCCAATTCCGCATCCTAACATGCCACGACGGTCTCCTCGGCCAGCAGAGGGTTAAGAATGTTCTCCACCCGGCCCTCCGATATCTCCAGCGGGTACTTTCTCACACTCTCTTTGCCCGTGGGGAGAGCGCATCGGTCTTCAACCTCGGCGACATGGTGTATGTTTGCAGCATGCTCCGGCGCAATAATGGCGAGATGGAGTACATGCCGCACATTGGATACAACTTGGCCAAACACATGCAAAATGTGTCGCACAACATGCGCTCGGGCGGAATGATTCGAATTGGTGGTATCATCACAAAGATTGCCCGACACTTGCAAATTCCGACCGTTGGTGCGGTGGTGCCCGGTTACACGCTAGTGGACCTCGATGGTCTATTTCGGGCGAGGCTCATCCGTTGGGACGACATTGAAGAGGCTTGGATCAATTTGGGCCCAAAGGACAACATTCGACACCGGTTACCTCTACAAACTCAAATCGATCCCTTGGATACCGACACTTGGAAAATTGTCGATGAGCCGCTCGAGCCACCGCTACCACCACCGCCACAACCACAACAACCTCCACAACAAGCCGCACCCGAAGCCGCACAAGCACAAGGTATGCCATCCAACCAACAAATCTGGGATTTTATGCAGACCATGAACACCTCCATCAACAACTTGAGCATCAATATTGGAGGGCGTTTGGATAGCATGGACGGCCGCATGAATGCCTTTGACCGCCGCTTTGATGAGGTAGAGGCCGAGGCCGCCCGAGCGACCTACTATTCCCGCCGAGGATGCATGCACGCAAACCCGCACTTTGAGGATGATCCACCTACACCTCCGTACCAAAGACGGGCCGCTCAAAGGAGAGAGTACGAGATGGCACAAGAGCGTGAAACGGCGAGTCAAGAACAAGAGGCCGACAACAATGAAGATGAGGAGGATGACGTCGACGAAATGGTTTTCGACGAGGATTGATTCCGCGCAATACATCACCAAATTACGCCAGTAAAGTAGTTCATGTTTCTTCTCTCTTTTTAGTTTATTTTTAGCACTGAGGACACTGCTTTATTTAAGCTTGGGGGATGGGAAGAAATTGTATCCGCATGCATATTTATTATTCAGTTTTTCGAAACTTTTTAGGATTTATAACCTTGCTTTTTACTTGACCATGAATAGGATTTGTGATTTTGAACTTAATTGCTTGCGATTACGAATTTGTCAAGATGTTTTACGAGGTTATGAAAAATAGAGTCTTGCATAATTGGACTTTATTGTCTAAAAATGCATAAAGTATAAAATCATGTTTAAAATTTGTGTTAAAAGTTGGCAAAAATTTTGATAAATTTGAGTGATTGACAAAACTTAAAAGTATTCTTGCACGATTTTTCAAATTTTTGGTAAAACCCTTAAAATAAATTTGAAATGACGACATAGTTCGGCGAAAAACTTTGTGGAAATAAAGGTATTTGGAAATGAGAAATTAGAAATTCAAATTTATTTGAAAAGCCATTTAAATTTGGAAATTTTAAAAATTGGGAAAAATTGAGATATCCGTGAGTATGATATGTGCATATATGTTGAGAAATTAGGTAAAATTGAAAAATTTTGAAAAATAAAAAAGAGATTCCAATGACCTATGATACGGCTTCATGACGTACTTATGGTTATGAGTCCCTAGCACTCTTGCTCCGCTAGTCTCCCGATAAAATTGACATTTGTGTTAGTGGAAGGGTTAGACTAAGAGCATGCAAAGCACCCTTGAATTAGAACGGTTGGTTACAGTTAACTACTTGTAACTAACCGGTGCTTAAATAAGGATGGGGAAAATAGTGCTAATTCAAAGTGAGAAAATCAAAAGCAACAAAACAAAAGGAATATGCACGTATCAACACACAAAGTCCGTAATTATTTTTTACCCAAGTTTGATTCAAGCTTGGGGGTATTTTTCTACATTTTAAATGGCATATCTTTTAAATTTGGGTATACGAAGTTCACAAATTCAAAGCCTTTAAGGAAATAAAAGTTAGAGTAATCGAATTGTGGGTTGATTCATAATTATTCGAGGATTGAACTTGGGATTTGGGAAATATGCATGAAGGTTTTTAAATTTTGGAAAGATCATACAAGTTTTTCATTTTGAGAAATATATACTTGATATAGGGTTAAATTGTAGATCGAATTGTAGTCCCAGTTTAGATGTTGCTTGGGGACAAGTAAGGTTCAAGCTTGGGGGTATTTGATAGGTGTATTTTATATACACCGTCGATCTAGTTTTTATCATAAAATAACACCAAATATCTTGTATTTTGGATATAAAGCGAATATAATACACCAAGAATCAAGTTACTGCGTTCGCTCGATGTTTCAATGCAGGAAACAGTGCAGAATGATGAAAAACTGTCCAATGCGGACGCATTATCCACCAGTGCGGACGCACTGGGTACTTAGCCAATTTTCCAGCAGCGCAGACCTCACAGACGAAAAGTCCGAGCGTAATGCGGCCGCATTCACCTTCAGTGCGGACGCATTCACTACTTAGCCGATTTTTGCGACTTTTAGAATTAACCAGAAAATAGAAGTTCAATGTCAATGCGGACGCACTCACAGCCAGTGCGGACGCACTCAGTACTTAGACTATTTTTGAAATCTTCGGATTCTTTTGAAAACAGAAAAACATCCCAGTGCGGACGCACTAAGATCCAGTGCGGACGCACTCATGAAATTTTGCAGAAAATCCAGAAAAGGAAACTTGGAACCAAAGGAGATTTGGAGTCGGTGCGACCCAGTGCGGACGCACTCACCACCAGTGCGGACGCACTGGACTCGCAGACAGCCAGAAATTCGCATTTTCAAGAGGTTTTCTATTCTTGGCTTCCAAGGAACCCGTTTTAGAAGGCCAATAATAGGCATGGCAGTCTGAGAAGTGCCCCCACTAACTCCACTTCTATCCTCTAAATTGGGCAAGGCCTTTGGCTATAAAAGGAGAAGAATTTCGTCTCTCTCGGGATCCATTATTGTACATATCCATTATTAT
This sequence comes from Carex myosuroides, assembly GCA_028015225.1. Classification (NCBI taxonomy): domain Eukaryota; kingdom Viridiplantae; phylum Streptophyta; class Magnoliopsida; order Poales; family Cyperaceae; genus Carex; species Carex myosuroides. The sequence continues at coordinate 673,118 of CM051476.1, forward strand.
ATCCATCTTTCCACAAATTGAGAGAGAGATCCTGCAGAAATTCTAGAAGGTTTTCCAAGGAAGGAGAAGAAGAAGATTCAAGCAAGGAGTCGGCAAGATCGAGGTTTTAGATCTAAGAAAGGGTGTAATCATTTCTTTATCTTATTTCTTATTGTTTTTGCCAATCTTTGTAATGGATCTCTCCAAGAGAGAGTAGTTCTCTTTCTAGGGGTTTAGGTCAATGCATGAACTTGTTTAATTCTAGATTATTCGGATATTTGTTTTTATTATGATTGTGTTATCGGATTTGATTGTTAATTTCTGTGATTTATTCTTTATGAATTTCATTAGTACTCGTTCCTTTGAGTTCACCTGGTTAGGGTTTATTGAATTGAAGTAGTTTTGAAATCCCGTTGATCGGGTCTTTCCGCTTTAAGTTTATTAAATTCCGGCATTGGTCATGAGGAGACTACTAATTGAAACCATAAAGACACACCTTAGGGTTGGGTTAGAAGCGACCATACTTTGATATCCAATCCGGAACTATAGAAATTAAAGTTAGGATTTTGGTGAAGGACCGAAAGGAGAAGGCAAATCCTAAATTAGGACACCTTAGAACAAATATCGATATATGCTTTGTAGCATGAGATTAAATATCCCTCTAGGTTAGTGACAGCCCTAGAATTCGAGGCACATTAATCCATAAAGCGCAAAGTATTTGTATTAATATTTGTTCCAAAGGCTAACATAGGTTAGAAACCTCATCAAATCAAACATGAATTTAAACAAACCGAATAAATAGAATTAGCAAGGAATTGTAGACCAAATACCCCTAGATCTCCTTAAACTTGAAAACAAACCAATCTTTCTTTCCTTTATTTTATTTACATTTATTGTTTGAAACTCCTCTCTTTCGGGTATTGAACCCAACCTTAGGATTTTAGAACAAACCCCCCCACTTTACTTTTATTGTTTTGTTTTAGAAGTAGTTTTCTTTATTAAAAATTAGTGTTTCCCTCTCTCCCTGCGGATCGACACCTAAATACTACAATCGATAGGTTGTGCGCTTGCAACTAACCTATTCATTGAGTACGAAGGTTTTATAAATATTAAAGGCAAAAGAGTACAAAATTATTATATCTAAAATACTCAACACATGTTTAACCTCCACAATCCCATGTTGGCGGTCGACCTTCACACCATTTGTTATGTCAAACCAATAACACCTAAAGAGAACCACCTTGTTGCCTCCTTCGTATGAGAGCTCAATGACCTCTTCAAGAACTCCATAGTAGTCGTGAGGAGTGCCACCTAATTCCCACTCTCCTTTGATGCAGACACCGCTATTTCTTGACGACTTGTTCTGCCCATGCGTTTCAGTGTGATATCGGTACCCGTTGATTTCAAACCCTTCGTAACAGCTAGCTTTTTTGAGTGGTTTGATGATTGCTGCCTTTCGAACGCATGGGTCGCATTCACGGTCGGTTATTACCTTATGTCGTAACCACTCGGCGAACAGATCTTGACGGGCTTTCCAAAGAAGTTGTGGGGTAGTGCCACGGTTGAGCATGGCAGTATCAAACTCCCTACATTTTCGAAGATAGTCATTAAAATATATTTTGCAAGATTCAGCCCTTCTATTTTATACTTTTGTATAGTGTGAAATAATAGAAGTGATAAATAAGAATACTGTACCCTAAGAATTTGTTACGTATCTCTGGGCAGTTGAGGACGACATAAGTGTGTGCTGCTTTAAATTCATCATCAGTGAGTGTCCTTCGATACTCCCTACCAATGGGACGGCCAGTTCTGTCAAAAATTGAAAGGTTTCCCCTCGAAGTGTTACCCTTTTCAGCTCCTTTCGGGTCATTTAGTGATAAATCTTCGAAATAAATTCTGGAAGTGGTGGAAATCTCTTTGACTATCGTAGCCTCGATGATTGAACCCTCAACACGTGCTTTGTTGGTAACTCTCAGCCGCTGTTCTTTGTTACGCCTTTAAAATGCAAGTTGATTTGAGTTAGGTTATATAGTATTATACGTTAAGAAGTAAATTAATTAAAGGGACAATTGAGAAAAAACCGTACCTTGCACATGGATACATCCATCGGGACCCTACTGGCCCACCCATCCTAGCCTCATGTGTCAAATGTACGACAAGATGCTGCATTGAATTGAAGAAACCCAGTGGGAAGATTTTTTCCATTTTGCAAATTGTGACAATAATATCCCTTTCTAATTGGTCGATACGGGATGGATCAAGTTCCTTGGCACAAATCTCTCTAAAGAAGCTTGAAATCTCACAAAGAACATCCCATACGGGATCAGGCACAAAATCTCGAAATGCAACGGGGAGTAAGCGCTCCATGAACACATGATAGTCATGACTCTTTATCCCAATTAGGGTGTTAGTTGTTAGGTTAACACATCTTGACCAATTTGATCCGTGTCCATCGGGAAACTTGACTTTATCTTTGATCCAAGTTAGAACCAGCTTCTTATCATCTTGTGATAGTGCGAATGGTGCCTTTGGTTTTTTCATTTTTCCAGGGTTTTTGGTGCATGGGGTTAGGTTCTGTTTCGGTCGATTGCAAAGGAGAGCCAAATCTTTCCGAGCTTTTTCATTATCCTTGGTCTTGCTTCCCATGTTTAAAAGTGTGTTAACCAAAGCTTCCGTGAAATTCTTCTCTGTATGCATCATATCAATATTGTGCGGCAGGAGATTATCTTTCCAATAGGGCAAACTCCAAAATATACTCTTCTTTTGCCAATGGTGAGTCACACCGTAACCCTCAAACTGTGATAATTTCTTAGTTTTACCCCACTCCATATGACCTAGACGGTTCACTGCCTCAAGTATTTGATCTCCCGTCAATCTTGGTGGTGGCCCATCCCTCTCTTCTTTGCCTTTAATGAAATTTTTTTTGTCTCGACGAAACGGATGATCCGGAGGCAGGAAGCATCTGTGAGCATCGAACCAGCATGCTTTCCCACCATGTTCCAGTTGGAAGGCCTTTGTTGCACCTTGGAAATAATAACAACCCAATTTACCTTTTGTTCCCCACCCGCATAGCATCTCATAAACCGGGTAGTCGCTCACCGTCCAAATAAGTGTTGCTTTCATGTTGAAATTTTCTCCCCTAGATGCATCCTATGTCACTTCACCTTCGTCCCACAAATTGTTCAATTTGTCAATTAAAGGTTCTAGCAGAATGTCAATGTCTCGACCAGGATGCTTCGGTCCCGGTATGACAAGCACGAGAAACATGCTTTCCGCTTTCATTATCATCCCAGGTGGTAAGTTATAAGGAAAGACAAATACCGGCCAACACGAATATAGAGCTGCACTTGAGTTAAATGGCATGAACCCATCCATCGTTAACCCTAATACAACATTTCTAACCTCTTTAGCGAACTCTGGATACTTGGATGCGAAATGCTTCCAAGCCTCACCATCAGCTGGGTGCACCATAATCCCGGGTTTGTCACGCTTACCGTTCTTATGCCACGTCATATTAACCGCATTTGATTTGGTCATGTAAAGCCTTTGCAACCTTGGCATGATAGGTAGATAACGAAGTTGCTTTTGTGGGACTGGTTTTGCGTTAGGATGAGGTCCCGGTGGCTTGTACCTTGGTTCGTCGCAAACATCACATTTTTTCTTATTCTTCCTCTCCTTGTAATAGAGCATGCAAAAGTTTGGGCATACGTCTATTTTCTCATGTTCCATGCCCATTCCCTCAATCAACCGCTTTGCTTGGTAGAAATTCTCCGGCATATTCTCACTAGAAGGCAGCGTGCTCTTAATGAGGGCCAACATCCCATTGAAGCATTTCTGTCTTAGTTGGTGTTCCGACTTCAATGCCAAGGCTTGTGTCACACAAGACAATACGGTTTGTGATTCGCATTTGAGTTCACCTGTCGCGTTGACTTTCCAAAGCAGTGTTCTATTAGCCTCGATCATGTCGAAGAACTTCTTAGCCGCTCCAGTCGATGACTGGTCATCCCAATTGAATTCTGGGCCAGCTACTGCCCTTACCATATCTTCCCCTGGATCAATGCTTTGATTGTTTAAATCTGGTTGAACGGATGTATACCCCTCCCCGTGCTTGTGCCAAACACTATATAGGGCGCAAAAGCCTGACTTATAAAGATGTACAGTGACGGTATCCACATTTTTTGCACGGACACGGGATACATTTCTTTTCATCATCGTCGAGGGTCACAACGTGTGGTTTGGACAGAGCTGCCTCAAGGAACACTTCAACTCCATCAACAAATTCTTTGTGCAGACCCCCACCGGGAACCTATCTACTGCCGTACATCCATGAACGTTGATGCGGCATTTTCTGGTGTTAACAATTCAATTACAAGGTGTGAGTTTAATCGAGTAAAATTGGGCGGAGAGCAGTTTTTGGACAATGCTGCCTCAGGAGTCTATTGGGCAAGTTGGTTGGTTATCTTAAATTGTTGCTATCTTAAATGTTGCTCTTTGTTAAAATGGGCAGCAGCTCCTTGACTTTTGCGGTTATATTAAGTTACATTGAGATGGTCACCTTCTTACAGACTACCATTGTAGGGTTTGAGAAAATCAACAGTGGATCGAGGTGATAGTTGGCCTTTGTGGTTGGAGTAAATGCGATTAGAAATGTGCGGAAATCAGACTTTCGAAACTTAGGCCAACCACAAAAATCAACTACAAAATGAAGAGCATTTAGGCCAACCACAAATTAGAAATTAAAGGAGCCTAAATCAAAGCTAGGGTTTGAGGAAAATTACCATTGTAGGGTTGATTTGCCAATTGATAACCAATAGTGCAGATAAAATTTGTGGTTTTCTCCATTAAATCTCACCGGAACCAATAAAACGATAAAACTCAAGGAAAGAGATAGAGCTACGAACCTCGGCCTCAAAACACCTCCTTAGACCAAGTCACGCTTCTGATGAGAGTGAGAGAGAGGCGACGGAGAGAGGGAGGGAGCGAGAGATAGGCGGAGGAGAGAGGGAGTGGATTCCATCTCCAATTGGCGGAGAGAGGGAGGGAGTGGATTTCATTTCAGTGCGGCGGGTTGTAGGGAATGGGTTTTCAAAAATGTGTGGGTATTTGTTTCATTTAGAATTTATTCTGACTAAAGCACAGAAGGTGATGTCAAAGAGAGGGGGCGGTATTTACATCGGAATTCCATAACAAATATATGTGGTTCCCTGTGTAGAATTTTCACAGTTTTGATGCGTACCCAATTTGTATGCTTCAAATTTAAGTCTACACTAAAAATTAAAAAAATTACATAGGTTCACCACCTTCTTCATGTTCAGCAAGATAAGAAATATGTAAATCACATCCTACTTATATCACATCCTAATGGATAAATAACGTTCACATCTTATGATCCGATTACTGTTTAAATCACATGCTAGTGTTTCAATCACATACTACATCCTGCGGGTTAATTAGTCACTGTCCAGAATATATTCTACTTTAAAAAAAAAGCATTTCAGCCAAGGTCCGACGCATCACCACCACCACTATTGTCTCCTCCACCATCTTGGCCCCTTAACTCCTCCTAAAAAACAAATAAACTCAGTCAAGTATTTAAAATTTATAAATTTGAAGTTAGAACTTTCTTGAGTCAATTGATGAAATACCCTACTAACTTACATCAATTGGTGGAGGTCTTGTTCCTGTAGCCTTGAATAGCGCATCGATACAAATGTTGCTCCATTTATTCTGTTTCTTGACATCTGCCATTTCGGCTCTGTGTCGTTCCTCCTAGGCAGCTATCTCCTGAGCAAATGCACGACGTTCAGCTGAAATCTTCTCAGCAACTAACTTGGCCACCTCTGAGTCTGTGAAGGTTTTCTTTGCATCCTCAGCAGAGGTGGTCGTGCTCCTTGTTGGATCGTTCCGGATGCCTCCATGGCCTGCAGCTCTCTGTTGGCTTTGCTTGTCTTGGCCTTGTTGCCAAAGCCGAACACCCTTCCACGCCGGTCCTCCCCGTCAGCAGCAAGCACCCACATCTCATCATCAGTGTATTGGCCTCCAAGAAGTGTTTTTATTTGTTGATACCTCTCCTACATCGGTCATAAAATCATGTAATTAAATAAGTAAATCACAATTACAGTGAGGCGAGACAACAAATTAAGATAAGCAAGATAAACAATATATGACAACATTATGATACCATTAATTAGTAGCACTTAACAGAAAATAACTTCAGAACACTTAAAAATGACATTACAAATGACAATTATACCCTTCATCATTAGTAGCACTTAACAGAAAATAAAACAAACTCCGCTTCCAATTCATAACAGTGATATGATCAGACTGATCTAGAAAATCTCTCTCCTCTCTTAAATCCAGACCCCAATTTAATTTTTATAACTAAGTTTAGACCCCAAATTAACTAATTTATATGGGGAAATAACTAATAAATTAAAAGCCTTGAATATTGTACAGCCTACATATTTTAGTTCTATTTCAACATTTTGCTAGATGAGTGTGCAAAATTATGTGAGAAATTCTCATATGGACTCAAAATAAAGAAAATCAATAGGCTGCTTGTGACAAACTTTTTTTATTAAAAAATTGGGCAAGGTTAAAATGATTCTCTTACCCCAACATCTTTTGCCCTATCATTAACGTACACCTTGCCTTCGTCTGTATTACATGTATGAAGTCGATCGAATACATCCACCAGTCCAACTGAAGGTCCCTTTTCAGCTATCTGAAATTTAATGACATAATAATTCAATTGATGTAATTGAAAATCACAACTTAATGAAAACATCATGCTATCTGGGAGCAAGCTACATATTTTTATATACTAAAGCAGTAGGTACTCTATTGGATTTGAACTCACTTTATGTAGTTTTAAAATCTCCTTCAAAACTACATATTTAAAATCTCCTTCAAAACTACATATTTTTTTATTGGATTTGAACTCACTTTATATAGTTTTAAACAATAAAAATATGTAGTTTGTTTAAGAGAAATATTAAGTCTTCAAATTGGCCAAGTGTGATGGCATCTAGTTCATCGTCCCTGTTACTGTTATTTTTAGAACGAGTATGTGGTGAATTTTATTTTTTTCTTTTTACTGTGGTAAAAAAATTCGAAAGACATTGACTCCCTACATAAAGTGAGTTCAAATCCAATAAAGTACCTAGTGGGAGTAAACTACATATTCAAATATATATACTAAAGCAGGGTGTGGAAAATACCATGGCCTCCTTGTGCTTGTACGTGCTCCTCGAACCACCAACATGGTGGACCACCCGACCCATTTTTGTCTTGTTATCTCGATTGGTCCACGACAGTTGGTCCCACTTTGGGTGGCTCTAAATATCACATAGGCCCTTCCAGTGAGATAAATCCAAGCACCACGGGGGACAGTACTCTTTCCACAACTCCTTCACCGGTCCGTACTGTTTCTTGCACGTGCTCCTTGCTTTATTCAACATACGAGTGTATGTCTCAGCAGCAATGTTTTCGAATACATCGAGACACCGAGCCTCATCTTCTTCAGCCCCCCATGAGTACCTCTCCAAGAACCGTCGCAGGATTACTAACCTGGCACTCGATGGGAACATGCTGTACGTCCTGCAAGGCCCCGTTTGAAGAGGATCGCACCCCTCTATTCTATTTTCAACAACCACCTTTACAAGCGCGGGTACGTCCGACCCTGGCTCAAATGCATCACTACTGAGAAAGCCTTACAAATGCTTGCCGAGGTCCATGAGGGTATTTGTGGCAGTCACCAAGGAGCAAAAACCTTGGCCAAACGTATCCTTCGTGCCGGATTCTATTGGCCCACTATGCAACAAGATGCCGCAAACTTGGTTAAAAAATGTGACAAGTGCCAATATCACAGCAAGTTGGCCTTTTGATTTATGGAGAATATATATCGTTGGCTCGTTTCCCAAGGCGGTCAGACAACGACGTTGGATTATTGTCGCCGTCGAATATTTCACGAAGTGGGTAGAAGCCGAGGCATTGGCAACTATCACAGCCGCAGCTACTGAAAAGTTCATTTGGCGATACATCATCTGCCGTTTTGGTCTCCCACATGCCCTCATCTCGGACAACGGTACTCAATTTAATGCAACCCGCACGGTGGCATTTCTTTCTGGCTTGGGCATTCAAAATAACTTCACCTCAGTCAGCCACCCGGCTAGCAATGGATTAGCTGAGGTCACAAACCGCACCATCCTAGATGGCCTAAAGAAGAAAGTCGCCGCAAATAGGAAAAATTGGCCCGATATGCTGGACGAAGTTCTATGGGCATACCGAACAATACCTCGTGAAGCAACCCAACAAACACCATACTCTCTGGTATTCAGGATGGAAGCGGTTACCCCTATTGAATTAGTGGAACCCTCACTTCGCACCATGACATATTCCCCTAATGAAAACAATGCTGCGCGTACCGCCGAGCTAGAGCTCATCACGGAAGCTCGGGAAAAAGCCCACATCCGCACCATGGAATATCAACGTCGGGTTAAACGTGCATTTGACAAACACGTGGTACCTCGAGAATTCCAACCGGGTAATTTAGTACTAAAAAATGTGGAAGCAACTGGCAAACATGTCAGTAAACTCGCCCCCCAATGGGAAGGCCCCTTCAAAGTTGTTCGTCTACGAGAAAAAGGCGCCTACGAGTTGGAAGACCCGAGCGGTTTCATACTTACTCGTCTATGGAATGCTTGTCATCTCCGGAAATTCTACACTTAATGTACGAGATGCTTAATTTTATTTTAAAAGGGGTTATGCCTCATACAGAGCATGACGAGCTCCGGGCGAGATAAAATTTTTTTTTGTCCCTTTTACATTCCATGTATTTTACTTAGGCCGAGATACAAGTTTTTGTATGGTTCTAAGCTCTTATCAATATATATATATATATATATGATGTTATAAATTATGATTGTGCATCCTTTATTTGGGACCGAGATATATGAACGAAAGCCTTTTCTAAGGCAACGAACTGTGTCTTGGTTAGTAATCCCGAGATGCACAACATATATTGACGTAGTCCTACGGGACGACGAATGTTTATCTATTAATATGGATTGAATTTTTTATGTCGGAAGCATTTATCGAAAACCCCTTGGGGTAACGCATACATTTTTGCGACATTCTTTTCCCCCGATGTTGACCATTTTTGTCAAGAATAAAGAAAAAAAAGGGGGGGAAAGGAATAAATATCAAGCAAATTTTCACTTTTTACTAAGGTATTCAAGGCATGCAAGTTTCATAAAGCCGAGATAGATTTCGAAAGAAAAAACAAAATACCTCTGGAAAAGAAAAAGCGAATACCATATAAAGGGAACAAGTTACATTAAAAGCTCTGTTAAACCACCACATCCCGGGGGCGCAAAAATAACATGTTACAACACATCTGTTATAACCCCCGCATCTCGGGGGTACAAATAGAACAGTACATTACAACATCTTAAAGTTCTCCCACATCACGGGAGTGTAAATGTCTCTCTGAGGAAGAAACAGCATCCATTCCTCGACATGAGCTTCCTATAATAAAAACAAATAATAAGGTTAAACATGAACAAAACACCTCGGAAGCCACGATAATAGACTTTTTTACTTACAAGGAGTAGGGGGCTCCGCCATCACGGGGGCATCGTTTGCTCCATCACACGGAGAGTTGAAAAGATTCAAATCCACTTCATCTTCTTGCTCCTCGCATTGATGAATGACATTACCTTCGTCGACATTCTCCACCCCGATGTTCTCTCTTTCACCTTTAGAGGAGGTATCGGAAGAAAGGTTTTCAGTCTCCGCTCCGGGTGCACCGTCAGGAAGGTCGAGATGACTAGGCCACGAGTCTTTGGGCCAGGGGTGGGCAAAGCCCAAAGGAGGATAATTCTCGAGTTGGAGTTCCTCCTTGAATAAAGTGCCGTCCGGGTTCAGAAACACATCCCTTTCCTCATCCTAACCATAGCCCGGGAGATCTTTGATCATCAGCTTCTCGGGCTCAACTGCGGCAAACCCGACATGCTCAGGTCAAAATGGATAATACTCTCCCATCTTTTTAAGATAGTCATATACGGTATGCGTCATCACGTCCAACATCGCATAAGGGACGGCTTGTGCGAAAGCTTTGCTGCCTAGGAACTTGCTGAGTTTTTCCTTTGGCAAGTCCTGCGCTTCACCTCGTATACGAGCATTTTCCAATCTCGCGTCCTCCAACTCCTTGGTCCATACCTCGAGCTCGGACTTAAGATGCGCGACCTTGCCCTTATATTTTTCAACTTTGCATTTATAGCGCTTCGTTTTTACCTCGGCCTCCTTACGTTCGGCATCAGCCCTCTTACCCGTGTACCGCGCAAGCTCGTATTTCACCAGATTTACGGCGGCTTGGCCAGAAGCTATTCTCATCTCCTTGTCCTTCCTTTTTGCCAAATTCACAAAATAATTTCTCTCCATAATAGCCTTGTTGAGCGCCTCTTGATCGGTATTGACAACGAGGGCGTCGCGCTTGCTATTGTCATGTGAGTCCTTCAGGAACCCAAAGAAAACCCCGGCATCATGCAACGACCTCAACACGTGGTCCACGACTTGGTCGGGATGCTCCTCAGACCACTTCTTTTGATATTTAGTCATGGTTAACCTAAAGGTTTCCCGAGAGTATGCTGCACGGACCTCGGGATGATCTTCTTCGTCCTGCACAAGAGAGTACCCGGGAAGATGGGCCAAAATGCTATCCGGGAACCCCTGAGAAATCTCGGTCCCCCACACGAACCCGGTATGTCGCGCCTGATTAGAAATTTGCGACTTGAGGAATTCTTTATGTTCCTCCGTAGGATTCCACACGTCACCCGCTGCGTCTTCGATAATTTTATCTAGCTCCCCCTGAGCAGCGTCGACCTGGGCTTGAAAAGGTTCCTTTGCCACCACCCTGGGTTTTCCCAAAATAATTCCAGAATGAGCCTTTTGCTTTTTCGGCTCAGGTTCCTCTGCCACAACGTCTTTTCTATTCTCTTCCCTCGTTAAACGCAGAGGGGCGTCAACAGAAATTTCCTTCCTCTTTTGCGACCCCCCGAGTTTGGAGGAGCCAGAAGCACCGTCCTTCGTGCTCTTAGTGGCAGCTGCAGATTTGGAAGACAATCTCGGGGGAACTTCCGTGGTATTTGCGGGAGCCGACTTCGGAGCCTTCAGGATTTTGGTAGAACTCGGCTTGGGGGGAACGTGCGAAACCTTTTTCTTCTTGGTAAACCCGTCCTCGGGATTAGAAAAAGCCGGGACTGGAGAAGAGGCCTTCCAAGGCAGTGCCATAAAACCGCGTCCTGTGACATGAGAAGCACATGTATTAACAATTTATTTATTGTAGTACGAGATCAACGAATAAATGAGATGCAAAAATGTATCGGTACAGATTAAAAAGACTAACTTGTAAAATAACGGTCAAGAATTTCGATAACTCTTAATTCATCCAACGCCGGGGATAGGGGAGAATTTGGGATCAAATTATTCTTACGAAGAGGACGCCAAATCTTTCGCACATTCTTAAAACATTTCAAATCGTTGGGATTCTCGAGATACACCCAACCATGTACCCAGTCATCAGCCTTGGATAGCGTCTCAAAAAGCTTGACAGCCTTGGGATGTTTTCGGATTGCGAGGTGGCTCTCATTATTATACAAAACAGAGAAATAATGAAAGAACAGCCCTGTACTCGAGATATATGGCTTTAACTCAGGCATCGTATCAAACAGATATTTGAAGCTCATGATATAGCACCATGCGGGTGCGGTTAACTGTGCAGGAGCAAGATCAAGAAACCGCAATACCTCTCTTGCGAATTTAGACACCCTTACTTTGAAGCCACATTTTGGCATCTTCCAGTATATGCACATCCCGAGATCCGCATCATGAGCTCGGTCATTAGGGCCCGGAGCTATCAACCTAAGCGCCTCTGGAGAATATTGCTCTCTGTCCTTGTCAATCACAAGTTCCTCGTAAAAGGCATCCACGTAAGCCTGACATCGGACAACAAGCTTGGGAGTAATACTGGCGGATACGGGAAACGTAAAGTCATCCTTGTAGCCATCTCAGAGAATAACGTCTTTCTGTTTTGGTTGGGAGGATTTTTTCTTTTTAGATTTTAAGGGTCCTCGCGATGTTCCTACTGGGGCATCAACAAGTTCACCCCGAGATGGACTTTCCGCACTTTCTCCATCCCCTTCGCTATACTGCTCACCCCCAACTTCTTCTGGTGGAGTATCGGGGTGAGGGGGAGTCATACCATAAATACTCTGCCCTACCTGGGCGAAAAACCTGGTGCGATAACAGGGAATGTTCCCCCGAAGTAGCGGGCGACGAATCCCGAGATCCATCTTGCTCTTCGGCCATTTCTAAATTAACGAAGAAACATGATTGGCTTAGATAACCGCTTTCTTTATTTCTAAGGTATTACACTTACCGACTTATCACATACAAATCGATTGCCGAGGTTAGGTCATTCATCTTAGGGTTAACAACATTACCATACCTATGTGGTCAAATACATTACTATTAACCTCGGCAATGTTCATAAATAGTTACATATGAGGTTGATAAATATAATGTCGGCCACAGAGGTGATAAACATTACCTTATGTTAAGATCCCTTGGCACCTCGGTCTTTGTCCGACGTCTTTTTTCCGAGATCGTCAATGAGTGTTGTTCTCCTTTTTGCAAGCTTAGAGGTTGCTTTTCTCTCCAAATCCTCCGAGATATCGTTTGCTCAGATAAATGATCATAAATGAGTGGGTCGGGATGAAACATATATATAGGGGTTTCCATTTTCCCGCTCAATGAAGGCACGAATTTTGAAAAGGCACCACGAAGAGTCGCGTCGTCTCCTATCATCATGACAACACTTCAATTCCCGCGCACAACCTAGGGAATCGAGCCCTTACCGAGTTGAAAAGTGCCAGGTGTCATACGAGGATTGCGCCATAACCTCGTGACTCTGACTGATTTGGCGGCTGATTTGATGGCTGATGACAGTTAACGGAAGACGAGGCGTCAGGTAATTAATGCCGATATACTATATATACCCCTTCCATCTTCCTTTAACGGAACACCCAGCGATCACAGTTATACCTTCCAAACAAATGAATGACGAACTTAAAAAAGAAGATGATCACGTTGCATCACCTCGCGCATCTCCACAACAGGGGAACCCCGAGATCAACGTTGAACCACCTGCAAATAACCCCGAGGAAGAAGATGACGATCCGTTAGCTTGGGACCGGTGTGCCGTTTACAGAACCCGGGGGAACTATCAACACATGTTCCACTGTGACAGCTGTGAAGAAGCTTTTCACCCCGGGTGTGTAGCTCGGAGATCACGTCGGAACCATGGTAATCCCCGCTTCACATCCTTCACCTGCGGACGATGCCTTGACCAAGAACGCCTGGCCAAGCGCTCCCGTCATGCATAGTCTTAGCTAGTTATAGAATATCGCGGGAATAGCCCGCCTTTTGTTTGTTAGTTATGCTAAGATATCAACTTTTCAATTTTACATGTATGCTTATGTTATGAACTCAACCGAGGTTCTCATCTCGTGTTGTTTTGATTAATATGTGTTTTGCATAAGCAATTCCTTCTTAGTTCTTAATGTCGTCTCATATGGGTCAATTTGACCACCTCGAGAACGCCGAAAGCCTGTCATCTTGTACGAAATACACAACGCCCAATGTCATTTATGGCAAGTAGCTGGCAGATACCTATTTTTGACTGACCGAGCCCATAATATTTATGGCAATATATGCCACCGACGACTATATATAGCGGACTTACCATACGTCAAAATCACAATTATTCATTTACCTCTCTCCATATATTTCCCTCCGAGATGCCTTTCAAAGGAGTTGTTTCTAAAACCAAAAAGCCTCTCGACCAAGGTCAGAGTTGCCGCGACCAACCTCCCCAGAGTAGCCGCGACCAACCTCCCCCCAATCCCCATCGCTCTTATAACCCACGACGGGTCCTTTCTCCTACAGAGAGATGGGCTCTACTCCAACGTTTCCCCGAGAAGGATTTGGAGTGGATGCTCCATAACGAGGACCTCCAAATCTGCGACCTTATCGACCTCACCCTCGCAGGAGTACCCTCGTTCACTAAGGAGGACGAGAACAACATCTATGATTTTGATTTCGAGCCCAAGTTGCGTTGGTGTGTCATATGCCATGACCAGGGGCCAAGCACGAGATGGTGAAATGCCAGAGGTGCTACGAGTGGAGTTGCTTCGACCACTACGACATCTAAGGCCGCTCGGACCCTCGTTGTCGGTTTTGGAGGTGCCCCAGGTGCTTATCACGTAATACCGGAGGACCGAGCTTGTATACCGCTACCCAACATGAACTCAACGAGGATAACCTTTTTGAGGAATCCGATAACGAGCTCGTTTAAATATCCTCCGAGAAACGACATCACACCCGTCTCTTTGCTGAGCATGGACACCGCGGTGCTCGGAAGGCGCGACATGACAGAAGTGGAAATATCCTTCCAGGCACTGCATAAAACAAGTCATGTTTAGTCTAATTAGACGTTGTATGATTTCGATATTTTCTTATGCATAGGCGTTGTATGATTTTGATGTTCTTTTATATTTAGGCTTGGTATGATTTTGAGATATCAATGATTACTTATTATTTCTGTGTTAGCTTCTTTGGTTTGCTTTTGACTAACTCGGGAACCATTTCTTTTCTTCAAAAAAAAATGAATGACACTAAGTGCAGCTTGTCCGAAGACACGCTTAGTTGTCTAAGGCTATTCAGTATGTTAACACATTAACTTCAGAATATGTACCCGAGATATCCCATACCCGCAATTACTGATACATCACTAACACAGATAACATTAATAAAACATGTTTTGCGAGTTATTCACCTTCAAGTCAAAAGCATCTCGCTGATGCATTCCGACTTCGGGGGCTAATTATAGGGCCATGTTCCACATGCCCTTCTACTTGTCTTAAACTGGGCCATGAAAGACCGGGATTCGGACCTCTCTAAGAGTCCAACCCGACGTCATATGAAAAGCCCAAAGGTTCACTAAGCCGGGGCCCAATACAGCGGCCTCAAATCATATAGCCCTAAAATAGGTTCATGCCAACCGATATACGGGATAGTCGTGGAAACGGCTAGCTTAATGCCCACGTCCCAGTAACGGCTGACATAACTGCCCACGTTCTCCATAAACGCCCGAGATGGCAGTTGTGGTTGGACTATATAAGGTAGTGATTCCCATTAGACAAGGGACGCAATTTCTGACTAAGAGAGAGATCATACAGGTTAGAGCACGAATCTCTCACACTCCACCCCGAGTTCCTAACTCAATCCACATCTCGGCCTGCCATCCTTTGGCAGGGCGAATCCAACCCAGTCTGACTTTCCATACGGCCTCATCTCCCTAGATAGGACGTATCAGCGTTTATAGAAGGCCTCTGCCTCTCTGGAAAAGGTTCTCCATCTTCAACTTTTTCACGCTTTTCTCTGAATATAGTGCATTGAAATCTACAAGTGACAACATAACCACCATTCATGTGACTTGTCCTTTTGCATACACCAGACCCAGTCTGAAAACCATAAAGTTTCCAAAAATCTGCGCTTCCTTAACAGAATAAAAATCATCACCAACCACAGGAGCACTTACTAAAGAGTTTTCAGAGACCTCTGATTCTCCTGATCCCTGTCATACTTCAACTGGTTCTGTGTTCAAATTCCATTGATGAATCTCAAACTCTCCTGACCCCTCTCTTACTATATCTACCAAAACTCTGGTTCTACATTCAAATATCATTTATATATGCCTCTATGTTCTGCACTTGATCAACTAAAACAACATCAGCTATCAAAATATCACTTCCCATATCTTCATTCAAGTCAAAGTCCATTATATAAAACCTGTAAACATCAATAATAAACAATGTAAAACACCATAATAAAAGATATACTGAAGTATAACAATATGTAATAAAACCACTGTAATAGTGTATATTACATCCTGTAAAACAATTGTTAAATATATATCATGTAAAATAATACCTATATCATGTAAAACTGTTAAACATATCATGTAAAAACAATAAACTTCAATACAATGCATAGATCCTATAAAATGTTGCATATATCATGTATAACTGTTAAATATATCCTATAAAATACTGTACATAACCTTTAAACCTGATTAATAGATCCTGTAAAACAATGTATATATCATGTAAACCTATTAGATAAATACTGGAAATTTAAATCAGTAAAACTGTTAAACAGATTCAGTAAATTTTCCATAGATCATGTATAACACAATATATATCCTGTAAATCTATTAGATAAACATTGGAAATTTAAATCACTAATACTATTAAACAGATCATGTAACTATTGAATATATCTTGTAACTATGAATATATGATGTTGAAAATATATATTGAAGTATAACAATATGTCATAAAACCACTGTAATATTGTATATTACATCCTGTAAAACAATTGTACATATCATGTTAAATCAGACATTCAAATAACAAGAGATCTGTGAGAACAATTGCATATATCTTGTAAAATAATACCTAAATCATGTAAAACTGTTAAACATATCATGTAAAACAATAAAAGAAAAACAATGCATACATCTGTAAACTGTTGCATATATCATTTAAAACTGTTAAATATATCCTATAAACTACTGTACATAACATTTAAACCAGATTAATACATCCTATAAAGCACTATATATATCCTGTAAACCTATTAGATGAATACTGAAAATTTAAATCAGTAACATTGTTAAACACATCCTCTAATTATTGCATATATGATGTAAGCTATTGCATATATATCCTAGGAAAATGTTAAACAGATCCAGTAAAATAAAGCAAAGAAATACAACGCATAGATCATATAATATTTGATATATGTTGTAAGCTAATGCATATATATCATGTAAACTAATAACTAAAACCTGTAAACCTATTAAATGAATCATGTAAATTAAAATCAGTAAATAACTCACTGAATTTACATTTCACTGCTGGCCTTCAATCCAAATAAAAAATGATGAATATCGTCAATCTTCGTCGACGTGTTATTCTTTCGAAAGTGAAATTGAATACTGTAAAACAAAATATAGAATACAGTAATTTCTTACATCAGACAAATCAAATCAAATCAACGGCATTAAGAAAACAAAATTAAATAGAAGGAAGAAAATCGCTATTATTAATTCAAATCAATAGAAGGAACAAAACTTAAATAGATCAGTAAAGAACTCATTCAATTTGTATTTTGATTTCGTCTTCAATCCTATCGGAGACACGCCAGAATCAGAAATGACTGAAGCTTCCCTAATCAGAAGGAAAAGAAAATCACAACAAATCGCGAACTGAAAAAGGAAAGAAGAAGATCGCCACGAAATCGCCTCAGATGGAAAGATATCTGAAGAAAATCACGATTCAAAAGGAAATTCAAAAAAAGGGAAATATACACAGGGTAGGAAGGTTTTCAATGTGAACATGTGGCCATTAATTAGTGGGGAACGGCGGTAGTTAAATACGGTTAACGACAGTTTAAACCTGTTCCGATAATTGTGGGTAAAAAATGGATACAAAATGTTGGGTATAGAAACCTTTTCTTTAAAATTTTCAAAACACTTTGGTGGCGTTTAATGGATTTCAGATGAGGACATATTACACGTGGAAAATGGTGATATGCATGATTCTCAACGGTGAGAGTTGGAATTAGTTAAAAAAAAAAGAGGATAAAAAATACTTGTGAATTAAAGCCTCTTTTTTTGAAAACCTTCGCAGAAGTTGCAAAGTCGTAAAAGGGAATCGAACTCTTGACTTTTGGGTAACCAATAATTCTAAGACTTTTCTCCTAGCCAACCTCTCTCCTTTCAATCATATTTTCAAGACTAATAAAAGATTAGTAACAAGTTTTTAAGTACTCTCAAGTTCCTCTAATTTACCATGTCATTGAATTAAACAATAAAACCTTAGACATTAGGTAGACAGAGAGAGAATGAAGGAGAGTATAATCAGTTGGTGACAGACACAAATGACGAAGCAGATAGAGATGAAGAATACAAAATTGAAAATTAACTTGATCAGAAGTTCCTTGACAATTAGGTTCTTACATGGCCCGTAGGCCTACAGTTAGGTTCTTACATGGCCCGTAGCCCTGAACAGATGAACATAGAGAAAGAAGATGAAACCAATAATTTAATTTTTTTTTGGTTCTTACATGGCCCGTAGGCCTACATCAGTTGTTGTAAATCAAAAAACTGGTGGATTACATCCCCCGTGTCCCAACCATACAACCTCCCTTGCTGAGCTAAACTATGAGCGACTTGTAGTCTTGGATGATGCCTACTACAATGTACCGTAGTAAGTCTATGATGCTCCTGCGTTTGGATTTTCCACGCCGCCCATATGGCCTCATAAGAGCGCCAATCAGAGATGATGTGCATCATATTCTGTAATGATTGAACTGTTTCTATCGAATCAGAAAATAATGTGCCTTCCCGGATATCAAACCCTTTGGTATACAGGTTACTAGCATGGCTTCTATGTGCCTTTGGTCCTCATGACCTTTGTGGCTGGACAGGTCTTGTCCGTATGACCTTTGTGGCTGGACAGGATTCTTTAGATATATATTCGAAGCATAGTTACTACCTGAGACCTCTATACAGACAAGGGATTAAGTCCTCGGGTAAGCCCCTAAGAATGTACATCTAAGCAGCACACCCACCATGTGAGTGCAATTGTATGAGAGATAAGAAAAAACGTACCTTGATTGCGAGACATGACTGAAGATGACGATCAAACCAGCTTCCAAACTTCAGCGATGACCTAGACTCTGAACAATTACAAGAAAACATAGAAATATGTTAGCTCAGAGTTTAGAATAAGTTGAAGGGAGAAGTCCGAGAAGACTCTAAACTACAGCAGCAATCTGAAAAGGCCTTAAACTACAACCAAAACCAACATTAGTTAGCCAAAGACCCTAAAGAGAAGCACACAAGACAAACTGGATCAAAACCCGAAATCATGCCTACAACCAGAAGGCCATTTTATCCAAACCCTCAATTTTGCAAGTTACCCTCATGGTTCCCGTAAAATTTTCCATGTCTGTAATCCCTTCTCGGTTAGACAGGTTTTCCCATGAGTATGTTTGCAGAGTATGGTCGTTGCCTAGGTCCCCTAATATAAAGACAAGGGATTAAGTTCTCAGGTAAGCTCTGAAGGATGCATACCCAACCCTCACCCCAACCATGCAAGTATTAGCGAGATGAGATAAAGATAACATACCTTTTGAAGTAGAGGTGATTGAAGATGATGATCAAACCCGCTTCCAAGCTCAATGCCCAATGTGGAGTTCAAATACCTGAGATTCAAACAAGAAAAGCAACTCAGAAAGAATTCCGTAAAGTTCGAGAGGAACACTGGGGGCACCTGGCTAAGCTGTTCAATCCTAAGGTCTTCACACCTCACCCAGGTGGGGGGCATTTGTTTGACCCTAAAAAGTCAAGGATTCAATTATCCAAGACAGGATGTCAGTCAACTGCAAAACTGGTCGATTAAAGGTCAAACATACTTTAACTTGACTCAACATCACAAAATAGGAAATGAATAATCATTAAATCAAGTTCATGATTAAAATCTACTCGAATAATCATGAATTTTGATATAAGGCACATTTCCTAATTCAAAATGATTGAAAAGGTATGGAATTTGCAAGATGGAGGTTTCTGATTGGTGCCATGTGGCATTGGGGACCCATAGCATTTAACCTAAGTACTTTGGGTACAAATTGGGTACATGGAACTCAAACCTTACAGCCGGGGCCCACTGGTCAGTTTAATAGACCTAAATTCGCTGGTCTGGAGATATAAATGAACTTGGCTTGTTGAAATTGAACTCATGAACCGAAGGCTCACTCAAATGGCCCATGGTGCACCGAACCTACCCGAACCCGAGAGAGGTTTAATCCCCCGAACTCTTAGCTTATTTGGCCCCTTCGCTTTGCATGAGCTCAGAGCACTATGAACCAAGAGATACCATTATACAGTCCACGGTGAAACAGTCACATCCCAAGGATATAATAGAAGAAGAGAGGTATTCTCTGAAGCCGACAAGCGGGCCCAGGCTTGTCAGCCCCATCCCCTACCTCTACTATCTTCCGATGACTGAAGGAAAAGAAAAAATGCAGAGGTTCAACCCTCGTAAGCTAACCCCCAAATGCAAAATTAAGAAGATGAATACACTTCTCACCTCTTTGCAATGCTCTTTGCCAATGTGATTAAGGAAAAAGGGAGGTACCGAAATGAATTCGGGTTTGCTCATTATCGGGCATGGTTAGAAATAGAGTAGACCAAGTATAAGCACACCTCTCAAAGGGTTTAAATGGTGTCGTTGGGATCTCATATAACTATTGTAACCCCCAATTGAATGAGCATTAAAAGTGTTTGCCCGATTTGGGAAGTGATAGCCGACGGGTATCAAAAGAAGGGACTCAGACAATCGAAAATAGAAATTGGCAGTGTAGAAGGTGTGATATTCCATTAGGCATGTTATCCTTATGTTATACACGCACTCTGGCATCTTCTAGGAGGCTGAGAAATAATCAAACGGTTATGAGCTATGATAGACCGATTTAACCGCAAGTATATAATACCATATTCTCAGTTGGCGTATCAGAGGCCTTGTCCTCATGTACACCTGTCCTGAAGCTCAAACTAAATGCCAAATTAGAAGAATATTATCTCCCTGCATGAAGGAGATACATGATTCAATGTGCAAGGATCCTCGCCATTAAATAGATTAAAATCAAGGGCCATGAATGCTCAGTCCCAGGGATTGCCGACATGGCTGCTTTCTATTAGCCAAAGCACATGCAAATGAAGGCTTAATACATAAGCAAAGGATCTGAAGCATTAAAATGGAGAATGAAGAAAATCAAGGGATGAATGACATGCCAACTCAGCCTAGCCAAAACCCTAAACCCTATGCCCTTTAGCCTATATAAAGAGGTGAATTGAAGATGAAGGGAGAGGAGACGATCCACTACTACTACATCCAACCGTAAGCAACAGAGAGCAAGAAGAGAAAATTAAGATAGTGCAAAAAAAAAAAAAAAGGAGAATAGTTTAGAGTTCTTCTCTCCTCCTTCTCAAGAGAAAATTAGAATTGAATAGGTAAAAAGAAGGAAGATGTAAGCCTAAAAGGAGGCTAGTTCATGTATATTTTGATATTGAAATGAAGAACTTCCTTTTCATGTTCTTGTTTTCCCTTCTTCTTCCTCTTTCGGTTTTCTTTGCAATTTTCCTTTCTTTCCTTTTAGTCATTGTGTTCTTTGCTTAAAACTTTGTTTTTTAAAAAAAAGATGAAGGCTCAATGGTTCTGGCTTGATTCATGATAAGCTAGATGTGTTTAGCCTAATGATCAAAAAAAAAAACTCTCTTTCTTTCTTTCTTTATTGTTGTCCTTTTACATAATAATAATATTTTTTGCTTTCTCTTAGCTATTAGAAATTATTCCCTTTTATTGAGATTAAACACTATTTTAGCACATTATAAATATGAGAATATATATATATATAAATATGAAAAAAAAAATCTGATATTCCCTTCTTTTTCTCTCCTTTCCTTTACTTTTTTTTTTTAAACCAAGCCCTTGATTCTTTTCTAAAATAATTAATTAATGAAGATATAAGAGTTGAGCCAGTGTTGGTCTCCTTTTATATTGGAGTTAAGTTGATTATTCTATGAAAAGGATTAATGGGAGTAAAAGTGATAAAATAAAAAATTATGACACAAGAGGTGTTGAAGTTGAGCTAGTGTGTCTCCTTCATCATTCTCTCAAAATAAAGATCCCAAGGACCTATTTGCATAAAAGGGCTAGGCTGATCAATGATTGATGCATGTGTCAATGTGCAGAAATTTTGATAAAATCAGAACCTATATGCAAATAGTGAGAGAAGGAGGACTAAATTGCAAATAGACATCAGTTATGCTGAAATTTGTCATTTGTACATTTAATCCCATGATATCTCAAGGATTTGTCCAATGATCAACTAAAAAGAACACCCAAATCATGATTTTAAATGAATCAGGTCCTCCCTGCATATTTCCAAATTCTGACAACCTTTTATGTTTGAAACATGTTGAGTTCATGAATTTTTAGAGCTTTGATTTCTCTTCTGGTGCTAGTCGCAGCTACAAGATTACTAAAATTCGGTTAAATCCCTAACCAGTCAGCAACCTAATTGGTTTTCACCCCTAACCAGTCGCTGGTACAGCACCAAGTATGAGCCCAGCAGTGAGATATATAACAAGTACCACTGGTACATGAAGGGTATTCAAAAAGGACAAAATGACCCCTTCTGCCAGAATAATCAGCATAAATTAATGAAAAATCTAAAATGAAAAATGAACATCATGATCAAATAAAGGACATTAAAATACACAAGTTTGACACAAATTTTACATTATTTGGATTTTATTTCGATTTTATATGAATTTTTGAAGTTCAGGTTTAAAAACAGAAAAAAAAAAACAGCATTTGAATAATAAGGGCTGTTGCTGGTAAATGGACAGCAATGACTGACTGGAAAATCAAATTAAAGAACAAATATCATGTCTGGATAGAGGACTTCAAAACACACGAAATTGATATAAATTTCATATTTTTCTGATTTCATTTTGATTTAATATGAATTTTTGAAATCCATCTTCTTAAAAATATAGAATAAAATTACTTTAAATACCCCTTTGCATAAATAAATGTTCCAAAAATAGAAGAAAAATCTCAAAAATCATGAAGTTCATTCTATGCATAACACAAATGTCCCTTTATGAATTAATAACAAGAAATTATATATCCTTTAACAAAACAAAAAGTTTAGACTTAGTCCAATTTTATGAAAAAGCTCAAAACTTCATAAAACCAATATTCACTAATATTCTAAAAATCATAAAAGGAAAATCAAGTTGAAGAATAAGTTCATGCTACCCTCAACAGGTTCAAAGGGTTGAAACCAACATCTTCAATACCTCAATCATGATTCAGAGAGGTCTGTCATTTAAAATCGATACTGTGTTAGCATTGAACCGAAAGAGAAACTTGAAATTCAAATATAAATAATGTCTAAATAAAGTTCAAAAGTAAAATCTCTGTTATGT
This sequence comes from Carex myosuroides, assembly GCA_028015225.1. Lineage (NCBI taxonomy): Eukaryota > Viridiplantae > Streptophyta > Magnoliopsida > Poales > Cyperaceae > Carex > Carex myosuroides. The sequence continues at coordinate 696,291 of CM051476.1, forward strand.
TCTAAATGAAAATACAACGATGATCAGCTAATTAATTAAAGGAAATCACGACTTAATCGAATCAAAAATTAGAAATCAAGTCTTGCGGCCGAGCTCGATGGTGGAGCACCACCTCCGATGATCGGAGGCGACCGACGACGGACGCAATGTAATCCTGAGCTCCGGGCGATGCTAACCATGCCTTCGCCTTGCCCTGCTGTGACCGGAGTTGGCCGGAGTTCAAACCCTGAGATCGGAGATGAAGCCCCAGTTCATCAACCATGCACGACTCTTGAGGCAACATGAACCGATCGATCTCGGCGCCAAATCAGATTTCAAATCGAAAATCCTAATCTTAAGATCAAAGGAGATCCAAAGGCTTAAAATCAAACTTGATGACCGGATGGCCCACTGCCTAGAGGGCCCCACATGTCAGATTTAAATGATAATTTCTCTTGAATGAATTTCCAAGTCGGCACCAATCTTAAAGTCCAATAATAATGTTTGATATTTATGCGAATCTAAAACCCAAAATACACATCTCAAAGCCCAATACCAATCCTGAAAGCCCAATATACAAATCTCAAAGCCCAATTAATAATTAAAATCATTAAATCCAAATTCTTTTACAAGGAAGTCCCTCTGACAAGTTCTATTTGCAGCGCAGTCCTCATGAAATTGTAAATAGGTCCCTGGTTACCTTAAAACATTTTTAATAGACCCTTGGGTGCCCAATTTATACCTTAAACCCCATGTAAAGCCCAAATTACAAACTCATATCCTCCCAGCTTTGTAAATAAGTCCCTGACAGAAAAATAAATATTTACAAATAGGTCCTTCCCAGCCCTTTTCAAGTATAACTTTTTCATTTTAAGTCCAAATCGACTCAAACCACCTCCAAATGAACCCAAACTGAATCCTACATGTTTCTAAACCAAAATTGAGCATAGTCAAGCATCATCCAAATCCTGAAATGACCAAAATACCCTTTTCTTAAAATTAAATGATTTCATTTCTTGATAACATATAAATAATTAACAAAAAAGTAAATAAATATGTCGTAAATCAAACATAAGCAAATGATGTACATACACCTTTCAAATATCCAAATCCCTATTTTAACATGAAAATCACACACACACACATGTCCAAATGTATAGGAAACCAAATCAATACCAGAATCAATACATGAGTCCCCATTTAGCCTTTTTTTTTAATTCACAACCAATAGGCCCCCCCCAAATCCCGGAATGGACGAGGTATTCAGTATGGCTTGGAAGGGTCATCTGATGTAATTAACAGCGGGGGCTTGCGCCCGCTGGGAGTTAAACGTCCCCACAATCAATAAACTCTCTCGATAGACTGATTATGAACAGTAGGTCTGTCGAGGGTGAACCGAAGGAATTGTAGAAAGAAAAATAAATGTTTCAAGTTCGATATTCTCTTCCATATCTTGAAAACTGAGAGCATTGAACCCTGAGACATTTAGCATATGCACACACCTTCCACCGCTGTGCAACTTTCTGCGCCCTACAGAAAGAAAATTAGTTTTCCAGTGGTTCAACCGCCTCTGGAATTTGTCAACCATGTAGTCGAAAGCCTTAGCCCCATCCACTGAAATCGGGCAGCCCAGATATTTCTCCTGTATCAGCCTCAGAAACTTGCAATTCGGTCATTATCATAGCTTTGCTTTCCAGTGTTGAGTTAGATGAAAACCATATCTTGGACTTCGCCTGATTAATGGATTGACCTGAAACATGAGAGAAGCTGGTAAGTGTAGAAAGTAACAATGTTACCTCCTGTGGTAAGAGTTTCCCCATGAGCAGAAGATCATCGACAAATAGAGCATGCGAGCGGTGCCGAGTATCTCGCCAAGTGGAGCCCTTTGAGGAGACCCGAGCGGAGGTTTTTGTTCAACATCCTAGCGAGTGGGTCCATTGAGATTATGAAGAGGTAAGGAGACATGGCGCAGCCTTGCCGTAGACCACGAGTGGGTAGGAAGAAACCGTCGCTGCACCCGTTTAAAAGGATCGTGAATTTTGCTGAGGAGACACAAGCCCGAATCCACGGGGAGAACTTATTGGGGAAGCCATAGAGGTTCAGGAGCCGAAAAAGATACTCCCAATTTACTCGGTCGAAGGCTTTTGCGAGGTCGGCTTTGAGAACAAATTGTTGATCTTCATTGAAAGGTTTTTAAAGCTGTGAATGATTTTACGGAGTAAGATGACATTCTCCGAGATCTCACGACCCGGAATGAAAGCAGTTTGAGCATTGCAGATGAGATCCGCCATTAGAGGCTGCATCTTTTTAGCCAAGAGCTTTGATATTACTTCATATAAGAGGTTGCAAACACTAATTTGGCAAAAATCGGTTACCTTCAGCGGTGTTTCTGTTTTGGGGATCAATACTAAGTTAGACTGTGCTATACTTGGTTTCATGACCCCCGTCTGGAAAAAGAGTGTAACCTCTTTGAGCACTGTTGGACCGAAAGTATCCCATTGTTGTTGTATTAGTGCCGCGTTGATACCGTCTGGGCATGGGGCCTTCATTGGGCCCAATGAGAATACAACCCCCCAGATTTCCGCAGCTGTAGGCATCGCTTTGAGGCCCTAGAGCGCCTCTTCCGGTACTTTTTCTATTTCCTCCCTCATATTCTCCAAATACTGGTTTAACTCATTTAGCCTTTTGTCAGAGTCCTCCTTGTAAATCTGCTTGAAGTGGGTAACAAATAGGCCGCATATCTCCTCCTCCTTGACAAACCATTCACCCACATCATTTTGGATTGCTTGGATACGATTCCTCCTTCTACGAACCGTGGCCATCATATGAAAGAATCGGGTGTTCTGATCCCCCTGCAGGTCCCAATTTAGCCGTGACTGCTGGAGCCAGTAAGCTTCCTGGGCTGCCAAGTATCCCTGATATTTCGCTTGCAGTTTTGATATCCTCTTGCGAACTTGTTCGGTTTGGGTAGTGTTGACTAGAACCTCTATTTCTTTCTCAATTTGCAAAACCTCGAAATTAGGATCCTTGCCACCTTGCTCCCAGTTTCTTACTGCTCTTTTGAAACCCGACACCATCTCCTCCCAAGAATGATCTCGGTTGGCTCCCACCTTCTGACATAGCTGACCAAAGTCATATTGAGAGGACCACCACTGTTCTACCCGAAACTGTCTCACCTTCCTTCTCAGTCTCGTTTCAATTATGATGAGTATCGGCAGGTGGTCACTTGAGTAATTTGGGAGATGAAAAACCTTGGAGTTCGGGAAGAGATTTAACCAACTGGTCGTTGCAATGCCCCTGTCCAATCTCTCGAGGATTAATGAACGACCATGTTGATTGTTGGCCCATGTGTATGCCGGACCCGAGTGACCGAGGTCCAGTAAGCCCGATGTTTGCAAAAAAGACCTGAATTTTGGTATGTTTTTGTTTGAGTTGGGGATTTCCCCCCTGTTTCTCTTGTTGGCCGGTTATGCAGTTAAAATCTTCGATTGCGCAAACTGGTAGATCATGATAAACTGCATAGTCAGCCAATTTATTCCACATGACCTCATTCCTCCTATCATCGCAGTTGCCGTATGCCGCAAAGAGCAGCCAAGGTTGAGTTGCCTGCCCTAATTGGACCTTTGCGACAATGAAGGAAAAAGATCTATCCAGGATAGTGACCGAAACTTCGTTTGCCCATAACAACCAAATGCCCCCTCCCCTTCCTTAAGAGGGAACGAGCTCATAATTCTGTAGCTATAACCGTGCAATTCGCTTTTTTGCGATTATTTCAGAACATTTTGTCTCAGAGATGAAGGCTATGACAGCCCCCGTGCTGCGGAGGTAACGGCGGAGTGTTGGAATTGTCAATGGCCCTCCGCTGCCTCGACAATTCCAGGATATAATACTTATTTTTGCTTAGGCGCGCCTCAGCCACTGCCGAGGGTCGTGCCACCTTGAATCGTCTGGTTGTGAATTTTTGGTCTCCAACTTCACCATGAGAACCTGTGCTCTGGTCAGTTGGAGGGGAGGGGAAGGTTTCAGCAAGTGAAGTGTAAGTGAGTAGACCCTGGTGATAGTTGGCCTAGTTTAGGTCATCGTGCGGTCTCTTAGTACCCGAGGTCGTCTCAGTTCCTGGGCCTGTAGGACCTGCCTTGTTTTGTGCCGGGTTAGGGGATGGTGGATCTATTGGGACTAGTGTTTGGTTAGTGATCCACGCCCCCTAGTGGGCCTCAGGATGCCTTCCAAATCAGGCCTTTGCTGCCCCGCCAGCCTCGCCTTGATTTTTGCAAGTCGAGCTCGACCCTGGCATGAGGAGGTTTCATGGCCCAGTGATCCACAGAAATAGCAGAGTCTCCCAACTTTTTCGTAGACCAAGTAGGTCACGATTTGACCGACAATCGGAGTGGCAGTCACTATCTTGTCCGGTAATGGTTTAGAGATCGGTACCATGAGCTTAACTCGGAGGTACTAGTTGCTGTTGAAAGATCGCAATAACAGGTCGGATAGAGGTGTGTCAACCTGGTTAGTGAGAATGGTAATGCCCTCCTCCGTGAGGCTGGAGACACTTGAGCTATGAAATTGCACTCATAATTCCGCGTGGGTGAACCTTCGCTTATCTACTTCCTCAGCGGATGCGCACTCCGCTGTGAGCACAAGGTCCTGTCTATATATCCAGGAACCCTCTGTCATAATCTTGATGTAGTCTTCTTTAGTCACACATTGGATTACATAGAGCCCCCTGTCCTTCAATGTAAAGATAGTTGATGGGTGCACACGCCATGCCCGCCTCATTTGGAGCTCAAACTGGGCATCAAAGACCGTGCGGTCCGACAGAACTTTGACTAACAAGCAGAGGTCCCAGGTTTGAATGTTAATTGCACTAGGGGGGAGGAGGACCACCTCTCCGTTGCCTTGGCTGGCGGTCTGGAGATCCGCAAACTTCTTAATTAACTCTTCATCCGACTGTTCCATTAGCTCTGGTTTGGGAGTAGGCTTGGATGTGTGAGTGTGTGCTGGGGTGATGGAAGTATGAAGACGGATTTGGTAGTTGTTATTTGTAGGTGTGGGTGTGGGTCTCAAAATGGATGGTTTGGTAATACAATAATTTAATTTGTTGCTATCATAATTTGCATATCCAGTGCCATTCAGCATAATACAAATCGTTCTCAGATCTAATTTTAGATTATTTTTTGGAGTACAAGTACTGATCATGTATCAAAGCAAGAAAACAAATCAAAAATAAAACAATGAATGAATCATCTGGAATTTTTATGGTGGATTACAAGATACCCTACTAAACCCTTACCTACGTACAACTTGTATCTGAAATACAACTAGTCTTTCCTTGAAATTTTTTCAGAACAAAAAATATGCCTATACATACCGTACTGATCTCCACTGTATAAGAATGAAAATAAAGATTGAACAATTAAAAACTATACCTATCCAAGAGATTGGCACACTATAAAACGAAACCATCCTCCCACAAAATCTTAAGAAAAAAAAAAAAATGCATGGCTCCTGTAATCATATAATGCCTGAAACTCGCAGTGATGAGAGAACCACAAAAACAACCCAAAGTAGCATAAAATAAGCGGAGGTGAGCCAAGCCCATAGCCTGGGTCCGCCAAGCTCTGCACCAAAAATCAACCGGCGCAACACCAAAACCATGATACAGCCAGCTGAAGTGGCAAAGAACACAAGGAGAGAGAAGCTAAGCCCCTCGGCATTCTCAATGTAGAGGGGTTCTTGGAGCACGAAATAGTTGTATACTGTGTCTATCAGCCATGGCACGCCAATGCCAACATATATGTTAACAGAGTTGCTGCAGACAGAAACATGAAACTGTGAGCAAATTTGCATCGACCAAGGAGTTATATTCAGATTTTGGTTCATACTGGTTGATACCAATAAAGTTGGATAAGATAATGGGCCTTGACAATCTGTCCTGTGGTCACGAAAAAAGGTCTGCTATACCTCTCTGTGATATAAATTAACTATGCAACCATAATATGTCCGATGTACCACATTACTAGGTCTGGCGATTCTTATAGTAATTGAAAATTGCTCACGCATCATGACACCATAAAGACCAAAAATGAAATTTTTAGAGTTAACCACCAAATAGGGATCATTAAACTCTAAAAGGATTTGTTTGTCTAGTTTGTGCTTAAGTGCAAGAAAAAAAAAATTGTGAACCTGCAAGTGATATTGGCAATTGCTGAATCTGCAGTTACTTGACGCTCAGCTGCAATCTTGCTAGCAACTAGATCTGGCCAAGATGTGCCAGCTGCCAGTGCTGTAAAGGCTATTACGTAAGGATGGATTCCTATTAAAAAAAGTAAATAATTAATGACTTAATTATTTACTAACAATAAAAAAATAGGAAACTGATATTTGAAAAGTATCCAATGAAAATTCATCATGTCCTTGTCCACTTGATATTTGGAAGGTAACACTGTACATATATACCCAGAAAAGATGGGAACTGCGGATGCAAGTTAAGGTCATTCTTAAATTAAAAAATGAATTATGCGATGTTATAATTCTTTGGTTAATCACTATGTTACTCGGATACTTCATATTGGGCTCCGTACCCGTATCGGATGCGTATCGGATGCGTATCGGATTACGTGGCGTATCCTAAATCATCCGATACGGTCTCCGATACGTCTCTGACACTTCTGGATACGCTCTGACACTTTTGGATACTTTGGATACGGCTCTGACGCGCTGAACCCAAGCATGCACCGCGTATGCACCATCAGCTGAGCTGAAGTCTGTACACCGCGCATGCACCATCAGCCAAAATTCACTTTTTTTCAACGGCAAGCAGAATCGAACCCACGTACTCTTATCCAAACTATACACCCCTTTACCACTACACCACTACAAATTTGCTGTTAGAAGTTAGAATCTTTTATATTTAATAAATAGCTGGCTATTGTATCTTAAAATATTCAGAATTTTTTATTTTAATTTATATATATAACTGTTGAATAAAAAATATAATTAAAATAATAAAAATAATATATATAATAGCCGTATCGTATCTTTGATTTTTTAAAATTGCCGTATCGCCGTATCCGTATCGTATCCGATACGATACCCGTACCCGTATCCATGCAACATAGGTTAATCACAATCCTGTGTATGCCCAGTCCATTGCCAACTACCTTAAACTCTTTGTATTTCACGCGCATCATGTAAAATTTGCAGCTACCAATATTTCTCCCTGAAAAAGCTCAAGTGCTATACTTGTGCCCAAAAGGAAACATGCCACAAACCTTATAGGATCACCGCTGTGCTTTTCCAATAATTTTTAGGGTATAAATATCGGTCAAAAGTTGCAGAGGTCAAAAGAAATTCATTCAATTGCATTACTATGCATATAGATAAACAAATTCTTCTTCTTTTTGGAAATATATAGGGAACTTCCCTAGAAATCTATCCAAACCTGTGACGCAGCTGATCTGATCAGTGAGTTTGGTGACCACATAAGCGATCCCACTGATAAACGCAAGACAGCATATGAAAGCAACCCACCCATGAGCAATCTGGTAAGGGGGCACAAACGCGAAGAGCAATCTCCATGGAAGCAGTATCAGTTCCCAAATTATTCTCAGAGCCCTTACATTGACACTTTTCGTCATCTTAAATTCAGCACACTCCAACTATCTCAAAGAATAAATAAATAAATAAGCAGTTCAAAATTTTGAAGTACTTCCAGAGGCATAGCATATTACCGCCTACTGATTCATACTGGCATAATACAAAATATTGGATTTAACAAGTACCAATCCTAGCACAAAATTCTAATTAGGCAGCAAGGCAAGCTCGCAAAACAAAAATAAAAAAGGAAAAGAACTTGTCAAGGACCCTTACAATATCTACAGATTGAAAAAAAAAATCCACAGTATTTTAGTGAAAGTCCAACCATTAATGAAGAATTTAAACTAAATCAGTACCTTTTTGTTAGTTTAGAATGATACTTACATCAAGCATGATAATTCTCGAATGTAGTGTTCATTTTAGATATATTAAATTAAAACTTAAAATGTGAAAATAAATGCTGTAAAAAATATAGGGCGGTACCGTTAATGCATTGACAAATTGTTGCTTCCAAATAGAGAGGATATTAAGTTCCTTTTTAATAAGTTTCCTTTTAGAAGGTTCTTCTGTATCAGTGTCTGGTACGGTTTGATAGATTGCACCTGCAGAGTAAAAATGATTAAAAAAATAAACAAGGTGGATTGTTTTGTGCCCCTGCAAGCATTCAGAATACCGTGCATTGTAAATGCCTCATGTACCATTAGAAAAGAAGGTAAATGTCCATTTTAACTCCAACTTATCTTTCTTCAAAGATGACAAATTAGTGCTTTCTCGCTGTTAGTCCCTACATGAACCCCGCATAAAGGAAGGATTGGTTGGGTGGTTTTGTTTATGATGTTTTGAACAATAGGGGTAATAAAGCAGCCATCGGTATACTTCCATGTTTTTCCCAAGTTATGTGATACATTTCCTATTTCATGCACAATCACTTTTCTTCAACAAAAGACTGGAAAAGAGAAAGAACCTTTTTTTCCTATTTCACTACATATTAATGTCAACCAAGGATGGAAGTGAGTATTACTCAAGAGACTGAGAGAGGGCCATCCGGGAACATATATTTTACTTCCTAAATGACAAATGTGACATTTTAATGTTTGATGAACGCATCTGATTGCTTGCCTAAAATAGAACAGAAGATCATGCAATCAGAAGGTCGTACCGTTGGCATTGCTAGCATGTACAGAGAATATATCAACAATATCCTCATCTAAGTTCTGGCCAACTTCAAGCACATCACAAGTGTCATTATTTCCTTTGTCACAGGGACTGGTTTCTGGGACCCAGTCCTCAGGCCTCTCGCTTCTTTCGCTGGTATCAAGTTAAAAAACACATAAGCAAATTACTACTTCTCTAGTCGCTTCTTTCGCTGAATAAAATGTTACCTTTCTTTTTCTAGAAAAAAATGTTTAAAACAGAATCCTCCAAATTTTGAATTAAGCCTCCATTTGGCCAAGTTAAGCCTCAAATAGGCCCAAGTTTCACAATCAAGCTTAAAGTTTTCAAAATGGCCACAATTGAACTCATTTTAACTGTGAAAGTGTGAAACTAAGAATTTTACCTCGAGTTACCTTACTTAGTCAATTATGCGGTTAAGACCTAAATATCCAAGCCAAAATCATCAAGAATAAAAAAAATTGAATTGTTGTTTAAATGGATATAGAAACATTTAGACCACGACAACATACAAGGGAAAAGACAGATACGGCCAGCGCTTGTCTTGTGCATATGCATGAAGAAGTAGAAGCCCAAATTGAAGCACTGTCAATAAGGCCTCCCATAGTGTGATAATATTTGGTGTCCACACCTGACACACATGCAAGTGAAAGTACTCATTATTTTAGAGATATATTTGTATATTACCTCTGGTACTGTAGCATTTTTGTGACTAAAGTTCCTTTTGACATGTAAAAATGTATTTTTGAAATCATTTATAGGATGGATCCCAAAGTTCCTTCTGAAAATTACCTCCAAAATTATATAGAGCCAAATGTAAGCCCAAAAGGACCAAAATAGCTCAACAATCCAAACCCCCAAGTCAGATATCTTTTTCAGACTGCCAGCTCTAGGAACCACTACACAGACGGCATGGATCGGAAATAAATCGAAAGCAGCAGAACCAACAAGGGTACCAGGACCCAATCCTGTATTTTATTAACGTACCAAATAAGACCATTACAAAGCATAAATCCTAATGTAATATTTATATGTATATCTGTGATATAAATCCTAATGGGAGCAGATGTCATAGCATGGTATTAAAGCATAATAGTACAGAAGTAGTAGTACCACAACGGAGCAATTTGTACAGGTACTATCCAAGTAACAGTAAATGATCTAAACATGCTGAGACAAATATGTACTGTTCTGTAGGGGAGCTTTACCAAAACACATCCTGGTAAAAGAGATTTCCTTTATTCAATTAGTTTGCCAAACAAGCCTACAGTGGGATTTCAAAAATGCTCCTCATTAGATTTTTGGTAATAATGGTCTTAAAGCCTAAAGTAAAAATTAAGATAAATCATGAATTTCCTAATAGAAAGGATTGAACTACAAATTTCAACAATAGAGGGGCCTTTTGTGTGCAGTGTGCACAAAATAAGCAAATGATCTTCTTTTTACTTGGCAAATTTATCTTAGCCGTGCTCATTTGTTCTTGCCTGAGGATGATGAGACAAGCCATGAGGTAATAATCCTAGTGAATGCATCATAAATAAAGCTGTCATCACAGATCCTTTACTGGATCCAATCTGGTAAAAAGAAAAGAAAAATATACCTCCAGCTGTCAATTGACCAATATTTTGTATGGCGTCGATGGTAGCAAGAGATATCTGAGGAAAGCTGGTACCAAAAGCCAAGAGAGAAATATCAGCTATTGTATAATTCCATAATTTCTCTTCCTTGACCAGTAGCAGGTTGCTATCAGGGTCCATCCGTTGCACTTTCTTGGTTTGCCTCATCATGCTCTCCATAGAATGAAAGAACTTGGAAGTGATGGCTGACAAACCGATGAAACAATAAGCTAGGCCAAGGAGGTACAGAAATGTGCGGACCCCATATGACAGGTTTGTTTCTCCCTGGCCCTGGCCCTGGAACAGGAGGTCTGAATCACAGGTAATTCCCATGAAGACTCAATCTGTCAGAAAATAAAGAATTTATTTTGCCATCAAACACTAGGAAATTAATGAAGTTTCAGTAAGCACTTCACACTGAGGTTCAGCTGGCTGACTACTAATCCAAAGAAAAGCAGAAAATAAATAAGAAGAAGAAGAAGAAGAAGAATTAATGCGAGCACCTGCGCAGGGTTGATAGGGAGCCAGGGAGGGACGTGCATACAGAAAAAATTGGGGAAGAACCGAAGAAGAGCAAGAGCAAGAGCAAGAGCAGCGCTGTTAATCTGTTATGGGCTATGGCTTCAAATAGTTCACAGTTTTTATTGTATTGCTTCTTTTAGCTTTTCGATTTTCCATCAGAAAAAATTGGGAGGATTCGTACGTGTTTCAGAACCCCGGGATGCCCACCCCCAAGTCTTTCTCCAATGCCAATTATGCCAGGTTTTCTCTCCCCAACTTTTTATTGAAAAATTGAAAAATCAAATTATGTGTATTTCGTTTTTTTTCAGAAATGCGATATTTTATTTCGTAAATACAATGAAAGAGAATAAGAGAACAAGAAAGATACGATGGTGTGACCTATTATTACAATTTTAAGAAATTGATTGGCCGAAATTTTTGTGCCTTTTATTATTCAACACTTATATTTTGGTTAAATTTTAATCTAAATTTTGACTTCAATTTGCTAATTGCCTAAGAAAAGTCCCACTTTGAATTGTTGTTGTGTATTTTGGATATAGGTTATGTTGGTCTATTTCGTACACTTTTGCTTTAAATTTATAAAATTCTAAATACGCAAGTTAGATTGAATTGCAAGTGCACAATCTATCTTTGTAGTAATTATGGGTATCGGTCCAAAGATAACGAGAAATATTACTTTTTACTAAATCAATTAATTCTAAAATAATGCAAATAAAGTAAAAAGGGGGGTTTGTTGTAAAATTGGTTTTGGGTTCAATACCCGATTGAGAGTTGAATTTAAACAAAACAATTTAAAACAAACAAATAAAAAGGAGTTTGTGATTCAAATGGATAAGAGTCTAGAGGCTATCGGCATACAATCACTTGGTCAAATCCACTTTTAATCGGTATTCTATATTCATGTTTGCAATTATGGGGTTTCTAAGCCGTAAATATAAAAAAGGGTCACTTTCGTGAATTAATGACGGCCTAGATAATTCGGACTTCACGATTAAGTCATTCACCCTAGCTATCTAGACCATAAGCATATGTTAGCCTAGTTTATCCCTAAATATCAATACTTCACGGTTAGGTTCTTCATACGATATTCGGTTCAATTTTAGGTGTCTCAATCAAATATGAGGCTTCACGATTAAGTCATTCACCTCAATTCAACATTTGTTTCTTGTGGTTCTGGACTAAGAATAGATTTGGTCATTTATAATCTCAATCCTAGGGTAATTCATGTATATAATTTGGTACCATCAATTCTTTGATCCTAGCATCTTAAGTTGGTTAAACTCAAGCGAGACGCTAATTAACAAGCATTCAAATCATACAAGCACATGAATTGTAAAATTAACAAGAATAAACATGCATGCAAACAATCATCATAAAGAAATTAATCCAACTAAAAGTAGATTCAATCACAAGATCATGTTTTTAGCCTAAGCCCCTAGAAAGGAAATCTAGCCTCTCATGGGTGAGTTAACATCCAAGAAAGATACAAGAGAAATCATAATGAAAACAAAGTAAAACAAGTAAGAGAATAGACTACACCAATCTCTTCGCTCGCTGCCTTTGATCTTCACTGTTGCTTGCTCGAGAATTTCTTCAAACCTTGCTCTAATTGCCTTTGATCACAAGGACAAGATAGAAAATATGTAGAGAGATGTGGAAATTAAACCTCGAATGAAAGATGCTTTCTCCTTGCCCATATATAGTTGTTTTCGTGTCTTGGGAAACAATCCCCCAAAATCTGATAGCAAATCTGAAAAGATATCATGAATTAAGGCATTAATGGCATTGGTGCGGCCTTCACAAAATATGTCGGGTCGCACAAACTGAAAGTCGGCTGGAAATCGGCTAAGGAATGAGAAATCGTGCGGCCTTCATGCGGCCCGCACAGCAAATCCCAAAAACTCTCGGTTAAATCGGTGCGACCCGCACGGAATTCGTGCGGTCCGCACAAAATGGATTCTTCGTCTAGAAAATGGCTAAGGAAAAGGGGTCGTGCGGCCTTCACAAATCTTATGCGGCCCGCACGAGCACCAGCAAAACTCTCAAATAAATCAGTGCGACCCGCACAACTGGCTGTTTTGCTCCTTTTGCTCGATTTCTGCAATTTAAACAAAGGAAATGCAATAACTTGGTTCTATGGTGCATTATATACTAAACTAGACTAAAATACAAGGAATTTGGTACAGTTTATGAGGTAAAATCTCGACCGAAAGTATATATAATTGAGGCTTATCAATTGTGCCAAACGAATTTTTAGTTAGTTTACTAAAAAATATTTCAATATTGTATCAATCGATTTTATGATTATAATAGATTTTATAATAAATATAGTTATAGGGATTGAGTTGTAATTGTGTATCCGATAAGTTAATGGGCTTGAACCCGATTAGCTATTTGAATCCGATTAGTGTGTTACTTTGACAGAAATTCTGAATCCGTTTAGTCGATATAATTTTCTTATTATTTGTTTGAAATCTTGGACCATAGATTAATAAGGACCAATTCGATCTGGTCGAACAGATTTGGTTTCGTTGGTCCCTAATTGAACATGGACAGAGAGTAACATATATATTATCGAAATTTACCCTATATACATTTCTTTTTCTTTTTCTTTTTTGGAAGATAAAATTCAACGTAAATATTTTCTTAGTAATATCAAAGGTCAAATCAGGGGCAAAATAAAAAAAAAATAGAGATAGAAGGAGCTCGATAAATAAATATTATGTAATGTTATTTAATGAAGGTACAGTAGTATAATATTTTTAAAAATATAATTTTTAAAGGATAAAAATGAAAATTTTCAATTTGTAGGACTGCATGCTTAGCACCCCTTTTAATTCCTCTATCTACTTGTGTCTTTGAGTCAAACCACCTAATTGGTTTAATATAAGATCTTTCATTTCATTCATTCAGGTTTAATATTAAAGAAACACCGTGAATGATGCAGAGGAGACAGATCCGCTACTTTTCACACAAATAATATATTATTATTTTATTACTTTATTACTACTACTACTACTACTACTAGATGAGACGAGTAGATGATTCTCCATCTAGATTCTAGAATACTCCTGGGGGAAAGCTTTCGGAGTCGGATAGCAAAGAAATCCTAATTTAGTAGTTGACTAGTTGGTAGTTGGTAATAATAAAGAAACAATGAACAAATAACGTGTTCCCGTTTTGAAACACATGCGTATTTGTTTAAAAATAATTAATTGTTATTGCCCACGCTGAGAGTGACTTGCCCTTGCATTGCGATTCTCACCTTTGAAAAATCAGGGTCACATCTTTTTAATTTAGCTGTCATTTACGTTGAATGGAACTAATTATCAATGAGGATGGAGAAAATGCCGAAATTTTTATTTATACCATATTAAAAAATAAACCAAAAAATCATGATTTGTAGAGGGGGGGCGCAGATTGATTTGGAGATCCCAAAAATCCAAAAATTCACTGTGCTATTAAATATGTTTAGGTTTTTGAGGGACCTCCAAACCAATATGCGTCCCCAAAAGAATGGGACCACCAAACCATTCTGCAGCCTCGGTGTTTTTGGAAATCCCCAGAATTTGGAGTGTTTATTTATTTATTTTTTTGAATATGGTATAAATAAAAATTTCGAGAGGAAATGAAAGGAATAAATACGGAGGAGGTACTTTAATCTCAATTCTTGTGATTTTTTTGAAGAAAAATATGGGTCTAACTCCTATTTCATTCAAAATTTTGTCCATTACATAAGAGATGTAACAGTAAAGTAAATAACAATGTGCTCAAAACAATTGAGCCAAAAGAGTAATGAAAGAAGAAAAATATGAAATGGAAAGGTAAATGAAAGAAACAGTAATAAAGGAAAAAAAACAAAATCAAGAGGAGCTTGTCCCAGATATCAGTATCCTTTAGTCCTTCTTCGTCTAATCCGGTTATGTTGTTTAAAACTGTAACTGCCAAGTTACTTCCTCATTTAGGTTTGATATTTCTTTGGTGACTTATGTAAAAGTTCTTGCACAACGCTCACGCTATAATATGAATTAAGTGATTAATGTAATCAATCTGTGTCTCTTTGATACCTGAGATTGTATAATGAAATCAGACTGTGTTATAGGCAGTCTCAGTGAGATTTCCTGGTAGAGTTCCTTCGAAAATATGCATTCCTGCAAAAGGTGCTTGACTGATTCCAGCGCCTTTTTACGGAGTACACATCTGTTGACAATTGGCCATCCTCTTTTGTTTAGATTGTCTATTGTTGGTAGTATGTTGAGTAGTGTCAGCCATGCGAAGACCTTCATACATTGTGGTGCTTGCAACTTCCAAATCCTATGAATGTGTGATTGTATCCTTAGTTCTTCTTTGTACATGCAATATCCACTCTTAACAGTGTAATTTCCTGATTCTGTCCACATCTCCATATCACATCGTCATATATCTGTTCTCTGAGTTCCATTTGATGCAGCATAGTTGTCAGTTTCTCTAATTCTTCTTGCGGATCAATTGTTAAGGTAGGTTTGAACATTAATCTTAATGCATTTGACTGTTTTTCCCCTTGAAGTGTAATCTCTGAATCTAAGGTGTGTGAGTAAAGATCTGGCAATTCCTTAATATACTATGACTCTAATTGTGGTTCCAAAGTGAAGTTCTTTTACCGTTCCCCGGTGCATGTATGAAAGACATCTGACAGAAGCTCTTTGTTGTCTTCAAAATCTTATTGAACAAAGGTGTGTGTGGAAGCAACTCATTTGGGCGTAGTAAGTGCATGAACAAAGTTTTCCAAAGAGCTTTTACCGGTTTTTCCCATTGAAAGTACCATTTAATAAGCAACGCTTGATTAAACATTGTTAGGTCCATTATTCCTAAACCATCAAAATCTTTCGATGTACACACTAGATACCATTTTGCTAAAGACATTTTCTTTGGTTGATTTGAAACTCCATGCCATAAGAAATTGCGCCTTATTTTATCAATATCTTTGATCACCCAATCTGGTAGTCTCATACAAGACATGAAATAGGTGGGTAGAAATGATAAGACGGTATTTAGCAGTACTATTCTTCCCGCAATGGTGAGATTCTTGGCTGCCCATACAACAACTGGAATGAAGAGAATCTAGAACAGCTCCTCTCAGGGGTCGGTCATGGTGAACGACAACTTGGAAACGCTTCGGGTGCTAGTAGCATGCCACAACCCGGTATGTATATCCCACCCACTTTATTAATGACCACTCATCCTTTCTCAACAATGGTTTTCATTAATCTTGAAGGATGGTTACACGTACCATCCGGAAACTTACCGACCGCCGTCACCTAGAGCAAGGAGATAGCCATCTAAGTCAAGTGATTATATCTAAATCTTCCGCAACCCCCCCGCTGAGAGACAATAACCGACCGCCGTCACCTAGAGCAAGCTAAGAGACAGCCATCTGACTGAGTAAAAGTGATTATAGTAGAGCAATAACGGATGAATATGCCATGGGAGCAAGCTCGACGTCAGCTCCAACAAGAGATACCAATCAATGGCATCACTGGATACTCCAGTACAGGAAACAAATGGAGATAAAAAAAAATAGAGAACAAAAAGAAGAATGTAATTCTCGTACAGAGGGATGGGTCGTGGGAGTGGGACTGACTGCACATGCATTATATATATATAGAGTAAGGCTACGGTGCTTTGCAAAGTAAACCCACCCCTTTACTTCGGGCCACTTTTTGGATTTTGAAAATCCAAACAACCGATCCGAACCGTTCAACATGTTCTAAATATTGAAATGTGCTTGGAGACCAAATTTTACATTTTTTGGAATTTTTTTACTATTTATTAAGCCACTTTGAAAGTTTCTGATCCGGTGGTCCAGAAAATTTTACTGTTTTTTACTGTTCACCGTTGGATCAGCAATTTTCAAAGTGGCTTAATAAATAGTAAAAAAATTCCAAAAAATGTAAAATTTGGTCTCCAAGCACATTTCAATATTTAGAACATGTTGAACGGTTCGGATCGGTTGTTTGGATTTTCAAAATCCAAAAAGTGGCCCGAAGTAAAGGGATGGGTTTACTTTGCAAAGCACCGTAGCCTTACTCTATATATCTCCATTCCATTATTAAGCACGTTGATGTCCTGATCCGCCAACGGCTACGATTGAAAAATAAAATTTCGAATTTAATCTTAGCCCTCCAATCACATAATATGTCTTCTTTTGATTAAATACATCTCTTTTATGTGTAGAAACTTATATTTAGTTAAAAGAAAACTCGCCACACATACAACCACACTATATGTTACAATTAAATTGAAGGCGATTCAGTTTTTTATGATATTTATCTACAAGAAATATATTTCCTTATTTTCCCTGCACTCTAATAGAAATATGATTCCTTATTCTCCTTGATCAATTGAGCATTATGGAAATCAATATTTTTATCCCTTAAATGGACCAATGAAAAAATGATAGAAAATCACCCCTACACCCAACTAAATCATTAGTTTCCTTATTTCCCTCTAGACTCAATTGTCCATTCCCTTAAATAGTATTTGTTTCTATACAATTCTCACGGCATAATAGAAAAAATTAATAATAGAAGAATAAAACGTTCTTATTTGTTTCTATATATACATTTTCCAATTTTATTTCTAAACAAATCACTCCAATATTTCGCCATCTGATATGAAATGTATTTGTTTATTTTATTCAATATTAGAATTCCTCTTAATTGGAGACCAAGTAAAACAACACGGCCTAGATCTGGTGCTTCTTCCTCAGAACAAATAATTTTAATAGCTTCTAATTTCAAATTCTTCTCCTCCTCTGCCGTGCTACTCGACAACGTCGACCAGAGCTCTGACGCCTTCTCTCATAACTCAACTTCATTCTCAAATTTTCAAGGTGATTTTCTAAACAAAGTTTGCATTTTTTTTTCTGTGATTAGGTGGTTTATTGAATTAAATTTGCATAAAACCCTCTATAAAGTTTTAGGATATTTGAATACAAATCCTTAGAATCACAGTAGATTGAACCAGTACACAAAATAATATTGGTATTTGTTGGTACCACTGTATTATTGATGATTCATTCTATTAAATTTTGCATCTCTTTTTGTGATTAAAGGTGGTTTTATCAGTTTCAGTTTCTTTTTGTGATTCATTTTTATGATTTATTGAATCAAACACGCGAGAGGCAATAAAAGTGTATTAAACCCACAATGTTTTTAGGAACCGTGAAACCATATTGATTCACTGAAACCTCACATACTTCATGACACGCTTTATCTTTGCAAGTCAGTAATTTTTAAGTACTTGTATTGTTGTACTTATTTTATCTTTGTATTTGATGTTTTTCTTTTTTTCATGTGCAGCTTAATCACTACATAACTCATTTATTTTGTCTTTTTATTTCAGAAAGCCTGAGCGAGTATCAAGTAACAATAAAACCAGGTAATGGACATTTGATGTTATGTTCTACTAAAGATTGGGATTGACTGTACTGGTACCAACTCTGGTTGTTTGGAACAAACTACTTTGGTACAATACCAAATAGTGCTGGTTTGGCTTTTGTAGAGATCAGGCGATAATTCGAGGAGAACCGCCAGGTCACGGCGGAGACGGAGTTGCGACAGCTCCTCGATCAAAATATTGCTAAACTATTGCAAAGATCTTCAGGTTCTTATGATTGCTTTTTTTTTTTTAATTTGTATGATTGTGTTTCTTTCAATTGATAGATTGTTTGGGATCACAAATATAACAGGTGTCCCACAGTATTTTTCTCATATTTTCATGACTTTTTTCACTCATTTTCCTTCCGTTTTGTAACAGCAATGCTGCTGTTCAGGATTTTCTGACAGACCAGACTTTGAGATTTAATTCACAACAATTGGCTACACCATTTTTTGAGCTCTTTATATGGACATACATGCTAAAGTGTCTATTACATGCTCGAGAAGTTACAGATCCATTAAAGGTCCAGAGTTATGCCAAATTAGTAATTTTATAAGAGGGTATTTGCTGGTATTTTTCTGAATTGGCTGCTGGTTATTGTTCTGACAGCCAATCTTGAAAAATTCATTCTAGACAATCTACAAAACCAAATTTTTTGTTCTTTTTATAGAAATGTAGACAAAAGTCCAATCTACATTCATGCGAATTTTTAGGATTTTTGTAATTTTGTAGTGATTTTTAACAGATGCTTGAATGCAGGGACAGACTTGGTAAATAGTGCAGTTTTTTTGTATTTCAGAAAGATAACTTTAAAAATAGCTAATAAATCATAGAAAAATGCTATAAATGTAAAATATGGGTCTAAAGTGTGTATTCTGATGTCCTTTCTACATTTGTGATCTTGATTTGCTCAGGTTACCAGTCTAACTGTCAGTTCTGTTCTGATTTCGTTTGCTGGTCATTTTGTGCCTTTTGGTGTACCAGTTGGGTGCCGAAGGCACTTTGCTTATGTTTTATGGCTGGTGCAATGTTTGGTCAAGTCTCAAGGACTGGTTAGGGGCCAATGCACCATATTTTGTAGATGGAAAAAAAAAACCAAACCTTGTATGTTTGGTATTTGGTATTGTACATCTTTGCAAAGTCTTATATGTTTTATTTATGTTATTTGATATCATGTTGTATGTCAATATTGAATTGTTGTACGATATTTGATATTAGATTCGAATTGAGCTATTATGTATGTTATTAGAAAAGTAATTATTTGATATTAGATTCGAATCGAGTTATTATTTGAAATTATTGGTACTTAAAAATACAGAATCATCACATCATTAAATTATTATCAGAGATCACAGTTCAAAGTAATTAAAAATTCTGAATTATATAAATTCTCTTTAGTGATCATGTCCCCCAATTTTTGAATAATTGTTATTTTCATTGGAATGTTTTTTTTAATAAAATATATTTTTCTCTTATAATATGTCCCGTTGCATCGCACGGGTACGATACTAGTATATATATATATATATATGAGTAAGGCTACCGTGCTTTGCGAATTAAACACCCCATTTTACTTCGAATTGCTGGCTGTTGGATCTGCTTCAATAATCGTGCAGATCATCAGATGGACTTTGCAATTTTTCGGAACTGGACTCTCCAGTTGGAGAAAAATCAGACAGCCCCCCCAGTCCTCTCCCTCTCCCTCTCCCTCTCTCTCTCGCGAAAACCCTAAACCCGCCCTCTCCTCTCCAGCGACGCTCTCCTCAGTCCGACCCCTCTCTCGCAAAATCACCCAGCACCGCCCCCCCCCAGTCCGACCTCTCTCCTCTCATCTCCCTCTCCAGCGACGCTCTCCCCAGTCCCGACCCCTCTCCTCTCCCTCTCCAGCGATCCAGCGATCCAGCGATGGCTCTCTCCAGCAGCCTCTTTCTCGGGTAAATATTCAAAGCATCCTTTCCCTTTTCTGATTTTTGCTGGTTTTGTACCGACTTTTGTAAATTGAGTTAAGAATAGGATCTGTCATTTTGGTGAAATGCATGGACAATCTTGTGAGGTCTAAGAGTAACAGTGCATTTCTCCAACTGACAGGACAGGTGCCAAGTTTTGGCTGTTGATCTTGCCAAACGAGAATTGCCCTGCCATTTAGCCTCACAGTTTTGAAAAGCCCTGACATATATCCAAATTGAGGTTTACATGTACAGGTTCAACGAGCAGTACCAGTGGTATCAGCAGTGTTGATTGTTTGTTTGTGTATGATGAATTGATGATTGAAGTTGCAATTTTAAAACTTTCTATGATGAATTTAAAACTTTCATCTCTGATATTTCCCTTCTTCAGACTTATTATGTATCAGGGATTACCAAATAAGATGAGAACCTCAGTTATTTAGATGCAAATCTATGTTCTAATGCCTTGTTTTTGTTTAATGGTGTCTGCCAGGAGATACTGGAAGCAACAAAGAGTCAGCTTGAGAGAGAGCTTTCACTTGATGAGTTCATAGAATAAAATGAACTCAAAATGAACTTGACTAAATACTAGTTCAATGATAAACTTGGCCCTTATTTATTATATGCAGATAATAGGTACTGGCTTTCTTCTCATACTTTTGAATCTTGGGAGGAGACAGAGGGGTGAGCTTAGGTATGTGCTCCATTTCGTACGTTCTTATATACTTTTTATCTACACCTGCATAGTTGCTAGTGCATTTGTTTTATACGGAGATCATGCTGACAGTTCAGATCACTTGTTTAGACTTTAAAAATGAAGATATTGATCCATAGTACGGACCAATCAGAGGTATGCATAGTACCATAGCCTCACTCCTAGAATCTAAGCATTTCATTGTTGGTATATAATCCTCAGTAATTATAATAGAGAAAATAGGTTAAAAGAGAGATCATTGAAGAGCAATCAGAAAATAGTGTAATAAAATTGCATAAAGAAAATTTGGAGTATAATACAAGCATATATAGAGATTTTTATTCAAACCTCATAGTAGAACTGGAAATCATAGCCACTTGCTTCAATGGCAACAGAGACAGGCTGGTTTGCCACAGCCTTTAGCAAAGCATTTTCATTGTTTCTCGGTACATCCTGGTACCCATCAACCGTCACCACCTGAGATTCCTCCTGAGAAAATTATAATAAAATATTACCTTTAATTAATTATGACATTTCAGTTGAATGCCATATTTACCATTCTAATAATGAGTTGTTTCTCTATAATCATGTATGTACCTAACCAGTACCAAGATACTCATGCACCTCTCTGCTTGTTACTAGTGCATTTGTTTTGTACCAGCATAGTTGCCTGTTAAGAGCCCTATACAAAATGCTGGAAGAAAACAGAAGCTTGAAATAAAAGAAAATTGTTTGTCTGGTATCCCAGTTTGCACTTAAAAGCAGAATATTATCCTTTTAGTTGTATGATGAGTTAAGGATTATGTTGTAAAATTGTAACTTTGGAAATGTGTTGAATTTTTTTTGTGTAGGCCAAATGAGTAGTCAAAATAGTCGATCTCTATCAAGCCCTTCTTGCAAGAGATGCCATAATCCAACGGTTGTGATGTTGTCATGGACCACGAAGAACTATGGAAGAGAATTTTATAGTTGTCAAAATTGCAATGCGTGGAATGGGTGGTGCGACATCACGTTGAAGCGGAAATCAAGTGATACTCAAGAAACAACTAGTCGGATGCAACATCACAATAAAGGTTGAAGGGATATGTTTGAAGCGGAAATCACTTCGATACTCAAGAAACAACTAGTCGGATTAATTGTACTATGTGTATTGATGTGTCTTCTTTGTGTGTTAATTTCTTTGTTAATTGTGGTTGTTAATTAGTGTTGCCTAAATTGGAACGAAGTGTATCATAGAAATCAACTGCAAAACCATGTGATACCATTATTGCAGTATCAATTTGGATCCTCCGTACAATTAAAAAAAGAAGAAGATGAATTCAGCAGATACATGTGCTCGGTATTGTCTAGTTTGTGGGTATCGTAGATTATTCTGGAATTAGTCGGTTTAGTTGGTTGTATGAACTAAAATACAATCGGTTTGGAGAAAAATTGGGGTTGGGAAAAGATTGGTAAAAGGAATCTGAGCCTTGGGAAAAGATTTATTCAAGCTCACAGTGGTGTTGAAAGATTATTTAGAAAATCGTTCTCTATAGATCAAGATGAGAGATTGTTAAAGGGCCTTCATTGCTGTCTCTACACAACAGCTGGACCTATGAGAGGAGTACTTTTCATGTCTACCAAAAGGATTGCCTTTTGTAGTGATAAGCCACTTTTAATTACTTCACCAAAAGGAGAAATTGTTAAAGTACCTTATATGGTACTGATTCCACTTTCAAAGGTAAAAGAAGCCACACTGAGCAAGAATGTCGACAAGCTGGAAGAGAATTATCTGCACATAGTAACGATAGATAAGTTTGAGTTTTGGTTCTCGGGCTTTGTTAAGCAAACAAGATCATTTGAGAGCTTACAACAAGCTCTCTCTGACTTCTAATAACATTGCCCGATTTCTTGTATTTCTTTTTTCTTTCGGAAGAGGATTTTCCTGTTGTGTAAATACTATGCAGTCTTTAGTAATTAATTTAATTTTAATGGTTTTATTAATTGACGAGTTCCTTTTTTCCTTTAAAATTTAGTTCAAATAAAAAGGTCCAAAGTTTTGGCCTGACAGGTAAATTATTGATGGTAACTTTCTATGTTTAGCATTTCTATGATGGACCTTCATAGTTCTCTAGAGCATTATCAGCATAAGTGTGATTTTAGGCTAGTTTCCAGAGATCCTAGAATCTTGTAAGTAATGAAATTTGTATTTCAGTATTGTTTAGGTGTTACAAGAACAGTACAGTATTACAAACAACTGTTGTGCAGCAGCAAAACAGTCCCGTACCAGTACTGGTACAGGCAGAAATCAGCATCAGTTTTTCAACAAGAAAATTGATTAAAAACAACCATAAGCAAACACACAAATTCTGAAACAGAAACACTTTTAATTGATGACCATCAAGGTCTTTATGCTTACAACTGTACACACACATCTTCATCTTGTACAAATTGCAAGAGGGAGAGATTAAACCAAATAAGCTAAACAAAGAGAGGTCAATAGAAGCTTGTACCAGCCATCAATACCAACCAACGTACCCTCTCTCTTTTATTTAACTCTCTACTCTCTTTTACCAAGATGGACACACAACTTAGAATGGGCTGAGTTTTTTGGAACACGCTGTAATCCTGGAACATACGGTAGAAAATATCAAACAGCTCTAATATTCCTCTTTTACAAAATAAACCTTAGACTTAACAAAAATGTTGATGCTGCCCTCTCTCTACTAAACTAACTCAAAATGGGCTGAAATGAGGAGGGACTCAACAGCAATTCATGGTATAACATAGTTCGGATCAAATAACTCTTAAGGGCTTATTGGGTCGGGTCTGACTGCATTTGACTCTCTTTTGACTCGGGTCAGCTCTTTTATTTTCTCCAACTTTCTCACGTATAGGGTTGATCAGGGACGGATCTCTGATTTCTGATTTTTCGCGAGAGAGAGAGGAGAGCAAGGGGCTCGCTGGAGAGGCGCTGGAGAGGAGAGGCGCCGGACAAGGAGAGGTTTAGGGTTGTCGCTGGAAGAGGAGAGGCGCTGGAGAAGAGAATAGATCGGACTGGGCTGCTGGAAATTCAATGTTGCTCCGAACTGGATCTGTCCAGTTCCAAAAAATTGCAAATTCCATCTGATGATCTGCACGATTATTGAAACAAATCAAACGGCCACAAATCCGAAGTAAAAGGGGCTGTTTAATTTGCAAAGCACGGTAGCCTTACTCTGTGTGTGTGTGTGTGTATATATATATATATATATTTAGGACTCTTAGCTGCAATTTTTCGGAGGTTTCAACCTTTAAAATCATCGAGACTATCGTTCCGGAGAAAAAAAAAACAATCTACTAAAATTTAAAATTAATCATGCTTGAAGTATTAAGCATGATATCCGGATTTGGAAAACTTCAAAAAAAAAAAAAAACAGAATTCGTCGACGTCAGTCCTCATACTCACACTTTTATAATTAAAAGATATCAATCAGTCACTCTCATACATGCAAAATGCACAAGATTATTTTATCTTGCTTGCAACACTCTCTCTTCCGGAATCTGCTGTTCTCCAGATGGAATAACAGGATCCTGTTATTTCAAATCTAATTGTTGGATTTTTTTTTATGCGTGAATATCAATACAGATAAATGATTAGATTTGGAATAACATGTCCTGTTATTTTATTTGGAGATCGAACAGCAGAGTTGGATCCTTCTTCCGGACCGATATCTCTTCGGTATTAAAACCATTTTCTAGTAAAGATTAGAGATAAGTCATCAAACTATTTAATATTCAAAGAAGTTTTTTTGTTTAAGACGGAATTCGGTACTAATACTAAAAACTACAATCAATTCATTCCCTTAACAAATGTCCTCCTAAACTTATTTCCATTAATTGCACATTTGCACGGCCGTTGATTCCCCTTAATTATTATGTCCATTAATTTCGTCAAGTAAATAAAATAAAATAAAATTATAAGCGATACTAATTATCATCCGAATTTTTTTTGTTTTTTCTCTCGTCCAGTATATGATTTTTTGTTTGTTTTAAAATTATGTCAGCATACTGAACATTACAGTACAAATGATAGAGCAATTTTCAAATAAGTATATATGAAATGAATGTGACAGTGGTGCCCCTAATCGGCATTACATGAACAGATGAACATCAAATCGCAGTTTTTTTGTTTTATGTTGCTTCATTTTTCTTGAATTGGTAATTTGCTTCCTTTTGCAAATTAATATTTTTTGTAATTGTGGTGAATGAAATTCATTCATTCATTCCTAGAGTTGCAACACATTTATCACGTGAATGAGGCCCACGGCCCACGGCCCACCCACATAAAACAAAAAATGACATCTAGAGGCACGAGCTGACGAGCTGTACAGTTTCAATCAGAATAATCTCCGCCGCCAGTAGATCCAACAAATTCACTGCTGTCGACCTTACGAGAGTAAATAAAAATGAAAATTGATTGTGACATTTTCACCCGGGCCAAAATCAATTTCCTACGGCCCATTATTCCTGCTCTTTCGGCACGGTTTAGTCCAGTATTATTTCTTCAAGTAAATTTGGGTCTTTCTTTACGCACTCCTAGCCTAGCTGTAGTCCCTCTCCCAAGCAAAGATTCTTTTGAGTTTAATGCATCTCCTCCGTCTGATCAGGATCGGAGCCAATCCGGCCCATGCCTATGACGCACAGGTCCTTTACTATTAGTGCGGATCTCAATCGGACGGTTCAGATCTATTAACGCAGAGTATACGAATTCGCAAACAAGCTCTCTCCTGTCTCCTCTATTCGATCCCAGAAAGACATAAATTTCGATTAGAACCTAAATCGAGCTTCTATTCGCCAACAGAGGTGTCAGGTATGGCAATTGAACTCCAGTAATATCCTCCTATTTTCTCTGAATTTCTCATTGAACTCGTTTGTTTTAGGGTTTGTCACTTGTTCTGCCAAACATTTGATGTTTATATTTGATCGTGCTTCCAGTTGTGTTTGAACAGCAGAAAACACTGCAAGGAAATAAATGAATAAAATATTTAATCGAACGATGAGGTGCAAACGTGATTGCATTAGTATCTGAGGAATAATGATAAACTTCTTTAGTTTAGGATTTGATCGTATTTTACCAGTAAACTGTGGACTACACAGGTACTTTTGAATGGTTGTAGTTTGAACTCTGGTTTCTTTAATGAAACGGGCTTTCAGCCTTTTATCAAAAAAAAAAAAAAAATCTGCAGGAATATGAGATTCAAGCAATTTTATCTATTAATGATTTTCGATCCTAAGACAATTCTGTTGGACAATAATTTCACCTAAATTTGCTTGTTTACACCACTTAAGTCTTTATTACTCAGTTTTGCCATATGCACACTTGAATTATCTTTTGTTGACAAATGGATTAAGATGTTTTACTTCTTTCCTTGATTATCCTTTTATGCACATAAATGTGAATGGTGTGAACGTCATGAGAGCATAGTAACATACTAAACTCTCTAGATACACAGGGCATATTAGTAATTATTAGCTAGTTAAAGTACCGTTGCCTGAGAGCCCAGGGCAGTTTTGTAACAAAATCTTTTATATAATCAATATTATGTGAATACAATGTCTAACTGTTGATAGCTGTCTTTCCCTTCTCTCTGTTTTTTCTTCTTGTAGAATGGTGAAGATGACAGACTTACCAACAAAAGGTGGCTTCAGCTTTGATCTCTGCAGGAGGAATGAGATGCTGCTAAAGAATGGACTACAGATGCCCCCTTTTAGAAAGACTGGTACAACCATCGTTGGTCTGGTTTTCCAGGTCTGTCTTCGTTTAATCTAGTATCTGCACTGTATTTTAACGAAAAGCAAGGATTCAAAGCACAGTATTGTTAGGTCCTAGTTTGGATGAAGTAATAACACATACTGATAACTTTATTCCATGGTGGTACTTTGACTGACTCATTCTTACTTCATAATAATGAAGGATAAATTGAGGTTCAATGTATCTTATCGAGGTTTAATTGATACACATATTTATAATTTGGAGTGACTTGACACTGAATTGGGTTAACTCATGGACTAGCAAGACGCTTGAGGGGATACTGAAGCTTGATTGAGGCATAATTGCACAATTTGGCAGTAAACCGACTTATATTTAGTCAAATTGAGCGATGATTGCTTTGTAAAGGGTGAACTGAGGTCCCCTTTTTTGCACATTTGAGGGTTTTTTTTGGTTTACTTAGGAAATAAGGAACTAATGATGCCGATTTCATTTTATGACATATATCCAAATACTGACTGTTTCACACGTCCTTACTCTGTGATATGATTCTATTAGGATGGAGTGGTATTAGGTGCAGATACCAGGGCAACAGAGGGACCGATTGTGGCCGATAAAAATTGTGAAAAGATACATTTCATGTCACCTAACATTTACTGTTGTGGTGCTGGCACTGCTGCTGATACTGAGGCAGTTACTGGTTCGTGCAAATCAACTCATTTATTCCCACACTACCAACTGCCCTCTTTTCTTTCTTTTTTTTTTTTTGGCTTTTAGAGTTGCATACCTCCGATACTTCTTTTTAGATGGATTTTACCGGTGTCTGGGTTCTATGAGGAAAAGATGGATTTTTACTAGTGTCTGGGTTCTATGAGGTACACATAATGTATAGCATCCAGTACCTCATGGTTATACCTTTAAAATGAGAAAACAGCAAGTGAAGCTTTGCCCTAGTTTACCTAAAAGAGTCCATCATTTGGCCCAGTAGAGCATATATAAACTCAAGGAAGAAAATGCTCCTGGCTGGTTGAAGCAACCATTACCAACCAGTACTGACCTTTAATCTGGTACTGCAATTTGTACTTAAAATTTTTTAGACAATTGTATATACAAGTATAAATTTATTATTCATTTTTTTTTTTTCTAGACATGGTCAGCTCACAGTTGCAGCTTCACCGATATGCCACCGGCCGTGAATCAAGAGTCGTCACTGCTCTTACTCTCCTCAAATCACATCTGTTCAAGTACTCCTTTTGTTTTTTTCTTTTGTATTTTTTCCAATATCTCATCCGTCATTGATAATTAATTATGGGCCATCGAGCCCTACTGTGCAGGCATGTGCTGGTATGAATTAGTTGTCCAGTTATTATTGGGATGAACTTTTCATTTCTTTTTTTGGTTCATTTTCTAGTTAAGCTTTTGGTCGGATTATGTCTTTATTCCGATCATTGTCATAACAATTAATCTGGCGTCGAAAGTAATAATAAAAGAACTATTTTTCAAAAGAACCTCTATTTGAGAACCAATGTAGTATATGTATATAAATTTGTAGAACTTCAATTGCAGCTATCAAGGTCATGTCAGCGCCGCTCTGGTTCTTGGTGGGGTTGATGTTACAGGACCTCATCTCCATACAGTTAAGTATTGTAATAAAAAAATTAATATCTTTGCACTTGTACCCTTCCAAAAGTTGATGTGCCTTGCATAACATGGCATCTATTGTCAAGAACCATGTCTAGCCTAGTGGCTAAGGCACTGTCCCCTATATGGAAAGTCGCAGGTCCGAAACTCAATGCTTATACTGGAGGTGAGTTTAAGGGCTTTGATCCTCATCTCATGCTAAAAAAAAATGACAACTGTTGTCGTGTAACCGCCAAACGAAGGAATTACCATCTTTTGTGTATTTCCTTTACAATATGCTTTAAAAGAAATTAAGGTAGCAACTCTATGGATTAGTTTAAAAGGAAAAATAGTTGGGGGTATTTTTCCTTTGCAAATAATGAAGTTATAGTAAGATTCCGGTGGTATGTTTATAATGGATTTCTCTCATATTTGCTAGCTATAATTGTTGCTGAATGCAGGTTTACCCACATGGATCAACTGACACTCTTCCTTTTGCAACCATGGGTTCGGGATCTTTGGCTGCTATGTCTGTGTTTGAGTCCAAGTACAAAGAAGGCCTAACTGTAAGCTCGCCTTCTCTATTTTAATCTTTTGTTTTACATAGAACTGCAAGTCTTGCTGGTACACTTTGTATTTTCCTTTTGGGTTAAGTTTCTTCAAATTTGGATTTTGATTAAGGCTTACTGTCACATATGCCTGGGATATGCAAGCAAGCAACAAACAGGCCAACGAAATAGCTTGAATGTACTGGACATTGACTGGGGCCAAACTAGTAAATTGTTGAATTAACATTACTTGTTATGCACCTTTCTGTTCCTTTGTTTCAGAGAGAAGAGGGTATAGAACTAGTTGCCGAGGCAATATGTGCTGGTATCTTCAATGACTTGGGCAGTGGAAGCAATGTCGATGTTTGTGTTATTACCAAGGTACGCAAAGATATATGTTTTCGAATGATTTATTATTTATTATTGGATCTTTTATTGCATGCATGCAGTATAACCATGTTTATAAATAACACTCGACATTTCTGATCATTTTCAATTCAATTTACGTATTACCTATTATCTTAAACTTGGTTTAAGTATGGAGAATGTAATAGGGTGGTCACTTGGCTTGAGATTCCAGGCCAGGCTTGAGTATCCCCATCCGCCCAGCATGCCAGATTTGGGCAGTATATGCACAAATTATGTTGCTTTAAGGAATAACATATATCTTTAGTTGAGAATGTAATTAACAAGTTTTATCAATAGACTGAAAATTGAAATACTTAAATTTCAACAAAACAAAAAGTCGACTAAAATAGATAAGGCAAGGGGACCCAACCCAGGCTAGCGTGAAGATCACAGATACAAATACAATCATGTTCACCATGAAAAGAAATGCCTTGGTCAGGTTGAGTGAGTTGTCCTTCTAAAAAAGGATGAGAGATTTCACTTTAGTTTTTAGCACTAATTCAAGTAAATTAGTAATGCAAAGACAACATATATTACAACTTCTAAGGAAAATAATTTTTTTTTTTTAGTTTAACTGCTAGGTCATCATTTGTGGATAACATACAGTGATAACAGGTGAGCAAGAACCCCAATATGAGAAATATTGGATGCTACTTGCAAGTGTTGGAAAATATCAAATTTTCAACAAGACATTTTATGAAGTGTGGATAGTATGTTGTAATCTAATTAGACATTTGTTCTGCATGCAGGGTAAAACAGAGTACTTGAGGAACTACCAATTGCCGAACCCCAGGACCTACATTAGCTCCAAGGGTTACACCTTTGTTAAGGGCCAGACTGGTAGGACTTCTACATTAATCTTTCATAATTTGGGTGCAAGTGAATAAAGTGCTTGTAGCCAGAGATGTTTTGTTGTACTACTTGCATTCTATTCTAGTTCAAGTGTTAACATCCTGATTTTGAGGGATGATGTTGCTCTGTTGAGAAATCTGAATTTCTCTTACGCAAATTTTGTTACTAAAGTCAAAATTGGCTTAAGGGTAAGCTTGCTTTTTTGCAATTGAGGGTTAATGAATACAATATAGGCTTCACTGGGGCTCTCAATTTAACATTTGGGTACTTGCACTGTCGAGGTTAACTTCAATAGAGGTTTAATTTTCTGTGTAAATACTTTTGGGAAATTTGTGCTGTACTATTCCGGTACTTAATGTACTGATCACGCACAATTTTCTGTTAATACATAAAGATTTATTTAATTGTGAAGTTTGTGCTGAACTTACATGGGGTACTTCGCTGGTTTTGCAGAGGTACTTTCTACCAAGATAACACAAATTCAGCACAAGGTTGAGACTGTAGAAGGTGGAGATGCCATGGAAGA
Source organism: Carex myosuroides (assembly GCA_028015225.1). Classification (NCBI taxonomy): domain Eukaryota; kingdom Viridiplantae; phylum Streptophyta; class Magnoliopsida; order Poales; family Cyperaceae; genus Carex; species Carex myosuroides. The sequence continues at coordinate 726,921 of CM051476.1, forward strand.
GTGATAAAATTCTTTTAGTGCTCGTGTTGTTATTTATTTACATCAAGTTTGAATTAGAGATTCTTGTTCCTAGTTATCATATATGTACACTTTCTCTTGCTTTTTATTATGATACTTGTACGTTGTGCCTTGGAACTGGAAGTTCTTATGTACTAGTTTTTGCGTGTGGTAGAATTCCTTTTAGTTCTGTTATATTCAAAGGTGTTTTTTAGTTGTTGTTGTTGTTGTTGTTGTTGTCGTCATCTTCCCATAAATTACTAACCAACAAAGACACGAGCGCACGAAGAGACCAAACAATAACAGTTCGTACATGTATATATATATATAAGCACTTGGATGCTTTACTGCATGACTAGACAAATATAAGCACCAAACGACAGTTTAAACTTGTAAATCCAGTAGCGGGTTAAAGATAGTTCTCAGTGCATAAATAGGGCTAATAGAAGGCAAACATTATTAACTCAAAATGGTTGTATTGTTTCATCAAATTCTATAATTAATTAATTAGAGCAAGGTTAGGGTGTGATGTGCTCACCAAAAGCACAACTCCAAAAGCCTATCGGATTGACTTCAAATTCATAATTTAAACAGTTGAAATCTATCTACTTCATGAGTGATGCATGTACATGCAAAATTTTGAAAGTTTCGAAGTACAAGATCAAGCAGTAAAAAAATAAAATAAAAGATAAATACATAAAATAACTTAGAAAGTTCATTTTTTTTTACTCTAAATGAATTCGAAGATGTAATATGTAATAGCAGTGTTGTCTTTGCATTGAGTTTTTGAATGTTTGGCCTAGCTAGCAGGTAAACTCGAATAGAATCCTAAAATTTACCGCCGTGTTTTTAGTACAAATCCATGGTAGTAAAAAAAAAAACTGCACTATCAGTAGTAGCTTCATAACTGAAATTCACGGTAGTAAAAAAAACTGCACTATTCGGCTTGAGTTTACCGCTTGATTGATTTTGTACTAGAAAAGATTAATTGTGCCAAACATCTCTACATGAGAACCTACAGCAATAAATACCACCTTGGCTGAACTTCCCAATTACCCCAGGCTGCTTCATCTCAAACAGACTCTTAATTGAACTTATTTTCCCAAATAATTAGCAGCTTTATCCTGCCAAAATCACCCTTTTGGAATTAGGAACCCGCTTGGGGCTTAGTTGCCCATTTGAAGCCGCAACCAACCAAGCAACAGCACAGCTATTAGTGATCCTAATTTCACCTTTTTAGCCACGATTAGTCCTTACTGAGGAACTGATCAGTGTTCAAGGAATAAGAATAATACCAATCGACAAAAAGATCGATATACTGGGATTTAATTAAGCATGAGAAAAACTCTTATTCTTATGTAGTAAACATCAACATCAACATCAACATCAACATCAACATCATAGAGAAGTCATTTGTTCAGTCAATTCTAAAATTAGTGAAAAAATAATAATCATCATAGAGAAGTTCTCTCAAATGCATCAGAAAGGAAAAAATAATAATCATCATAGACGACAGTCTGACCTACGAACAACAATATAACCACCTCTATATAAAGTATTATTTCGATTGTGGGATAACATATTTCTCTTGTAGTTGGAAACGGAATGATAGATAGGTCGCTGTTGTTAGTTGTTACTTGTTGGAGTTAGACCAATAGTGGGCTATTTTTAGGTCTATGTACCTCGTACTTGGACCGTGGCCATTTTCAATGCTAATAATAACTGGACTTGGGCTGGAATAAGAGCTTATCTGAATAAAACATAAATTGTAGCATACATGACCAAACTATCCTTCATATTGTTGTTTAGAAACTCAATTGGGAATTTGGGTGAAATCAGATTTCATGTTATTTCCCGATGCATTCATTGTTTGTGTGGCATCTATATCAATATCCAACAAAAGAAGGCTAAAGCTTAACCTGGATTAAGAATTAAAGGAGATTAATTAAAAGCTGTGCTACGGACTATAGACGCTAGCCTACATATATGATATTTCTTATTTTTGTTAAGGGCTACAGGATTTAGTATTTACTGAAAATCACTTAACAAAATAACCAGAAAATAAATATCTTTTAATAGCACCAAATTTGTTGCTGGGAGGACCTTTTCCTTGTTCTTTTGGTAGATGTTATTGATTTAATTATTTTTCTCCCCTTTGCAATAAATAAAGATCACTCAAACTGTTTTACTTGTTAGACACAAACGCAAAAGTATTATGTTCTCTGATCATAATTGATAATTGAATGAAATACCACATTGACTAAGGTGCCGATTTGATGCCCAACCATGCAAAATTGTACCTCAAAAGTCCCAAAACTGATACTAGTGCATGATTCCATGAAAATACATTTTCAACATTAATCATCAAAGACAACTATAAATAGAACAAAATAATTAATCAAGCCACTAAGAAATAAATAATACACATACAAATTAAAATGATTGTATTTTATAGTAATGAAGGTCTTTATTGGCAAGGACAGGTAAATTTATCAAAACCTCTGCTGTAACCCACTTTCACATGTCATGCAAAAACATATTTCCTATTACTGAACCACTACATCAAAAATATGAATATAGAGAAAAAAAGTCCAGTTGGTAGTCAGTTGAAATTTAATGATCTTTGTGAGAATGCGGCAACAATTGGTTTGAATCGGTCTTAGAAGCTGTATCGTAGTGGTGGTCATAGTACTCAACAACTGCAGCTCCAGCTAATGCAGCCAGTGTCAGAGCTTGTGCATGCAACCTACATCATGTATACATTATGTCATACCATTAATATTTGAAATCATCAAAACACTATAAACAATCTGGTTTGCTAATGTTTGTAGAAACATAGGATTTTGATAGGTATTGTTGGTATGCTACAGTAAAGATAACCAGGAAAGAAATTGCAAAAGTAATTATGAACCAAATATATTTACAACAGGCAGTTGTGTTGTAATTCAGTGCTTGCTAGCAATACAATCCTGGTCCAGTACCAGTACCCAGGGCAGATATCTGCAACAGATTTTATTTTTTTGATATCATTGTCGCAGAAACATGGACTGCACAAAACAGTACCTGTCTTTTATTTTCTTTTATGTTTTCCCATTTTCAACCTAAGCCTTGAGTCATTACATATGCTTTTTGCCCACCTCGAATTGTGAGTTCACCCACTCATTTCTGTTTAGTTTTTAGCTTAAAATGAGGTTGATTAAGGCTTGAAGACAGGTCACATAGCTCAGTGATCCATTATTGTATATAGACACAGAAAAAAGGTCCCCACCGAAGATTGAAATTAAAATCTATTTACATTTCAACTATTATAGTTATAGTTAGACAATTAATTGTCTTCTTTTCCTTATTATTTGTATTAACTTTTGGTCTGCATCATAAATATTTACATCATAAAGAGGCTGGCTTTACAGTTAACCTAAGAAGCAAAAAACATAATCCTAAAGGGTTGATTCAATTTTATGTGTCGTTCTCTTACGATTAAAGACAAGACTAGAAATTGTCAAATTGATGTCCTCTAATCCATGAAATACTTGAAACCATTGTTTTATAGGAGTGTTATTCAGCCAGATCTTCATGTCTAGCCAGTCTAGCATCACTTTTAAGAAATTAATTTAATAACAATGAATAGGCAAGGAAACAAAAAATGGATATTGCTCAACGCTTTGAATCATAGAGCCCTTTTTAAGCGTTAAATAATAAAAATACAAAAAATACAAAAAACAAACCTCGCATGAATAATCTTGACACTGGTTTTCATATTCGGCTGAGACCAATTGTACGCGATTGAACCGCTAATTCCACTAAGCCATAGACACCCTTATTAGTTATTACAAACAAACAAACAAACAAACAAACAAACAAACAGAATTATAATTATGATTAGAAGAAAGAAATCGGATCGAATTGAAACGAATAAATCCGGATCGAACGAAGATTCTTTATCAATTACCAACAGTACGGAGCTTGTGCTCAACGACCCACTTCCTGATGGAATGGATCTTGCTCGGCGCCTCGGCCATCTCTCTCCTTTTTCTTTTTCCTAGCGAGAAGCTCGTTTTCTCCGATTTGCCTTCTCTTTTTCTCTCTCACCGCCCACCGCGGAGACACGCAGCAAAGTCGGGATTCTCCTCTCGTTTCGTTTCGTTTCGTTTCGTTGTTAGCGATTTTTTACAATGGGAATGGGGAGTATAAAACCCGAATTCAACAAGTGAGTGAAGTGGGTTTGGGTTTGGGTAGGATAGGTAGGAATGGATCCTAAAAATAATTGAAACCCGCTTTCTTTAAATAAACACCATCAATTCTTATCGGAGACATAAATTAGGTTGAATTAGTTGATTTTTTAAGTTACATTAATAGCAATGCGCAATTTTATAAAATGAAATCATAAGATGTTAGATAGATATGTGATCTTGTAATTTACTTACAGTAAAAGTTGCAATACAAATACAAAGCTTAAATTAAATGATAGTTAATCAATTTTCATAAAATAAAATAAGATATATCTTGAGAATCGGCGTGCGTTTGATTTAATGGATAAGACAAAAGTATTTGGTATGAAAAATTAGAGGTTAAATTCTGACTGAGAAATTCTTTTTAAATATTAGAATGAAAATGTTATTCTTTATAAATATTAGCATCTGAAATGTGATAATTCAAATTCAAATATATGTAATGTGGTTGAGTTTTGACGGATTTAGTAAGTAAGTATGACCCAATATATATTGAACCCGCATTAATATGGATTCTCCGAGTCTGACCCGTTAAGACTGCACTTATATGTGGTGACGTGGGCTGAGAATCTCCAAACTTTTATTCATAAGAAAATGGAAAAAAATAAAAATAAGAAACGCTGTTGCCCTGTCCCTGGACCCTGGTCAATCTAGTACGCATCAAATTATTTCTATTTCTCCATTAATAATAAATTAATTACTTTAAAAAAAAAAATGAACAGTGACCGACCTTGGTATTCGTCATCAAAAGTTTTGCATCCGGATCTCTAACGTGTAATTTCCTATAAAAAAATATATATATATATATTGTTATTATTACTACAGTAAGATTACGATAATAATAGATATATTATGAATCGATCCGTGTTAGTGTTATGGATCAAATATCTCTATTTTTAAATTTCAATCAGTTGATCTTCATCGTTTTTTTAAGAAGAAATGTGGAGGTCGTGTCTCCAGATTTCGTTGATTAATTGATCTAAACTATTAAATATGATTTCCATATGAAAATGTACTTAAGAGCATATTTCATAATTCTTAGATTTTTTAACGACTTTTAAGATACGTAGAAAATCACTGTTTCGGATTGGTCCATAGTTTTCAAATCAAATAATTTTCTGCTTATCTAAAAAATGTAAAAAAAAAAAAAAAAAATCTAAAAATGAAAAATTTGATCTACAAGTATATTTTAATATGAATATCACGTTAAACAATTTAAATTGAGAATTTGAACTTTAAATATAAAAATATGAGTTCATAGCGCATGCCCTTGTGTAAGGAAATTTTTTATTGGTAGTAATTAATAGAAAAGAATATAGACAAACAGTAAGAGTACAGTAATATTTATATTGGTAGTAAGATCGGGTTTTTTCTTTTTTCTTTTTAATTTTTTCTAGTAATTTTTTTTTTTTACAAAAATAGATAAAGTACCTTAAAATTTAGATATATAAAAAAAATTCTATCTATTTTTTGAAAAACTTTTCATAGAAATCAAATATAAGAATTCTCTCCATCTATACATTAGATTAAAAAAAAAAGTTAAAATCGGTAGAATTCTTACCGATCTTACTACCAATATAAATATTATATTAATGTAATCTTACCGTTTGTGTCTCATCTTTTCTATTAATTACTACCAATAAAAAAGTTCTCTTGTGTAATATGCTAATTATTAGCATAGTGTCACTCACTCTTATTACTAAATCAAAAACTAATTTTCGAATTTCGTACACTGTATGAAGTAAAATTAGGTCTGTCAAGATAGATAAATATCTTATGTGGCAGGCGAGGCGGAATTTCGAACTCTGGAGAGGATCGGAGAAGCTAGCTAGCTCTCCCGCTCTCCCTTTTCAATCACAATTGTGTTCACAATCACAACGAATGCGTAATTGCGTATCCCCTCCTCTGAGATATCTCAAATTATGCGTGACCGACGTGTACGGTGATTATTCGGGGATAGCGCGGGGGCCAGTTGTTCACGGTTGAGATATTCCAGAAAAGCACTCAAATTTCAAATTTTGAGATATCTTAGAGGATGCGAATTGGTTCACAACTCGCACTCCTCGTCCTCGGGTGTAAAAGGGCGGGAACTAGCAATTAGCCAAATACCCAAATCTCTCCCTCACTTTCTTTTCCTACATCCCTATTCCCTCCCTCTCTAACCTCTAACCAAGTAAAGTAAAGTAACCATGGACGACCTAGATGCGGAGGAGGCCAATCAGCCGCTCTCCGCTCTCCTCTCCGACCTCCAACTCCTGGCCTCCATTTCGGGCGGTACTGCCTCCTCCAGTGACCCTCCGCCACTCTCCGACTCCCTCCTCTCCAGCCTATACTCCCATCTCTCCACCTCCAATGGACCCTCCACTCTCGTCTCTCGACTCTCCTCCATTGATCTCTCCCTCTCTTCCCTCCTCCGCCACCTCTCCACCTCGATCGACTCCACTTCAGTGAGACCGTCCCTCCTCGCCGCGGTTTCTTACCTCTCTCTACTTCTCTCCCCTTCATCCCCTCTAGTATCTCTCTTTTCTCCTCTCCATTTTCTTTTTATTCTTCGTTCCCTTCGCCGGTCCCTTAAGAACCAAGCTACCTCTTCTCCTGACAACACCAAACACAAACCGAAAACCAAGTCGAATTCCAAATCCAAGCCCACTGCCAAATTTGAGCAGAATCGACAACCAAGCGACACCTCCAATCTCATCCTTAAAGTTTTCCAACTTATCTCAGATCTTCTCACAAGAATCCAACTCGAGTCCTACAATGATACCCGAAAAACATTAATTGACTCAATTTCAGAAATTATGAATTCAAGTTATTATCATGCAGTGTCCAATTCATGCTTCCAGATCCTTAGAATTATTGTTTCTGAACCTGGGCATGGCAATAAAGGTGAGGCTACAGTGGAAATCCTTCGGTCTTTGGCCCCTTTAATGCTATTATCAGTCAAGTCTCCTGTGAGAGTTGGTGTAATTGGGTTTGTAAGGAGAGAGATTGTGCCTTTTGGTAATGAAGATGAAGGTGTTAAAAAGGCCTTGTTGTCTCTACCTCGATTCTTGGCTAACAAGGCACCGGAGAGGGCTGAACCAAGGGCTTTTGCTGTACAAACAATATTGGAGATTGCTAAAATTTTCAATGGGGAGGAATTACTCGGTTTTGTTGATTATGTGGTAAAATTAGCAAATGGGAAGCCCAAATTGAGGTTATTAGCAGTTGATTTAATTCTCGGTCTCTTGAGCTTTTCAAAAGAGAGTGATGCAGACAACTCGTGGAGGGTTGTCTGCTTGAAAGCTCTGGTGGAGAGATGTTCTGACACAGTGGCAGGAATACGTGCAAGGGCTCTAGGGAATATAACTCAGGTGTTCAGTGAAATGTCTGAGAGGAGAGAAGAGATTGGAATGGAGGTTTTCACTGACATGGTGAGGAGACGATGCTCAGATGACAAGGCTGCAGTTAGAAAGGCGGCACTGGTGCTTTTAACCAAAGCTATGGGTTTAATCGGGACAGTAGATGTGTCCCTCCTTGAGGTTCTTGGATCGGCTTGCTCGGACCCACTTGTCAGTATTAGGAAAGCTGCTCTTTTGGCTATTTCAGAGGTAAACTTCTGTTCTAACTTGCTTCTGCCTCTTGTTCTTTAAGTTGTGCTCATCAAGGTTAAAACCCAATTGGAAAGAATTATTGTAGTACCGGCTGTGCTACTTTTGGTGAACTTGTATAATATCTTAAAACTGTAATATGCCCCTGAAAAATAAAAAATATTAATAATGGCCCTGCTGAACATTGGAAAATAACATTCTACCCTCTGATCAGAAAGTATTATCTTGAACCTTTTATTTCCCCATTCTGTGCAAGCAATTCCTGAATTAAACTTCCTTCCTTATCATTCTCAGCATAAATATGGGAGAAATACGATTAATTTTGGAAGAAATTGGGAACTGAGAGAGGAGGGTTGCAAGTTTCCGCCATATTATGTATAGATTTACCAGACACCAGTCATTCTGCAGGGTGCAGATAATTTTTTTCTCCCATATTTATGTTTTTGTAGGGACATACCCATATTTGACCATCACTTTGTTATGATTGTCCTTGTTTTATAGGTCTTTAGAAGATTTTCAGATGGTAATGTTATACGCGAGTGGCTCCAAGCTGTACCACCCCTAATAGTTGACAATGAAACAAGCATTCAAGAAGAGTGTGAGAACCTATTTCTTGAGCTGGTGCTGAACCGTATCTGCCAATTTGCAGACCCAAGACCTTTTGGGAGCTCCGCTACTTCTGACCAATTATTTCCTGAATCCCTATTGGATCTCCTGAAGGGGATCTCTGACGGAGAGGTCGCTCCTTTCATTAAAAAAATTTGCACAAGCCTTGGTAAAAAGAAAAAGCTCAAGCCTTTTGTTGCAACTTCTCTTCAGAACATAATAACTGCCTCGGATTCCTTGCGGCAGGCCCCACAAGGAGCTTGGTGGCTTCTGGCAGAAGTCTCGTTGTATACTCCAAAGGCCATTGACTGGGGTTTTCTCTCTCAGCACTGGGAGCTACTTGGTGATGCTGGTAGGAAAGAGAAAGTCTATGGGGATGATGGTGAGATAGAAACTGTCTCGTGGGCCTTGGACAGGGTTTCTCTACTGAACACAATATCAAATGTTTCCATGGAATTGCCAAGTGAGCCAGCTGCTGAGCTGGCACACAGCTTGCTCTCACGAATTGAGAAATTCAACATGCATCTCAGTGAGGTGAGGGGGGCACTCTTATTGCAATCCAATTTATTCTGCCTCTAATTGCTTTAATAGCTTACACGAGATAACCTTAAATGGCTCATTTAAGCTTTTATCTCAAGTTAGGAGCACCTAGTCCTAAAAGATTAAAGAAAAAGAAACCTAAACCAGCAAAATTATCGTGTACTTAATTGTATTGTTTCAAATAGACACCATTCAATGATATCTTCTGTCTTATATATGTAGGTTGATGCTCATGTAAAGTCCTTAAGGACCCTATGCAAAAGAAAGGCAAAAACCACAGAGGAAGGCAACGGGCTTGTGCTGAAGTGGTCACAAAATCTAGTTTCGATGGCTACAGAAGCTCTCAACTTTTATCTCTCAGAGGTGTCAGAGACCAGAAAGCAAGGTGACTTTGCGACTCCTCAGAGTAGCAGCAGAACAAAGGGGAAGAAGACAAAGTCACCAGATACCATGTCACAAGCTGTAGTTGCGGTTTTTACTGTCGGATCAGTGGTCATTGTGTGCCCTACTGTTAACATGCAGGTACAGGTCAGATGAACACATCGATGATACATTAAGCTTTGGTATGAAATAGTTAGGTTGTTTTTGCAACTATGTACAATCTGTACAGTACTATAAAAAAAATTGCTTCATTGCACAACGGGTTCTTAATTGAATCTAACTTTGGTTCAATTGGAAAATTATGGTCTGAATTTGGTAAAATTACTCTAAACTGAACGACAAACATTGTTAACTTACCTATTTTATCTTGAAGTGCAGGGAATAATACCATTGTTGCACACTATAATTACATCTGGAAGTAACAATGAACCAATATTGAGAAAGTTGTCTGCTACAAGTGCATCATTCGAGGTGGTGGCTCCATCTCTGTATGTGCAGTCATGGTCCACCATGGCAAAGATTTGTTTAGTAGATGACAAGACCGCCAAGCGCTACATCCCTCTCTTTGTTCAGGTAATTTGTTTTACTTTTAGAAGTATGAGCTCCTTTTTCTGTATCCTTTACTGGCATTTACAGGGCTGTAAGACATCGATCTACTAGATTTTGATCACTTTCACTTTTGGCCTCATTTGGCCTTCTTTACATTACAGTTTGAATCCATGTTGCCTTTCATGTGCTAATTTTGGTTAGATTGAGGTTCTTATCTTAGCTTTACCAGCATTTATATAGATTGAGTAAATAGTGATTTACCAGCATGTATAATACCTGTGATCCGTAGCTACCAGACCAGAGGTGATATCATCTTATCAGTTTTTGTATCTGTGTCCTATTTTTGTTATTGTAGGAGCTTGAGAGGAGTAATTTGGCAGCCCTCCGCAACAATATAATGGTAGCAATGGCAGATTTTTGTGTCAGATACACTGCTTTGATTGATGGGTATAGGTTTTCTTGTTTATAACTAGGAAGGAGAACATGAGACTGCATACTATATTACAACTTGATAGTGGCTTTTATCAAAAATTTGGAAAGCCTGTTTGGTTAAAGAGAATTGATGCAATCTGTATTTATGAACTTTTCATTTCAAGATTGGGCTAACATAATTGTAGGCTGTGTAAATACCTGGTACGAACTCAGAAATACCAGTATTATACTGTCTTGAGATCAAATTCCAGTACTGCAATCCTCAAATTTGATGTTTATGACTAGTGTATTGCGAATTCTCCTATAATGCTCTTTCACATTTAATTCCAGCTGATAAAAGTTCAACAATATCTGCAAACTTTGCAGCTATATCCCAAGAATAACAAAGTCATTATGTGATCCGTGTGAAGTTGTGAGGAGGCAGACATTTATTTTACTCTCAAGACTATTACAGGTTTGTTCATTTGTTTCAACATTTTGGTTTTTGCATTTAAAAGCCATTTCTTGTCTAAGGCAGTACTGTTATATATTTTTGTACCATAATATGTTTGTAATTTATTTGAGCAAATCATTCTGACGAAGCAACAACTTAGCTTTCAAATAGCATTGAGCAACATTTTCAAATTTTGGCTGATACATGCTGTTGAAGGTTCTGACAGCTATAAGAGTATGGGATGGTGTAGCTCTTTGTATTTGTATGAAACTTGTCTGGTCAAAGTGAGCTATGCATTTTCTAATCTCAAAGCTTGTAATAATGAGCAAATGGCCACACAATTTCGACAAAGAAACAACTTGGCTCTCATATAGCCTTAAGCAGTATTCAAATTTTGGCCAGCCCATGCTGGTACAGGCTCTGACAGCATTAACAGTATAGTATGATATAGGTGTTGTAGGACTTGCTTGGTCAAAACATGATTATGGTCATTTATAAGATTTAAAACAGCCTCTAATAACCAGGAAAGATTAAAATAATAAAATAATGAATATAATACGAGAGGAAATAATAACACAAACATGGTAATTAGAAGACCAGCTGATATAAATCCAGAGGGTCTCTCTCTCTCTCTCTAATTTCATTTGATTATGTACAGAGGGACTATGTAAAATGGAGAGGAGTGGTGTTCCTTCGGTTTCTTCTCTCTCTGGTTGATGAGTCCGAAAAGATCACACATTTGGCTGATTTCCTTTTCTCCAGTATCTTGAAAGGTACAGTTCCAAAAATTCCGCAGGCAAAAATTCCGTTAGTATTAGTTCCATGCCTTTTCCAACTAAAAATATGTAACTGGTGTTCTGATGTCATTTTTCAGCTAAGGCACCACTGCTTGCATATAACAGCTTTATAGAAGCTATTTATGTGTTAAATGGGTACCAGGCACAGAGTTCTTCTGACCCTGCTAATGAGCTTTTTGCAATAAAGTAAGTTTATGATATTTGCATTATTCTTTGTATTGTTTCATATTTTGTTTTATGGATAGCACTTGATTCTTCAGTAAATCATCCTCCATTCCTCACCATGCAATTAGCACCAAGAAGAGTGAACAAGAAGCAAATAGTATAAAAATCATTAAAAAAAAGAATAGAAAAAGGATGCCAGTAATACTGAACTTGTACAGCCTTGTATAGTTAAACTTCCACTGAGGTTGCAATCCTTGAAAATTTCAGGGGCATGGATGAAAGATCAAAATCAAAGAGAATGCACATTTACATTGCTCTGCTAAAACAAATGGCACCAGAGCACCTTCTTGCCACATCAGCCAAGTTGTGTGCTGAGATTTTAGCAGCAGCTTGTGATGGTTTGCTTAATATTGACGACACCACTGGTCAGGCTGTGCTACAGGTCTGTGTTAATATATTTTGTATGGTCTGCCTTCTTTCCAATTGTAAAGACCCAATAAGAGAGTCCATGATTTCTAATTGCATGATTCAAATCCCGCTTGACCAGCATTCATTAAATTTTGGCAATTTGGGCAGCATTTTGGTCCGGCATGATCTGGATCATCTCTGATCTGAAATGGAATTATGGAAGCCAGATCTCTGCCTAGGACTCTCCAATTTGGACCCTGAACCTGAGAGAATTAGACACAAATATGTTGACTGTGCATGAGCGGTTGAGATATTTCCCAAATTATTTGGTTCAATACACACTATTTACTCCTCTGGAGCTTAATGCTAAATTATTTTTTATAGTTTATGTAGGTTTTTGCAAGCTTTTTGTTATCTTTGAAGATGTTGTTACCCTTAGCTAGTATAATAGCTTCATTTTAATCCAATGTACCTGAAAACCTCGACAATAAAAAAATTGAGAAGATAAATAAATGAGACAAAACCTAATCATACTATTGTGACACCTGATCATTGCATATAGTGGAATCCAATGTTTGATCTGATTAAAATCTTTTTCTTATTAAAGACAGCTTTAGAACAAAACATCCATGACCTCATTTTGAATTGCTTTTTTAAATAAAAAGAAAGATACATAAGCAAACCATAATGCAGCCTTTTTATTTCAGGATGCATTACAAATATTAGCATGCAAAGAGATGAGAATCCAAGCAAGCACTACCTCGGACACCTCGGAGATGGATGAAGAACCAGCTGCTGATAGTCCTGCTGGTGCCACATCAGCAGCTGCACTTGCTTTAAAGGGCCGGATCATAACACAAGTGGCCAAGAAGAACCTGATCCAAATTGCTATCCCGATATTTATCGAGCTGAAGCGCCTCCTGGAGAGCCGAAACAGCCCCCTCACTGGGTGTTTGATGGACTGCCTCCGGTCCCTCTTGAAAGACTACAAAAACGAGATAGATGAGATACTAGTAGCTGATAAGCAGCTCCAGAAAGAACTCTTGTATGACATCAACAAGTATGAGGAAGCAGCCAAGGCTGCGGCTAAGGGTAATAAGGGAAAGAATGTTGTGGAGGAGCGGTGCAAGTCTGTACTCAGAGATGCAAGTAATTTCAAGGCAACCCCACCCCTCAGTGCCATGAGTTTGCCAAAGGTGAAGGGATATGTTTCGGGTCGCTCAGGCAGGTCAGGACCCTCCCACCCAGCTTCAGTGCTGAATTCTATCAGGCGTAAGCAGTCATTTGAGTCTGATGATGAACATTAGTTGTTCTTGGTTGTTAACTTTTTTTTTTTTGGAGGTAGTAGGCAATCGACACATTGATTTTCTAGTGTTAAATGCTTCAGTTTCTTGAGGCTGTGTATAATAATTGGTACATGTGCGGGGATCCGACTCCGCTGCTCGCCAATAGGCGAGCAGGACCCTGCTATTCAAAATCAGACCGTTGAGTTTTTTTCAAGCACGGATCTCAACATAGATGAACGGTTCGATTTAGAAAAGCAGGTCCTGCTCGCCTATTTGGCGAGCAGCGGAGTTGGTTCCACATGTGCGGTGCCTTTCTTATATTTGTTTTTTAGTTGTAATGTGTTATATATATGTTGGTATCCTGATTCCTACTACAAAACAAATCAATCTTTGCTTTGCTTGAAAAAACGAGGTCTCCATGTAGGCCTTGAGATAATATCATTTAAAAGAAAATTTGGAGATCATAAATTATCATGTTTTGCAGCATTTACAAGAAATTCCTTGCACGTTAATGTGGCAGTAACAATAAATTAAACACGTTTTAACACAAAAAAGTTCACTCATGTTGTACGACATTGATGTATGTGACTAAGCTTGCTTATATTATATAAAGTGATGTATAACTTGTTCTAAATTTTGATTTGTTTTGAATTTTATTTTAAAGCAATAAATTCCTTCCACCGACTTCTTGCTTACACTTTCTGTATGGTAGCTTGATAGACAATAATAATATATTTGTAACTTTTAGTGTAGTAGACTATTGTTATTGAAATATGAGTTGCTCAACTTTCTTAAATTTTGTTGAATTTTCAACAAATATATGGGATGGGAGATTCGTGTGTAGTTGGTCCATTGGAATCCTTCTTCTCGTGTTAGTAACTTATAGGAGGTACTTATTATTATATAGAGGGTTCAAATGCCTTCATTTTTTGTGCCTCCACCATGTCTCTATTTTTAAAAACTTTAATAACTCAAAATTTAAAACTTAAAAGTCAAAATAAAACCGTTAGATATGATCTACATCATTTTATCTATGTGCTCATAAAAAATTATCACATTTTGATTTTGGTTTTATGTGAATCAATAAGTTGAAAAATCAACATCTAGAAATTATCCACATTAGTACGTTTTTTACAAGCTCTTGATGACAACCAAAATAAAATTGAAATGTCATAATTTTTTATACGTGCATAGATAAAATGATGTAGAACATATCTAACGGTTTTATTTTGACTTTTAAGTTGTAAATTTTGAGTTATTAAAGTTTTTAAAAATGGAGGCATGGTGGAGGCATGAAAAATGGAGGCATTTGAACCCTCCTCTATTATATATATATATATATATATATATATATATATATATATTTTTTTTAATTCTTAGTATTATCGTTTTGGAGGAAATAAAACTCATTGGTAACAAAATTACGAGGGAGGTAGTAATTTGTTAATCAAACAATTTGATACACTTCTTGTCTTTGTTCTTTATTTTCTATTTTCTTCATCTTTAGTGGCTCAAAAAGTTAAAACCACTTCTTTTCTTTGCATTAACGTGATCTTAAATTAATTGGCATCATCGTATAAACCTCTATTAAAATTTTATTTTAATATATAAAAGTACCAATAGCTAAATGATTGAGGTACAAGAATTATTAAGCAAATGATAAACCCATTATTACTTGGTACCAAAATACCTGACTCTTAAATTTTCATTTCCGCATTTTTTTTTTTAAATTTTATGTGAACTATGTACAACATTAATTAAGAATAGCCAGTGTATATATATATGGAGGTACACGTACATGACGCTATTATCTGGAAGATCCAGCCCCCATGGCCATGGGCATGGGCCATGGGCATGGGCCATGGGTCATGGGTGAGGAATTAATTAATTAATTCATTCATTCATCTATATAAATATATAAATATAAGCTCCTTAATTAATTTCATCCTTATCCTTGAGCACGTGAAAAGAAAAAGGAAAACAAATCAGAGTTTGGTGCTGAAGGAAAAAAAAAAATCAGAGTGTGACGTCAACACTCATCCGGATTTTAATTAGATCCCGGTTTTTTTATAAGTGCGCCCAGTTTGCACCTCAATTTACCCCAGCAATTAATGATTTTACTAACATTAATCCAGTTTGTACCTCAACACTTCTCTCTCTCAGTGGTCCAGAATTACGACAAATTACGACGTACCCCCCCTCTACCACGAATTACGACGTCCACTAGATGGATCTCCCTCTTGGCCTCTTGGGGAGTGCAATGGAGGCCACTAATTAATTAACTTGGGATGGATCTAAGGTGTCCAGTGCATGTCCTCATTGCTGACGGCATATATATCAGATACAAATTCAACACACTACTTATCCCAACTTGGGATTAATGATTATCATCTCTTCTGTTGACTGTTAAGTGTTAACACTAATTGTATCTTGATTAAACCCCGGATACAAAATAATAGGCAGACACAATATAACAAATTCCCAAATCATTTTTCCTCAGTGAAAATGGTAGAAGGTGAACTCAAGTTGTTGGGAGCATGGGCTAGCAAATTCACAATCAGGGTCAGAATTATTCTAGAACAAAAAGGGCTGAATTACGAGTACCTTGAACAAGATCTTTTCGACAAGAGCGAGCTTCTTCTCAAACAAAATCCAATCCACAAGAAAGTGCCAGTACTTATCCATGACGGTCGAACCATCTGCGAGTCGTTGGTCATTTTGCAGTACATTGATGAGAATTGGTCTGGTACCGGGCCTCCTCTGCTCCCTGCTGATCCCTACGAACGCGCTGTTGCTCGCTTCTGGGCTGCGTATATTGACGATAAGGTACTTAAATTACTAATTATTATGCAATTTCACGATCAACCGCAATATATATGAAATTGTTCTCTATAATGTTATACACCACACACTTAGTGCAGTGGCACAAGCTCTTGGAGGAGACGCGGGTTCAATTCTCGTCTCTCTAAAAGATACTCGGGTGTACTGGGGTCCTTTAATAAAATAAAAATAAAAAATAATGAGAAATGTTATACATGAGATTGGAGATTGTGGGATAGGATGGACTGTAACTGAGAGCCGCTGTCAGTATTTTCAAAAAAAAACAAAAAGAGAGAGAGAGATTGGAGATGAACTAACAATAAAAGTTACAAACGATTCATCTTTTTTTTGTTTATCCGTGCAGTTGTTACCTTCATTTGTTGGTATCCTGAAGGCTGCAACAGAGAAAACAAAGGCACAAAAAATTATTGATGCACTGGCTGCTCTTGAGCAGTTGGAAGGAGCTTTCAAGAAATGCTTTGCTGGGAAGAACTTCTTTGGGGGAGACTCCATTGGTTTTGTTGATGTGACTCTTGGTTGCCAGTTGACCTGGATGAAGGCAGCAGAGAAGATATTCGGGATCAAGTTGCTTGATGAGACAAAGGTACCATTATTGGTAAAGTGGGAAAAACGCTTCCTCGCTGCAGATTTCGTGAAGCGTGTTCTGCCGAGTGTGGAGAGCATAGAAGAGGCTGTGAGAATTCTTCGAGCCACAATATGGAATGTTGATTCGGCTAATTGACAGACTTTTTGGTAATTATTGGGATATGTTTGTGTGTTATTGTGGTGGGTGAAATAATGTATGCATCACGAGAAAATAATATATTGAACTTGTTTTTGTAATTTGAAATTTGAAAATAAATTTACTGATGTTGGATATGTATGGTGCTATATGATATGTGTTGACGGAAACAAGTGCACACGATAGCGTCACACATAATCCAGTCAAATTCGGTTCTTTGGAAAGAAACAACTGTTGCGCAGGGAATAGAATTCATTCTATGTTTAGTTTATTTCTATCTATGTATTTTGTATAGCTGGAGATTTGTTTCCCTGTTATAGCTTTCCCTGTTATAGCTTTCTCTAATTTTATATAAGGAGAGAGATGGTGTATTGTAAGATGTACAACAATATAATTTTCCATTAAATAAAAATTGGGAGGGACAGGGAGCTTCACGGGAGTTTGGTGTTCTTTATTTCATTAAAGTTTACATGGTATCAGAGCCTTGTTGATTCAAGCAACAATGGTGAACACACCTCCTACCTCTCCTCCCTGTGATGCTGTTAATATGGCAGCAGTTCTAGAACAACTCACCAAACTGGTGACAATCCAACAAAATCAGATGGCAGCGATGCAACTCACAGCCGTCACAAACCCTCCACCGATGCAGGGTATATCCCATCCAGTTGCCGTGACCGAGACAGCTATCCACCCGAATCCAATTGATGTGAAGATGGATGGTACTAATTTCACCTATTGGTGCCAAGCCGTAGAGATGCACGTCAAAGGTCGGGAACGGATGGGGCACTTAACAGGTGACCCTCCGCCACCTCTTGCAACGAGTCCCGAGTTTCGCAAGTGGGAGATAAACGACGTAATAGTCAAAGGGTGGCTTATCAACTCCTTAGAACCGCGACTACGCAGCAAATACATCCGTCACCCCACAGCAAGGGATGTTTGGAAGGCGTTGGCAACAACATATTATGATGGGAGTGATGAAACCCAAATCTTTGCACTCAACAGAAAAGTCACGAGACTCAAGCAAGAAGAGAAAACCGTTGAAGAATTCTATGACGAGCTCTAAGCACTGTGGCAAGAGATCGATTTCAGATGTCCCAATCCCATGGACACTCCAGGTGATATTGATAAATTTAATCTTTTTATCCAGAAAAACCGAGTTTATATTTTTCTTGACGGACTTGAGGATCGATTTGATGCAATTCGAGCCCAAGTTCTTCAAATAAAACCATTCCCGTCAATAGAGCAAGCCTATGGCTATGTGCGACACGAGGCAAGCCGTCAAGATGTGATGGTTAAAGGTGGAGCAAGTGCGATGCACGAGTCACTGACAATGGTGTCTAGAGGCTATAAATCTAATGAAGGGGGGCTGGTTTGGATGGGCAGTAATCAAGAAAAACCAAAACAGGGTGGGAATTGCCCTTACTTCTGATACCTCGCATATTTAGTCTATTTTAGGCCTGTTTTAGTACCAGATTCGTGCCATAATTCACCAGAATCATGTGCATTTCATCGATATATCTTTAGAATTTGGTACTGCTGAGTGTTTGTTTGTTTTCTGCAGGCTTGGAGCAAAACACACGAAGAAACGACGATTTGGGATGATCTGGTACGGCCCTTACCAAGTCTGGTACGGGTCTTACCGGACTTAGCCATTTTTCAGCTCATCACGCCTGGTACGGCCCTTACCAAGTTTGGTACGGGTCTTACCAGACTTAGCCATTTTTCAGCTCTTCACGCCTGGTACGGCCAGGCCGTACCAATTTGGTACGGGCCGTACATAAAGGCGGCCTGACAGATTCAAATTTTGGCAGAGGCTATTTAAAGCGGGGAACTCTCCAATTTCGACAGACATTCCATTCCAGATCCATTTGAGAACACAGTAAGAGAGAGAAAGAGAGCTAAGGAGCTGAGAGCAAGAAGGAAGGAAGAGGAAGAGGCGAAACTCGACGGATCTAGCTTCCTCCTCTCGATCCCTTCGATCCATGGCTATCTCTATCCCTCTTATTGCATTTTTAGATCTGATTATGTGCTGTGAGTAGTTCTTTTAGTTTCTAGGGTTAGAGATTGATTCTTGATTTGTTTTGACTTTCTTTGACTTGTATCTTGTATGAACTCTTTAGTTTGATTGATTGTGATTTACTTTGATATCTTTTGCTTTGCTTGCTGTGATTGTTGTATGATGTGCCTCTAGGTTTAGATCGAACCTATCAAGGTCGTGTGATCATCTCAATCTCTCATCCAAATCAAATGCTTAGGGTAGAATAGTTCGAATTGAAGCCGAGAGGTTGAATTCTCCTCTAATCGACAGATTAGAGGGTGCCTTAGACCTCCAATCAACCAGCTAGGGTAGATCTGTACCAACGCACGAGAGTTGAGGTGTAGAAATCCCTAAAAGGCAATCAATTGCATTCCAACCTAGATCTTGATCCAACAAATGATGGTTGAGGGTTAGGAACCTTAGGTATGGTCAATTGAACCTTTCTAAAGAGTTTAGCACAAGGTACCAGCAAGGAAATGCATTCACTCGAACTGGTAAGCTCTGTTCTGGGAAGCCAGTACGGGTCTTACCAGGGTGGTACGGCCTTGCCTTACCAAGTGAAGTACGGCCTAGCCGTACCAACTTGGTACGGGCCGTACCACTAGAGGCAGATCAGAGATGAAGTCTGAAACCCTGGAAACGCCTTTTATCCATAATCAAAACACAATTTACATTTCTTCTAGAATTTTATTACATTGTTTGAATTGCTTGAATTGACCTTTTTAGGAACTTAAATACCAAACCAAAACCTTCTCACTTCTAGTTTTTAATTGAGTTTGGTGGATTCTAACCTAGTAATTGCCCGTCCCTGTGGATCGATACCCGATTATACTACTCGATAGGGGTTGTGCACTTGCGACCCTTACTCGTGAAGTGTAAACGCGGTTTTAAAAGGTACGCCCTCAAGCGTACCGAAACTTGCGTTGCGCTTTTGCGCGAACAAGTTTTTGGCGCCGTTGCCGGGGACGGTAACCAATTGCCTAGTTAGATTTTATCTTACTTAATTAATCTAGACTTTATCTTGTGTCCTTTATTTATTTTGCTTCTTTCTTCTATCCTATTTTATTTTCTCTTTTTCAGGAACAATATGGCGATTACTATCTGAGGAACTCGAGACACCATGGATCTCATGTACAACATGATGACTGACCAACATTGGTATGGGAGCGAAAATTTTCAAACTGGAGGAGGCGGCCGATCCAAAGCTGATCAGATCGCATCTCTACATGCCAAAGCTGCCAAGCTAGAGGAGGCCGTAGAGAGGTATTCAATCAGAATGAGCATGAGGGCAGCCAGAAACCAGCAACCACAGCCATGTGCCTTGTGTGGGGACAGGAGACACTCTTATGAGTATTGCCCACTGGCTGATTGGAGTGAGGAACCGGAGCAGGATGGCTATATCAGCAACAACAATTGCAATTTCTACGACCCTGCACCATTCGATGACTCGAACAATTGCGCATTCCAACCCGATCCACCCGAGCCGTACATTGATCCCGCTGAGATCGAATTCATACACGAGCAAGGGAAGGTGAACCAGATGCTGTGGGAACAGTTGCAAAACATGTCCACACAGATGGCCGCTCAACAAAATCAAATGGCTGCCCAAAACAAGTTGCTGGAGCAATTGAGTCACATCATCATCTCACGCCAATCTCAACCTGCAAAGCTGCCAGCTCAGCCAGAATGCGAAGGACCAGCCCAGCCAACAGACCAGACCGCACTTGACGCGACCCGCATCATTGAGACACGACCCGCATCACCCACGGAAGAACATGTGGACCCAGGTTGCATCGAGCCAAGTCGACCTGCATCTCCACCTGAAGAGCATGTAGACGAGACCCGCACGCCACCTGATGCGACCCGCATGCCGTGGTCTGATGACCTGGAGACCAAAGGAAGCGATTGGGATTGGTCAGCATGCGATGCCATTCCACCTGATGCGACCCGCGTCAAGACCCAGACAGAGCGGCTGACTCCTGAGCTCAAGCCTCCAGCAGCTCACCTCAGGTACGAGTTTCTAGACCCAGATAGATGTCGTCATGTAATCATAAGCGCAGATCTTGAACCCGATCGGACTGCTACACTCTTGGAGAAATTGGAAGCGCACAAAAGCGCGATCGGGCGCTCGATCAAGAACTTGATGGGAATCTTGCGGATTTTTCTGATGCAAGAGTATGATCGCACGGTTCGTGTTCCTCAGAAGTGGGTGCTCCCACCAGTGCCACCTGATCCACCTCCCACCGATGACTGAGCGGGTATGTTTTCTCTTTCCCTTTTGCTTCTATATCTCTTTATCTTTCAGTCTTGAAGCATTGAGGACAATGCTCAGGCTAAGCTTGGGGGGGAAGACGACTTTTGTATCTTAGGATTTACTTTTGTGTTTTAGGATTTATTTTGATTGCACTTAGGTCATTTTTACTTTTCTCTTGCATTGTTAGGTGAAAAATTTGCTTGATTGTTTCGATTTGGGACCTGTTTGAAAATTTTCATGTGATTGGGATGACTTTGGGAAGTTAGAACTAACCTCATAATTGACCAAATAGAACTGATTAGGAATAAATGGTTTGAGACTTGTGAGAATGGAGACTTGAATGTTGAAATAGAATTTAGAAACTGAATTGTGCCTTTAAATTTTGGAAATAGGGATTTCAATTAAAGAAAGGTTGGGATATCCGTTGGTGTGAATGAACGCTAGTGGATGTGTGTATTCATGGTATGTGCAAATAAAAAAAATAATAAAAAAAAAAGAAAAAGAAAAAGAAAAAAAAGAGAGAGATGAAAAGATGGAGAACATAAGAGTACTGGCAACAAGCCTTGAATGGGCGCCTTTGAGCTCGTCTCCCAATTAGAAATGAAAAAAATAAAATTTTTGCACATATCAACACACGAAGTCCGCAACTTTCTGACCTAAGCTTGATTCAAGCTTGGGGGTGCCAAAAAGGGAAAATCTCTACAAGCGAAGGCATAGTTTAGTGAAAGAATGATAAATCGATAAATTCGAGTAATCAACTTTGCAAGACTTGAAACATTTAGAGTTTGAGGTTTTATTAATCAATTGTGAGGTGAATCACAATTGACCAAGGGAAGTCCGAATCATAGCAAAAAGATGCTTGCGTTCTTTTATTGTAGCAATCATGTAAGTTTTCACATTTAGACTTGTATCCGCATTTAGATTTAGTTGTCCAGCACTTTTACCCGAGTTTGAAACTTTTTGCTTGAGGACAAGCAAAGGTTCAGCTTGGGGGAATTTGATACCTCGCATATTTAGTCTATTTTAGGCCTGTTTTAGTACCAGATTCGTGCCATAATTCACCAGAATCATGTGCATTTCATCGATATATCTTTAGAATTTGGTACTGCTGAGTGTTTGTTTGTTTTCTGCAGGCTTGGAGCAAAACACACGAAGAAACGACGATTTGGGATGATCTGGTACGGCCCTTACCAAGTCTGGTACGGGTCTTACCGGACTTAGCCATTTTTCAGCTCATCACGCCTGGTACGGCCCTTACCAAGTTTGGTACGGGTCTTACCAGACTTAGCCATTTTTCAGCTCTTCACGCCTGGTACGGCCAGGCCGTACCAATTTGGTACGGGCCGTACATAAAGGCGGCCTGACAGATTCAAATTTTGGCAGAGGCTATTTAAAGCGGGGAACTCTCCAATTTCGACAGACATTCCATTCCAGATCCATTTGAGAACACAGTAAGAGAGAGAAAGAGAGCTAAGGAGCTGAGAGCAAGAAGGAAGGAAGAGGAAGAGGCGAAACTCGACGGATCTAGCTTCCTCCTCTCGATCCCTTCGATCCATGGCTATCTCTATCCCTCTTATTGCATTTTTAGATCTGATTATGTGCTGTGAGTAGTTCTTTTAGTTTCTAGGGTTAGAGATTGATTCTTGATTTGTTTTGACTTTCTTTGACTTGTATCTTGTATGAACTCTTTAGTTTGATTGATTGTGATTTACTTTGATATCTTTTGCTTTGCTTGCTGTGATTGTTGTATGATGTGCCTCTAGGTTTAGATCGAACCTATCAAGGTCGTGTGATCATCTCAATCTCTCATCCAAATCAAATGCTTAGGGTAGAATAGTTCGAATTGAAGCCGAGAGGTTGAATTCTCCTCTAATCGACAGATTAGAGGGTGCCTTAGACCTCCAATCAACCAGCTAGGGTAGATCTGTACCAACACACGAGAGTTGAGGTGTAGAAATCCCTAAAAGGCAATCAATTGCATTCCAACCTAGATCTTGATCCAACAAATGATGGTTGAGGGTTAGGAACCTTAGGTATGGTCAATTGAACCTTTCTAAAGAGTTTAGCACAAGGTACCAGCAAGGAAATGCATTCACTCGAACTGGTAAGCTCTGTTCTGGGAAGCCAGTACGGGTCTTACCAGGGTGGTACGGCCTTGCCTTACCAAGTGAAGTACGGCCTAGCCGTACCACTAGAGGCAGATCAGAGATGAAGTCTGAAACCCTGGAAACGCCTTTTATCCATAATCAAAACACAATTTACATTTCTTCTAGCATTTTATTACATTGTTTGAATTGCTTGAATTGACCTTTTTAGGAACTTAAATACCAAACCAAAACCTTCTCACTTCTAGTTTTTAATTGAGTTTGGTGGATTCTAACCTAGTAATTGCCCGTCCCTGTGGATCGATACCCGATTATACTACTCGATAGGGGTTGTGCACTTGCGACCCTTACTCGTGAAGTGTAAACGCGGTTTTAAAAGGTACGCCCTCAAGCGTACCGAAACTTGCGTTGCGCTTTTGCGCGAACAACTTCCCTGGCGCTAAACATTCCAAAGAGGGCTGCTATCGGGTAATCGGATACCCGCCTTGGTGGAAGGGTCAGAAGAAACCAATTGGTGACAAACCGGCTGACCAAGAGAAGGCAGTTGGTGCGTTGGCTGTTGGAGAAGGTGGACTGCAGCCGGCAACAGTACCAGCACCTGGCATGATCCGCACCTCAGCCCCGTATCAATCAGACACTGCAGCGGCAGCCTTTTCTAGTCACGCTATTGCATCTACAAGTTCCAAATCTGACAGTAATAATCAGGGTAAAGGTAAAGGGGTAAATGAAGGTAGAATCTCTGTTTCTTCTCAAAAAAAAATTGATTGGATCATTGACTCGGGAGCTACCGATCATATGACATTTTCTCAGGAAGATTTAATAAACTATATGAAACCAAGAAAAACAGGTATTATAAATGCGAATGGTGACCAATACCCAGTAACTTGTGCGGGGAATGTGAAAATCTCTGAAAAAATAACCTTGAAAAATACTCTGTTAGTGCCATCTTTGTCTACAAGACTTATCTCGGTTGGTCAAATCACCAAAGATCTCAACTGTGTTGTACTCATGTTTCCTAATTTTTGTGTATTTCAGGATATTATCACGAAGGAGATCATTGGCCGTGGTATTAGACGGGATGGATTGTATCATTTAGAAGACTTGAAAATTGGAACAGCTTGTATGGCAAATGGTGATTCTACGAAATTAGAAGACATGGTTTGGTTGTGGCATAAACGATTGGGACACCCGTCATTTGGGTATATGAAACAATTATCCCCCTCTTTATTCTTAGGTTTACAGAATAAGAAGTTTGAGTGTGAGACTTGTGTTAAAGCAAAGAGTAATCGTGTATCGTACCCTATAAGTTCGAATAAGAATCTTGTTCCGTTTAATTTGGTTCATACCGATGTTTGGGGTCCATCCCCGGTTGTCTCTAAATCAGGTAGTAAATGGTTTATTTTATTCACTGATGATTGCACCCGAATGACATGGCTCTACTTATTAAAAACTAAGGATGAGGTCCCTCAAGTTAATAAAGAACACCAAACTCCCGTGAAGCTCCCTGTCCCTCCCAATTTTTATTTAATGGAAAATTATATTGTTGTACATCTTACAATACACCATCTCTCTCCTTATATAAAATTAGAGAAAGCTATAACAGGGAAAGCTATAACAGGGAAACAAATCTCCAGCTATACAAAATACATAGATAGAAATAAACTAAACATAGAATGAATTCTATTCCCTGCGCAACAGTTGTTTCTTTCCAAAGAACCGAATTTGACTGGATTATGTGTGACGCTATCGTGTGCACTTGTTTCCGTCAACACTCCCCCTCAAGTGGGCACGTAGATGTCTTCCATACCCAACTTGACCAAAGATTCGTTGAAGATCTTACTTGAAATTATTTTCAGATAAAATTTGATACAATATAGCTATCAAACGCTAAGTTATAAAAGATATCCAAATATATCAGAACTCCGACAATCTTGATCTACGCCGCGGTTTTGCATCAGATATGCTCAAAGACTCTGATATGTGGCTCATATTTAATTTCAGACTTGCCTTATGTAATAGTGTATAGTGTTGCTTGCTTGGAGTGAATGAGAGTCGGGATCAAGTATCACACGGTATGCGTGCAAGGTGCAACACAATGTCCGTTTGCTAACTGTATTTTAGACTCAGTGTTTTGGTTGAAATGTGCATCAAAAGATCTTCTCAAAAATCTAAAATGTCCGTACACCGTGTAGCATGTGGATCAGCATATACATATAGGCGAGAGTGTGGCGGGTAGAAAAGAAGTTTGAAATGGGTAATGTCCATTGCGCTTTTACTTGTTCGCCATGCCGATTTTTCTTTTCATGATTTCATCAAAGGGAGAAAACACGTCTTCTTCATGTATGAGCCCCCGCAGTAGCAATTGGAGCAAATCAGAGACACTTGCTGTGGACTTTTGAGAAATAAGACCTCCCGGATCGTTTGATGCGCATATATGACGGGTTTAAATTTTCTACACTTCAGTGATTTATTTGTTAAATGATCTATCTCATTCGTTCACGATGTTGCGGCCATCTTTTGCACATACTGTTGCTTTTTGCAACCAAATAATCAGCCATCGAACGGTGCAGGGTGAGAATATCTTGCAATTGATGCATGTACATGTATTGATACCTTGCAATTGATGCATTTGCAGAATAGAAATAAAATTGTGGCGCTTGCTTCTCAGAAACCCTGATGTGTACTAAGTTAACTGTCTATTATGATCAATTTAGTACCATATACAAAAGAACCACACTCTTTTGTTGGGAGATAATATTAATTTCCCGAAACAATAATCCTCAAACAGAGTGAAAATGGTAGAAGGTGAACTCAAGCTTTTGAGGGCATGAGCTAGCTAGCTCATTTGTAATCAGGTAAGAATGGTGCTAGAACAAAAGGGGCTCAGTTACGAGTACCTTGAGCAGGATGTTTTTAACAAGAGCGAGCTTCTTCTCAAACACAATCCACACTAGGGAGTTGGGAGAACATATATATATATATATCTATATATATATATATATATATGCGGCTCTGCCGATTTTGAATTTTCTTTATTTTTGGTATTTATTGTTTAATTTGCCTCATGTCATGTGTAACTATTGTATGATAATCTACGGAATAGCTTAGTTTAAGTAAAATGATCTACGTCATCTGTTCCAGTCCATCTGATGATCAACCATTGGACGATGCAAGGTGAGAATATATTGCAATTGATGTACTTGCAAAACATAAATAAAAATAAAGGCAAAATTTCCAGTGTACCCATACAAACTTTCAAAATAGCTAATTTCTCCATTAAAACCCAATAATATCCAATATCCCCGTACAAACTTATAATCCTTTCTTCTATCCCAAATACTTGCATGGCAAGCAGTGATACAGGAGCTTACATTGTGAATGCTGTTTTTTTTTTTTTTATATTTAGTTGATACTCTCTGTTCTCGAGAGCTTGATGTAAAAGATGCTTTTCTAATTCAAATTTTGGCAGCCTCTGCCTAGAGTTCTAAAAAAAAAAAAAAAGACACTAGCACTTAATCAAACTTGATCTGAGCCAAATGTCAAATTAATTTCAAAAAAATGATTCGTAAATTCCCTCTCCCAATTTTATTGCTTTCATACTTTAAATTAACTAAATTTGAATTTTATTTCCCCAATTAACCCATCATCAAATCCAAATGGTTGAATTGAAAATTGTCTTTTCCCTCTCAAATCTATCCATCCTACAAATAATCTCTCTAACTTACCTCTCAAATCATGTCATACTTGGATCGAGACGGTGGAGAAGAGGTGGCGAGTCGTCGACTTCCGTGCCAGTCGCCGGAGAGGCGCGGTGCGTATCCTGCCACATTAATCGCGTGACGTGCTCCTCGTTGAATGGCTCTACCATTTATACGGTGACGTAAGGCGGTTGTTACAGTGAAAAATGAAAGAAAGGGAGGAGGGTATATTTGTCAATTACAATTTTAAAATAACTAAATAAGAGATTGAATAAATAAAAGGGGATAAAAGAAATGATTGAATAAATAAAATTGATTAATTACTCGATTTTTCTATTAAGATTTTGCCACTGCACAAGTCATTTTCAACCGATTTTTTTTATTCATAACATAAAAACAAACTAAACCTGTACCATCGTGCGATCGTGTCATTAATTAAAATCTGCAAAAAAACGGAGGTACATGTTTAATTTTGTTTTTATGCTATGAATAAAAACGTAAAATTCGTTCTACATTCAAAACATCATCCACATCAAACTACATCAACTTCTAAATCTTAACATCTAACAATACAAACAACTAAAACAACAAAATAAACAAATCCGCTTCTTTAGTGGCAGACACCGACGACCTTCAACATCGGCTAGCCAAGCGCGGATTTTGGACTTGAATTTTTTTTAATTTCAAACTCTTAATTATTTGATTGTGTTGCACTGTGTTGGGTAAGCTAAAAATTTACAATTTATAATGCCAGCTTTGCAAATACATTTTCAGGAATTAAAACAAAAGATATAAAAATTAAAATACAAATAAAAAAGATAAGAGATGTTCAAGTTGTTTGATTTCAAACTACCCCGCATACAAATGCATGCACTACAACATGAATTATTAAGTGTTTTTGCTTAAATTTTTTATGAAGGCGGTTTCTTAAGATTTGAGTCCTTCAAAACGAGAATACCTAAAAATAAAAAATAAAATGAATATTTGATACCTCATATATATATAAAGTAGGATGCAAATTGACAGATGAAAAAAGTTGTTCCAATTAAATTCATTCGCATGGACTAACAAAAATCATATCTCCAATATATTTGTTTAAAAAATAAGCAAAAAATGAATGAATGAATCACTGTTCATTCGTCATCAATAATAACATTCCTATTGTACTAAAACAATACATCTTTTATTATTGTGCAATCAAGCAATCAAGAAAAAGATAAAAGAAGACGAAGAAAATTATAAACTGTCTTGAAAACTAATTTAGAGTCAAAAAAAAAATTTTTTGGGAACCAAAGAAAACTACAATTCAATTAAATTGAATTAGTTTCTATAAACTATCGTACTAAAATTTCTATCCGTCACCACTTCATTTTCCCAAATCACAAATAATTTTCGTAAGCTCTATAAATATATGGTCTATTCTATTTTGATGAGTTGATGGTATGAGATAGAAAATAGAAAATAGAAAATGATGGATAAAGGAAAAGAATGAGTTGATGGAAATCATCAGCATGAGCGGTCTAGGAAACTAACTAATACAACCATTTTATTTCTAAAATTATATATTGAGAATCTCATCTCAATAAAATTAAGGAGTTAGTTTCCATATATAAACCCTCAAGCTAAAAATTTCCATCAATTTCTATTTCCTTTCCTCAACCACCAATATTATATTTGTTTCACCCTAATCTATTTTCTTTTGAATGGAATATGTTTGAGGACGAAAGGAGTTTATATAGATGAAGGAATATATAGGTAATTTTGTAATTAATATCGCTTCACAATTTGTCCATTGTTTAGTTATATTCAATGTGTTGTTTTATTAAATAATTGGACGGTTCAAAAATTTATATTGATGTTGGTACAAATTCAATAGATAAATATTTACCAAAGATATACTCATTCAATGGACATTAATGCTTTCCATATCTCCTTTATAATATTTTTCATATGTATATTATTTGTTTCTAGAAGCACAATTGGATCATCTCAAGTGTATATGATGACTGGTTCCTCAAGTGTGATTTATTTATGATAACTTAGTATAGTTAAACATATATATATATATATATATATATATATATATATATCAGAAATATAAACCAATTGACACTAAAAAAATATTGATATAAAATGAATAATTGACAAATAATGATTCGGGTACAAACTTGAAATCGATGATAATTTAAATATTCACAGTAGATATCAGGCATTTAAAAATAAGAAACTGCATCTATAAAAACTAGAATTTATATTCACATATATAAATTTGATAATTTGGCATCGTTCTATAAATAACAAATTTATATCATGTACGTAATTGGCTCATTTCTTTTCCGTTGATATTGTTTTTTTTTTTTTTAATATGGATTGGGAGTCAAGCCATCCAACATATTTCAAACTTCTATGTTTTAATACAGATGACTTCTTTACTTTGTGGGTTTCGAGTCCATGACCTTTCACATGAGAGCTATGTGTTTTTGTCACTAGATTAAAGATAGATTATTTCCGTTGTTATTGTTATTTCAAATAATTCAAATGTCTACATCTTTCTAGGGGACATTACAAATTAATATCAATTCATAATTTGTCCATTGTTTAGCCATATTAAAAAAATTATTTCAGAAAACAATAAGTAGTCCTATAAATATTGAATATTTCAATAATAAAGTAGATTTTAGAAATCAACCAGCCGTGTTATAGAACTTTGAAATTAATTCTGGAATTAACAAATATATTTCCAAAATTTAGTATCCGGAAATAAAGTTACAAACCCCACTAAGGTTTTAAGATGTGTCATTGGAAAATTTTAAAATCTTGTAAATAAAATTTTACAAGTCAAGTTCAAAAATTTGAAAGGTAACAGCTAGCTAGCCTCGTGATTTTGACATTATAGTCTTATATATTTTTGAAGTAATTTTGTATCCTTAGTCACTAAAAATTAAAGGTGGTTTCATGATCTTTCTTCATGATTAATTAGCTTATTGTTTTGTTAATTTCAATGTGCGGTTTTATTTAATAATTTGGCGGTTAAAATTTAGCAACGATCGATCGATCGATGTCATTCCATATTTTCAGAATTATATATATGTTGATATTCATGTACAAAATTTCAAAAATTGATGGAGGCCTAATTAAGCTGGCTCCGGCCCTAATGAATTGGGTAATTAATTTAGTGAGCTTCATTATGATTTATGGAATTATGGTATATATATGATCTAGCTCGCTGGAGTTTGACTACCAATGGCATTGCAATTGGGTGTCATTATATAATCACCGCTAGCTACTGACAATCTCTACGCACATTAATTACTGAGCTTGGCTGTCATTAATCATGCATTATCGGCCGTCTCCATACAATTTCCACAAAAATTAACGTAGATTGAAGCTTTCTACAAACTGTCTCATATATTGGCGCTATAACGGCGTTATATATATGGACATAGCGTTGTTTTTTCAGCTGTTCCGCTATTATATGATGTGATAAACGCTATTTAAACCTTTGATATATATATATATATATATATATTGTCTATTCTATTTTAACGAGTTTAATTATGGTATGATATATAAAATGATGGAGGAAGGAAAATAATGAGTTGATGAAAATTAATCATCAGCATGAGCGGTACGTCTAGAAAACTAACACAACCATTTTCTAAATTTATTGAGAATCTCAATAAAATTAAGGAGTTAGTTTCCATATATAAACCCTCAAGCTAAAAATTCCCATCAATTAATTTCTATTTCCTTAATTTCCTCAACCACCAATATTTGTTTCATCCTACTCTATATATATATTTTCTATTTTCTTTATATAGACGAAGGAATTATAGGTAATTTTGTAATATTACTTCAAAATTTGTCCATTGTTTAGTTATATTCGATGTGTTAATTGTTTTATTAAATAATTGAACAGTTACAAATTTATTGATATATACATTGAGTTGAGTTTTATATTGATGTTAGTACAAATTCAATAGATAAATATTTATCAAAGATATACTCATTTAATGGACATTAATGCTTTCCATATCTCCATTATAATATATATATATATATATATATATATATTTCTACGTATATATATTATTTGTTTCTAGAAGCACATGCAATAGCCAATAGGATCATCTCAATCTCAAGTGTATATGACAACTGGTCCCTCAAGTGTAATTTTGTATGATACCTTAGTACAATTAATGAACATATCAGAAATAAAAACCAATTGACAATTATAAAGATATACAAATAAAATGAATAATTGACAAACACTAATTGGGGTACAATACATAATTGAAATCGGTAATAAAAATTCTACTCGCAAACTTTCAGGTACAATAAAAAATAAATATTTTGAAATAAAAATAAAAAATTTAATAATATTAAAAATATTATTATATATTTGTATTAGATATCAGGCATTTAAAAATAAGAAAATGCTTAAAGTAGTAGGATATTCTTGAAAAGGCAAAATAATAAAAGCTAAAACTTATATATTAATTTATAATTTGACATTGTCTTATAAATAAAAAATTTTAACCGGGTAAAGTAATAGGGCTCATAATTTCTTTTCCGTTGTTACTTACGATTTAGATAATTCGGATGCCCGCATCTTTTGTTTCTAGAGGATCATAAATTAATTATGGTATTCATATTCAAAATGCAAACAATATGTAAATTACAAGTTTGATATTACTTTGTTTTAATACAAATAGAGACGAAGCAGATAAAACAGACTTGACATATAGCGTTCAATTTTGGGCCAAGATTTGGTTGGTGACTGTTTAATTTGGCCCACCGAGCTTATGAAATGTAGATGTAGGAGGAGACGCGCGCGAACTAACTGTTTAATTTAATAGGATAGGATAAATTTATTTGGGCCCAATTGAATGGATTTGATTAATAGGATAGTATTGTTAGCCCCTTGTGTTATGTTACTACATTTCATTTCGTATGCAGTTGTGTTTGTGTAGGGGCGCTAGAGAGTAGAGAGTAGAGAGTAGAGAGTAGAGTGTTTATTTATTTATTGGGAAATATGTGTGAAAGAAAGAGAAGTAGGGGATTGATGGAGGACTCAATTTTCACTAAAAAAATTGATATAACCGAAGCCATTGAAGGTAAGTAAATTTTCTGTCTATTTATGTTTCAGCAGCTGCTGCTGGTTGTTCCACTTGCACACAATAAATACTTGGGCAATTGACAACCTTTTTAATCTGGTTTGTTTTTGCTCCTATCTCCTCATTTCTGTCTATTCATGAAATTCAAATACTTGTAAAATGCTCTGTTTTTTTTTTATTTGTCTTGCAATAATGCTTTATTGACATCATTTTTTGTTTTATTTTATTTTCTATGTTTTCCCTTCCGTTTTATGATAAGATACGTTTTATTACCGCTACGCGCCATTATAGCGATCGTAGCTGAATTAGCACATTTTTATTTCATATATAGCTTAGCTTTGAAAGGTCAAATGTTGATCTTTAATTCATTATGTGGTCCATTCACTAGAATCTCATGTGAGTCAATTTTAGCGTTATTTTGAGCACTCAAATAAATTAATATGTATTTGACAATTATTTTTGACGGAAATAGCACGTATGTTATTCTGCTATTTTAATCTTGAGATGGTGGTTGCATGCAAACAAGCCCGTCTTAAATAGATTTATAGCAAATCTTAATATTAATTGTCTCAAAAGGCAAAATTATTATTGTGAATTTAGATCCGGATGCTCAGATTTAAATCCGCACGAATATTAAAGGAGAAGGGTCCGCAACTGAAGTCAAACGGTGCGTTAATGCAGAGGATTAAGGGACCTCACCCTTAGCTTGTTCCATTATTTGCTTTACCTTAATTTTGTCTTTATTAAATAAAATAAAATAAAATAAAAACGGTAGAAATGAACTCTAAATCAGGTTTATCCATGTTAATTAATTAGAGCTTTGACCTTATGCTACATGCAGTTAATTTTCAGCCTTCATAAATCACAAGTGTTCATCCAAAGCAGGTTCCTTGCGTAGAGAACGTTGGGCTTTTTTTTTTTGGGACAGACAGAGTTTCATCCAAAGCAGGGCATAAGCCGTCCGATCTGCTATAAAATCCGTACGACCTGTTTAGACTAAATTTATTGTTTTGAAATCGTTCGCACGATTCTTAATGCAAATTCGACGGTTTAAGCCCGGGTTTGGTTAAATTTTGTCCAAAGCAACAAAATCCAATTCCCAGAGAGAAAGTAATTCTTTCCTTCTACTTGGAGAGTTGGAGTTGGAGGTCGTCTTCATCCTCCATTCCATTCCTCGGTTCCTCCTCCCCTTTTGGTGGTTGGAGTGTACGGACCTCAAGTCTCAGATCAAATCAAGCTCGATGCAATCTGCTTGAGCTTCGATTCCAAGTCGAAAATCGAAATCGGTCTGTATTTTCCTCGGGTTTCTCCTCCAATTGCTGGTTTCGTCACTCCTTTATGTTCTTCTGTAGTTCCAATTTCATGTAGAGAAAGCTGGGATCTTTTGGTTGTTTAGCAGGGGGCACCAGTTGCAGCAGTGGAATCAATCGAACAACTAACTGCTTATGGCTTTCACGAGGAGAAATCGGTTCAAGGATGGCTTCAGCAATGGTCCCAAGCGAGCTATTCTCCTAGCTCTAATCTCGGTCTCCGCTGTTCTCGCCTTGACCTTAATCCTCAAGCAGCGAATCAAGCTTGGCTCTGCCCCTTCTTCCTCTATTAAAAGCGGGGAAGATTATATTTTGCTACAATTAGATCCCACCTTCAAACCAGCGCTACCCAAACAAAACGACCTATCGCTATCTTTAGAAGAGAGAAATCGACTTCCTCCTAGAAACACCGACCTATTCCCGTCTCTTGCAAAGGACCACATAAAAATCGTGCTGTATGTTCACAATCGGCCGAAATACCTTGACATTGTAGTCAAGACCCTTTCTAAGGTTGATGGTATCAGCGAGACACTGTTGATTGTGAGCCATGACGGCTACTTTCGGGAGATGGATAACATTATCCAAGGCATCCGGTTTTGCCAAGTGAAGCAAATCTTCGCCCCATATTCACCACATCTCTTCCCTGACAGCTTCCCCGGGATGTCACCGGGGGACTGTAGAGATAAAGACAACCCCATAGAGAAAAACTGCCGAGGCAACACCGACCAGTACGGCAACCACAGGTCACCCAAAATTGTGTCTTTAAAGCATCACTGGTGGTGGATGATGAATACCGTCTGGGATGGTTTGCCGGAGACACGGAATTTCAATGGCCACATTCTCTTCATAGAAGAGGACCATTTCATACTACCCAATGCTTATAGGAATCTCCAGCTTCTGGTTGATTTGAAGCCACGGAAGTGCCCTGAGTGTTATGCGGCAAACCTGGCACCATCAGATGTAAAATCAAGAGGGGAAGGCTGGGAAAGTCTAATTGCCGAGAAAATGGGGAACATAGGGTACACGTTTAACCGTACAGTGTGGAGGAAGATTCACATGAAGGCCAAGGAGTTTTGCAATTTTGATGAATATAATTGGGATATAACAATGTGGTCGACGGTGTATCCCTCATTTGGCAAGCCAGTGTATAGCCTGAGGGGATCAAGAGCTAGTGCGGTGCATTTTGGCAAGTGCGGGCTGCACCAGGGTCAGGGTGCAGCTTCTGCTTGTATAGATGATGGAGAGCTCAAGTTTGCAGTAGAGGAAACAGATCGTGTTTGTAACATAAATGCGGATTGGTCAGTGCATTTTTTCAGTAAGCAAAGCGGGTACAAAGCGGGTTTTAAAGGATGGGGTGGGTGGGGGGATGAGCGAGACCGCCGACTCTGTTTGAGTTTTGCATACATCTATCATCTACACCATAGTAACCAGTAGCTTCGTTTGATTAGTCACACGACCATGGAGGCTTAAATAGGTAGTTTTGATTTCATTATTTGTTGTTGTTATTTGGGCTCTGATTAAGCTGGTGTATTTTTGTAACACATGATTATATATATTGCAACTCATAGTGCTTTTCCATTTTTTTATCTGACTAGTTTTATTTTATGTTCTTAAATGATGTTCTTAACTCAAGTGTCTGGTGCAAATAGTTTTTTTTACACAAATATTTAGAGCTTACCCCAAGTTCTAACAGCTGTAAATAGTAGGTTTGGTTTGCTGTTTCCACACTTGTCAGTACATTTAAATTTAAATTGTGTTGTGCAATCATCAAGGTTCGTTCAGTTTTCTCATTTTATCCAAAGTTAGCCCCAAGCCTCCAGTTTACAGTCATATTTGCAATAAAATCCAAAAAAAAAGAAAAAAAAGAAAAAAGAATTGATTGTAGCGTAGTTGAAGAAGTTCTAAAGAAAGAAAAAATGGCTTAAAATTAATTGTACTGTAATTGTACCAGACTTCCCGAAACAATACCAAAAACTGTAGAGAAAAGCTTGATTCAAACATCTTAACACCAGTCCCCGTGTTATAAACTTGAACTTCAATGTTTCATTGTACTGTGCTATCACTGATAAGTTTGTCAATTTCAGTTAAGTGCTCAAATCAGTTGTGAAGGTTTTCTGTACCCTATTTGATACCATTTAGGTGAGGTCTGGTACCAGTATGGTACCAGCACTGTTGTGGCCACCTAGTGTATATTTCTTTCAGTAGGGATCCATTGACAACCTTAACATGACAACTGTGATGATGCTTTCTTAAATCAAATCAAAATAATTTTAAAATAGAATAAATTTTATAGGCATGTTCTTTGCCTTATATATACTGCGTCAGTGTGTCTCAATTTTGATGTAATTTCATTTGATATTCTATCAAACACTGTTCAATAAGGACCGTTTTGAAGTCCAATGATGATGCTGAAACTTTCATCAAATTCATTATTATTAATTGTGTATGATATGCATTTAGTGTGGATTACTTTTTCATTTTCTGGATTTCAAAATTGCAAGTTATTGTTTTACGATTTGTCAAAATTGTCATGGTAATCCGTTGTCAATAGATTCCCACCCAATTTATTTTTTAGTAGCTAGGGTTTTGCTCTTTGATTTTAATTATCTTGGCTTCTCTGTTTTTTGGTTAAATTGAAAATTGAATCTTAGTTGCACAACGGTAAATTGAGGTTTATTCCTGCCTGCTAATTTGGTACTATAGGAGAATTGTGTGTATAACCCATCATCTATCTGATAAAAGCCGCACTGTGTCAGAGCCCACAAGGCCACAATAGAGAATTTATCATTACTTGTTGTAAATTGTCAGTTAAGCAACCTGACCCTAACTAATTAATTCAACTTTTAATATGGTTATGGTGCGAGCCTACAATACCAGACAAACTTCATCGGAGTTGCACCTCAATTATATAGGGACACCAGTTAGTAAAATATAATATAATAGACCAAAAAGTTCAGCTGCCACAGCTGCAAAATCACGAGTGACCTCAATTAATGACATTTATATTTCAAATACTATTTAATACTTAATACAGATCATTATTGGAGTAATTCTCTTTAATGAAAGAATAGAATTAGAAAATGAATCTGAAATTAAAACTTGTTCCATTCCTTGTTCACTCTGAGCCTATAAAGGCATTACATCTTACATCCATAACCTCACGAATCTCTATAATTCCTATCTTACCAAAAGGACCCTATAGTTCTATATATTACATAAATCTCAACACTCCCCCTCAAGATGGGCAAAAGATATCCCTCAAGCCCATCTTGTCACATAACCTAACTAGATCTATTGCGCCAAGTCCTTTGGTGAGGCAGTCAGCTACTTGATCTCCAGTAGCTACATAACTCAGCTCCAATAGTCCACTTTCCAGCTTTTCCTTTATGAAGAACCTATCGATCTCCACATGCTTGGTTCTGTCATGCTGCACAGGATTGTTAGCAATGCTGATTGCTGACTTGCTATCGCACCACAACTTCATTTTTTCTACGTGATTCACCTTGAGATCTTCCAGTAACCTCTTCAGCCACAGCATCTCAGCAACTCCCAATGCCATAGCCCTATACTCAGCTTCTGCCGTCGATCTCGCAACAACCGGCTGCTTCTTGCTCTTCCAAGAGACCAAGTTGCCTCCTACAAACATGCAGTAGCCAGATGTAGACTTCTTGTCATCGAGGCAGCTAGCCCAGTCAGAGTCACAATAGCCCTCAATGTTCATGTGCCCATTCTGCCTGAAGATCAAGCCCTTCCCTGGTGCACTCTTCAGGTACCTCAGAATGTGATACACTGCGTCCATATGACCCTTTCTAGGGTCATGCATGTAGCGGCTCACCACGCTTACTGCAAATGATATGTCGGGACGAGTGTGACCCAGATAGATCAATCGGCCTACCAGTCTCTGGTACCTCTCACGATCAACCTGTTCTCCTGCCTCTGCACTCATCTTGGCCTTCACATCAATTGGAGAAACTGCAGGCCTGCACCCCAACATGCCTGTCTCTGTGAGCAAGTCTAGGACATACTTCCTTTGGGATAAAACAATCCCCTCTGCTCCACGAGCCACCTCAATCCCAAGGAAGTACCTAAGCTGTCCCAAATCCTTCACCTCGAATTCCTTCCCCAATCTTGCCTTCAACTGTGCAATCTCCCCCCCATCATCCCCGGTAATGATCATATCATCGACATACACAGCCAGCATAGTAATGTGACCACCATGTTGTCGAGACAACACCGTGTGGTCAGCATTGATTTGCTGATAGCCCATGCCTACCATAGCCTTCCTGAACCTATCAAACCAGGCCCGAGGGGACTGCTTCAACCCATAGAGCGACTTCTTGAGCCTGCACACCTTACCCACTATCTGGTTTGTGCCAAAACCTGGTGGAACCTCCATGTACACCTCCTCCAACAAATCACCATGAAGAAATGCATTCTTCACATCGAGTTGGTGTAACTGCCATCCACCATTCACTGCCATGGAAATCAGTGTCCTCACTGTGCTCATCTTCGCCACGGGTGCAAAGGTCTCATCATAGTCAATTCCATAGGTCTGACTGTACCCCTTCGCTACCAACCGAGCCTTGTAGCGCTCAACCAGACCCTCTGGATTCTGCTTTACTGTGAAGACCCACTTGCATCCAACAGCCTTCTTGCCTGGTGGAAGTGACACAAGTTCCCAGGTTTTGTTCTTGCAGAGGGCACTGAGCTCTTCTAGCATGGCTGCTTTCCATTTCGGATCTCCTTTAGCAACCTGCCAGCACTTAGGGATAGAGACAGTGTTTAATGATGCAATAAATGCTCCATGTACAGGTGATATGTGTGAGTAAGAGACAAATTTGGCAATGTCATGTGGGAAACCATATCGGTCCGGAGGAATGCCTGCATTCTCGCGAGGAGTCCTCCTTACCGATAGGGGAGTGGGAGGAGTAAGAAGAGGAATCATATCACCTGTGTATTCCTCATCTGAGGTGAATGGTGTAGGTATCTCAAGAGTCGGAGTAGGCAGGGACAAGGGACTTGGCACATGTGGCACTATAGGCATAGCTCCCTCATTCTGCTTCTTTCTCCTTACATACACTTCACCATATCTCGACTCCCCCTGAGCCTGAGTTCTACCACTTTCGGGCTCAATCCTCTCACCTTCGGGCTCAACCCTAGCCAAATCAAA
This sequence comes from Carex myosuroides, assembly GCA_028015225.1. NCBI lineage: Eukaryota > Viridiplantae > Streptophyta > Magnoliopsida > Poales > Cyperaceae > Carex > Carex myosuroides. Next base: position 765,588 of record CM051476.1, read on the forward strand.
CTCACGTGTACCACCCACACTCACTGTCACCGTCCTCCTCTCACCATCACTACTATTCTCCCCCTCTCGCCTCATACCTCCTGTATCGAGCGAGTCTTCAAATGGTGATGTTGCTTCTGAGGAGTAATATGGTTCGAGCTCGTGAAAGGTAACATCCATACTAACAAACATTCTCCTCTCAACCGGGCTCCAGCAAGCATACCCTTTTTGAGTAGCTGAGTACCACCACAAAGATACACCTCACAGCTCTTGGATCAAGTTTTCCCACATTTGGCCTATTGTCATGTACAAAGCATACACACCCAAAGGTTTTGAGAGGAAGAATGTCTCCATTCTTACCTGTCAGCATCTCAACTGGAGATCTCCAGTCCAATACCCGCGAGGGCATCCTGTTGATCAAATAGGTTGCTGTCAGAACTGCTTGCCCCCACAAGTACTTTGGGACTTTCATAGAAATCATCATACTTCGAGTTACCTCAAGGAGATGCCTGTTCTTCCGTTCCGCTACCCCATTCTGCTCTGGTGTGTACGGACACGTGGTTTGATGCTGTATTCCCTGGGATGACAAGTATTCCCCAAATGCCCTATTAGTGTACTCTGTCCCGTTGTCAGACCTCAATACCTTCACAACTGCACCGTATTGAGTATGAACCATTTTGTGAAAATCTTTAAAGCAAGCAAGTACATCACTCTTGTTTTTCATCAAGTAAAGCCAAGTCAAACGAGAAAAACAATCAATAAATGACACAAAATATCTAAATCCATTCAAGGTAGTTGTAGGACAAGGTCCCCATACATCTGAGTGAATCAAATCAAAACTACAAGACCTCCTATTCCCAGAACTAGCATAAGAGCTTCTGGTATGTTTGCCTAACTCACATGCATCACATACCAACTTTTCCTTATCGGCCTTTTCAAACAAAGGCTGATACAACCTACTCAAAACAGGAAATGAAGAGTGACCTAAGCGCCTATGATGGAGCAGCAGTAAGTCCTCCACACTTCTCTCAGTTCCTCTAGCTTTCTCTACGATGGATGAGAGGGCCGAGCCCATACCCTCCTTATCCATGTACCACAAGCCTCTATGTAGTGTGCCAGTCCCAAGTGCCTTGCCCGTCCCCTTCTCTCGGAAGATCACCTTGGGATTATCAAACACAACAACACAATTTAGTTGTGAGATAATGACACTTATAGATAGAAGATTCACGGGAAAAGAAGGAGCATGCAAAACATTAGACAGAGTCAGAGTGTTGGTACATTTCACAGTACCCTTACCAACCACCGGCTGGGCCGTACCATCGGCTGTTCGGATGCTCTCTGGAACTGCTAGGTGAGTATAAGAAGAAAACTCTCTAGCAGCCCCAGTCACATGGCGAGATGCACCAGAATCGACTATCCAATCTGGTGATCTAGTGGTGGATATAGAGGGAAGGGCAAGTGTATCACAAGTACCTGTGGCTGTACCTGTGGTTGAGTAAGCAACAGAAGCAAAGTTACCCCTGGATGCAGATGAGGTGGATGCATCATCGACCACACTCTTCTCCTCACTTGCTCCTTTTTGCCTCCTCCTGACTATCTGTGAGGCCGCTTCCATGATCAGATCCTCCTCGGATAACTCCACAATAGCTTCTTCTTCTTCCTCTGCAACCATCAGATTTGCCCGGTTGCCTCCTCTTCCACCTCTTCGGCCCCCACGGCCGCGTCCTCGATTCCCAAACTGCCCTCTACCACCTGCATCTCTCTTCTTTGGTGGCTTAGGACAAGCCTTGATCAGATGGCCTGTTTCCCCGCAGTTGTAACACCTGCGAGTCTCCCCCTTGGCACCTGTCATACCTGAGCTCGAGGCGGCCAAAGCTGATCGCGCACTAGGAGGTCCACTCGGCTCAGCATGTATCCTCATGCGACTCTTCTCTTGCATCATCGCAGCAATGGCCTCATCCAATGAAGGGATCTTCGGCTGGGATAGGAGAACTGATCTCCTTTGATCAAAGGCCGAGTTCAGATGAGACAAAACTGCATAGTCCTTATCCGTGTAAGGAGCTCCCGACTCTTGCAGCTCGGATCAATACAGCACGACACTTGTGAGAAGTGATCAAACTCTGCCCACAGCTTTTCCAGATCCAAGGAGTAATCCTGAATCGATCTATCTCCTTGCACCACAGCCTCTATCTCCTGCTGAATCTGGAACACCCTCATGTGGTTCTCAGTCCCACCATAGGTCCTCTTCAGCTTTGCCCAGATGTCCTTCACAAGTCGAATGCCATCTACTAAAGAGGCGATCGATTGTTTCATCGAGTTGAGCAACCACGTGTAGATCAAGGCATGTGTGGTCCTCCATTCATCGGCCTGAGTAGTACCACTCGCTGGCTCATCCCCTGTCAGATACCCCTTGAGCTTCCTCCCTTCTAGAGCAGTCTCGATCCGACGCGACCAACTCAGATATGTGGCCGGTCCATCAAGCTTAAGCTCCACAGCTTGGAGATCTAGCTTCACCTGCGGTGGATCACGTGCCAGGGTATTGGTCGAGGCACTGGCTCCCTGTATGAGTCCAACCAACACCTTTAGAACTTCTGGATCAACACCTGTCAGTAGTTCTAGAGCCCCTTTACCCTCCGAGCTCTTTGGTGACATCTTCTCTCAAAGGATCCAAGTCTCGATCACACAGATCACACGCGACTTCCTTCCCTTTCTTGATCCGATCACTCGTATCTCTCGTAAAGACCCGATCTTGCTCCCTCAAGACGAATCTAAACCATCTCTCTCTTTCTTGACTCGATCTTGATCTATCCCATCAAGATTCGAGCTTAAACCCGATCAAACCCGATCGAGAACCCGATTCAAACCCGCTTCTCGGGTATCGTGGGGTTAAAGGCCCCCCACGCCGGCCAAATCAAGCAAATAACAACCCTCTTACCTTTGGTTCGGCCTAAAAGGGAGAGAAAGCAAAAAAAAGCTTGGCTGACCTTAGAAGAGAGAAAGCAAAAAACCGACTGCCTTAGAGAGGCGGAGCTATGGAGGAGCCAGACCTAGGGAGGCGGAGCTAGGCAGCTCAGACCAGAGGCGGAGGCATGGAACACCGGAGCTAGGCGGCTCAGACCAGATCTGGCGGAGCCAGCAGATCCACGGCTCAGACCAGATCTAGGGCGGAGCCAGCGGTGGAGCTTCAGGCGGCCTGGCGGAGCTTCAGCGGGGCCAGGCGACCCGACTGGGTGGGGGGGGCGGAGCTCAGGCGGCCTGGCGGAGCTCCTCTCTGGTCGCGCGGTACTGTAGCTACAGTGTCGCGTTTTTAGGTTTTGAAGCTCTGATACCAAATAGAATTAGAAAATGAATCTGAAATTAAAACTTGTTCCATTCCTTGTTCACTTTGAGCCTATAAAGGCATTACATCTTACATCCATAACCTCACGAATCTCTATAATTCCTATCTTACCAAAAGGACCCTATAGTTCTATATATTACATAAATCTCAACAGAAAGAATGCATGACCTTGACCTATAGGCTATAATAATAATGCAGTGTTCTGATCTGCACGAATTTTAACGTGTATAAAGATGGTTCAGATTTTGAGAAATGTTTGAGCCGTGAAGACGGGACATTTGAAGAGAAGAGTCCGGCCCATTCCCCTCAATAGCCTGTTTTAATTATTAACAAATTCCATCTCCTGTTAAAAAAAAAAGAAAAAAAAAAAAAGAAAGAAAAATCAACAAATTCTTTCTCGGTTCCCGCTAGAGGAATCGATCAGTCCGCTAGAAGAAACGGCAGCCGGTGGTTCGCACCCGCGCCGGTTAAATTAAAAGCGTTGCACCGCCAAAAACAAAAACGAGGCCAGTGGGTTTGTGAAATCGCCCAGTATCGGATCGGGGGCTGCAGATAGATTTTCCAAGCCGCGGTAACGGGCTATTGCTTGCTGTGGTAAAAAGGTATTTTTCTTTTATTTATTTATCTTAAAGGCACTTCACCACTTCAGTCTTGAAAGTTGAAAAGCAGTACCATGGGTTTGGAAGTGGGTGGTATGGCTTTGTTGGTTCTTGTCCCAAGTGCAAAATTCCACTAAATTTTAGCTTATTTCATCATCTCATAGTAATTTTGGCAAATGAACCCTATTTTTAAATTATTTTAAGGATTCAGCTTCTACGAACCTATTTTGGATGGGGGGAGAAGGTGGCTCACGGGCAATCAAGCCCATAAACAAGGCAGCGATACACCGAATTTGTTCAGGCCAAGTCATATTGGATCTCTCTTCAGCTGTCAAGGAACTTGTAGAGAACAGCCTGGATGCGGGGTCCACTGTCATAGAGATAAATCTCAAGGAGTATGGAGAGGAGCACTTCAAGGTTATAGACAATGGTTGTGGCATTTCTCCAAACAGCTTTCAGGTTTTATTTCAGAGGACTTGTATGTATTCTTTAATAGCTATTTTATTTTCTTGATGTTTCATCAGTTACTGTTCTTTCATGCAGCTGAGGAGCTCAATTTACTCCAAGGCTGCAACATTTACCAACTTGAAACTTCTAAAAAATATACAACATTGTTTATTATTACTATTGTTATCGGCCTTGTTCTTATGGATGAAACATGAAGCTTGTTAGGTAGTAAGGTCATATTTGAAAACGATTTTTACAGGGGTCTTTACTAACTATTATTGTCTGATAGATATAACAATTAACCAAGAAAAACAAATCAAATGGGACCAAATGAGATGCATGGTACTGGCAGGAGCATACCTGTACCTGATGTGAAGAACTGACCTTAGCTAGCACCAGAAGCTAATATATTGTGCATGTACTGCTTCTTTTTCAGTCACTTGCACTTAAGCACCACACATCAAAGATATCAGATTTTGCCGATCTCCACTCTCTTACGACATATGGATTCAGGGGTGAGGCTTTGAGTTCTCTTTGTGCATTGGGTAATCTCTCTGTGGAGACACGAACAAAAAATGAGCCCATCGGAACCCACCTCACCTTTGACCATTCTGGGGCAGTGGTTCAGGAGAGAAAAACTGCTCGGCAAGTGGGGACCACTGTGACGGTTGAGAAGCTATTCTCGCCTTTGCCTGTCAGAAGCAAAGAATTTAGCAGGAATATAAAAAGGGAATATGGGAAACTGATATCTTTATTAAATGTGAGTTGAGCTATCTTTTAGCTTTAGTGTACTTGTTGTCTTGTCTTCTTAATGAAAATAATAATGAAAGAAAGGTCGGACATGATAAATCTTTCTGGTTTTATGACATATGAATTGCGGATTTCTTCAGGAAGTACATATTAGGATTTTAATCCTGCTGCTGTAAAGTCCAATAGAAGTACCTTTCTGGGCCCCAAAATCATTTTAAACGTTAAAACGGTTGACCACTGTCACTGTGGTGATGCCCATCTAAAAATTTGCTGGCCTAAATTTGTTTCCTATTTTGTTTTCTAAATTAATTTTGGAGATTTTCTGGCTTTTTGCCCTCTTAAATATAATTACTTGACTAGCAATTTATGCTAAATTGCTATTTCTTTAATACTTTTCTTTGGAGAACATCAGCTATCAACTTACAAATCCTGTTTACCATCTCCCAGTCTTATGCATTAGTTGCCAAAGGGGTGCGGCTACTATGCACCAACATCTCCAGCAAGGGCTCCAAATCAGTTGTACTGAAAACCCAAGGAAGCAGCTCTTTAAAAGACAATATCATAAATATATTTGGTCTGAACACATTCCAATGCTTGGCCCCGTTACACCTGACCTTGTCAGAAGGCTGTTCGATTGAAGGGTTTCTCTCCAAATCCGGCAATGGCAATGGGCGCAATTCCGGAGACAGACAGTTCTTCTATGTCAACAACCGACCTGTTGAAATGCCCAAGGTCAGCAAAATGATAAATGAGCTATACAAGGGGTCAAATTCAAAACAATATCCTATTGCTATTTTGAACTTCTGCTTACCAACTGATTCATATGATGTGAATGTGACTCCTGATAAGAGGAAGGTATTTTTCTCATCAGAGAGTTCTCTAATGGTGTCTCTGAGAGAAGAGTTGGAGAAGGTATACTCCCCCAACCAGTGTGTGTATTCTGTTAACACAGTTGACAACACTAAAAATGAAGGGCTTGATGATATGGATGTGGATGAGAGGGAAGAAGAACCCGTAGCACCCTGTAAAGTATCCTCTGGTAGAGAGGATACTTCACCAAGGGAATTCAACCAATTGACCCCAGAGGCAAGCAGACCTGAACCACTTCCTGTATATCGGTTTGTTGACCTGAAAAGAAGTTCGGGCTCAACTGAAGAGCTTGGCAGGGATGGGAGCTCTTCTAGAAAGTTAGGCATTGTGCAGTCTTCTGTCACTAAGTTTGTGACAGTCAATAAGAGGAAACATGAAGATGAAACAGCATGCAATCCACTTTCTGAAGTTCCTGTGCTCAGGAAAACCACTTGCTCAGAATTATATGAAAACGAGGTTACAGAGAACGATTCAGCACCAGAAAGTGGTAGAAAGCGGTTCCAAACTGGTATTTTACAAAGAGAAGTAGGTGGATCTGTAATGAGATCTAGTCGTGCTAAATCAGATGAAGATGTTGGTGTGGAGGATGATTTGGTTCCAGGATGTGGGAGAAAGCTCTTCCAATCTAGTACAAAGGAAAACCCTGAAGATTTTGAATTGGTATGTAAAAGCAATTCCAAGTTCCAACCAAGTATTGGAAGAGAGGTTGATGATTCTGTTCTAGGAAGCAGAAGAAGGCACTTCCAATTTGGTAGCGGAAAAGGCGAGGAACCTATATTAGCCCGATGTAATAAGTATGCGAGAGATCCTGATATGGTAAGTTTATGTTAAAGCCTTTATATTTGTGACATTGCACCTCCTTCAATTTTATATTTTAATGTAGCAGAATGCATATTTTTTATGATTGCTTTTAAGGGTAATTTCATTTATAACCCCCCCCCCCCCCCCCAACTTGTGACATTGTACGTACTAAACTTGTATAACCATTACTGGTCATGAACACCATACTGATAAGTGCTGCTTTTGCCACGTAGGAGGGAATGCAAGAAACAAGATTTAGTTCTAGTGGTACTTGGAAAGATACTGAATTAGAACAACAAAAGAATCCAAATCCTCATTTAGTGAGCAATGATTTGTGCGAAGGAGATGGAAGGGCGCCAAGACCTAGTACTGTGATGCTAACTTATCCTCAGACGTGTTTTTCTATGGATGAAATGAAAAAGAGAAGGGAACACAGGCTCTCGGTTTTTATTGCTGAAAAGTCTTCTTCTCTTCAGAAGAGACGGGCTGCAAGGTGATTTGATTTTATGCTGGTTTTGTTGGTTTGTACTTGTTTTCTAGACTAGCATGTTGATTTAGGAAGTTGTTACAATGGAGCTGCTGATGGTATGTACCAATTGAGCATGGTAGTTCTCCACCAATTGCATCTTGAAGCTCCCGCTAAGGCATAGTGATGATGTGAAACATATTTTAGCCTCAATTAATTTAGATACTAATTTGCCAAAGTGGTATGTAGGAAAAAGGCAGGAAATTAATTGATTGAATCATATCTCACTAGTTTACATTTTTTATGAGTGGCTTTAGTCCCAGCCGGGACCTGACTACCCAGCTATTTTGAGAAAAGCTCCTTTTTAAGCCTTCAATTTGTGTAATTGTCCTCATCTGTAATTAATGTAAAGCCACATTAGCCTCAATTAACCTCAGGTTTTGCTATGAAGTCCCAATTTAGTCTAAATTAATTTTAGTGTATTGATGCTTTGCTAAAATTGAGCGATGAAGAAAGCCTAGTAACCGGGAGAAAAAACAAAAGATGGCACAAATGTGGCCAAAATTTTACTGGGACCATAAGGTACTAGATAGGTCTGTTTGATTGAGGGGCTTCCTAATCAAAATACGCGAGATCCATAAAATTTATAAATTTGTAGTTCTTACCTGTTAAGTTCAAGTTTGAACTCTTAAGTGAGCTAATTTTATCTAATCGTATCATTACCCTTTTGCTTGTGTAGGAATTATAAAATTGCAACAATGGAAGAATCTCAGCCAGAAGATGAGGATGGAAAGGCACGTTCTTTGGCAGAAGCGTTAGTTGAACTGGAGAGGTTCTTCAACAAAGAGGATTTTGCACGTATGCAGGTAATTGTATTACTTATTAGGGAAAGTTTCAGAAATGCCCCTGCAAGACCTTATTATATTTTTCTAGATCCTCACATAATAAGAAAAAACCTACTTCCATTAAAAAGGAAATGAACAATATTCTTGATATCACCTCTTCTAATTCTTTCGTTCTCGAGTAGGGAGGAGTATATTGGACTTCTTTAGAAGTGAAGAAGGATATAAGTGGTGTAATGGAAACTTATTCATACATAAGGATACATCACAGGTCTACAATATGAGAAGAGTTTACCAACATTAATTGAACCCAAGCATTTATATCACCATGTTGATGTCGTTTCTATTGCTTTTCAAATTTTAGAATGCACACTACTTACATTGAATATAAGCGATGTTGCTCTTTATTTTTTAAGGTTATCGGGCAGTTCAATCTTGGCTTCATTATTGGGAGGATTGAGCAAGATTTATTTATCATTGATCAGGTAATTATGGCACATTTTCTCTTTAAATCTCCAATATATACATATGCTTATCGACAAATTATCTTCAAGTATTGCAAAAGTGCTTCTATATATAATATCCAGTATTTCTGGAGTTTGCTACTTGGAATGCAACTTGGAAATTATACTTTGATATCCTCTGGTAATTTTAATTCCTTTTGTCACTTTTTTTTTTTTTGGTATTTCTTATAGCATGCAGCAGATGAGAAGTACAACTATGAGCGCCTCTCACAATCTACAACATTTAACCTACAACCCCTACTTCAGTGAGCAAGACGTCCCTGTTTATCTATTAAGTCTAATTATTTTATATTTCCTTTTGTAGTTGTATTTGCTGAGTTGGTTGGCGCATTGCAGTTGGGTTTAGTAAGCAGCTAGAACTTGGATGCATTTTGTTGTTTCATGTAACTGTCTTTTCTCACAAGCAGCTTCTTTTTTTAACAGGCCGATAAAGATGGAACTTTCCCCGGAAGACGAAGTTGTTGCTTCTATGCACATGGACCTTATCAGGTTTAACAACCTTGTGGAATAGAATAAGGATTTAACAATCATTTGTTCACATTTTTTCTTATTGCTCTAGGTGTCTTATCTGACATTTACATTTTGTCAAAACTATGTAGGAAAAATGGCTTTGTTTTAGCACAGGATGCCAATGCTGCACCTGGCCATCAGTTTCTACTGAAAGCAGTTCCATTCAGCAAAAATATCACATTTGGTGCAGAAGGTAATCCCATTGATTTTATATTATTTTCAAACTTCTATAGGAACCCACTGTCAGGTCAACTGGTGGTTTTATAGAACTTTTTTTTTGTCTATCGCACTTCTGTAAAAAAAACAACAACAATATACCTGTTTCTTACCTGGAATCTAAACACACATGTCAAAAGTGATTAGGAAAGGATGGCTTCAGATGATATTTCTCTTGTGACCCAAAGACCTGAACTCTTACATTTAAAGCTCTGAACATTTGCATTCTGACAACTCTTCCGAATGCATGTTCAGATTCCAGGCACAGTTTTTCTCAATATTATTTAAACCAGGATATTCTTTTAAAGGATGTGATAGGCAAATAAAAAGAAGTCTGATTATAGGTTCAAATGGATAGGATAGGACAAGTATAGTTAGTATGTACTGGTGAGAGGCTTCATTGATACAGTGTACTGGTTTCTACTGGTTCCTCAAACATGCGATTTAAACTCAGTTTTAATCAACATAGTGCTCAACTTAACCTGTTTTTCTTTTCTCAATGGACCTCAGTTCTAAAGCAAGTAACAGAAAAGGATTTGAAAATAAAAACATTATGCAAGAACCAAACCTCGTGAAACTTTTCAAAACAGAATATGCTAATCAAAGGGAGTTAACTGTAGCTGCATCCTTATATATGTGCACGTAGATCTCAAGGAGCTTATATCTGCACTTGTTGATGGTCAAGAAGATTGTGCAATTGTAAGCAGTTACAAGTTGGATACTAGTGATTCCTTGTGTCCTTCAAGGGTTCGTGCCATGCTGGCCTCCAGAGCATGTCACACATCTTGCACGGTTGGTGATGCCTTGACAAAGACTGAGATGCAAAGGGTAATTCTATTAAATACTGTAGACCTATTTTGCTTTTATTTTCGGAGGTGTTTTGGAAGCCAAAGGACTCTTGTGACTGTCTATAGCCCAGAATTTGCAGGCATAAAGTTACAAAATGTTGTTATCGAATGTTTTTTTTTTTAGCCAAACTATAATATTCAGTTAAACCAAATGTTGTTTCTGTATGTGCAATCAAAGAGGTCTTTCTGAGATGTATATATAAAGGTTCAAGAAATGGGCTTTTGGGGTCTAGTGAAAATAAAAGCTTTGAATGTTTCTGTTTCTTTTTCTTTACATGGTTGGTCTGGATGTTATTGCACTCTCTAATTTGTGTACCCAGTAGTTGGCCTCATTGTTTTAGTTTGTGAAATCACCTTTGGTTGGAAGACATGGTTGACTCTCTCTCTCTCTCTCTCTCTCTCTTCTCTCTTTGAAATCTTGGGAGTGGCTGCCAAGGAGTTCTGTCTCTCTTTCCCTCTCTGAAAACCTTGGCAGCAATTGCCATGTCCAATTTCTCTATCTGAAAGCTTTGAAAGTGCATATTCACTTTTTCTTTTTAATATTTGGTTTAGTTGTCTTCATACCTTCTGACGTCATTACTTTGTCAGATACTTGCTAATCTTGCAACCCTGAGGTCTCCCTGGAACTGCCCACATGGCAGGCCAACAATGCGCCATCTGGTAGATCTGACTACCATTCGGAAGGAAGGTTAGGAGGAGGCTTAATAGTTTTCTTTGACATGTTCTTAACTATATTGATAAGATGCTTCAAGCAAATTGTTGATGTCATTGTAAGTGATTCATGATCATTGTTGTTGTGTTTACCTGACGGCAGTATAAGAGGGATATTCTCAAAGAGGAACCATAAAACCATGATAATAAAGATTATAACCACAATTGTTAAGCCATAGACACATTCCATATGCTAAATGACCCCAAGTCATTGTTAAGCCATAGTTTAGAAAATGTAACAGTTCTGAATGTTGCTATATACAATTGCATTTGGTACCTAACAGTAGTCAATTATGTATAGCTTTCTTTAGTAAGCACCCAACCAGGGAATCTTAATTTTTTATAAGTTTGGTACCTAAACCATAATATATCAATCCAATCCATATTGATATGGGTACTTGTTATGTTATAAATTAAAGGCACTTCTTTGTGTGAAGTTTGATTGTTCTTGAAATGGTCTCTTTTTTCAATAGAAATGGAGGTATCTTTTGAGAACAAGTGATGTTTAGCCTATACATTCCATGAAGTCAGGTTAACAGTGGTTTCTTTTTGCTCTTTTGTTCTATAATACTATATTGTGCATTTCAATTTATTGTTTGGGAAGATTACTTTGCCAAAACTTGTGGGGGCCTCAAGGATGATATGGTATTGTGGTTTTATGGCCTTAATAAACCACATCACTTGCAAAAGTACCCTACATGAATAAGGTTCTTTTGCTTTCTTTATGGTGGACTTTTGTTACTTTATATTGGGTACAAAATTTTGCTTTTAACCACAGTTAACCTAAAGGACTAATAAACCTATCGACTCCTTGTGGCCGCTCTTTTTTGAGATTCTATATGTCAATTCAAGTGGAACTTTATGCGACTTTTACAAATTTCTGGTCTTTGGCAGATTTTTTTCGCACCGTACTGCGATCAATGTACCCATCCAAATATCCAATTCCACATGAAGAACCAAATTTGTTTTCCAATAAGAAGAAATTTCACTTCTGAACTAATTTTTGGGGACATCAGCTAATGATGTAATAAAATATAAATGAGTGTTTTTCTCTGTATGTTCAATTTAAGTGTTTTCTGAACTAATTTCACTGTGTAGTGGAGCCTCAGTATTGCTAGACTGCCACAAGGACATAATGTCCTTTAATGTAAACCTCTTCTTTTTCTTAACCCATGGGGATATTGTCATATTGTAAAAGTACATTGCCTTTTGCTTTGTGTCCTTATCAGTCTGTCTAATTATTTTATTTTACTTTTCTTTTCCAGGTACAAGGAAGGGTGCTCCTCTTTAGCTTAGATTTGGCAGCACAAGCTGTTCGGTATTTATTTTGCCTAGAGCTTACATAAGAAGCTCTTTTTGCTCGGGCCAACTCTGCACTGAGAAGAGAGATGCAAAGTGATTAGGCTTGTTTGTATGCAGGGGTAGGCAGTTATTGTTGAGGTAGTCTGTTTTTGGACCTCTACTCCTGCATTTGGATCAATTGAGCCCCAAACATATTTGGTTCAATGAAGTCCTTGAATTCTTGTGTTTGGTTCAATCAAGCTTTTCTTCTATTAAGTTTACCATTAATTTCTGATAAAGTAGTTATGACTAAGCAAGAGATGTGACTCCATACTACTCTTCCTCTGCACCAAGAGGGCTCTGCTTCTCTCAATCTTTTCGGTTTCTCTCTTTTCTGTGTGAAAAAAACAATCCAGGTTCAATGGCTTCAACTTTTGGCTCCTCTTCAATATAAAAAGGTGTTTGGTTCGTGTTTTAGGAAGGTAATTTTCTATCATTACAATTTCATTACTGTGTTTGATAAAATTAAGAAAGGAATAAAAATGATAATGTGTGATTAACTTACAATTAATTTCATAATTTATGATCAGTGCGCTAGCAAGACGGATTTTTCTGATTCCAGTCCGATGGAATTCACTTCCTTCCATAGCGCTGGGCACTGAAAAATCTTTTAATAAATTTGTTGTTGTAGATAGATATATGTTTTGGGGTGAATAAATAAGAATGTGAGGAGCACATTTAAAAGTTGTTCCTTAAGAATAAGTGAATAAGAATAATTTTAGTTAGTGATGATTTGACATTTTTTGTGGTCCTTACTCCTTAGTTAGCAGTCGAGTAAGCACGCGGTATTTGTTTGATACAACGTGCTCTTGCGAGCACCAGGTTTGAGATGGGCTTAGGCCTTAGGTGCGATCAGCTAGCGTCTCATCTGTCGTCTCTGTATCGCTAATTACTTGTTAGAGATTCCAAAGTTCTCAAATCACTTGTAATAATGCACATGATGGATGTTACAAATTGAAAAGGATGGATGGATGGATGGATGGATGGATGGATGGATGGTACAAGATCGAGAAGTCTCGGGAACTTGTTGCTTCCAACCTACAAATTGGCAGGAGATCGCTGTCGATAGTTCCACACTCATCTTAATTTATCTCTTTGGATCAATGTAATTATGGAACCTGAAAGTGATATGCGCAGGAGACTTCTTTCCCCCATTTTTTTTTTTTCTTTTTCTTTTTCTTTTTCTAACATTAAGAAAACATAAACCTATAACATACTATTTATCTTATCTTTTCTCACTTTATAACATAATCGTTCAAGGACCCAGGTCAGCAAGTACAATATTAATATTGTAGAAAGAAAATTAACAAGGACCGAATTGCCATTATGCAAGACCCAGACCCAGGTCAGCAAGCGCAGTGCTACTGCTGTCAAAATATAAAACAAGTTTATCATTACTAAGAATTTATTTGATTTGATGTTCAGTAATTCTAATTCCAAACTCAGCCAACCCTGCTCTGCTCAACAAGTCAGTGGGCAGTGCCGCAGTGGTTTTCGGTTTGGCTTGTTTGAATAAACCACACCTATTTAATATTTATAGCGACTTCACTCACTGTCAACGGGCCCACTGTAGTAAAATTATTTCTTTGGTCTTATTCTCACCTTTTGCACCAAGTGCAGCTTTCATTTAATAATATTAATTGCCATGATCCAATCGTCTCCTCTCAATACGTGGGGTGGGGATAACTATTAAACTATACGGGAAAAAACTATTAAAAGTTAAAAGAAAAAGGGAAAATTACAATATAACAAGGATATTTTACGACTTTATACGTCTGAGCGACGTGAACAAAAACATGACATGTCACATGGTCATTATTTTAGTATATATATATCCATCTGTAAACATAGTTCGCAATCAAAGATTGATTACATAACAAGTAATCTCTCGTTTAAGAGAAGCCACCTGCTGTTGCTTGTAAGCTTGTTCCTGTGTTACAGTTACAGAGACAAGAAGAGAGAGAGAGAGAGAGAGAGATGGCAGAGTCGGGATCGGAGACTACGGCGAAGATGGAGGCGGGACCGGAGAAAACGGCGATGGTAGTGGGAATAGACGAAAGCGAACACAGCTTCTATGCTCTCCAGTGGACGCTTCTTCATTTCTTCTCCATTCCTGTTCCCTTGTTCAAGCTGATAGTGGTGACCGCCAAGCCCACTCCTAGCTCCGTCGTAGGCCTCGCCGGACCTGGTAATTCAATCTTTTTAGTTAATATTTAGCATTTAATTTCTTTGCTGTGTTCAATTTTCTCCTTAATTGGATCTATCTTACTCGCATGATAGTGAATTAAATAGTACTGTTGTGATGTGTCCATTTTTCATCATAGTGCACACGGGATAAACCTGAGTGATACACTAGAAATCCAAAGCCATTATTTTCATATAATTAAACAAATGATATCCAAAATCACCAAATTGTAGGGGCTTTGGAGAAAAACTATACTATTTTAGAGGAATTTAAGGTATATCTATTTATTTATTTATTGCTTGAACAATGTTTTTAATTAAAAGGATCTGCTGACGTCATACCATTTGTGGAATCCGATTTGAGAAGATCCGCTCTTAGGGTTATTGAAAAAGCCAAGGAACTCTGCCACTCGGTATGTTTTTTCTTTTTTTCTTTTTTTTTTTTTGTATTCTACTATGTTCAATATTTCATGTAGATATGCTTAATGGATAAAAATTAATTAAATTATTAGTGGTGAAGCTATTTGCTTGGGGTTCAAGGATAGATAGGAATTTCAAGACAGTAACAAAATGATAGCAATATATGGTTCCTACAGGCCATCAGGGATTCCAGTTGTGCATTATTCAATCCCAATTCAATTAACACTTTCTTTTGTCTTTTGATGTTTTGTTGTTTTGTCACTCAATTAAATTCCTTCAAAGTTCAATTGATGCTTTAGCATCAAGATCAAGAGGGTCAAGTACTAGATTAGATTCTTCTAAGAAACAAAAATGTTTTTAGAAATCCAGAAAACTATCATAAATTAAAGTGCTATTTTTAATAACTATATATTGCTTCAACAAATTGCAAATTTTGATCCTTTTATAGGTGAGTGATGTAGTCTATGAGATACATGAAGGGGATGCAAGGAATGTTCTTTGTGAGGCAGTTGAGAAGCATCATGCCGATATGCTAGTTGTTGGAAGCCATGGTTATGGTGCGATTAAAAGGTTTGTTTCCTCTTTTCCCATTTTCATTTCAAAATGGAGGCAATTTTGTCAGCTGTTCTGGTTATATTTATACAGATCACAGGTAGATCCCGGCACAAGTTGGACCAAGATTTTTTCATTCCGTTTCCTTCTGTTTTCCACTTTTGTGTTAAATTGGATAGTTGATATTAAAGGGACCATTTCTGAGTTCAATTGGAAACTTACTTGTATAGCTGAATTGCACAACTAATTGATTGTTGTTCCTTTTTAAGTTACATTAGAGTGAGTCTTGATTGGTAATAATTGGGGAGTAATTATATAAATGAGGGACCTGTTGGAATTAGTTAGGCTGTAAGGTACTAAATTGCAGTATTAATACACATACATACATACTGGCTAAGAATTAAATTCTTTGACCTTAACTAATCTCATCTTTTCATTTCTGATAGGGCTGTGCTGGGAAGTGTGAGTGATTATTGTGCACATCATGCACACTGCACTGTCATGATTGTTAAGAAACCCAAGCAGCACAAGCACTAATCCATTTCAGATAAGGTCTAATGTTAATGTAGAGTGCTTGGTTATAATTTCAAATCAATAATATTTCTTTTTTCTTTTTCTTTTTTTGAGAGCCTGGCAGAAGCTGCCATGCGAAATCAAATCAATAATATTTCACAAGTCTTCTTTTCTTTTGTCCCTCCAAATATATCAATAGCTGTGTGCTTGTATCTATACGTTATGTCTCGGCATGGTTTTGTTATTTGGATTAAATAAAGATTTGCAAATTAACCATCATTCCATATGCGTTGCTTCCTTTTTACTTAATTTTTACCTTTCATATCCTTTTCTTTGTGAATTGTTGTGTTATAGGATTTTGTTTCTAGTTGTACTGTACACAGGACTTGTTATATATTATATTTCTGATTGTCAATAGTTTGGGCTACAATTAAATATTAGAGCCCGGAACTAGTTTTTAATTAATCAATAATCATCTAAACGGCGTAGGATCTTTTGTATGTAGGACCACGAATTTCAAAGATATCAATATGGCCTTAGTTCTTGCACTGACAGCAGTTTGTAATTCTAACATCACTATTATTTCACACTTTGACAAGAACTCTGATAAAATTCATTGAAATACAAGTCAATTGCATGCACCAGACCTGCAGTAGCGCAAAAAATTGATGCACAGCAGACGCTTCTCTGCTATACTGTAATCCTGTATTATAGATTTATAGTATACTGCACTAGTTACTAGGATTTGGCAAGCTACACCTTTGATTAGCTAGGAAATATAAACCTCTTCATTGTAGGGGTGCAAACGGATCACATACGGATTGAATAGTGATAAAACCATATCCATGTCCACTTTTATTTTTCAAATACAGATACAGATCGGATATTAAACAGATATGAATACGGATCGGATATCCGTAGATCTATATTAATATATATTAAACTATATAGTATATATCTACTATTTGGATACGGATAATTGAACTTCAAAACCATATCCATATCCGTATCCGCACGGATATTCGGACATCAGATATATCCGTATCAAATTTTCAGATACGGATCTGGATACGGTCGGATGTTATCCGATCCGTTTGCACCCCTACTTCATTGGCACAAATGAAAATCATTCTGCAGAAAATTAGTATTTTTAAGCTGCCATTTTGTAGAAATTTTATCAGGGAATCTGTTTTAGTAGAAAGACCATATCGGCTCAAATTATCTCTCTAATTTAGCAAACACAAATTAGTTCTCCTTGGCGACTTCACATGGCTTGGGTAAAACACCATACTGCCCAAAATACCACAACCAAATCACAAAAGCTTGCGGCAAAATAAACATAACCTGACACAATAAATAATCAATCTTATACTAAAACGGTCTCATCAAAAACCGGACACAGAGCACAAAACCATCCAGACTAAAAACTTAGAAGGAACAATACTGCATGTCTTGTCAATAAATATCCAAAAGCAACACAACATAGACTAAGAACTCAGCACAAACATATAAGGGAGAAGTGCACTGCCTTTGCTTCCTTAGCACTTGATCTCCTTAAGGCCATAGGCCAAATACAAAAAGGTTGGGTTGGCACAGCCGTCCTTGTAGTAGGCAAACACAAGGCTGCCATCGTCATGCATGCTCTCTCCCACAAAGCTACATCACAAAGTAATGATATTAGTAAGGAACACATGTACTGGTGGTAGTTAATTTGCCAAATAAAACCTTACATCCAAACTTAATTTGCTAAGTAGATATATGGTAGTTTAAGCCTAAGTTTAATAGCTGGTACTAGCACGTATTTGCGGGTGGTAGTACATGTGTGATATACCACCAACATTGATGGTCAATAAAATAAAAACTATCTCTCTTTTTCCCTATGTTGGTTGGAGGTTGGTGGGTGGGTGGGTGGGTGGGGGGGGGGGGGGGGGGGAGTCTGAATTCTCTGAGTTGACTCAAATTTTTGAGTTCAAACTGTCCGATCAGAATCTGGGCCAATCTGGCCCGAGGTGGAATAATAAGCAAATCGCAAACTTCGGATCTAAACTCAAAATTTGAGTTACCATAGGTGGGGTAGGATCAAAAGGACTTACAACTGAAGATCCTTAAGCTTGGACATAAGGTACTTGGTGGCATCCGGAATGTGCTTCTTGAACAGCTCTTGCTGTTCAGGCTCGAGCTTCTCGCACAGATTCTTAATGTAGCGCTTCATGTAGGTCACAAACTGCTTCTTGTCAAAAGTTGGTTGCTCCTGTCAAAACCAAACAAACCTAACTCAGTATCTGCAATTACTGGAAAAGAAACAAAGGAGTGCCAACATCCAACATTCACGAACCAATGAAAGAGAACAAACCTGGAGCCGGAAAGTGTCAACGATGTCAACGACCTTGACAGCCTGATCATCAACACCCTCATCTTCTCCTCCCTCTGCTGATGGGTTCGCACCGATGTCTACATCAACACAACCTTGAACAACCCACTATAGATCCGAAACAAATAAGAAAAGCATTATTCTTTCTGTAACAGTTTTAACAAGAGAGAATCAGATCCCCTGGGCACCATCTTATAAAAGCATTCACTTTTTATATCTTTTGGGACCAAGCTCAGTTTCACTAAGAAAAATTGTGTTGTGTTGTGTTTTTTTCTTAAAGGGGGCTACAAAAGGGGCAACATTCATACATGTCAACTACTCATTTGGATCAATAACTGTTATTACCAAAAACATGGCACACCTCTGTTTAATTTTAATAAAATGTTGTATTCTCAATAACAACAACATGAACTCAATCAAGATAAAAGAAAAATGTTGCAAATTGATGATGTTTGTTTCCTGAGACAACACAAGATCAGAAAAGTACAAACCTTTCCTTCAACCTCCCAAAGCATGCCATTTTCAATTTCCTTGTATGGGAAGGAGTCAGAGAGAAGCTCGTCACCTGGAAAATTGAAGCAACATAAACTCGATCAGGAAACTTTCAAAAGATAACATAAGATTTTGCGGATGAGAAAAAACTTCAGAAACAAGTGTATTGCTACATAGTGCAATTACTCAACAAAATATTTGAAAACTCTATCAGTAATATATAATTAATACAAAATGAAGCCATCTGCTAAGCCAATTATAAGTAAATCATGTTTACAATAATAGATGGAAAAGTAATTCACATCTAGTATGTCAAGAAACACCCAATTAAGCAAATCATGTTTACACAAAGCCTATCTAAACCAAGGAACATAAATGTAAAAAAACTTTACACAGCAATATAAAAGGTTCCAAAATATAAGATTTACACGTTATTAAGTTACATTTTTTAGCTTTTCGCTCTGCTCCAAAAAAAAAAACTAAATCGTTGATAGGTCTACATGTAGAATTAATCAGGTCAGTATGTCTAACACGTTCATCAAATTCGGAAGTAGAACAAAACTTAGATCCTGGTAACTATTAATAGAAACAAAATTATCAGCAATTTTTTACCTTCTATTAAAATTTTATGATCGAATTCAGAAAATTCTACCAAACATGTAATTAAGTCGGCTAATTTTATATCTCAAAAACGCTAGTTAGAAATTGGGAGATGCGAAATGAAAAAGATAAAAATCAGGTATTCAGATCAAGTATTAGATAGAAAAATTCAGTAATTAACAATAAAAGGCTACGAACTCGACAATTATCCAACCGAAATAAATAAAAAAAAAAACAGAAATTAAAGATCTGAGAGCTAACCGGTGAGGAGATCCTGATAAACCAGCATGATTCCTCTCCGAAATAACTAAAACTTGGATCGGATTAACCCTAACGGAGATGGGAAGCACGAGGCGGCGGATCGAGAAAGGGTTTACGCCCGTATACACTCGTTTTATTTATAGGGGTTAGCTTTCCAATCTGGCGGTGTGATGTCTCGCGTCGCATGTTTGGTAAAACTTGTTGCGTGAATTCGGTCTAACGGATCGTTAATGGACCAATTTGCTAGCCCATTAAATACATATTTTCTAAGATTATGCTTATGATATTGATGGATATTAAATATTAATATGACGATATAAATTATTTTTTAAACTATAAGGTATGATGTGCTCATATATATTTTTTTTATTATTTTCGTAGGCATGAGACTTTTTTTATTAAGGAGTTTTCGTAAAAGTCAATTTCAAATGATATTAAGGACAAAATGGAAAAAATAAAGTCTTGTTGTAGATAGTATGTGATTGGAGTCTTGGACAAAACTACAAGAACTCAATTCAAAAATAATTTATAAAATGTGTTTGAATAAAAAAGTTTATTCACGACTACATCAAAAAATTTAAAATATTGGAATATGCAAGTTAGAATATCTGACACGTATGGTACCCTAATTACATACATATTCGTATTGAATATGCATATGACTACTTATGAAGCGTATTTAGAAACAAGTAGTTACTCATTTGTTGATTCTCCCAAGTTTTAAGTATAGACCGAGTCTATATGAACATGTATTCTATAATAGGAAGTCTATAAAGGGAAGACGCGTATCAAACTTAAAATCCTGCAAGCAGCCGTCTGATGTAGATAGAGAATAATAAATAAATAGGTAATATACCAACGGGACGGCTGTGATTGATTAAATTAGAATCCTCCTAAACTGGTCAATGGTACCCACCCGATTTAAAATATTATATAATAACAATACTTGGATTATTATTATTATTATTATTATTATTATTATTATTATTATTATTATTACTATTATTGCTATTGCTATTATTAATAAGTAATAACGATACTTGGCTGTTACGGAATTGGAATTTTACGACATGAGAACTCCTTTAGTATAAAAAAATCTACAAATTAATATAATAAAAAAATTATGAAAATGTGTTAAAATTAATGTTTGGTAATAATGGTGGAAAATCTTAATTTGAGAACGAATATACAAAAATATTTTGTAAAGATTAATTGTCAATATTATTTTTTTATAAATTGTTACTGATAAGTTATTGATCAAATTTTAATAAGCTAAAGTCTCATTCAAATATGATGCTAACTGTAAAACATATATATGTATATTGTAAAACAGAAGATGGATATTGCAAAGTGAAATGAAACATGAATACTGTAAAACTAACAAATGCAAACTATAAAACTAACAGATGCTAACTATAAAACATGAATACTGTAAAACTAACATATACAAACTATAAAACATGAATACTATAAAACACATTGTGCAACAAACATAACTGTTCACAAATATAAAATGTCACTGGTCAGAAACACATTGTTCAACAAAACAAAACTGTTCAAAAACACTAGCATACACAAACAATAATATTCAACACACAAATATTACAATAGACATAATGGCAGATTTTTTGAAAATTTGTTACTACTTCACAACCCTCTGGTGAACATTATTTGAATGAGAGAGAAGTCTCATCACTAGAACAAGACGTTCATTTGAAATATCATCATATTATATCTAACACTACCTCTAGTTCTCCATCTCGCTCTCCATCATCACATACAATATTCAAATCCCATTCATGAACCTCTGACCATCCTGATCCCTCTCCTTTATCACATATAACATTCAAATCTCATTAATGTATGCCTCTATTTTCTACAACTTGATCAATTGCAACAACATCAGCCATCGAAATATCACTTCCCAAATATTCATTCAAGTCAAAATCTATTGTATAAAACCTGTATACATCAATAATAAACCATGTAAGAGAATAACAAATGTTATAATGTAGAATAACAATATGTAATAAAAACATTGTAATTGTACATCTTGTAAAACAATGTATATAAGACTGTAACATAAATATTTTGAAAAAAAAAATTCACAATAATGGAATACTTGATAATGACATTCAAAACAACATGTAATTATGTTAAAATACTGTATAGATCATGTAAAATACTGTATAGATCCTGTAAACCTATTAGATAAATTCTGAAAATTTAAATTAGTAAAACTGTTAAACAGATCCTGTAAATATTGCATATATCATGTAAAATTGTTAAAAAAATTATGTAAAATAAAGAAAATAAATACAAAGCATAGATCCTGTAAAATATTTGATATATCCTGTAAAATTGTTAAAAATATTCTAAAAATACTCTACAGAACCTTTAAGCCTGATTGATAGATCCTGTAAAATACTGTATAAATTATATAAACCTATTACATAAATCCTGGAAATTTTAATCAGTAAATAACTCACTCAATTTAGATTTCGCTGCTGCTCTTCAATTCTCTTCGCAAATGATGAAGATCAGAGACAAGGAAACTTCGATTGTGAGAAGATTCTAAGACACGATTGAAGCTTCGATATCGCAAAGATGATCAGAGATGATGAATATCGTCAAATCATAAAGTGAGATTTCACTAGATGTTAGTTTGACTATTAGTACTGTACTCTTACATCATTCGGTCGAGGTCAGATCATAAAGAAAAAAGGGCAAAAACTAAAAATTAACGAATAAGAGTCAGATTTATCTTAGCGAGCTTGATCTCCTCCTCGAGCTCGTGAAATAGATTGTGATCGAAGCCAAAGATGCAAAAGACAAATCGAGAATTTTAAATCAGTACCTCAATGTTTACAAATATAACAGTTCTTACAAATTAAAACAAACATATAAACTTGGATAAATCAATAATGTAACCACAAATAAACATTTTTAAAATTGATCAAGTAAATACTGTAACCGTAACCGATCTAGACTGTGAACATAACAAATCGACACTTTAAAACCTAAACAAATCAAGTGAAACAAATAAAAATGCATTAAAATTTTGCCATTTCAGTAAGAAACTGATCAAATCCATACTATAACACTATGACATAGATACTGTAAAACTAGCTAATCAACACTGTAAATCTTGACAGATCAAGTGAAAAAAAATCAAATGACGATAAAATTGAGCCATTTCAGTAAGAAATTTCAAAATTATTACACTAAAGTCTTTCAATGCACCGTAAATAAGTAATAAAAAGAAAAATAAGAACGAAGACCTTGCTAATTTCACCTCCCAGTGTCAGACGGGCTCGCCACTTGTTTGACTGAGAACTTTGGGTGAAACACTTTTCGCCTGAAAATGGATGTAAAACTCTTCATAGAATCCTATAAACTGCAATATGAAATACTATAAAACCATTCCTCGTACTCCTCAGGCTGCTCGTTCGGTAGCGGCCGACAGTTGTTGCAGATTCCACCGGTGGCGAGGAAGAAGGGCACAATCTCCTTACCACTCCTCAGGTGGCGCTGCATCGGCACCTGGCCGACCTTCCCGACCAGGATCACCTTGAAAAGGCCTGGATCCATAACTCCTTTGAGTTCATATTGCCTCTCAAAGATCGTCTCCTCCTATCTCCTTCAGATAGCCTCTCTCTCATCTCTCTCCTCCAGATCATCACAAGATGGATACTGTAAAACTGTGGTTACTGTAAAACCATAAAGTATACTGTAAAACAACAACGTTAATACTCCAGATTGCCTCTCTCTCTTCTCTCTCCTCCAAATCGCCTCTCTCAGATCGTCTCTTCCTATCTTCGTGGTCGGAGCAGCGGCTAGGCCGACACCAGGAGAAGAGAAGAGAACGAGGGATACAGAAGAGAATGAAGGAGAGAGAAGAGAACGGAGCAGATTCACCTGAGATCTCGGTTAAAGTTCTGACGGCAAGGCCTTCGGTGAAGAGGCGGGAGAGAATCAGGCAATCATGAGAGAGAGCTTTAGGTTTTGGTAAAGAGAGGTGAGATCGAGAATTAAAAGAGACATATTGGGAATGAAAGTTGAGTACAGTTAGAGTAGTTAAGAAGTGAGTAGTTAGACAATGGATTGTTTTAGATAAAAACTGAGTAAAAAGGTTTGGGTAAAGAAATATTTTTTCTAAAATTAAAGATCAACATGCATATTAAATCATTTTTTTTATCCCTTTACTAAAATATATACAAGTGGAGAGCACCGAAAGAAGAAAGGGAGTCAAGACATATTGGAGTGGATGACATGTTCCAACTTGCATGACACAATCTGATTCATATTATTATATCCTTGAATTTGTTGGATGCATTCCAATTTGTAGGATGGCGTCAAATTTTTAGATTGGAATGTAAACTTACAATTATTTTGAAAACAAACATATTTAAAAAAACAAAAACATAATAAAAGAAGCATATTTAAAAAAAAAAAAAGTTAGGCCAGAGTGACAAGTGTCATCTTCGAAGCCCATGTGGCTCTGCCACTATGCACTATTTTGTATAAAATTGACTTCAAAAATTGATAAAAAAATAAAAATAAAAATAAAAGTTGACTTGAAAAATCAAATAAAATTTCTGGTTTCCACGTAAAAAAAAGAGAGGAGCATATTCCATGCACTTTCGGTGCGCTCGGGAGCCTCGGTCAGAAAACCGACATTTTTATTAATATCCAAAGTTTAATATAAATTATTAATTATGCTCAGATTTTCAAACTTTTGCTAAAAATACTCAAGTCGGTCAGAAAATGGGCGGCTTAGGTACCCGAGTAAACCGGCCATTTTCTGGCCGGCTTACTCCATTTTTTTTTTTTTTAGAGAGAGACACTATGAAGATCAAAATATTGAAATTTAACACTGAAATTTGAAATTTTTTATTTAAATTATTTGTTATATTACTTCTTTTGATATATAATTAGCATATTTATACTAAAATACGCTATATTACTTGAAATTATATTGAATAACACTATATTATGTTAAATTACGTTAAATTACATTACATTACATTACAATACGCTATATTAATTGAAATACGCTATATTATTTTTTATGTTGTGCTACTATTTTAATGTTGTAATATTTTATGTTTAGCATTATCATGATAATTTATTTTGATCTGTAAAATATAAAAATAGTACCATAAAAGCACACATACACAAGAACCGAAATATAGGATAATCCAAATATACCAAACATAAATAGTACAAAACTAGTAAAAATACAACTAAAACGGAGAGGGGGAATATCGCTGAGGCGGTACTCCGGCGTTCGCCCGGCGCCAGCGCGGCCAGGCTCCGTCTCTCTCGGGCTCATCTGGGCCATCGGCAGACCTGAGTATCTGCTCGGCAGTATCCCATCTGGCATCGCATGTGGAGACTGGTGGTACTGGCGGAGGTGTACTAAAGATAGATGCGGCGAACTCAGTCCCAAATGCAGACTGAGTATGAGACCCACTACCACTAGCCTCTCCATCATGCGGCATCTCTGTGCCATATCGGGACCATGCCGGTGCCGTAATGAAATCCTCATCGAATACCTCGAAGTCCTGGAGACTGTACGAGAGGGACTCGTACTCAGAAGTATCGGTCTCCGCAGGTGGTGGCTGTGGTGGCATCTC
This sequence comes from Carex myosuroides, assembly GCA_028015225.1. Classification (NCBI taxonomy): domain Eukaryota; kingdom Viridiplantae; phylum Streptophyta; class Magnoliopsida; order Poales; family Cyperaceae; genus Carex; species Carex myosuroides. The sequence goes on from CM051476.1 coordinate 790,864, forward strand.
TGCTGGACCCTGCAATCATACACATAAATTATTAAATTTGATCTGAATGAAGAAATTTATTAAAACCTGACAGATACTGAAGTATGACATACATGAGGCTGCACCGGACGTCCATGCTCGTCGTACCATACCGTCCACCCAATGTTGGACAATACCCAATTATGGTAGTCCCACTCTGAATGCGAATCGGGGAAAGATGGCATATCATCTAGCAGAACCGGGCTCGGGTCGGGTTCGGTCGGAATTATCTCACGCCAGTTGATGTTCTCTCTGGCGTCTCGCAGCATACCGATGATCTTTCCACCATGTCCAGCATCCTCAACCACATTCGCATTCTTCTTGAGGACACGGTACCCAAGCCGTCTCCAGTTCTTCTTTCCCAGCATGGCAATCCCATGCACGCACTCCTTGTTCGCGGCCAGAAGCTGAAAAAAATTTGGCATGTCAGATTAAACATTGATGAACTACTAAGTTCGACCAAAACTATGTGGTTTTAGGTGCTTTACCTGGCGAGCCCATGCACGGCCGTTGGGATAGTAACCATCATCGGTTTTGATCCTGTCGCGGAGATGGGCACCGTAATCACCCTGCAGATAGACACTCGCCGTGCAGACCTGCATGTACCATACATCGTGTCTCAACTGGGGATCTCCCTGGGTCTGAATGATCCCATCTGGCTCATGATAGAAATGGGTCTGCTGAGGATCCTGGGCCGTCCTGTAGTATGGATCGAAATGGGTGCTCCAGTCCTTATCCAGTCGCCCTCGGTGGTGTACACTGTAAGGAAGACGTTAGTTGCAATACAAAGCTATCAAGTAATTTGATGTATTTGACAATAAATACAATAGACTACGACTTACCTGTGTAGGGCTCTGTGCGTGGAACGCGGCAAAGATGGGTCTGCAAGAATCAACGCCACTCGACCAAACTGGCGGAGCACCCGATCTGGATAGTGGTGCTCCATTGTCCAGAAGTGTATGAGTGGACCTCGATAGAACCACATCACCCGCTCCTGCTCGTCATTCACACTGCCCGGCATGAGGTACTCCTCGTACAACTGATCGTACGGCGTCCACTCAACAAGAGCCTCAGCCAAACTCTGAAGCTCTGACCGGACAAGCCTGATCCCAACGGTAGCACCGTGGGTCCGATCCAAGTAGTGGTGGAAATCGTACCACTTCTTGGCGTATGCCGGGCATCTAAACAAATCTGGCTCTCCCCAATCCGGCACCTCATTGGGGATAGGACGGCCCACCGGTAACCGTGGCCACGACCAGTGCTGAAGCAGGAGTACTGGCCCATACATCTGCTTCGCTTTCGGCTGCATTTTCAAGAACATTACACGTCACTGTATTTTGATGGATTGATTGATTAAATAATTTACACTAAAATAAAAGTTGGTGACTTACCTCACTACTACGGCACAGGTGGGAGTATAGATATGCCAGGACAGCCCCACCCCAGTTGTACGTCGACGGCCGCTCAAGGTTCATCAGCAACGGGAGATACATCATCGGCATCTGGTCACTGCTGGAATCAGGAAACATGACAGAACCAAAAAGGTCCATCACGTAGCCCCGTGTATATCTGCAATACAAAACATATAAAAATTCTAATAGAATCATCGTATTATAAATTGATTAGTACAAACAAGTTATAAATTTTACCTCTGAATCTCCAGCTCGGTGGAATCTGCCGAGAGACCCGCAATGAAGTGCTGCCGTAACCTCGTCATCCGCAAATGGAACTTCGACCTCCCATGGTCCCCAATGACATAGGAAGGCTCAGCTCCCAACAACTCCTCGACATAACCTGCGAATCTGGTACTGTCAGAGACGCCGCCGACGGGTGTGCCACGGATAGGCAAACCCCAGAGAGCACTCACATCCTGGAGAGTCACCGTCATCTCTCCGAACGACATGTGAAACATGTGCGTCTCGGGACGCCATCGCTCCACCAGTCCAGCGATGAGAGATGCATTGATGATGCTTTTCTCGGTCCGCACGATGTCCACAACCTGATAGAGACCCAGGTTGACGAGGTATGGCTCCATCACATCGTAGTACTTCATGTGCACGCACCGCAACTTCACATCTAGAAGATCTGTGTCCTGCGTTGAAAAAGGTAATCCGCATGGTGATAACATAATAAAATTTAAACCCAACAAAATTTAAAGAAAATCTAAGAAAAAGAACATACCTCACGAGAAGCCAGTGAGACTCGGTGCTCGCTGTGGGGAATCCACAGAAGAGGACTGATGTGCTCCGTGCTGCTGGTACTGATCGGCTCGTCCACTACTGGGAGCGCGGTAGACCGTGCTCTAGGCATCCTGATATCTAAAATAACATAATTTCGGTGAAATTACGCTTAATCAGCCTAATTATGGTCAAAGTGACCAAAATACACTAAATATTGATCATCTGTGCTAATTACACTAAATTACGCTTAATTAGCCTAATTATGGTAAAAAAGGCCAAAATATCATAAATATTGGTCAACTGTGCTAATTAATCTAAATTACGCTTAATTAGCCTAATTATGGTAAAAAAGGCCAAAATACTCTAAATATTGGTTATCTGTGCTAATTTCGGTGAAATTACGCTTAATGAGCCTAATTATGATAAAAAAAGGCCAAAATATCCTAAATATTGGTCATCTGTGCTAATTTTGGTAAAATTACGCTTAATCAGCCTAATTATGGTCAAAATGACCAAAATACACTAAATATTGGTCAACTTAGCTAATTACACTAAATTACAACAATATAATCTAAATTCTAACACCTAGACCCTAAATCCTAAACCCTAAAATAAATAAATTACAAATTAAATTAGATAAAAAAAAATTACCTCAAAGAAGAGCTCAAATCCGGTTGTGAGATGAGAGAGTTGTGAGAAGGAGAGATAAAATGGAGGTATATATAGGATGAAATGCGGGTAAAAAAAAAAAAAGTACCAAGCCGGCCAGAAAATAACCGGCTTAGGGAGGGAGTAAGCCGGCCATTTTCTGGCCGGCTTGGGTATTTTTAGCGAAAGTTTGAAAATTTGAGCATAATTAATAATTTGTATTAAACTTTGGATATTAATAAAAATGTCGGGTCAGAAAAGGTAAATTTCTCTCAAAAGGAGAGAAGATATAAAGTGCAACCCTTGGTATCTATAATTAAAGTTTCATTATCGGGATATTTTAATTTTATTTATTACTTTCGTGCCTGTTTAAGCGCTTCTATATAGTATTTACCCTTTCTCAAAAGATTACATTTCCTAGTTTCTAATTGGACGTACTTTTAACGTAGTAAAAGCTTTACACCAAATGCAAGAAAAAATGCAAATTATTTTTACACCTTTATATATTGTTCTTCCTTTGCAAAATCTAGGAGAAAAATATTTGGAACTGCATATTATTAATTTATTGAAGCTCTCATTGTCTTGTTTTCGTAATTACCTCATACAAATCAGCCGCTATGAAATGAAACACCAGGAAAATAAAAATAATGACCTCCGTAGTACAAAAAATCAACTGGAAAAATTATTGAATTGGATGCTATTAATGCACAGCTTATTCTCTACGCCACTTTATTCTATAAGCCATGGTGCTTGAGCTGGGACCCATTGGCATAGCTCCCCTTCTTTGAACCAGAGAGCTGTCAAAGAAAAGTATGAATTAAGGACCTTATTGAGATACTAAAGAATAACAAAGAAGCTAAAAAAGTAAAAGCATTTCATCCCAATCCATTCATTTACGAAAGCAAGTCAATTAGTCTTTAATATTAACTGCATTCATTTCCAATCCATTTTTTATAATATACCATCTCACACTCTGCTTCTTTTCAAATAGATAAACTGGTATGGTTCATGACATGTACTGATTCGACCGGAGACATCAACAGGTACCAGTCTGCATTTTAACTAAAAAGAGTGGGAAGGCTCAAGGCTTACCTATCTCACGCTTGCCATTCTCAGGGCTATCACTTCCATGAACTACATTTCTGCAATAGCAACAAATGATTTAATATATATGAGGCAAAAGCTATGTATATGGTTTTTTTTTTTCTGGTCTGCCCAGTATTTTCACCGAATTTGCAAAAATTACCAACATTTTCATATAGTGAAAACATCAATATGATTGGATTATTTGCAGTTAAGATAACACACTGAAAGGTACAACCCCTTCAGAAGAAAGAAAAAGAAAAGGGTCCTACAAAAAGAATGTCTAGACTGCATCAATACGAGAAAAATGTGTTGAAAAATTAATTAAAGTTCATAGCTTCTATTTTGGAGAAGTTCAACTTTTATAGAAAAACATCTGTATATTTTTTGCAGGATACGTTACATATTTGCAAACCATACCAACCATTTGTGATCATCACATATATTTGTGTTTTGCAAAGAGCACCGAACCAAAAAATAACAATTACGGAAAGAGTATGATTAATTTTTCTTTGCTTCTTTTGTACAGTCGACCTAACCACTTGATAACAAGCTCAAACACACTTGAGCCCGACAAATAAACTATCCTGCTTGGTTTTTGCTGAAAGTAGTCGGCATTGACAGAATCTACCTTCCTTTATTGTTAATTGCCAATGTAAAATATGTTAGGTGTTTTGCAACAGAGTTAAACTAAGAGGTGTTATTTGCAAATGAAATAATAATAAAGCAAAAAGGGAAGAGGAAAGGAAATTTTTTTGCTAGGAGATGCTATTTGCAAAAAGACTAATAAAAAACCAAAAGAGGGAAGAGGAAAGGAAAGATATTTACCTCCCAGTTTGAACCGCCAAATCGCCCCTAATTGTTCCTGGTTCAGCCTGGAGAGGATTAGTAGCCCCAATAAGCTTCCGTGCTGATGCAACAACACCTGCCCCCTCCCATGCCTTTATTAAAAAGCAAAATTAGACAATAATTCAAGCTAACATTGTAATCTATCTTACAGCTTGTTTATCTCTTTCTTGCCAATAGCCCTATTTATTGCAAATGCGGGTCAGGAAGCTTGTATCTACCGCTACAAATTTTTGCGCTGCTTTTTATTTTTTGCACAGGCCTTCTATTTGGAAACTTATCCTCTCCAGCATGCCCAACGGCCGTTGATTTATGGCGAGGGGAGGGTAAGTGGTTCCGTACAAATCTCAAAGTGGTACAGAGGCTGTTCTGATCTGAGCAGGAGAGGATTCCATTCCCTCTCATTTTTTTCGCACAAGTCAATCTGGGTACTATAGACTTTCTGATCTAAGATGCAACCTAGAATTTATAAAAATGACATAAAATGCATCCAGGCTTTTGGACAAGAATTTGCACAAAGCTCCAATCGTACCATTTAGGACTGGTACTGATACAAACCAGGTTGTTCTGATGACTTGAATCTGGTAGATCTCAAGCTTTATGGGGTCAAAATTACAATGAATAATTCCAGCAGCAGCAGCGAATATTTCCATAATTACTACCATGTTGCTGCAGGTACACATGAAATAGGCGATAATTTAAATTGGATACTTTATGTGAGTAGTGTAGATGCCTACCATGCAAACAACAGGACCCGAAGTAATATAGTCAATGAGACTAGGATAAAACGACTTTTCTTTGAGGTCCTTGTAATGCTCCTGTCAATTGCAAAAAGATAGACTTGAAGAAAGGAAAATAATATGCAAAATATTTGTTGAAGTCGATTGCGAAAAAAGGGCCATCCTACAAGGCCAATTAAACATGAAATTTTTTACAGAGTTTCTGACTGCAAAGCTTCACGGCAAGTACACCTTTTGACACAATATGCCTTTGTTTGGTCCAGTAAGCTGGTATACCGTATACATTCTATTGGTTTAATATTCAATCATGTTATCGTACCATCTTTTGGACTAAGCATACAATCCATAGTAAAGCTGGAAAAAAGAAAAGATGCCTATTGAGGGTTTTTTTTGTTTTTGTTTTTGTTTTTGTTTTTGTTTGGCAAACTGCCCGTAGGACCTATCGAGGTTTTTATGAATGGTAATATAGGCATGTATATTATTTGGCAGGTGCTTAGAAACAGCAAAGAGGTATTACAATCCCAAGTCTATAAACAAACCTGAGCTAAATCCTTGGGGCACTGGAAAAGCTTCAAACCCTTAAGCAAAAACCCCTTCTTCTCAAAGCGGGAAATGATTTCTCCAACCTACAATATGAGAGAACAATCCAATTCAAGTTTGTAAGCAAACTAAGAAAATTACGATTTATATTATCTCAAGTAATTCCAGAGCAATGAAAGTACCAGGCAACGGTGGACGCCGTCAGGTTTGATCATGATATAGGTTTCTTCAGTTGCCTGCTGATTAATTATGAAGAGAGATAACCGTAAACCCTTACTTACACTTAGTCAGGCATAAACATAAACACAGACTAAAATTGAAACAGAAGAAAAGAAGGAAAAATCTAACCATTGAAGCAACGGGTTTAGAAAGAAAAGCGCGCCTCCTACTCCTAGTGGTATTCCTTGTAGGAAAAGAGCAAAGAGAGGGATGAGAGTAGAGAGAGGCGACAATGGTGGCGCGACGAGTGAAGCTCAAATTTGTTCTGGCGGCGGCGCGAAGAGGCGATGGTAGAAGCGGTCTGGATAAAACACTGCTATCCATTGTTCGTCTCCCTCCCTCTCTTTCTCTCTTTCTTTCTCTATCTATCTATCTATCTATCTATCCCTTTCTATCCCTTTCTCTGTTTCTCGCTTAAAAAATATCTATCTACTTGTTAAAAACAGATTGCATTTTCGATCTCAATAAATGTATGAAAGCAAAATAATAATTTGATTTCAACTGATTTTCACATCTGTCATACGGTCTGGAAAATCCGAAATTTTTGTTAATAGAAAATAAAATAAAAAAAATATGGACTCCAAGTCCAAGCTTGAAGTTGTATGTTTTGTATAACATTATATTAAAATTTGTTTTGTATAACATTAGATTGATAATGAAAAAGTTTGATGAAACTCATAGCTAGCAAATCTATATTGAGATAAGTCTAGATGCTAGCATATTCTTAACGTTTAATGTTATCAATAATTGTTTTAATTTTTTAAGATCCAATAAATTTAATACTTTAACATGCATTAAATTTATTTATTATTGAGTATATTATAATAAATAATCTATGAGTCTTAAATTTGGGAGCTTGAAGGTGGCTTAATAATTAACGCCTACACCTGACAGTTGGTGCAGGCCTCTGATTTATTGTGTATTGGAATTAAGTTGTTTTTATCTCAATTAATTTTGAGAGGAAAGGCCCCAGCGAGCCCAACCAAAACTTGGCCCAATTCGGATAACTCTAAGTTTGAGTTTGAATGTGGAGTGTGGAGTGTGGAGTGTGGACCGTCCAAACATAATCTCTAAGTTTGAGTTTGACCTCAGAATTAGGATGCAAAACCGAAGAGTGTAAAAATTGTCAAGTAATTAATTGCACCATTATTTAGTTCCTTTTGATTAATCTAAAGGGTATCAAAATGATTCAGAGTTGCTAATATTTAATTATTAATTTTTTCTATACAGATTTTTTATACTTGATGCATGATTGAGGGCTTTAATTATTTATATAGTACTTGAGCCGGAAATTAATTAGATGTATAATTAAGGCTATATATAAGCACGTACACCATATATAGCACACATTTGAACTACAACTGGCAACATGTATAATTCTGAAACTCGGGTAGTCGAGCTAGCTATATCCTGAAAATAAGAATACTCAACTATACATGTGCATGTGTTTCTCCTTGATCAAGCGATAAGAAGGAATTTTTCTTGCAAATCAATATGCTCATGTCTTTTTCATATTTATAGTAAGATACAAAATCACAGTTGAATACAAGTCAATAACTCATCATTATATGTACTTTGTTAGAGGAAGTGGGCGCGGTTCAAATGTCCGATGGGCACCGGACCAACCGATATCCGGTCAGAGTCATCCGATGTATTCAATATTCGTACTAGCAAATTTTAGATTCATGCATGCTGATCAAGTTCGCACAAATCTTGATACAAATATGATGGCTCTGACCGGGTATTGAACCGCCCCCACTTCTAAGTTCTAACACCTTGTTAGAAGATGGGAGTGCTCTCTCAAGGGCCGGGGTGGAGGAGGAATATAAATAATTGATTCATGAATAATTTATCTTACATGTTTTATTGTTAATTGGACAGACAATGCTACATTAATAACTTATCTAAAATTCAGTAATTGATTCATTTATAATCCAAGTAACCCAAGTACACAATATTTCTGGTGCATTCTCAATTATGTTATATCTGACCTTCTACCTAAATGGTGATCACTACGTACTGAACATATGATATTTTTTTTTTTTATATATATGTATATAACATTTTCAAACTAATTTCGTTTGCACAACAACTTTGACATTTTGGGCTAAAGTGGAAATAATGGTAAGTTAAAAATTGCATCTAGGCGGAGTGAGCATTTGGAGAAACGCACGTGTGTAACAGTGTAAGCAATAAAGCAATTGTTGAATTAAGAAATTAGAAAAAAAAAAAAAAATGCACCGTTAAAAATGCAAAAATTGCGCATCCAGGGAATCGAACCCTGGTCAGTACCGTGGGAGGGTACTATGATACCACTACACCAGATGCGCTTTAGATGTTAGAAAAAATTATAAAATATATTTAGCCCACTTTAAAACTGAGACTAACTCGAGCAACTTTACGAAATGTCTCTTTATCAAGTGAATTTGCATCCTATGAGATATCTGCGTGACTTTTTGAAAAATCTCAACCGTTCAACTACGTTCTGCACGAATGTGAAAGCTCAAATAGTACTGACCCTGCGCTACCCTCGAATAGGCACCAAACACGTCGGTCATGCAAAATATGAAATATCTCATAGAATACGCACTCGAAGAGACGATCAATTAAAATTTGAAAAGAAAGAATATATCGTTCTGAACTGTGTCGTGTCATAGATAGAAATGGTTCAAATGACATTGGATTCACAGTTCCCAATTAATTTCATATTTGTTTCACCCAGTTCATGTATATACGGAAGTGTTCCTTAACATAGAATAGTCTGAAAATTGCTAAAAGAAGAGAAAATTTTCCTATCTAAGCAATTAATAGTCCAGTAACGCTAAAAGAAGATAATCCTGGATTTTTTTTTTTTTTTATACCGAAGTAAATCGTGCCATATTGTAACTAAAACGTTGTAATTTTAATCACATGTTGTATTGTATTGTAACCAAGTCAATATTTTACGTGTTGCGTGCAATCGTTGCAATCGTCACTAATAATTCTACAATTGTTATAACCGTTTTGTGTATGAAAAGCGATATTTTCTTTCTGAAAAGTCACACAATGCAATTCGCTATAGAGAAACTGTGTTGGTACAATTCTGAAAATAGCAGTACAAAAATATCATTTTTGAAGGGATATCCTGACCGTTCAACAACATAATAGTACTAAATCGCACGGCCGAGGATTCCAACCACGATGAAAAGTCTGAACATTCCGAAGCTCTTTATAATATAGAACTAAGAACTAAATAAGATAGGTATATTTCTTTTGGGAAATGTTAAATTTTCTCACTGGCCGGGCACTAGCAAAGTGCAACTCACGGTCTTGATTAAATTTATGAATTGATTATAGGATTGATCATTTTGGATTTAGTTGAACCAAATTTTTTCGATCTATACATTATTTTGTTAATTGACATTGATTCAATTCCATTGGAGAACTGTCAATTTTTTTAGCATTTTGGTTCCAGTTCAGGTTTGCTGATAAAAACCAAATAAAACCAAACCAATGAACTAAAACTCTAATATTAGTAGAAACTAATAAACAAGTGGCTAAAATAGTTAATTCATAATAATTAATAAACAAGTGGTAAGCCGAATAAAGGAACTCATTCGTTTCCAAACTGTTCAATTTTGGTGGAACGGATTGAAAAAAGGCTCCTAATTGGGGTAACACATTATGTTGATTAAATACTGGACAAGACAACAATAAGAAAGCCTCGTTCTTTTTAATTATTACAAAGGGCATTTTTCAGGTAATATTATTGGAGATTCTTATATTGGGAATTTTGCTAACTATATCTCTATGTTTTTGCATGTTCAAAAAATTGTTGGTTTATAGAATCTTTTAATCGATATAATTAACTGATTACGTATTAGCATGTTATCATCAGAAAAAAGAAACAAAATTAACTAACGCACCGATAAAAATAAGAGAAAAAGAAATGAGAAAAATGCTGCATCATTACCATGTTCATAAAATGTGTGTTATTATATAACAAAATCCAGACACTCATAGAGCAGTCAAATGTTGAGCTCAAAATTTTCATGTGGCGCCGCAGCATTTTATTCGTAGCTTCTTGTTCCAAACTTACTGCAATTCCAAAAGAAAATGGAAAAGAAATGTGAAATTTTATTCTTCAGAATAAGCAAAACTAGATATGACATTCATTATTTCATTTCATCACTCCTTTACTGTCCATGCAACATCCATTTTTGCAGGTACAATTTCCTAGTCATCCTCGGAATTTGGCTTAATTTTAGGCTAAAAAAAAAGGTTACATATATTTATACATGTAGGAGCAAACTTGAACATTTTAACAGAAATTATCATTTCCTACAACGCAATTTCACACTTCTCAAACAACATGGGGTCTAATCGTTCAAAACTGGGAAATGTTGGATGCCGCTCGGAGCCTTGGATTACAACAAAATACCCAAACAATAGCACAAAAAAAGGTACAAAAGGAAACATCAGTGTACTCAATCATGAAGACGTCACGGGCCCCACGCCAAGAGCCTGTAGTCTCCCGCTGAGCAATTTCTCGACATACTTCCCGAGAATATCAACCTCAAGATTGACCTTATCGCCGACCTTCTTGCTGGGCAACACAATCTTTTGCTGGGTGTAGGCGACCAGCATCAAGTCAAAGCTGCTCTCTTCCTCGTACACACCGACCACCGTCAGGCTCGTGCCATCGACGGCTATGAACCCCTTCGGCACAATCAAACGAAGAATATCTGGATCCGTCCGAATTGTGACCCAGAGAGAGTCCCCCTCAGGAGAGAATTTTATAATTTCACCTGTGCCATCCACATGCCCCTACAAGTGTAAGTTGTCAAGTTAGTTAATCTTCTCATATCCATTGTACCTGAGAAGTCTAGTAATATTTCCCCACAAAAGTAGTCAACTTAAAACAGCTTCGCATAAATAAAAGGGAAATTTCTAGTGTGTGCCCATATAAACTTTTAAAATAGTCAATTTCCCCATCAAAATAGCATAATATTCAATATCCCCATAAAAACTTTACATAATTTCTTCCATCACCTTTTTATCTATTTAACTCTTTATTTAATTATTTTAAATATTAAATTGGCAAAAATACCCTTTCTTCTGTCTAGGGAGGTGTCCAGTACTCTCTTCTAAAGACGACACGGAAAGGCACAAAGTTTGAAGCTTGATCCCCTCTTCTCGCACAACTGAGGTACGCAATGTAAGACTATTGAACAGTCAGTCATATGCAAGACTATATATTGCGAGTAAGATTTGAGCAGTTCATTTTTTGAACAGTCATATGTAAGACTATCTATTGAACAGACATGGAAAGGTATCGTAAGTTTGTCATATTGAACAGTCACCACCCAGACGAGACCTATCTGTTTCTCTCAATTAATATGAAATGCACATTAAATTAGAGAAGACTAGCAGAACCAACCATTTTAACTTGTCAGTTCACACAAAATTTTGGAAAAACAACTTATCTTTCCAATAAAATGAATTATCTGGGTATTCAGTTAATACAGATTTATTCAATAACCTTATACAGTTAAGGGATCCAAATCAAAGCAATTGATAACTTAACTTGGTGCCAAAGATGGGTTTCAATCCTTTAGACTGGTACTGTCAGCCGGTACAAGGTGGTGTATGGTCTCAAGTTGTAGAGAATGCATTTGGCATGTACAGGCCATGTGGCAAGCAGATAGTGACCTTGGGCATTTCACATTTAGCACTGTTTGGTGTTTGCTTCTATCGGACTTGGCAAATCCTTAGGCTGTACCATGCAATCCATTCCCAACAATTTGCTCATCGGACTTGGCAAATCCTTAGGCTGTACCATGCAATCCATTCCCAACAATTTGCTCATTATTTTTGTTTAATTTTGATACACTTCTTGTTTCTCTAGCGCACAAAATAGAAAACCAAAATGAAGTTTCATTTGGCTGGTTGCTGGTATCGTAACTGTATAATACCAGGCTGACCTGACTTGAAGCTGGTACATTTTAATATATGGTTCTCATATTTCTGGTATTAATCTGATTGCAATTTTTTTATAAAATATATTTCCAAAGAGAGCTCCCTCATTTGAATTTACCGTTCACCTTGCATAGGTTCTGACACTACTCATTGAAGCTGCTGCATGGACATGTGTGCTTGTCATGCTTATAGCAGAAACAAAGATACATACAGGAATTTAGGTTGTACATTCGGTTTGTGATGATCTATGCTTTGATTAGAGAAATTACTGTATTCAATCTTTCCTTCGCCATTAGAGACTACCTTTAACAGTTAGTACTAGATATCTCCCTAGACAGTGAAAAGGGTATTTTTGCCAATTCAATATTTAAAATAATTAAATAAAGAGTTAAAAAAAATAAAAGGAGATAGAAGAAATAATGTAAAATTTTTATGGGGATATTGGATATTACGTTGTTTTGATGGGGAAATTGGCTATTTCAAAAGTTTACATGGGCACACTAGAAATTTTCCTTAAGGGAACCAACAATAGATGGATCCAAGCTGGAATAGTCATCGAGTGTCTAATTGAGTATTTGAACATACAAGTAATATATCATCAAAAGCCCAATTAAAAAAAAAAACAGAGAGAAAGAAAGGTAATTGACATCCAATGAGTCCCAGACTGAGATGGGTACTTTTACTGCTTAGATAGGAATGTTGTACCTAAGTGTATACAAGTATTGGCAAGGTTCTACAATGTTTCTAGTTTTACACCCTAGAGGGCACTCCAGTTATTCACCCAACTTTGACAATTGTCCCCTATAGTTTACTCAAGTTAGGTTCAATTATTCTTGGTTTAGTACTAAATACTAATATAGGCACTCGAAAACCATGAACATAGACTGAACATTTGAAACAGTGTAATTGTTCACAGTTGAAACTTTTGATAAGCCATGATAAATGATGTACATATGTGTATGTGCCTATACTGCTGTGAAGTGTTGATTCAGATAAAGCTATACTGGGTACAGCTGATACTGCTGGTCGACAGCCAATTAGGCAAAACTCATATTCAAATAAGAACATATCAGGGATCTGGTATCAAGGGTAGTTGCTCTCAATGTTTATGAAGCCAGCTTAAAATGTGATTAGCTAACAGATGTTTTATTATTGAGTTATACATGGGATGATGGTCTTCAGAGGAAGGAGGCACAAACACACCAGTACTGAGCAGAAGTGGAAATTTGAGAATAGTTGCATATGGATGTGTGTTTTTAGGACATTCTGCTAAAGCAGGAGCTGTGATGTAAAATTAATAAATGGGTTCAGATTTTGTTATGCATATGGAAAAATCATATGTAAAATGAGGTGCTTGGGGGGGAGACTAATATTTGAAGGGCTGTATAAATTGTAGGCTAGAAAGGGTATGGACCAGAAGAATACAATCTGTATGTAGTGTAGGACTATAGAGTGTATTCAACAATAAGAAAGATGGCTAGTAAATATGGTCACATATTTTAAGAAAAAAAAAGGAACACTTGACCAAATTTGAGGCAGCTTTATGATAATGTAACACTCAGTTATTTGCTCCATTTCCAGAGACAGATTGTTGTTCTTTTTTATTTTTAAGAGCTGAAATGGAGTTGATTTGGAATCTCAACTCAAAATAGTACTCTCAGAAGCTCAGAGCACCAATCAGTTATAGCGGAACAAACCACAAATTATTGCTAGAACTTAGAAGGCTAGAGGCAGCCCAAAAGCCACCGAGAAGCCATAAAATTGAGAACTCTTCGTTGTTATTTTACCACAAGTTCTCAAGGGTGTGCTCCAGAAATTATATTAGAGTGGGAGGGGAGGGGAAGGGGACTGAAAGGCAAGGGAGGGAAGAATTTAAATGCATTTACTTGCTCCAGTAGTTTATAAAGGGGAAGGAAGGTTACGGTGTAACTTTTGATTTAACTTATATTTTATAAAAGTGTGACTATTTTGCCCTCATAGCAACAAAAAAAAGGAGTTTTTCAATTACACAACTGGTACTAGAAAGGAGTTGTATATCTCGGTGCTGTGTAAGATCTTGATACTGATGAACTTGGCCCAAGTGAAGAACTGAAGGTGCAATGAGAGAAGAGGCTTCATAAGTTCGTGCCATAATTTCTCTCTTGCTTCACCTCCAGTCAGAGAATACTGATCTCCATTTTGTTAGTTCAAACTTCAAACATAAAACTAAATAATAAAAAATACTATAAATCTTCTGAAAGTTGACTCATAGGAAAAGGAGATCTTGCAAAAAGGCCCAATAGGAAATGAACACCATTGAAAAAAATTGTAGGATGAAATTAGCAAATGAAGAGGAGCTTTTAAACCTGTCAATTTTTCGAGAGAGATAGAAAACTTGAATACATGGATACTGTAGTTTTTTATTTTACATGTCACGTAGTTCTGTTATAAAATTGTGAGAGTAGAAATTTATAACGACTAGCTTGTTGAATCTATGATTTAACTCTACAAGTTGCTAAACCATGATCACTTACAAGTTGCTAAACCATGAACACCTAGGAGTGAAAAAGGAGTGGATAGTGGTAAAACCATATCCATATCCCTTTTTAATTTTCCGGATACAGATACGGATCGGATATCAGCCGGATACAGATATGGATACGGATACGGATCAGATATTTATTAAAATAATATAAAAAAATACTAAAGTTCATAATATTTATCTAATTATAATGGTGAATAACATAATTTTTTCATAATATATATTAAAATATATGATATATATCTACTATTCGGATACGGATAATTGAAACATAAAACCATATCAGCACCCATATCCACACGGATATTCGAATATCGGATATCCACATCTAATTTTTCGAATGCGGATCATATATTTATCCGATACCATTTTGACCCCTCTGAACACCACATGATAATTGGATCTCCATTGAGGAGTATGCCATATTTTATTTAATACTTCCAATTCGTTTATTAGTTGGGACATGCCACATTTGCATCGCCAGATCTCAGTATTGCCTGTAGCAAAGATCATATTTTTACCAGCACTGCAATTTGATTTATTGGATCAGGAATATTGCAGACATTGAGATATACAACTGGTACTAAACCACACAAAAAAGCAACTAGTTATCGAACGGAAATAAAAAACCTAACATGAAGATAGAGTCTTTGCATTAAAGCCCCTCTGACACGCTTTATTTACCAATTATTAGTAATTTTGCAAATTAAACCTCTTTCTCATTTTCTTACAATCAAATCCCTGATAGTTTAAATCTGCATACCAGTACATATTGGAGACTGATACCGGCTGGTACCAGTACTCCACACAGCTTTTAGTTGTTTTTTCAAGGTCTCTCAGCTCAAAATCGGAAGTGCAATGATTCAACAATTTATCTACACTATAACACCTCAAGGTCAACAGAAGCTAGCAAAATAACACAACAGCCCATTAATGGGTATCGGGTTCAGATCCAGTTAAAGGAAAGCATTTAAAAAAGGAATATATCAAGAATCCACAAACACTCAATACATTTTCAGAAAAGAGCCCATGCTAAATAAACTTACAAAAGCCAGTCAAAAAGTTCAACTCAAACTGACACCGTAACTTGTGTTAGTAATATGACATCAAAATATATTACATCAACCACAAGACAAGTTTTTTTATAAATATGACCATTATATTGAGGTTCTCTCAAATTGACGTAAATAAGAAGTTTTGACTCAATGATTAACTGCACAAAATGAGACACCATTTTGAGCACAACTGGTTCAGTCTGATTTCGGATGATCTTTTTCAGTTTTGACTCATTTATTAACAATTGTTCTTTTTCAAACTGTTGGTGTTGTAAACTAAAATCATCTTTGACTCATTGCTTAACTACAAAGTGAGGTGTGATGCACAATCCCCAGACTCAAATTGGTTTTTTAGACGTCTCGGATTTAATTCTTTTGAGCACTTATTGACTCAGGAAGTTTCACTCTTTATTTATTTGTTGTCCTTGTTAGTGCACATAACAGCTGAGTACACCACAGAATAATTAATCGATTCAACCTTCCCCACAGAATAATTGAAGAAATGAGGGTACTTTTTTATAATGTTAGGCCAATTATTTCATTCCTTTCTCAATTCATACTCTGTTTGCACACGCCAGAAAAAAATCAAAGTAGAAGAAAATCAAAACCTGAACAAAATGGCCTCCCATCCTAGTTTGGGGCGTGAGCGCTCGTTCCAAGTTGACGGGCGAACCAGGCCCGAGACCACCGAGAGAGGTTTTCCTGAGCGTCTCCGGCGAGAGCCCCACTGAAAAGCGAGATCCCGCCGAATCGATCTCAGTGACAGTCAAACAGGTTCCGTTGATCGCAATGCTGTCCCCTAATCCGGTCCCACCTAGAACAGTATCTGC
The DNA here is from genome assembly GCA_028015225.1 of Carex myosuroides. Lineage (NCBI taxonomy): Eukaryota > Viridiplantae > Streptophyta > Magnoliopsida > Poales > Cyperaceae > Carex > Carex myosuroides. The sequence goes on from CM051476.1 coordinate 807,502, forward strand.
GCCAATCCGCATCTCGAACCCACTGTCGCCATCATCAGAGGAGGGACCCACCTGCTCGATGTGACCGATCTCTTCCACGATGCCCGTGAAGAGGGAGGTGATGAGCCTGGAGAAACGGCGGCGGGGTTTGAATTGGAGATTTTGGAAGGAGAAATTGGCGGGTGCGGATTTGAGAGGGGAGGAGAAACGGAGGGGGGTTTTGGGGAGAGCCGGAGAGCTAGCAGAAAAGAGAGCGGCCATGGAGCGATTCGAGTCGGAGGAGCCAAGCACTGTCTCAGAGTGAGATTACAAGGGCTGTTAAGATAAACTTCTGCCCACATTTTTATTAGAATAATTATTTTGGTACCCGCAGTTGAGTACCCGCATTGTATCCGCACTTGATTCATTTCCCAATTAACTTCCATAACGGTATAACTAATTTTGTCAATCATTAAACTACCTTGAAAAACGTGTAAAAGATGAGTCCAATTTTTTTCTTTAAATACTTGATATCTTAAGTATAAATACTTGACGAAGCTGATATGAATATTTGATATCTTAGGTATGAATATTTTCTATTTTGTATGAATACTTTTCATATTTGAATATTTGATATTTTGAAAAACATGTAAAAGTATGTCATCATGGATCTCATTTGAAAGAGAAAATTGTGTAGAACACGTTCGTGGTTTTAAATTTGTAAAATTCCTCATAGATCGTCCCAAAAATTAGTTAGATTGAACGAAGAAAAAAAAAACCACCTTGAAAAACGTGTAAAAGATGAGTAGGTATTGTGTCCAGTTTTTTTTAAATACTTGATATCTTAGGTATGAATACTTGATGAATTATATATGAATACTTGACAATTTAGGTATAAATACTTTCCATTTTGTATGTGAATTAATTTAAACCATGAATGTAGCACTGGTGGTGTGATCCACGTGACTTTTTGGTTGTGGTCCCCAATGCAGTCTGACAGTTATAAAAAGGTGCGGGTACGATATAAATACTTTTTGGTTTTGGTTGTAGTCCCAATTCATATATCATATATGTAGTTCATTGTATAGATATAAATACTTGTCTTGTATAGGTATAAATACTTCACAATGTTACTATTAATACTTGTAAAACAAAATTACAGTTTTATAAATACTCAACGGTTGCGGTTCCCAAAAACAGTTATGATAGTTTATGTGCGGGTACAGTGCGGGTACTCAACTGCGGGTACTCATATCAGCTTCCTTTTTATTAATATCCAAATTTAAATAGAAATTAATAAATATACCCAACTCTGTTGGCTTTTGATAAAAATATTCATATCGGTCATTAAATGGCCGGTATCATTTTTAATCTATTACTAGCCATTTAATAACTGACATTCATTTTTTGTCATTACCAGCCATTTAATGACCAGCACGAACATTTATATATATGTGTGGAGGGTTAGCTGTTTTTCTCAAAATTCAGTCTATCAAATTTCACACTATGTCTCCTCGCTTGAGCTTTTTCTCTCATATTTCTCCATCTCTTCTCAAATTTCAAATTGTAAATAAGTCCCTCTAATTTTTTAAAATTCATTTTTAGTGCAAAATGATCGTAAAATGTTAGGATTTGTTAGTAATGTACCAAAATTAGAATAATTTAGTTGTAATTAGTGTTAAATCCGTTGTAGTTAGTTTGAATCATTTAATTTAGTATAATTTAGAATAATTAGCTAAATTTAAATTAATGTAGCATAAATTTTAGTAATTTAGTATAATTAGCATAGATAGTTGAGCCTATTTTTGCGTATTTTAGCATTTTTACTTATAATTAGGATAACTAAGCCTAATTTAGTGCAATTTAGGATAATTAGCCCATTTTAGCATAATTAGCCTATTTTAGCAAGTTGTAGCCTAATTTAGCATATTTTAGGCTATTTTAAACGCAATTGGCCTATTTTAGCCTATTTTAGGCTATTTTGGTCTATTTTTAGCATATTTTACCGAAATTAGTCTTTTTAGCCTATTTTGGGCTATTTTAGGCTATTTGGGCATTTTTTTAGCATATTTTAGATAATTTTAACCGCAAATTGGCCTATTTTAGACTATTTTAGCATAGTTAAGCCTAAATATGCTATTTAAGCCTATTTTTACTGAAATTAGGTTATTTTAGCCTATTTTAGCATATTGTAGGTTATTTAACCGCAATTTGGCTTATTTTAGACTATTTTTGCATACTTAAGCCTATTTTGGCCTATTTTGGCCCATTTTAGCCCTTTTTACTCTATTTTTGCATATGTTAGCCTATTTCAGCCTATTTTAGCCTAGCCTATTTAGGGTTTACTTAGTGTAATTATAGTATAATTTAATTTTTAAAATTAGAGTTTACAGTTTACTTAGCGTAAGTTAACATAATTTTATTTTTGACATTAGGGTGGCTAGAGGACGGCCTAAGACTCGTCCAGCACCACCGTAGTTGACGAGCCGATCGAGACTGGCAGCACTGAGCATTTCAATCCTCTCCTATGGATGCCCCACCGCTAGCACCGAGTCTCACTGGCTTCTCGCGAGGTACGTAATTTTTTTAGTTTTATTTTAAATTTTGTTGAGTTTAAATTTTGTTGTGTTAACAATATGTGGATTACTTTTTTCAACGCACGACAAGTTTCTTTTAGATGTGAAGTTGCGGTGCGTTCACATGCAGTACTACGAGGTGATAGACTAGTACCTCATCAATCTGGGCCTCTACAGTATTATGGACATCTTGCGGACTGGGAGTGGCATCATCAATGCATCTTATTGCAGGACTAGTGGAGCGATGACGTCCTGAGACACACACGTTCCACTTACCATTTGGAGAGATGACAGTGACACTCCAGGATATGAGTGCTCTTTGAGGTTTGCCTATTAGTGGCACACCCGTTGGTGGCGTATCTGACAGCGCTGGGTTTGCTGCTCAGATTGATGAGTTGTTGGAAGTTGATCCTCACTCTCTCGTTGAGGATCGTGGGAAGTCTAAGTTCCATATGAAGATGAAGAAGTTGCGAGAGTACTTCAGCGCGGGTCTGACAACAGATTCCACCGATGACCAGATTCAAAGGTAATACCTATAAATTGTTTCTATTACATTTGTTATTGACTTTATATTATTTCGAAAAGCGTTTTATTATCTGCTTTTGTATTGTATATATACACGGAGCTTCGTGATGAACCTATTTGGTTCTGTCATGTTTGCTGATTCCAGCGGTGATTGTGTCCCGATGATGTATCTCCCGCTGCTGGCAGACCTTAAGCGCCCGTCGCAGTACAACTAGGGTGCGGTTGTCCTAGCCCATCTGTACTCCCACATGTGCCATAGTTGTAAGGTAAGTCTCTAACTTTTTTCTTATTTAATTATTTAATCAACTAATCCAAATACCCTGACAGCTAAAATTCTTGAAAATGCAGAAAGAGAAGAAGCAAATGTATGGGCCAATACTTTTGCTGCAGTATTGGTCGTGGTCACGGCTACCGGTGGGTCGGTCTATCCCGAATGAGCCTCCAGCGTGGGGAGAGTCCGATAATCTCAGATGCCCGGCATACGCCAAGAAGTGGCACGGTACTCACCATTACTTTGATCGGGGCCACAATAGTACCTTGGGTATCATGCCAGTCCGTTCACAGCTGCAAAGTTTGGCTGCAGAGCAGATTGAGTGGACACCGTACGAGGAGTTGTACGAGAGTGAGAATTTGCCGGGAATTTGTCTGGAGCAGCGGGAGAGATGGTACTACAAAGGTCCACTCGTATTTTTCTGGATAGTGGAGCACCACTACCCAGATCGGGTACTCCGTCAGTTTGGACATGCGCTGTTGATTCTCGCATGAAGAAATTTGTACTAACCTGACAGCTAATGAAATATGACATACCTGAGGCTGAACCGGACGTCCTTGCACGTCATAGAATGCCTGCCAGCCAAGTCATAGAATGCAGGGCGATTACGGTGCAGGGACATCCGGTTCAGGGACGTGCTATGATGTACAGGGATGTCCATAGGAGAGGACTGAAATGCTCAGTGCTGCCAGTCTCAGTCTATAGGAGAGGACTAAAATTACGTACCTCACGAGAAGCCAGTGAAACTCGATGCTCGCGGTGAGGCATCCATAGAAGGTATGACAGCCTCTGTCAAAACTTTTCAAAAATAAATAAATAATAATAGTATAACACTTGCAAATTGCAAATTTTAAAGGTTGAGGACTAAAATGAAAATGTCAATCCTCAAAGGATCACTATGAAAAATGTTAAAATGAACTAAAGAAGTGACAGAGAGATTGGTTTGCTTCTATGCTCCCCTGTTCCCCTGTCTCCACCTGAGTCCGCCTGGATCTCCATCTTTTTTTTGTATCAGGCGTTTATGTGGTACTTAAAGAAAAAGAAAAAGTGAAAAACAAATGAACCACAAAATTCAATCTTTTGATCTAGTGTAAAAAAACATCTTTTGTACGAGAGGTATTGAGTTTTCTATGAATATTAAAATTATGAAAGTTAGATCTTTTCCTGAAAAAAAAAATACAAAATAAAATGAAAAATGAACCACACATATTACTTGACCCAACTAGCAACCAGAGAGCAATTTATAGTCCTAGGGAAAAATAGGATTTGTGCTATGCGAAATTTACACTTTAAATTGTGACAAAATGGATTTGTTTGACCAATCGGAGTACAATTAATGCTCATCGGATCCATCGGATCAGATCCGCTATACCTCGGATCCTTTGCCTGCCTGAGCCGCCCTGAGGAATGCATTCATGATTCATCAGTGTTAGTGGAAAATCAGAAAAATGAATTGTATTGATTCCTTTGTTCTCTTGGGCCTATATAGGCGTTACATTTTTCATTCATAACCCTACAATTCTCTATAACTCATTTCTTACCAATATAACCCTACAACTTCTATTAATGCAATAAACATACATAAATCTCAACACTCCCCCTCAAGATGGGCAAAAGATATCCATCAAGCCCATCTTGTCACAAAACCTATTTAGATCTATTGAGCTAAGTCCTTTGGTGAGGCAGTCAGCTACTTGATCTCCAGTAGCTACATGACTCAGCTCCAATAGTCCACTTTCTAGTTTTTCCTTTATGAAGAACCTATCGATCTCCACATGCTTGGTTCTGTCATGCTGCACAGGATTGTTGGCAATGCTGATCGCTGACTTGCTATCGCACCACAATTTCATTTGAGCTCCGTGATTAACCTTGAGCTCTTCCAACAACCTCTTCAGCCACACCATCTCAGTAACTCCCAATGCCATAGCCCTGTACTCGGCTTCTGCTGTCGATCTCGCAACAACTGGCTGCTTCTTGCTCTTCCCTGGTGCACTCTTCAGGTACCTCAGAATGTGATACACGGCGTCCATATGGCCCTTCCTAGGGTCATGCATGTAGCGGCTCACCAGGCTCACTGCAAATGAGATATCGGGACGTGTATGTGTCAAATAGATCAATCTGCCTACCAGTCTTTGGTACCTCTCACGATCAACCTGTTTTCCTGCCTCTGCACTTATCTTAGCCTTCACATCAATTGGAGAAACTGCAGGCCTGCACCCCAACATGCCTGTCTCTGTGAGCAAATCTAGGACATACTTTCTTTGGGACAAAACAATCCCCTCTGCCCCGCGAGCCACCTCAATTCCAAGGAAGTATCTAAGCTGTCCCAAATCCTTCACTTCGAACTCTTTTCCCAATTTTGCCTTCAACTTTGCAATTGCCCCCTCATCATCCCCGGTAATGATCATATCATCGACATACACAGCCAGCATAGTAATGTGACCACCATGTTGTCGAACGAACACCGTATGGTCGGCATTGATCTGCTGATAGCCCATGCCTACCATAGCCTTCCTGAACCTATCAAACCAGGCCCGGGGGGACTGTTTCAACCCATAAAGCGACTTCTTGAGTCTGCACACCTTACCCACTGTCTGGTTTGTGCCAAACCCTGGTGGAATCTCCATATACACCTCCTCCAATAAATCACCATGAAGAAAGGCATTCTTCACGTCGAGTTGGTGTAACTTCCATCCCCCATTCGCTGCCATGGAAACCAGTGTCCTCACTGTGCTCATCTTCGCCACGGGTGCAAAGGTCTCATCATAGTCGATGCCATAGGTCTGACTGTACCCCTTCGCTACCAACCTCGCCTTGTAGCGCTCAACTAGACCCTCTGGATTCTGTTTCACTGTGAAGACCCACTTGCATCCAACAGCCTTCTTTCCTGGTGGTAGTGACACAAGCTCCCACGTTTTGTTCTTTAAGAGGGCCTCGAGCTCTTCTAGCATGGCTGCTTTCCATTTCGGATCTCCTTTAGCAACCTGCCAACACTCAGGGATAGAGACAGTATCCAATGATGCAATAAACGCTCTATGCACCGGTGATATGTGTGAGTAAGAGACAAACTGGGCAATCTCATGTGGGAAACCATATCGGTCAGGAGGAATACCCGCATTCTCACGAGGAGTCCTTCTCACCGATAAGGGAATGAGAGGAGTAGAAAGAGGAATCATAGCACCTGTGTATTCTGAGTCTGAGGTGGATGGTGTAAGTGTCTCACGAGTCAGAGTAGGCAGAGCCAATGGACTTGACACAGGTGGCACTGAAGGCACGGCTCCCTCACTCTGCTTATTTCTTCTCACATACACCTCACGGTATCTCGACTCCCCCTGAGGCTGAGTTCTCCCACTGTCGGGCCCATTCTTGTCAACTTCCGGCTCAACCACAGCCGAACCCTCCTTTTCTGGCTCAACCCTAGCTGAATCCTCCTTTTCCGGCTCAACCACAGCCGAATCCTCCTTTTCTGGCTCAACCCTAGCTGAATCCTCCTTTTCCGGCTCAACCCTAGCCGAATCTACCAGTGGGCAAGGAATACCACCCACACTCACTATCATCCTCTCACCATCACTACTACTCTCCCCCTCTCGCCTCATACCTCCTGTATCGAGCGAATCTCCAAAGGGTGATGTAGTCTTTGAGGAGTAGTAAGGTTCGAGCTCGCGGAATGTAACATCCATACTCACAAACAATCTTCTCTCTACCGGGCTCCAGCACACATAACCCTTTTGAGTACCAGAGTAACCCACAAAAATGCATTTCACCGCTCTGGGATCTAACTTTCCCACTGTTGGTCTGTTGTCTTTCACGAAGCACAAACAACCAAATACTTTTGGAGGAAGAATGCCCTTATTATCTCCTTTCAACATCACACATGGAGTCTGCCACTCCAACACTCTAGATGGCATTCGGTTGATCAAATGTGCGGCTGTCAGGACTGCTTGTCCCCACAAATGTTTCGGAACATTCATGGAGATCATCATGCACCGGGCTACCTCCAACAAGTGTCTATTCTTCCTCTCTGCCACTCCATTTTGTGCTGGTGTGTAAGGGCACGTGGTCTGATGATGTATCCCATGAACTGACAAATACTCCTCGAATGCCTTGTTTGTATATTCGGTCCCATTATCGGATCTCAGTGCCTTCACCACAGCACCATACTGAGTCTGAGCCGCCTTATGAAAATCTTTGAAGCAAGCAAGTACATCATTCTTGTTCTTCATCAAGTACAACCATGTGACACGAGAATAACAATCGATGAAAGTCACAAAAAATCTATACCCATTCATCGAAGTTGTTGAGCAAGGCCCCCACACATCCGAGTGTACCAGATCAAAGGCATGAGAACTCCTACTTCCTGAGCTTACATACGAACTCCTTGTATGCTTCCCAAACTCACATCCATCACACACAAGTTTCTGTTTGTCAGCTTTCTCATACTTTGATGGATACAAACGTTCCAGTAGGTTGAAGGAAGAGTGCCCCATCCGCCGATGAATCAGAAGCAACTCATCCTCCACACTCACCCCAGATCCTCCTGCCCCCACTCTATCGACCACAGATGCCAGCGCTGTGTCCATCCCTTTTCTATCCATGTACCACAACCCATCACGCCATGTGCCAGTCCCAAGTATCCGACCTGTCCCCTTCTCCTGAAAAACCATCTTCGGAATATCAAAGGTCACGATGCATTTTTGCTCACGAATAATAGCACTAATGGACACCAGGTTTACGGGAAAGGAAGGAGCATGCAACACATTGGTCAGAGTCACTGAATCGGTACATCTCACAGTACCCTTACCAACCACGGGCTGGGCCGTACCATCGGCTGTCTGAATGCTCTCTGGGACTGTTAGGTGAGTATAGGAAGAAAACTCTCTAGCAGCACCAGTCACATGGCGAGATGCACCAGAGTCGACTATCCAATCTGGTGATCTAGTGGTGGATATCGAGGCAAGAGCAAGTGGATCACAAGCACCTGTGACCGAGTGAGCAAAACAAGCAAAGTTACCCCTGGGTGAAGACGAGGTAGATGCGCCCTCTACCACACTCTTCCCATTACCTGCTGCTTTCTGCTTCCTCTTCAGTATCTCCTCACTCTCGCCCTGGCCACAACCACGGCCTCCAGACTGCCCCTTCTCACCTGCATCTCGCTTCTTAGGTGACTTAGGGCAATTCTGTTTCAAGTGACCTACCTCACCGCAGCTGTAACACCGTCGAGGCTCGCCCCTGAACCCTGTGTTACCTGAGTTGGAGACCGCTAGTGCTGACTTCACCCCTGGAAGTCCTGCTGCCCCAACCTCTAGCCTAATCCGGCTCTCCTCCTCCGACATTGATCCGACTCAGATCCACACCTCACGTATCGATCTTAGTCCGAATCCCTCCTACTTCTTTCTTAGACCCGATCTTACACTCTCAAGATCGAGATCCACATCATCTCCCCCTCTCTTCTCCTTCTTGACCCGATCTTGATCTATCTCATCAAGATTCGAGTTCAAAACCCGATCAAACCTTGATCCAAACCCGCTTTTCGGGTATCGTGGGGTAGAGGCCCCCCACGCCGGCCAAATCAACACAAAGAGGCTACCTTTGGTGGCCGGCCGACTCTAGAAGAAGAGAAGACCGAGCGGCGCGGTTACTGTAGCGGCGGCACTGTAGCGACGCGGTACTGTAGCGATTCGGTTACTGTAGCGATTCGGTTACTGTAGCAACGCGGTACTGTAGCGGCGCGGCACTGTAGCAGCTAGGATTAGGTTTAGGTTTTGTAAGGCTCTGATACCAAGTGGAAAATCAGAAAAATGAATTGTATTGATTCCTTTGTTCTCTTGGGCCTATATAGGCGTTACATTTTTCATTCATAACCCTACAATTCTCTATAACTCATTTCTTACCAATATAACCCTACAACTTCTATTAATGCAATAAACATACATAAATCTCAACAGTGTTAATAATATTTTTAATATGCGTACAATTTTTGTATTTTTATTATTTTTAAATGCTACGAATAAGAAAGTCGGTGGAAAGCGAAAGCTATGGAAGTGTCAAAACAGGGTACGGAGTTGGGTGCATTGTCTCCCGCAGTCAAAACTGGAAAATCCAAAACAGGGAAAGGAGTACACTGAATTCAATATATTTATTATATTATGCACTTCTTTCTTCTAATTTGAATCAATATAAAATGAGCACCCGGTTTTGACCAATTAACCAAATATTTATATTAGACAATTGGACAAACCAAATGGGCGCCCCTGGGATTTGCCATCTTTCCCTTTTGACCTCAAAAATTCATTTGCTATCTCCAATTCTCCACTAAATAATCAGATTCTTGACCAATTAACCAAATTCATTTAGTATAAGTACAATAGTAACAATACTCTTCCTTACTCCTTAGTGGTGCTAACCAACTCATAAGCTCAAACTACCCATACATTCCTTCTCTGTCTTTGCTAATTGCTATTCTTCTCAGCAAAAGAAACAGAGCACAAGTTATTGGAAGGCATTGAGATTGAGGTGAGAGATGAACTACAATATTCTCTCATTGTACTCTCTTTCTGATTTCATCATAAGAAACTGAATACTAACTTTTGTTCCTTTTTCAATATATTAATGTTCTCTAGACCATAGATTGCTCTTAGAAGCCATTTGAAGCAACTCCAACGAGTTCACAGTCCAAATGGAATCGGGCTACAGATCCGACGAACCGGCGAGTAAAAACACGAGCAAGAGAAACACACATTTTAGTGACAAGGATGAGTATGTTGAGGTTACACTTGACCTTCATGACGACAATGTGGCCATCCATGGAGTGGAACGTGCTCTTCTCGGTGGGTCTTATGTGCGGGCCCCACCGACGACATCTGATATGCATAGCGGAGGCGGCGGAGGTCTTGCTTCCAAGCTAAAGCAGGTACTTCACAACCTATCCTGTCGGCATCTCTTAACTGGTTTACAATTATCTGATTCTAAGATAATTGTTTATTAAGTTATCTAATTAGTCAATTATTTGTTCATTTTTTTTTATTTTGGACAGGTTGGGTCTGAACTGAAGAAGATAACATCGATGAAACAAGGCGACATGGCCCCACACCCACCACCGCTGCAGAGAAAGCTTGACCGAAGCATGACGACTGCTGCGAAGGCGCTGAAGGGCATGCAATTCCTTTCTGACAACATGGTCACACAGGGCTGGCCAGAGGTTGAGAAACGCTTTGAGAAACTCTCTGTGGATGGTGTCCTTTTGCGGTCTCGGTTCGGGCAATGCATTGGTCAGTTCACAATCCAAGTTTAATTTCGTAATTAAGCAAGCTAGTTCTCAAATGGTTTCGGTGCATCTGCTAATTAATTGGGGATTTGTGTTACCAATGAGGGAATGACAACAGAATAATAGAGAAAAGGATTAATTAATGATGGATCGATAATAATTTATACAGAACTAAAATTACCCAATTGAATATATGAACACTTCAAAGATTTGTGTTTGCCCATCCCCAAAACTGACACAAAGAAAGATTCGTGCTGTATCAATGCGAACAGGAATGACTGGGTCCGACGAGTTTACGGGGCAGGTATTCGATGCACTTGCACGACGCAGGGGTATAACAGCACAACTGCTCACAAAGGATCAGGTGCGAGAGTTCTGGCAGCAGCTTATGGACCGTGGTTTCGATTCCAGGCTCCAAACATTCTTTGACATGTATGAATATTTTAATTGTGTTGATTTGAGAGGGTTATTTTGTGATCATAAAAAAATGAAGAACAGATAAAATTAGCAAATGCCAGTAAAGAAAGAAGTGGCGTTAATTAATAATTTTGTAGTTCAGTCTAAGTGGAAAGTTAGCTTATGAAAAATGAATGAATTTGATTCAGATATATTATAATTAAAGAGAAATAAGAGTTTAATTTGAATGATGTTTTTACCTGTCACTAAAAAATTTCAGGGTGGATAAGAATGCAGATGGCCGGATCACAGAGGAGGAAGTCAAAGAGGTTTGTTTGAAGAAAAAAAAAATTCTATTTACAATATATGCACGGTGCACCAAAAATCTATTGATTTATAAATATAAACTCACTTAATTATCTTCTCCAGATCCTCACTTTAACTGCATCAGCAAACAAACTTACCAAGATCCTTGAAAGGGTTGATGAATACACAGCCCTGATCATGGAAGAATTAGATCCAACCCATTTGGGCTACATTGAGGTGTATATCTATGTGCAGAATTTTTTTTTAATAGTATTTAAGTGCATTAATAAACTTCTAGAAAATTAAAAACCACATTACAAAATAAGCAAACGGACTCAAAAAGTCGGTTCCATAATGTAATCTTCCACTAATTTATATTCATTTTCCTCTTTATAACAGCTAGACAATCTTGAGATGCTGCTGCTACAACCACAGGCACAGACGGCAAAGCTCGCACACAACAGCTCGAACTTGAGTCAGCTGATAAGTCAAAAACTCGTACCGAGCCGTGACCGAAACCCGTTTCGACGACTGTGGAAGTGGTTGAGGTACTTCATGGAGGACAACTGGAAGCGCGTATGGGTGATGGCTCTGTGGCTCACCGTTTGCGCTATCCTTTTCACTTGGAAATTCATTCAATACAAACACAATGACACCTTCCAAGTCATGGGGTATTGTGTTTCTACCGCCAAAGGAGGTGCCGAAACGACCAAGTTGAATATGGCTATCGTGCTCCTGCCGGTTTGTCGGAATCTTGTTACTTGGCTCAGGTCCAAGACAAAGCTTGGTGCAATTTTGCCTTTCAATGACAATCTAAACTTTCACAAGGTATACTTATGTTGTACCAACTCAATGATGTAGGGGTAATTGCTATTATAATATACTACTACAGTATCAAACCCTTTAATTTCAGCACATAATTAAGGTACTAATTTCTTTTTTTTATTCGACATTTAAGGTAATTGCATGGGGTGTAGCGGTAGGTGCAGGTCTCCACATCATCCCGCACTTGGTATGCGATTTCCCTAGGATCCTGCACGAGACCGACCAAGAGTACCATGATTACTTGGAAAAATTCTTCGGCGTGCCCCGCCCCCCAAATTACTGGTGGTTTGTCAAAGGCGTTGAAGGAGTAACAGGGTTGATAATAACAATTTTAATGGTGATAGCATATATTTTCGCTCAGCCTTGGTTTAGAAGGAGCAAGATGAGAGAGGATAGCATGCTGTATAAGCTTTCTGGTTTCAACACATTTTGGTACTCACACCATCTTTTTATCATAGTATACATTACATTCATTTGGCATGGCGAGACGCTGTACATCAACCGCAAATTTCGCAATAAAACGGTGAGTTGTAAAAACATTGCATACAATCTTAATTCCAACTGAATTTGTTCCCTTTTAGATTTTTATTATTAATCTATATGCCTTTACTTGATAAAGACCTGGATGTACCTACTGGTACCGTTGATTTTATATGTTGGTGAGCGTATTTTAAGAGCACTAAGGTCTGGTTACAAGCCTGTCCCAATTCAGAAGGTTGCAGTTTATCCGGGAAATGTGATTGCAATTTACATGCACAAGCCTCACAATTTCAAGTATAAAAGTGGCCAATACATGTTTGTAAATTGTCCTCCGATTTCTCCATTCGAGTGGTGAGTTACAAATTACCTTCTTTTACTACATCTATCTACAACAAGTATACCATGGTTTGTAATAATTAAGAAGAACAATTAATTATACCGCTTTCTGTTTTTTCTTCATTTGTAGGCATCCCTTTACAATTACATCAGCACCGGGAGAAGATTACCTCAGCATGCACATCCGTTGTCGGGGTGACTGGACATCTTCACTCAGAGGCATCTTTTCTGAGGTATAATTCTTGCTTTTCTCAGATAAACAAAACAATAGTACTTTCGTTAATAATTAACATCTATAAGTTAATTATTTTGCAAGAAGCACTGCAACCTTTTGGATGAATATAGTTCATTGTCCTTTCCTTTTAGGTAAAAGGAAATGTTTGTACCTTAATTACTATAGTAATTTCTATTGTCATAACTAATAACTGCACTTTTGATGTGGCATATATATAGAAGTGCCGACCTCCTGCTGCTGGCCAAAGCGGTCTCCTTAGAGCTGACGTTATGACAACCGAAAGAACTGCAGCGTACGTACTTGCGCTTTTTATATCATATTATATTTATTAATAGCAAATTTCATTATAAACTTCTGTGCTTTCCAATTAACACTACAGAATTAAATTCTATTAGGTTCCCAAAGCTCCTGATAGATGGGCCCTACGGTGCCCCTGCACAAGACTACTGGAAGTACAATGTACTTCTTCTCATTGGTCTGGGTATCGGTGCGACCCCCTTGATCAGCATCGTGAAAGACGTGCTCTACAACATGCAAAAGCAGAAGGACGGCACGATGAGCCTGGCCGAACTAGGGAAGCAGACCAAAACCTTCATGACGGAACGGGTCTACTTCTATTGGGTGACCCGTGAAGAGGGATCTTTTGAGTGGTTTCGAGGGGTCATGAATGAGGTTGCAGAGAAAGATAAGGATGGTGTGATCGAGTTGCACAACCATTGCACAAGCGTGTATGAAGAGGGGGATGCCAGGTCAGCACTGATCATCATGTTACAAGCTCTCAACCATGCCAGACATGGGGTTGATATCGTGTCGGGAACACGTGTGAAGACGCACTTTGCCAGGCCTAACTGGCGGACTGTGTTCAAGCATGTCGCGGTCAATCATGAAGAACAGCGTGTCGGTGAGTATTCTCTACATTTTGATCCTTGCATATTCTTAGAACAAGGGATATCAAATATATAATTAATTACAACAGTTTATTATGCACATTAATTTCAGCCAAAGTATACGAGTAATTTTCAGTTTCAAAATGCACTCCCTTGGCAAATTAAATTTAAATCATGTAGTATTTAACAGAAAAAGTAGAGCCTACATATAAATACTTTTGCTTAAATAAATCAACATACACTGGTAATTGATGACAATCAAATAGCAATTGTTACAATTGATACTTGATTTACAAAGGAAACAATGTTTGTACTTAATTTCATTATAAAAAAATAATCTAATTGTACTTAATTTTGCTCTTATTTAGGAGTTTTCTACTGCGGTGATCAAATGCTAACACCTGAGCTGAGAAAGCTATCTCAAGATTTCACTCATAAAACATCCACAAAATTTTCCTTCCACAAGGAGAATTTTTAAATAAGCTGTAAATTGTATAAAAACGACTGGCTTCAATTTTATTTTGTTTTCACATATGGGATTTCAGAAAAATATACTTTGATTTCTTAGAAAGGATATAGTGTGAGAGCATGATTTTTACATCTCTGGTGAAAGAATTATCATTTACTTCAGTTGAGAATCAAGATTGTATCAAGGGTATTTTGGTAAAAAAGTAATTAGAGAATAGTTTAGAGACCTCTATTTAATATGTTTACTCTATATAATCTAAATTGAAAATTAATGAAATTAGGTTTACAATTTCAATTTGGTATCAGAGCCGCTCTGTTTTTCTGTCCGATCTAGTTTACGCGAAGAAAAAAGAAAAAAAAAGAGTCGCTCCGCCGCCTCCTCCTCTTCGCTCCTTCTCTTCTTCCGCCAGCACACACCAGAGAGAAGGACTCTCAGTCGCTCGTGTGGGGTGTTTTCCCCCACAATCTCGTGATGGGAGAAGATTGATGGGCTGAGTGCAATCCTAGTTCGGCCCAGGAACAGATCTGGAACCGGAGGTGTCTAGTTCGAACAAGGGGCTCAAGGACATGAGACGTTCAGTTTTGAAGAGGATATGCTACAGTAACTCGCGAATAGTGGATCTACAACAGTAATGGGTCTACAGTATCTGTCGTGCTATAGTACCGTGAATTGTGATTTCAGCAATGGGTTTTTCTGTTTGTGTTGTCTGATGTAGTTTTTGTGGGTTGTGAGAAGGATTGTAACTTGTGCTACTATTATGAGGGTAAGCGTAGGTTGAAAAGATGGATAAATTTTTTGAAAAATTGGATCAGGAGGAGATGAAGGTGTTAGTGAGGTTCATGAAGAAGGCGGAGACATTAGCATCAGTGTCGATGTCAGGAACACAACAGAAGCAACTGAGACTAGACCTTCTTCAAGTCGATATGAAACTTGATGGACCAGCCACGTATTTGAGTTGGTCATGATGGATCACGGGTGCCGTGGTAGGGAGAGACCTTGAGGGTTACCTGACAAGAGAGAAGAAATAGCCCAGAAAAGACACTGCTGAGTGGAAATAATGGAAAACCACACACATGTCACTGTATATTTGGTTGCTTAACTCTATGGTCCAATCGATTGCTGTGACAGTTGATGGCATTCAGAGTGTGAAGGACATCTGGGCTAAACTACATAGGACTTATGCTGGGGCTGAGAACAATATGAGGGTGTTTCAGATAGAGCGAGAGATAAATATTGTTGTTCAGGAAGATAAGACTATTCAAGAGTATGCTGTAGATCTGGAGCATTTATGGACTGACTATGACCACTTCTCGCCTATGACAGGGTGCAAAGATCCTGAATGCAAGAGCAGGGAGATCTTCGCATAAAAGAGAACCATGCAGTTCCTAATGCATCTTAACCCGGCATTGGATCAGAGGAGGGCAGTTCTTTTGGCTCAGACGAAAATCCCTTCACTTGAGGAGGCGATTGCAACTATGATGCACGATGAGAGTTGCATAAAACTACACTATGAAGCCTCTGGACTCTCAGGGATACGATTAGCCTTGGAAGCCTCAAATCCTAGTCTCTCTGGGAGTTATGGTGAAACTCGCAAATGCTACAACTGTGGTGAGGTGGGTCATTTGTGTTAGTGTAGTAATCTAGAAGTCAATAATAGGATAATTTTATTCTATATGTATTTTGTTCATGTAATGAATGATTAATAAAATTATCATTCTATTCTTTGAGATTTACCGGATTATGAATCATTTTGAGTTAATGACTTGAAATTGTAAAACTCCATAATAGATGATAAATACTCTTAATAGTCACTAACCGAGGTAATTAGCAAAGAACACTAATTGACCAATTAAAGGTTAGTATGTGGATTAAATGATGGTTAAGTTTTACAAACCATAGACAAAGAGTTGTCATTTTAATCACATAGATACATGTTAGAGAACATGGTATTTGACTGACCCTCAATGAAACATTATACGGAATTGTGTTCGTGTCATTAATGTTTTCATTTAGTGTTAAGTTCTAAAGTATGAGGTGGTTCGTCGTTTTCTACATAAGAAGTGTATATTCGTGAGTGTTGTTTAACGCTATCCGTAAAAAATAGCTATAACGATGACATTTTAGTATACATGACTTTTGCAGAGGAGAGATGTTCACCAAGACTACTATTGTCTCTCGTATTTATTTACGAGTAATAGTATCACTGGGCCCCTTGATAAAGTAAGATTATCTGTGCACGGTATGATTAAAGAGTTACTCATATTTGATAATCTAACTTAATATCGAGAAAAAATTAAGTTTGCAAGGATGACACATACCAACCTTAAAACTGATCTAATACTATGAGACATAAGAATTAACACGAGTAAATTGTTTACTGGATCGTGATATTGTATTGTACAAAATCATCTGTGTCAATTGGGTAGTCATAATGCATTCTGCCAGATGCCGCTTATGATTTATAGAATTAAAATGAGTTTTAATTATATTGCCAATATAACACAGATTTTATCGGGTCACACCAATAGAAAAGTAATCAGAGAATTAATTTATTTGGTTAATTATAAATGTTATAATTAATTTATAAATGTCATAGAGATGACAAGCTTAAACACATTAAATTTATAAGCGTGTACGACACGTTGTATAAATTTATCGCAACAACGAATCGCAAGAAAATATAATTGCTTAGAATTGTTCAGAATAATTATATTAATAATAAATGGATTATAAATATTAATTATGAATTAATATTTTGGGCCAAAAGCCCTTTTGAATTTTGGGCCAAATTTAAATTTAGAATTTAAATTAAAAGTCCAAAATGAAACCCCAAAATCAATTCTTTAATTTTGGGCTAAGGGGCATTTTGGTCTTTTCCTCTTTGTGCCGACCTCCCAAGGGCATTTCGGTCATTTCACAATCACCTCAAAAATGCCTATAAATAGAGGGGTAGGGGTAAGAGAAAATTCACCAATTCACAACTTCTGAATTCGATTCGAATCGATTTAGTTATATTTTCTCTCTTTCTCGTTTTCTCTCCCAAATAGTGTTTGTGTGAGAAAAGAAAGAAATACGTAATCCACATATATTCTTGCGAGTTGTGAATAGTGTATTTACCGTAAATATCGTATTTATAGTGAATAGTGTTCTCGCAAATTTTCGTGAATCTGTTTTTGCAAAAGTTGTGAATCAGTTTTTACGATATTTGGTTGTTCCTGGCAAAAGAAATACTGACTCTCTGGTTATTCCTGGTGGACGACTGATAGAGGCATCAGACATCTGGTGCTACGCAACCGAGTTATTCTGCATTCCAATTCGAATTTGGACAAATGTACAAATGTTATTAAATTTATTTAAATGTTAAATAAATATTATTTTAGAAATCAACCGGGGAGTAGATCCTCGGCTTATGGTACAATGTAAAATTTTGATTTTACGTTCTTTCCGCACAGTAAGCCAAGTCAGAATTCGCGGTAAATTCCCCGAGCAGAATTTATCGGGAAATTTTTCTTAAAGTAATTTGGCAAGATAAATTCTTAGACATAATTTCTCGGGAAATTTTTCGTCCCGAATTTCGCGACTTTTTCCGAGAAATCTGAATTTAGCAGCCAGAATTACCCAACAATTTGAGCAAGGCCTCCCTAAAGCCATATAGAGAGAGAAGTTGATGGACAAGGGCAGCCTGGTGGTCGTGGGCGTTGTTGTGGTGGTCGACGAGGAGTAGAGGTGGTCTATCTGGAGGATACCGGGCAAATCCGACAGTGGCTGAGAAAGAAGAAGAAGAGACTGGTGTGAGCTTCACGGATGAGGACCATGAGCTTTTGGAGATGTTAAGGAGGAAGAAACTGGCTAGTGATGATGGCAAGAAGGCCATTTCTGAGGGAGCCTTCACATCCTCTTCATCTAGGGGTAACTTTGCCACTTATGCTCACTCAGACAAAGGTACTCTCGATACACGTGCACTTGCATCCATATCTACCACAGCAGTATTATAATGAATATTAGATTCTGGTGCATCTCGACATGTCACGGGGGCTTATCGTGAGTTTTCTACCTATACTCACCTAACAGTCCCGAAGAGCATCCAAACTGCTGATGGTGCTGCATTGTTATTGGCAAGGGTATCGTTAAGTGCACAAAGTCCATGACCCTGGCTAATGTGTTGCATGCTCTTTCATTTCCAGTAAACTTGTTATCCATTAGTGTCATTACACTCCAACTAAAATGTGTTGTTTCCTTTGATATTCCTAAGGTGATCTTCCAAGAGAAGGGGACTAGCCGGAGACTTGGGACTGGCACATGGCGTAGTTGACTATGATACTTGGACAATGAGGGGATGGACACATCGCTGGCATCTATGGTAGATAGAGTAGGGGTTGGAGGATCTGGTATGAGCATGGATAATGAGTTGCTTTTGTACCATCAGTGCATGGGTAATTCTTCTTTTAGTATTTTGAGTCTTTTGTATCCGTCTATGTATGAGAAATCTGACAAACAAAACCTTGTATGTGATGTATGTGAATTTGGCAAGCATACCGGGAGCTCTTATGTAAGCTCTGTTAATATGAGTGCTTGTGTTTTTTATTTGATTCACTCAGATGTATGAGAGCCTTGCTCCACAACTTCTATTAATGGTAATCGATATTTTTTTACTTTCATTAATTGTTATACTCGTGTTACTTGGTTATATTTGATGAAAAATAAGAGTGATGTGCTTGCATGTTTTAAGGATTTCCATAAGGTAGTTCAGACCCAGTATGGTGCAGTGGTGAATGGTTTGAGGTCTGATAATGGGACGGAGTATACAAATAAGGCTATAGAGGTGTATTTGTCAGCTCATGGGATACAACATCAGACCACATGCCCTTATACACCAGCAAAAAATGGGGGTGGCAGAAAGGAAGAATAAACATATGTTGGAGGTAGCCCGATGTATGATGATTTCGATGCATGTTCCGAAGTATTTGTGCGGTCTTGATAGCTGCACAATTGATCAACATAATGCCTTCAAGAGTGTTGGAGTGGCAGACTCCATGTGAAATGTTGAAGGAAGATAATGAGGGCATTCTTCTTTTGAAGATCTTTAGATGCGTGTGTTTTGTGAAAGACAATAGACCAACAGTGGGGAAGCTGGATCCCTGAGCTGTGAAGTGTGTCTTTGTGGGCTATTCAGCCACTCAGAAGGGATATGTTTGCTGGAGTCCAGCAGAGAGGAGGTTGTTTATAAGTATGAATGTTACCTTCCGAGAATTAGAACCGTATTTCTCAGATGTGACATCACCTTTTGATGACTCGCTAGATACTGGGGGTATGAGGCGAAAGGGGGAGAATAGTGGTAATGAAATGCTCGTAAATATGGGATCTATCCAGTGTCCCTATTATATGAAAGAGTCAGCTGAGGATGAGCCGGAAGATGAGAACCGAGATGGAGGGAATAAGACTCAGGAGGAGCTGAGGATGTATCAGAGGAGAAAGAAGCAGAATGAGGGTCATGTGCCTGCACCGGCTGAGATTGAAGTGCCTTAAAGTCCCCTGTCCCGGTCTGCCCCAACTCCTGAAGCACCTACATTTGATTCTGGTGATATGATTCCTTACTCTTCTTCTGACACATAATTGAGAAGGACTTCTCGCAGCAATGTGGGAAATTCCCCTGATCGATACGGTTTCCCACATGATATTGCTCAATTTGCCTCATACTCTAACATATCACCTGTGCATGGAGCATTCATTGCATCCCTGGATACAGTTTCTATACCTAAGTGTTGGCAGGTAGCCAAGGAGGATCCAAAGTGGAAGGCTGCCATGTGGAAGGAACTCGGTGCCCTCGATAAGAGTTTCACAAGGAGAACTTCTAATTGATTGTCAAGAAATTTGTTTTCAGGGCAGAGATCTTCTAGCTAAAACAACATATTGCTTGCTAACTTTTTTTCTTGTAAAGGTCAGATGGCAAATTGCCATTCAACTGATCTTGCTTATGAGGTGTGTTTAATTTTTGTGAAGAATATGAGTTTTGGTTGGATTTCTAAAATGCAATGTACTCTTCTGTACAAATAGTTCGATTGGATTCCAAAAATGCGCAAGCAGAGTTTTGTAATTTTTTGTGCCTTGTTTGGAGATGACGACCCTGTTTAGTACTCATTTTTGCATGACATTCTTTAAATTATTGGGCTTTAATATCATTCGGCCCAACCTAATGGAAGGCGATACGATAAGATATTAAATGCGACCTTATCGGGGCGGGTTAAGTTACTATGGCTCTGGGCCCAATTATTGTTGTAGTTGGTGGAATTCTCTCTCTTTTTTTCTCTGATCTTCTTCGCATTTATCCTGAATTTTATTTTGAGATTTTCTATATAAAAGCGCGATAATTAAACTTGTAACGGATATACCGCGGGTTAAAATAACTCGTTTCCCGAGTAAACATGTATATTATATCGGTCTGTGGTACTTTTCTTCACTTTCTTTACAATAAGAACTGAAATTTTTTTAGTTGACACTCCAAAAAAACCAAATTAAATGAATACCACCCGTTTGGCCTTTTTTTTAATACTACCACCCTCGCTAACCCAGTTCGCGCACCAAATGGGCTGGTGCGCCGACTGGGTTAGCGCACCAACCTCTTCTGCCTATTAAGGCACCACCAGATATTATTTTTATGTTGCGTATTTTAGATCGTTATTTCGATATTAGTTTTATGTTGCGTATTTAGATATTATTTTGATATTAGTTCTTATGTTGCGTATTTTAAATCTCATATCTTGCAATACATAATACATTAAAACATAACAACACACAATACATAAAACATAACACAAAACACACAATAATACATATTCCGCAGTCATAGTACATTAAAACATAATACACAATACATAAAAATTATCGAAAGCCCTAACCTTAATACAAAACCGAAAGCCCTAACCATAATACATAACTGAAAACCCTAACTTTAATACATAAACAGAAAGTCCTAACCATGACATTATTGAGTACGGTTCCTAACATCCCTTCTCCTTCTCACATTTCTTTCGAGGGTAGCTCTGTTGGTCTCGTGACCCCTTCTCCTTCCTTCCAGTATGTCCATCCACATTGGCACCCAGTTGTGTTTTCTCCGACCCAACTTCACTAACCGGTGCTCCGGCATTAAGATATCACCTTCGTGCAACGGCCAATCACCTTAATTGTCATACACGTGAAATTCTCTACTCCATGTGTCGATAAGCGTTTGAATGTTGTAATAGTAATTTACAAAGACATTTGGATCGTAGTTCCTATATTTTTCACACATTTGTAAGTTTCATCATACAAGATTATTATGAAATTTTAACACACATTCGTACCTTATACGACACACTGACATCACATGAACACATGGTATTTCGGTGAGCTGAGGCTTTTGGCAAGAGCATTCCACCCCATGGTCGTTCTTCACAACGACCTTGTACATACAGTCTTGGGACATGTACACCTATTTGCCTGCCTCTATGTCAAATGAGATTTTCTCACCATGTGATGTCACCATGAATTCCTCGGATCTATTGAATGCAACCGCGCTCATTTTGTTAGTCTTCTGGATATGCTTGTTCAGCTTCAAGTGCGTACGAGTGGAGAAAAGTTGACCCTCTTGTTGGCATTGCACGGCCTTCTCTCTTCTTTGAACGAACCATGTGACACACTTGTAAAACATCTCCTCAATAATTGCAGCAACCGGTAACCTACGAGAATTACAATTTACAATTAAAATAACGATAACCTAAAATATTTCATTAATTGTAAACTATGGAAATTGTGAATAACAAACCTACGAGAAAGTTTTGAAGACATTGTTCAGCGATTCGGAACCATTGCTGGTCATTATTTCCCAACGACTCCCGTCGTCCATAGCTTGATAAGCCTTTCATGGCTTAGCTGGTTCTTCCTCGTCATTTTCATTATATTTGCCACATGTATCCAAGTATGTCTGATACCTCGCATATTTAGTCAATTTTAGGCCTGTTTTAGTACCAGATTCGTGCCCTAATTCACCAGAATCATGTGCATTTCATCGATATATCTTTAGAATTTGGTACTGCTGAGTGTTTGTTTGTTTTCTGCAGGCTTGGAGCAAAACACACGAAGAAACGATGATTTGGGATGATCTGGTACGGCCCTTACCAAGTTTGGTACGGGTCTTACCGGACTTAGCCATTTTTCAGCTCATCACGCCTGGTACGGCCTGACCGTACCAATTTGGTACGGGCCGTACCTAAAGGCGGCCTAACAGATTCAAATTTTGGCAGAGGCTATTTAAAGCGGGGAACTCTCCAATTTCGACATTCATTCCATTCCAGATCTATTTGAGAGCAGAGTAAGAGAGAGAAAGAGAGCTAAGGAGCTGAGAGCAAGAAGGAAGGAAGAGGAAGAGGCGAAACTCGACGGATCTAGCTTCCTCCTCTCGATCCCTTCGATCCATGGCTATCTCTATCCCTCTTATTGTATTTTTAGATCAGATCATGTGCTGTGATTAGTTCTTTTAGTTTCTAGGGTTAGAGATCGATTCTTGATTTGTTTTGACTTTCTTTGACTTGTACTTTGTAAGAACTTTTTAGTTTGATTAATTGTGACCTTATTTGCTATCTTTTGCTTTGCTTGCTGTGATTGTTGTATGATGTCCCTTTAGGTTTAGATCGAACCTATCAAGGTCATGTGATCATCTCAATCTTTCATCCAAATCAAATGCTTAGGGTAGAATAGTTCGAATTGAAGCCGAAAGGTTGAATTCTCCTCTAATCGACAGATTAGAGGGTGCCTTAGACCTCCAATCAACCAGCTAGGGTAGATCTGTACCAAAACACGAAAGTTGAGGTGTAGAAACCCTAAAAGGCAATCAATTGCATTCCAACCTAGATCTTGATCCAACAAACGATGGTTGAGGGTTAGGAACCTTAGGTATGGTCAATTGAACCTTTCTAAAGAGTTTAGCACAAGGTACCAGCAAGGAAATGCATTTACTCGAACTGGTAGATTCTGTTCTGGGAAGCCAGTACGGGTCTTACCAGGGTGGTACGGCCTAGCCTTACCAAATGAGGTACGGCCTAGCCGTACCAACTTAGTACGGGCCGTACCACTAGAGGCAGATCAGAGATGAAGTCTAAAACCCTGGAAACGCCTTTTATCCATAATCAAAACACAATTTACATTTGTTCTAAACATTTTGTTACATCTTCTTTAATTGTCTGAACTGTTTGATTTGATCCTTTAGGAAATTAAATACAAAAACCAAACCCTTTTCACTTCTAGTTTTTGATTGAGTTTGATAGAATCTAACCTCGCAATTAACCGTTCCTGTGGATCGATACCCGAATATACTACACGATAGGGGTTGTGCACTTGCATCCCTTACTCGTGAAGTGTAAACGCGGTTTTAAAAGGTACGCCCTCAAGCGTACCGAAACTTGCGTTGCGCTTCTGCGCGAACAAGTTTTTGGCGCCGTTGCCGGAGACGGTAACCAATTGCCTAGTTAGATTTTACCTTACTTAGTTAATCTAGACTTTATCTTGTATCCTTTATTTTCTTTTATTTTGTTTCGTTTCTTTTATTTATTTATCTTCTCTTTTTCAGGAACACTATGGCGATTACTATCTGAGGAGCTCAAGACACCATGGATCTCATGTACAACATGACGACAGACCAACATTGGTTTGGCCGCGACAATTTTCAAGCTGGAGGAGGCGGCCGATCCAAAGCTGATCAGATCACAGCTCTATATGCTAGAGCTGCCGAGCTAGAGGAGGCCATGATCGCAGCTCTATATGCTAGAGCTGCCGAGCTAGAGGAGGCCATGGAGAGTTATTCAATCAGAATGAGCATGAGGGCAGCCAGAAACCAGAAACCACAGCCATGTGCCATGTGTGGGGACAGGAGACACTCTTATGAGTATTGCCCACTGGCTGATTGGAGTGAGGTACCGGAGCAGGATGGCTATATCAGCAACAACAATTGCAATTTCTACGACCCTGCACCATTCGATGACTCGAACAATTGCGTATTCCAACCCGACCCACCCGAGCCGTACGTTGATCCCGCTGAGATCGAATTCATACACGAGCAAGGGAAGGTGAACCAGATGCTGTGGGAACAGTTGCAAAACATGTCCACACAGATGGCCGCTCAAAAAAAGCTGTTGGAGCAGTTGAGTCAGATCATCATCTCACACCAATCTCAACCTAGAAAGCTGCCAGCTCAGCCAGAATGCGAAGGACCAGCCCAGCCAACAGACCAGACCGCACTTGACGCGACCCGCATCATTGAGACACGACCCGCATCACCCACGGAAGAACATGTGGACCCAGGTCGCATCGAGCCAAGTCGACCCGCATCTCCACCTGAAGAGCATGTGGACGCGACCCGCACGCCACCTGATGCGACCCGCATGCCGTGGTCTGATGACCTGGAGACAAAAGGAAGCAAGTCGGATTGGTCAGCACGCGATGCCATTTCACTTGATGCGACCTGCACGACACCTGATGCGACCCGCGTCAAGACCCAGACAGAGCGGCTGACTCCTGAGCTCAAGCCTCCAGCAGCTCACCTCAGGTATGAGCTTCTAGACCCAGATAGATGTCGTCATGTGATCATAAGTGCAGATCTTGAACCCGATCGGACTGCTACACTCTTGGAGAAATTGGAAGCGCACAAAAGCGCGATCGGGCGCTCGATCAAGAACTTGATGGGAATCTTGCGGATTCTTCTGATGCAAGAGTGTGATCGCATGGGCCGTGTACCTCAGAAGTGGGTGCTCCCACCAGTACCACCTGATCCACCTCCCACCAACCAGTGAGACGCCCCCGCCTCATCCATCGCTCACCATCTAGTAAGTTTCCATATTTTCTTCTATTTTATTTTTTCCTTGTGTAAATTCAAGCATTGAGGACAATGCTTCATTCAAGCTTGGGGGGGTGGAATAGAAGAAAATTGTATCTGCATTTAGACATGTTTATTTTTCAAAATTTTTGCATTTTTAGGTGATAAATTTGTGTGATTGATAGGACTAGGAACTTGTTTGAAAACTTTTGTTTGTGAGTTGGATGACTTTGCGAAATTAGAACTAACCTCATAATTGACCAAACAAAACTGATTACGAACAAATGGTTTGAGATTTGTAAAATTGAAAACTTGAATGTCGATATAGCATTTAGAAACCGAATTGTGCCTTTCAAATGTGGAAATAGGGATTTCAAATAAAGAAAAGTTGGGATATCTGTTGGTGTGAATGAACACTAGTGGATGTGTGTATTCATGGTATGTGCGAAAAAAAAAGAAGAAAAAAAAAAGAAAGAAAAAAAAAGAAGAAAAAAAGAAGAAAAAAAAAAGAAAGAAAAAAAAAAGAAAGAAAAAAAAAAGATGAAAAGATGGAGAACATAAGAGTACTGGCAATAAGCCTTGAATGGGCGCCTTTGAGCTCGTCTCCCAATTAGAAATGAAAAAAAATAAATTTTTTGCACATATCAACACACGAAGTCCGCAACTTTCTGACCTAAGCTTGATTCAAGCTTGGGGGTGCCAAAAAGGAAAAATCTCTACAAGCGAAGACATAGTTTAGTGAAAGAATGATAAATTGATAAATTCGAGTAATCAACTTTGCAAGACTTGAAACATTTAGAGTTTGAGGTTTTATTAATCAATTTGTGAGGTGAATCACAATTGACCAAGGGAAGTCCGAATCATAGCAAAAAGATTCTTGCGTTCTTATATTGTAGCAATCATGTAAGTTTTCACATTTAGACTTGTATCCGCATTTAGATTTAGTTGTCCAGCACTTTTACCCGAGTTTGAAACTTTTTTCTTGAGGACAAGCAAAGGTTCAGCTTGGGGGAATTTGATACCTCGCATATTTAGTCTATTTTAGGCCTGTTTTAGTACCAGATTCGTGCCCTAATTCACCAGAATCATGTGCATTTCATCGATATATCTTTAGAATTTGGTACTGCTGAGTGTTTGTTTGTTTTCTGCAGGCTTGGAGCAAAACACACGAAGAAACGACGATTTGGGATGATCTGGTACGGCCCTTACCAAGTTTGGTACGGGTCTTACCGGACTTAGCCATTTTTCAGCTCATCACGCCTGGTACGGCTGACCGTACCAATTTGGTACGGGCCGTACCTAAAGGCGGCCTGACAGATTCAAATTTTGGCAGAGGCTATTTAAAGCGGGGAACTCTCCAATTTCGACATTCATTCCATTCCAGATCTATTTGAGAGCAGAGTAAGAGAGAGAAAGAGAGCTAAGGAGCTGAGAGCAAGAAGGAAGGAAGAGGAAGAGGCGAAACTCGACGGATCTAGCTTCCTCCTCTCGATCCCTTCGATCCATGGCTATCTCTATCCCTCTTATTGTATTTTTAGATCAGATCATGTGCTGTGAGTAGTTCTTTTAGTTTCTAGGGTTAGAGATCGATTCTTGATTTGTTTTGACTTTCTTTGACTTGTACTTTGTATGAACTTTTTAGTTTGATTGATTGTGATCTTATTTGCTATCTTTTGCTTTGCTTGCTGTGATTGTTGTATGATGTCCCTTTAGGTTTAGATCGAACCTATCAAGGTCATGTGATCATCTCAATCTTTCATCCAAATCAAATGCTTAGGGTAGAATAGTTCGAATTGAAGCCGAAAGGTTGAATTCTCCTCTAATCGACAGATTAGAGGGTGCCTTAGACCTCCAATCAACCAGCTAGGGTAGATCTGTACCAAAACACGAAAGTTGAGGTGTAGAAACCCTAAAAGGCAATCAATTGCATTCCAACCTAGATCTTGATCCAACAAACGATGGTTGAGGGTTAGGAACCTTAGGTATGGTCAATTGAACCTTTCTAAAGAGTTTAGCACAAGGTACCAGCAAGGAAATGCATTTAATCGAACTGGTAGATTCTGTTCTGGGAAGCCAGTACGGGTCTTACCAGGGTGGTACGGCCTAGCCTTACCAAATGAGGTACGGCCTAGCCGTACCAACTTAGTACGGGCCGTACCACTAGAGGCAGATCAGAGATGAAGTCTAAAACCCTGGAAACGCCTTTTATCCATAATCAAAACACAATTTACATTTGTTCTAAACATTTTGTTACATCTTCTTTAATTGTCTGAACTGTTTGATTTGATCCTTTAGGAAATTAAATACAAAAACCAAACCCTTTTCACTTCTAGTTTTTGATTGAGTTTGATAGAATCTAACCTCGCAATTAACCGTTCCTGTGGATCGATACCCGAATATACTACACGATAGGGGTTGTGCACTTGCATCCCTTACTCGTGAAGTGTAAACGCGGTTTTAAAAGGTACGCCCTCAAGCGTACCGAAACTTGCGTTGCGCTTCTGCGCGAACAATGTCAACCAATCAGGATTTCGCCTTCCGATTGCATCAAGGCTATCTTGTAATCTTCTTCGTTTCTTCTTTTTAACCATCATCTTGAAGAATTTAGAAGCAACTTTATCCTGAGTGTGTTTTCCAAAATTCTCAAACACGTGTTGACAGCAGTATCGGTGGGCACACTGCCCGTTCTCCTCTGACAAATCCAGATCATTTTGAATGAATACTTTTTTATGCCGTTGCGCCGGTCAGAGACGACACACATGAACCTATTCGGACCAATTACAAACTCCCGCACCCACTTCATAAACCACCCCTAATTCTCAAACTCCTCGCTCTCTACCAATCCAAATGCTAGTGGGATTAACTGGTTCTCCATATCATATCCGGTGATAATCAACAACCTGCCCTTGTATCTACCAGACAAGAAACAAGCATCGATACTGATAACGGGTCTAAGGTGACCTACTGCTTCTATACATGGTCCCCATGCCCAAGCCAACCTCATGAAATACCGGTAATTTGCCTTTTCTGAAGGTTTGGAAACAACTTCATACACAGTTCCCGGATTTGCCCTTTTGATTGCCTCCAACAAAGGGACAATAAGCCCGTAAGACCCCTCCCAACTACCAAATGCCCGGGCAATCGCTAACTCTCTACCACGCCACAATTTGTTGTATTTTGGGACGATGCCCTCGTACCTTTCAGCAACCAGGTCACTAATAGCTCTGATACTAATATCATCATTTTTTTTTCCAACGACAGTTTTATGCAGTTGGCGACCATAGAGGACGTCAACTGCGCATAATCTGACCTGGATGCATCTCCGTGGCATGTGTGCTGTACCTCATTTTTCATGATGGCCCAAGTATTACCAAAGCCTGTGGCCCTCGCAACCAACCCCCACTTGCACTTGTCGCTCTGGCACTTAAACCTCAACCTTCTTGTGTCGCTGTGTGTCTGTTTGATCTCGATATTTTTCTTTATGTGCCAGTGGTGGATTTTTTCTTTCATTTGATCCTTGTCGTTGTACGTCATCCCTTCAGAAATTTCTGTTCTTTCTCCAACCTAATTGAAAATTCAAAAATTTTAAATTATTAAATTTTCAAAGAAATAAAAAATTCATATAAGTTCAAAAACGAACCTCTGAACCCATAAAAAAATATCAGCCTCTTGAAACCCCAAAGTGTCATGAAAAGCTGGAAACGGGTGTCTCTCTCTACGACCCATATCGGCCACTTTCGCATACCCAGCACAGGATGGGTGTCTTTCTCGTCACTGTGATCTACTGTCTGCCCACCGTCGTCACTAGCATCCCAATTTTCCTATGCCTCCCGTTCTTCGAGATCCTCATCTGTATTGTCAGTATAATAATGTGGTTCTGGGGTTTCAGATCGGTCCCGGCTAGAGCTGGAGGATGGAACCTGAGATCGGCCCCGACTAGACCAACCCCTACGGATGGGGACCGACTAGGACCCGCCCCCATGGATGGGGACCGACTAGTACCCGCTAAATTTAGGGCCCGAGTAGGACCCATCACTGAATGATCCATGCCCCAACTAGGGTTCTGTCTACGGTCTGTCTAGGGTTCTGTCTGGGGTTGGCAACCACATATAACTCTAGGAACTTGAAAAGTGTTGTCAAATTCAATGTCATTTGGGTATACAACCCCCAACTGCTATCGTCTTGTACAGGGAGCTGTTGGAACCATGTTTGGTTGCCTTGGCCAATATTGATCCTTGAGGAAATTACCAGTTCGTAATAATTCGGGTCAATACCAAATTCATGGTACACTTCCCTAGTTATACCTCTGAAATCTAAATCCGGGCCGAAATTGAACATTTTCTGGGGTTGGATACTGTAATAAGCACCATTGGGCCTTTGTAATACTTCACCACCAAAATAACAAGCAATTCCAATCATAGTTACCTGAATTACGGAACAAAACTAATATTTAATAAATTTACAAAAAATTAAAAAATAATTAAATAATTTAAAAAATATAAAAGACTAGAGTGAAAAAAACTTACTCTTTGGTCTTTGCAAGAATGCTCTTGCTGTCTCCTGCCTTGGGTCTTCTGAAATGAGCACAGTTAACTTTGGTGGTAATTAATAGGCAGAAGAGGTTGGTGCGCCAACCCAGTCCGCGCACCGGACTATTTGGTGTGCGAACTGGGTTAGCGAGGGTGGTAGTATTGATAAAAACCCCAAAGGGGTGGTATTGATTTAAATTGATTTTTTTTGGGTGGCAACAATACAATTTCGGCAATAAGAATGAGCTATCTATCTTCATTCCATTTCAGTTAGCTTCACACAAAATATTCTAATTCTCCAAACTGATAAGTTTCACAAATAATGTGTTTACCATGAAAAAAAAAATTATAGGTTATTTTAATACATTCATATTTATCATTTTTTTATCAGATGACTTTGTATCAATTTAATTCAAAATTTATAAATTTTGTACATAAACACATCATTTTTAAAATAATTCGATTTTGATTGTTTGAATTTGTAAGGATCGATCATTGATCTAGTGGCAAAATGCAATACTCTCTGTATTAGAAGTCGCGGATTTAAAACTCAAATGAAAAATCATTTATGAATAGTAAATAAAAATTGATAAGTTAGATCTTCACTTTTCTAAAAATAGTTTGAATTCTTTATCTTAAGCAAATTTAATAAATTTTGAAATTAAGAGCACGCTAACTCTATTTTAAAAGTATAGATAATGTCAAAGATACATTTGTGATCATAATTTTTATTTTTATAATGAAATCATATATTATAAACAATTTTTTTAACTCGTATTGTCAATAAATAGTTAAATACCAATGTTGTAAAAAGGACCGTTTAGTCCGATTAATCGGTTGATCAGTCGGTGACAGCAACCAAATCGTTATGAACAGACTTATGAAGTCTGTTTACAGATGAAACTGACTAATCGATCGATTTGTCCGATTAATCGCCCATTTTCTATTTAAACGACCCAATTAATTGTGTATTTTCTGTTTATAAGGACAATTAGTCAATCATTTTTATTATTCTTTTTTCTGTATTTATTCGTTATATGCATTACTTTTTGTCTTGTCTTAGATTTTTTCGAAATAGCAATTTGATGAAACCTTATTAATTAACAAGGAAATTAAGTTAAAATAAATTTATTTGATAAGTTTGATCAGTGCTGTAAATAACGGTATGCGCTAGTCGGACAGACAGGGTAACACCAAGCTATTAATTGGAACTAATCGGCCATAATCAGAAATAGTCATCCGATTAATCGGAAAAATCTGTAACAATTTAATCGCCACCAACGACTAATCGCCCGATTAATCAGTCTAAACGATAGTTTTTTACAACACTAAGTTTGATAAATTAAATTAATTATTTATAATAAATTACTAATATATGTACATAACTTTAATGTAAACTCAAAGTATCTATAAAATTTCTGTATACGATATATCATTTAACGGTACCCATCCGTACGAGTGCATAATGTTGTAAAACACTGATAAATACAGCCGAGCCCGAGGCAACGAGTTGTGCTTAGAGTTCTGACAACGGGCCGGGACGGTCCACGGGTCTCCCGGTCCACGGTTCCGGCGGTTCGGACGGGTCCACGGTCCCGGTTCCGACGGGTCCGGTTTCCAGAGGCCAATCCCGGCCCTTGGTTGAACCACGGGTCCGGCGGTCTACGGTCCGGGACGGTCCGGTCCACGGGTCCCGGGGGGTAACGGTCCGGTCCGGGACGGTCCGGTCCGGCGGGTTTGTTTTCAGTTTTTTTTTTCTGTTTTTTTTCTGTTTTTTTTCTGTTTTTTTTTTCTGTTTTTTTTGCTGTTTTTTTTTCTGTTTTTTTTTGCTGTTTTTTTGTTCCAAATTTCCAATTCGATAGTTTGTTTTAGGAATTCATGCATTGAATCAATTGCATTGAATTATACCGAATGCCTTAAAGGGCCGGATTTTCTCCAAATTTCCATACTTTTTTTTTGTTCCAATTTATATTACAAAAATTCAATTTTGATATTACAGAAATTCATTAAATCAATTGCTTTAGGAAAAAAAAACGAATTACTTGATCTTAAAAACCGAATTATTCTAAAATAATAGATTTAAAAACAAAAGTTACCCTCCTCCTTTATTCCGGGCTTGGGACCGGCTATGTAAAATAACATAGGCGGAGTTCTAACTTTTTTTTTTGTTAGTAATTTTTTTAATAATAAATAATTTAGAGAAATAATAATAAAGATTGAAAAGAGTTTAGAAAATAATACCGACACTACCTATCTATAAGTTGTGGTGCATATACCATTGATCGCTCTCCTGCTCACCGTCTGAATCCTCGTTCAGCTCGTCGGTTGGAGGAGTTTCGACATCGGATGCTTCTTCTGCTCCAGCATGTTGATTGCGTTCTTCCGCATCAATCCAATCTTTCAAGCACACAAGTCGCTCGAAAACATGTGCACCCAACTTACTTCGTTTGTCGGTGAGGATTCGGTTCGCCGAACTAAAACATGATTCGGAAGGGACGGTTGACACGGGCACGGCAAATACGTCGCGGGCCATCATCGCCAGTGTCGGATAGGCACTTGCATTATTCTTCCACCACTGTAGGACGTCAACTGAATCATGTTCGGTCCTCGCCAAACAATAGCTTATTAATTCGTTGGTGCTACTGTGGGACAATTGCGGGTCTTCATCATCCTGCAAATCCATTAGCAATCCACTACTGCTGCTGGGTCTGTCATTATTAAAAAATAGTGGTCAAATAACATTTAATTTATAAATAATAGAGATTAAAAACATATGTATATTTATATTCATACCTAGAACCGCGACGGGTCGTAGACGGTCGATCGACATTTCTTCTTGCATTGTATATGTTGAACATATCATCCAATGCCTTGGTCACGCGTGTCTCCTCTTGTGATGTGTTTAGTTTAAGATTTTGCTTGTACCTTTGAAGCATTTTTACCGTTAACCTCTTCTTGAACGCCGGATGGAGGCAATTTGCGATAATGGTCAGGAGGGGTACTTCTTCCCAATATTTCAGGAACTTGTCTTTCATGGCAAGTACGATCGGTTCGAGGGCTTCATCCATGTATGGTACTTGTTGTTCAAACTGACTATATACCTTGGAAATATAGTAGAGATGATGAAGCAACTTGATACCTCGCATATTTAGTCTATTTTAGGCCTGTTTTAGTACCAGATTCGTGCCCTAATTCACCAGAATCATGTGCATTTCATCGATATATCTTTAGAATTTGGTACTGCTGAGTGTTTGTTTGTTTTCTGCAGGCTTGGAGCAAAACACATGAAGAAACGACGATTTGGGATGATCTGGTACGGCCCTTACCAAGTTTGGTATGGGTCTTACCGGACTTAGCCATTTTTCAGCTCATCACGCCTGGTACGGCCAGGACGTACCACTTTGGTACAGGCCGTACCTAAAGGCGGCATGACAGATTCAAATCTTGGCAGAGGCTATTTAAAGCGGGGAACTCTCCAATTTCGACATTCATTCCATTCCAGATCTATTTGAGAGCACAGTAAGAGAGAGAAAGAGAGCTAAGGAGCTAGGAGCAAGAAGGAAGGAAGAGGAAAGAGGCGAAACTCGACGGATCTAGCTTCCTCCTCTCGATCCCTTCGATCCATGGCTATCTCTATCCCTTTTATTGTATTTTTAGATCAGATCATGTGCTGTGAGTAGTTATTTTAGTTTCTAGGGTTTAGAGATGGATTCTTGATTTGTTTTGACTTTCTTTGACTTGTATCTTGTATGAACTCTTTTGATTGATTGATTGTGATTTCTTTGCTATCTTTTGCTTTGATTGCTGTGATTGTGTATGATGAACCTCTAGGTTTAGATCGAACCTATCAAGGTCATGTGATCATCTCAATCTCTCAACCAAATCAATTGTTTAGGGTAGACTTGTTCGAATTGAAGCCGAGAGGTTGAATTCTCCTCTAATCGACAGATTAGAGGGTGCCTTAGGTCTCCAATCAACCAGTTAGGGTAGATCTGTACCAACACACGAGAGTTGAGGTGTAGAAATCCCTAAAAGGCAATCAATTGCATTCCAACCTAGATCTTGATCCAATAAACGACAGTTGAGGCTTAGGAACCTTAGGTATGGTCAATTGAACCTTTCCAAAGAGTTTAGCACAAGGTACCAGCAAGGAAATGCATCAACTCGAACTGGTAAGCTCTGTTCTGGGAAGCCAGTACGGGTCTTACCAGAGTGGTACGGCCTTGCCTTACCAAGTTAAGTACGGCCTAGCCGTACCGACTTGGTACGGGCCGTACCACTAGAGGCAGATCATAGATGAAGTCTGAAACCCTGGAAACGCCTTTTATCCATAATCAAAACACAATTTACATTTCTTCTAGCATTTTATTACATCTTTCTGAATTGTTTGAATTGTTTGAATTGACCTTTTTAGGAAATTAAATACCAAACCAAATCTTTCTCACTTCTAGTTTTTAATCGAGTTAGGTAGATTCTAACCTAGTAATTGCCCGTCCCTGTGGATCGATACCCGATTATACTACTCGATAGGGGTTGTGCACTTGCGACCCTTACTCGTGAAGTGTAAACGCGGTTTTAAAAGGTACGCCCTCAAGCGTACCGAAACTTGCGTTGCGCTTCTGTGCGAACAAGTTTTTGGCGCCGTTGCCGGGGACGGTAACCAATTGCCTAGTTAGATTTTACTTTGCTTAGTTAATCTAGATTTTATCTTGTATCTTTCTTGCTTTTTCTTATTCAAAATTACTAAAAAAAAAAAAAACTGGCTTTTGAACCCCCCCCTGCAGGCCAATACAGGTTGAAATATCATCTGAGAAGCAAGGGCCCACTGTTCGATCAAACTCCTCCAAACTCAGCCGAGACTGCTCAGCCACCCTCTGGTACGACCCGTACCAATTCAGGCACGGCCAAGCCGCGCCAATCTGGTCCGACCCGCACCGATTCAGGCACGGCCAGGCCGCACCAATCTGGTCCGACCCGTACCAAAGCACCTGAATGTACAACATGGATCGAATGTACAACATGGCACAGAACCAACAGTGGTCTGGCCGCGACAATGCCCGACCAAGAGGTGGCGGCAAGTTCGAGGTCGATCAATTCACTGCCATGAACGCCAAGATGGAGGCCATGCAGAGGGCGATGGACAAGTTGAGTGTGAAGGCAGTCGAGCAACAACCGCAGAGTTGTGTCATGTGTGGGGACTGGAGACACTCTTACGAGTATTGCCCACTGGCGGATTGGGATGAGGAACAGGAGCAAGATGGCTATTGCTACGACACAGCACCGTTTGATAACTCGAACAATTGCGTATTCCAACCCGATCCACCCGAGCCGTACATTGATCCCGCTGAGATCGAATTCATACACGAGCAAGGGAAGATAAACCAGATGATGTGGGAACATATGCAAAACATGTCCACACAAATGGCCGCTCAAAACAAGTTGTTGGAGCAATTGAGCCACATCATCATCTCACGCCAATCTCAACTTGGAAAGCTGCCAGCTCAGCCAGAATGCGAAGGACCAGCTCAGCCAACAAACTAGGCCGCACTGCACACGAGCCGCATCAAGGACTCGCGCCCCGCTTCACCACCTGAAGAAGAGAACCCTAGCCTGACTCGACCGGCAGTCCTGACTCGACCGGCAGTCATTGCTGAAGAACATGTGAACCCAGGGCGCATCGAGCCAAGTCGACCCGCATCTCCACCTGAAGAACATGTGGATGCGACCCGCACGCCACCTGATGCGACCCGCATGCCGTGGTCTGAGGACTTGGAAACCGAGGGAAGCGAGTCGGATTGGTCAGCACGCGATGCCATTTCACTTGATGCGACCCGCGTCAAGACCCAGACAGAGCGGCTGACTCCTGAGCTCAAGCCTCCAGCAGCTCACCTCAGGTATGAGCTTCTAGACCCAGATAGATGTCATGTGATCATAAGTGCAGATCTTGAACCCGATCGGACTGCTACACTCTTGGAGAAATTGGAAGCGCACAAAAGCGCGATCGGGCGCTCGATCAAGAACTTGATGGGAATCTTGCGGATTCTTCTGATGCAAGAGTGTGATCGCATAGGCCGTGTACCTCAGAAGTGGGTGCTCCCACCAGTACCACCTGATCCACCTCCCACCAACCAGTGAGACGCCCCCGCCTCATCCCTCGCTCACCATCTAGTAAGTTTCCATATTTTCTTCTATTTTACTTTTTCCTTGTGTAAATTCAAGCATTGAGGACAATGCTTCATTCAAGCTTGGGGGGGTGGAATAGAAGAAAATTGTATCTGCATTTAGACATGTTTATTTTTCAAAATTTTTGCATTTTTAGGTGATAAATTTGTGTGATTGCTAGGACTAGGAACTTGTTTGAAAACTTTTGTTTGTGAGTTGGATGACTTTGCGAAATTAGAACTAACCTCATAATTGACCAAACAAAACTGATTACGAACAAATGGTTTGAGATTTGTAAAATTGGAAACTTGAATGTCGAGATAGCATTTAGAAACCGAATTGTGCCTTTCAAATGTGGAAATAGGGATTTCAAATAAAGAAAAGTTGGGATATCCGTTGGTGTGAATGAACACTAGTGGATGTGTGTATTCATGGTATGTGCGAAAAAAAAAAAAAAAAAAAAAAAAAAAAAAAAAAAAAAAAAGAAGAAAAAAAAAAGAAAGAAAAAAAAAGAAAGAAAAAAAAAAAAGATGAAAAGATGGAGAACATAAGAGTACTGGCAATAAGCCTTGAATGAGCGCCTTTGAGCTCGTCTCCCAATTAGAAATGAAAAAAAATAAATTTTTTGCACATATCAACACACGAAGTCCGCAACTTTCTGACCTAAGCTTGATTCAAGCTTGGGGGTGCCAAAAAGGGAAAATCTCTACAAGCGAAGACATAGTTTAGTGAAAGAATGATAAATCGATAAATTCGAGTAATCAACTTTGCAAGACTTGAAACATTTAGAGTTTGAGGTTTTATTAATCAATTTGTGAGGTGAATCACAATTGACCAAGGGAAGTCCGAATCATAGCAAAAAGATTCTTGCGTTCTTTTATTGTAGCAATCATGTAAGTTTTCACATTTAGACTTGTATCCGCATTTAGATTTAGTTGTCCAGCACTTTTACCCGAGTTTGAAACTTTTTGCTTGAGGACAAGCAAAGGTTCAGCTTGGGGGAATTTGATACCTCGCATATTTAGTCTATTTTAGGCCTGTTTTAGTACCAGATTAGTGCCCTAATTCACCAGAATCATGTGCATTTCATCGATATATCTTTAGAATTTGGTACTGCTGAGTGTTTGTTTGTTTTCTGCAGGCTTGGAGCAAAACACACGAAGAAACGACGATTTGGGATGATCTGATACGGCCCTTACCAAGTTTGGTACGGGTCTTACCGGACTTAGCCATTTTTCAGCTCATCACGCCTGGTACGGCCAGGTCGTACCACTTTGGTACGGGCCGTACCTAAAGGCGGCCTGACAGATTCAAATCTTGGCAGAGGCTATTTAAAGCGGGGAACTCTCCAATTTCGACATTCATTCCATTCCAGATCTATTTGAGAGCACAGTAAGAGAGAGAAAGAGAGCTAAGGAGCTAGGAGCAAGAAGGAAGGAAGAGGAAAGAGGCGAAACTCGACGGATCTAGCTTCCTCCTCTCGATCCCTTCGATCCATGGCTATCTCTATCCCTTTTATTGTATTTTTAGATCAGATCATGTGCTGTGAGTAGTTATTTTAGTTTCTAGGGTTTAGAGATGGATTCTTGATTTGTTTTGACTTTATTTGACTTGTATCTTGTATGAACTCTTTTGATTGATTGATTGTGATTTCTTTGCTATCTTTTGCTTTGATTGCTGTGATTGTGTATGATGAACCTCTAGGTTTAGATCGAACCTATCAAGGTCATGTGATCATCTCAATCTCTCAACCAAATCAATTGTTTAGGGTAGACTTGTTCGAATTGAAGCCGAGAGTTTGAATTCTCCTCTAATCGACAGATTAAAGGGTACCTTAGGTCTCCAATCAACCAGTTAGGGTAGATCTGTACCAACACACGAGAGTTGAGGTGTAGAAATCCCTAAAAGGCAATCAATTGCATTCCAACCTAGATCTTGATCCAATAAACGACAGTTGAGGCTTAGGAACCTTAGGTATGGTCAATTGAACCTTTCCAAAGAGTTTAGCACAAGGTACCAGCAAGGAAATGCATCAACTCGAACTGGTAAGCTCTGTTCTGGGAAGCCAGTACGGGTCTTACCAGAGTGGTACGGCCTTGCCTTACCAAGTTAAGTACGGCCTAGCCGTACCGACTTGGTACGGGCCGTACCACTAGAGGCAGATCATAGATGAAGTCTGAAACCCTGGAAACGCCTTTTATCCATAATCAAAACACAATTTACATTTCTTCTAGCATTTTATTACATCTTTCTGAATTGTTTGAATTGTTTGAATTGACCTTTTTAGGAAATTAAATACCAAACCAAATCTTTCTCACTTCTAGTTTTTAATCGAGTTAGGTAGATTCTAACCTAGTAATTGCCCGTCCCTGTGGATCGATACCCGATTATACTACTCGATAGGGGTTGTGCACTTGCGACCCTTACTCGTGAAGTGTAAACGCGGTTTTAAAAGGTACGCCCTCAAGCGTACCGAAACTTGCGTTGCGCTTCTGCGCGAACACAACTCATGTGCCGTAGGTGTGTACGAGCATGCTAGTTTTACGGTTGCAGTGAAAAATACTCCAAGGAATGTTTTTAGGTTTGATATTTGTTGCCAGTCGGTCTCGGTAAGTATCAATTCATCGTTATCGGTTGAGTTCCTCAAGGACTCGTTCATAGCCTCCTTGTACGGAAGGCATCGGGCGAGCATCCTATAGGTAGAGTTCCAACAGGTATCTACATCCCAAGGTACTCTCAAGTGACCCAGTCCCAACCTTTGACACAATTCGGCAAAACGTTGTTTTCGTACCCCGTTTGAGAAAATATAGGCAACGGCTTGCTTAAATTTAATAATTAATTCTTGAACCGCATCTGTTTTTAAGCCCGCCTTTACAGTAAGGTTTAGTACATGACAAGCACATTTTTGGTGAAACATTTCACCATTCATGATCGGGGTTAGTGACCGGATGAAATAATCAATGGATTTGATGTTGTTGCTGGCATTATCGAAAGAAATAGAAAAAATCTTGTTCTCCAAATCCCTTTTTAAGTTGTACTCGTGCAAAACATCAATAATTGATTGGTAAATGATTTGTGCGATATGCGGAGACTCTAACACCCGAAAGCTTAAGACCCTTTTTTTGTAATGCCCAAGTTTCATCAATATAATGCGCGGTAATACATGAGTACCCAAGACCATGTTTACCGGCCGTCCAAATATCGCTTGTAATTGAGATCTTATAGTTTGCAACCGCAAATATGGCTAGTAGGTCATTTTTATACTCGAAATACTGGAATTTCAACTCTTTTACCATTTTTCTATGGTGGAACCTCTTGTATAATGGTTCACCACACCCATGAATAATTAACCGGGCAAAACTCAAACAATTACCCATACTAATTGGTTGTTCTTTATGGGCAATGTACCGGGCAAATTCCTTAAGCATCCGCTTTTCATCATATTTGTGGTGTGTTCTAGTACCGTCCGGGTTCATAAGAGTTTGGACCAACCCCGGTGTAGGATTTTCTTGCGGTTCCTCACCGCTTTTCATGTGGCATTCGGCGTGTTTTTTATATGCAGACATGCCATTGGACTTAACATAAATGAAAGTTTTTCTGCATGTTCTAACCTTACATCTTGCGGAAACAAGGACACCATTGGCATCTTTGGTCATGTCATAAAATCTCCACCAACTAGCCGAGTAAGTGGGTGCTTGCTTCCTCTTCCTCTTTTCTATGATCGGTTCTGCATCAGTTGGTGGTGACGGCGGGACGCTTGTGGAAGGAGACGCTGTTTGTGACGGCGGGACGTTTGTGATCTCAGGATGCGGTGCTAGCGGTGGTAGAGGAGTATAATGAGAGGGTGCCCCGGTCCACTGACTCGATGCGTTGGAAGAAGAAGTTCCCGGTCCACTATAGCAGAGGTTAGGATTTTGCGGAGGATAAAACTGTGGAGGATGATTTTGCGGATAATAATTTTGAGGATTAGGATAATACGGTTGAGGATTTTGCGGATACGGTGGTTGATTTTGTTGATACGGTGGAGGAGGATTTTGCGGATAATAATTAGGGTCTTGAGTTTGATACGGTGGTATCGGTTGAGAAATTGAGGTAGGAGGTGGCGGTCCAAATATATCTTCGCCAAATGACTCAATTACTTGCTCAACCGATTGACGGGGAGGAGAAGATGTCATTTTCTACATAAAATTAGAACAAAAATTAGAACCGAATTAAATCTAAATTAAATACATAAATTAAATCTAAATTAAAAACCTATTAAATATAAATTAAATACATATTAAATCTAAATTAAATCTAAAAAAAAAAAGAGGCAACGAGGCAGCAAGCTGCAAGAGGCCAAGAGTGCAAGTGCAAGCCTCTCTGCCTCTCTGCCTGTAACCTATTGACCAAGTCCAACACATTTAATTATATGCAAATTGCAAGCCTCTCTGCCTCTCTGCCTCTCTGGCCTCTGCATAAGTGCATAGTGCCTACTGCCTAAGCCTAACACAATTAATTATATGCAATGCAACTATGCAAGCCGCTGCATATCAGCATATCTCTTCCGAGAGGGATCCGCTGCAACTATGCAACTATGCAAGCCGCTGCAACTATGCTGTGCAACTATTAACCTATATAACCTATTTAACCTATATAACCCTATTAAATTATATGCAACTATGCAAGCCGCTGCCTGGCTCCCTCCCTGTCACAGAGGGATCCGACATATTCAAAGTTTAAAATATAACTCTAATTTTAAAAAATCAATTTTAAGAAAATATAACTCTAATTCAAAATTAAATCTAAATTAAATCTAAATTATCTAACATATTCAAATCAAACATATTCAAAGTTTCAAACCCAATATAACCTACTCAAAACCGAATTAATATAACCTATTCATATCCAATAACCTATTTAAAATTTAAAACCGAAATTAAATAATAAATAAAACCTATTGAAAACCAATTTATAATTAAAAACCTATTTATTCAAAACCTATTTAGAATTCATAACCGAAGATAACATATTCAAAATAAATCTAACATATTCAAAATAAATCTAACAAATTTTAAAATAAACCTAACATATTCAAATGATCAAATAACATATTCAAAAAAATAAAATATAACCTATTTAAAAATAAAATATAACATATTCAAAAAAAAAAATCTAACCTATTCAAAAAATTAAATCTAACCCATTAAATTTAGATCCGAAATTAAAAAATCAAATATAACCTATTTGAAAAATCTAACATACTAAAAAATTCCAACCTATTTATAAATAAACCTAACATATTTTAAAATAAATCTAACCTATTCAAAAATACATAGAACTTATTTAAATCTAACTTACTTACAAATAAAAACCGAATTAAAAATTAAATCAAACCTATTTAAGCTATTTTGAAAATAAATCTAAGCTATTTATAAATAAATCTATGAAAGGATAAAAAATTGGAATCTATGAAAGGATAAAAAATACATAGAACATATTTAAATCTAACCTATTCTAAAAATACATAGAACTTATTATCTAACATATTTTAACTTACTTACTTACTTACTTAAAAATAAAAACCGAATTAAAAATTAAATCAAACCTATTTAAGCTATTTTGAAAATAAAACTAAGCTATTTATAAATAAATCTATGAAAGGATAAAAAATTGGAATCTATGAAAGGATAAAAAATACATAGAACTTATTTAAATCTAACCTATTCTAAAAATACATAGAACTTATTTAAATCTAACATATTTTAACATACTTACTTACTTACTTACTTAAAAATAAAAAACGAATTAAAAATTAAATCTAACCTATTTAAGCTATTTTGAAAATAAATCTAAGCTATTTATAAATAAATCTAACCTATTTCAAAAATAAATCTAACCTATTCAAAAGTAAATCTAATATCTTTTGAAATAAATCAAACCAATTCTACAAAATTAACAATAAATCTAACATATTTAAGCTACTTTAAAAATTAGTCTAACCTATTTATAATAAAACTAACAATAAATCTAACATATTTAAGCTACTTTAAAAATTAATCTAACCTATTTATAATAAAACTAACAAAAAATCTAACATGTTTAAGCTATTTAAAAATTAATCTAACCTATTTATCATAAAATTAACAATAAATCTAACTTATTTAATCTATTTTCAAAATTAATCTAACCTTTGCGAGATGAAAACTTGCGCCTTTGCGGGATGAATTGATGAAATAATCTTGCTCAACCGTATCTCGCGCCTTTGCGGGATGAAATAATCTTGCTCAACCGTATCTCGCGCCTTTGCGGAATAAAATAAATTTCTAACTATATTTTTTTTTCTAATAATTAAATTAATTTCGGAAAAATAAAAAATAATGAGAGAGAGTATGAGTGAGACTGTGAGAGAGAGACAGAGAGTATGTGAGAATTGAGATTGTGAGTGAAAAATTGAGTGAGTGAGAGAGTGAGTGAGGGAGAGTGATTTGGGTGTTAACTTATAAAATAAATTCGGAACACTACTGTGGGGCAGTGGGGGTCTGGCTGTGAAATTCGGTCAAATTCGGAACAGGTCCGGACCGTCCGGTTAATAGGTGCGCCGAACTGTGGTCTGTGCCGTTGTAAATCGTGCAGTGACAGTGGCTGCCTGCGGGCCCCACCTTCTGGCTTTGTAAGACCACACGGGAAGCATTTATGCTCCTCTTTTATTTTCCAGTTGCCAAATGGATATAGTCACATGTGTGTCAGTTCTCTGCTCAAAACATCATTCTTAAAAGTTAGAACTTTTATACACTGGACTACAATAGAATTGCCGCAGTGTTTCAGTGTTTCGAAGCTTTAAATTTGTTACATATATAAATTGCGTTTGGGGGAAGTTATCCCATGTGCGTGCCAGCAGTATAGTACGCTCACAGACTCTGCGGGGGCCGTTGGATTTTGCGCCGAACTGTGGGGGCCGTTGGATTTTGCACCCGGGACATATGACATATCAAATTCGGAACAGTGCTACAGTATTTTGCGCCGTTGGATTCAAAAAATTTCGAATTGCTACATTGATCTGTCAAATCGGACGGTCCGGGCGGGTCCAGCGGGTCCGGATCCGGGTTGGACGGGTCCGGGTCCGGGTAATGCGGGTTAGGCGGGTCCGGATCCGGGTAGGGCGGGTTAGGCGGGTCTAGGTCCGGGTTAGGCGGGTCTAGGTCCGGTCCGGGACGGGTTTAGTCCGGTCCGGGACGGTTCGGTCTAGCGGGTTGTTGAGTATTTTAGATATAATAATTTTGTACTCTTTTGCCTTTAATATTTATAAAACCTTCGTACTCAATGAATAGGTTAGTTGCAAGCGCACAACCTATCGATTGTAGTATTTAGGTGTCGATCCGCAGGGAGATAGGGAAATACCAATTTTGAATAAAGAAAACTACTTCTAAAACAAAACAATAAAAGTAAAGTGGGGGGGTTTGTTCTTAAAATCCTAAAGTTGGGTTCAATATCCGAAAAAGAGGAGTTTCAAACAATAAATGTAAATAAAATAAAGAAAAGAAAGATTGGTTTGTTTTCAAGTTTAAGGAGATCTAGGGGTATTCGGTCTACAATCCCTTGCTAATTCTATTTATTCGGTTTGTTTAAATTCATGTTTGATTTGATGAGGTTTCTAACCTATGTTAGCCTTTGGAACAAATATTAATACAAATACTTTGCGCTTTATGGATTAATGTGCCTCGAATTCTAGGGCTGTCACTAACCTAGAGGGAAATTTAATCTCATGCTTCAAAGCATATATCGATATTTGTTCTAAGGTGTCCTAATTAGGATTTGCCTTCGCCTTTCGGTCCTTCACCAAAATCCTAACCTTAATTTCTATAGTTCCGGATTGGATATCAAAGTACGGTCGCTTCTAACCCAACCCTAAGGTGTGTCTTTATGGTTTCAATTAGTAGTCTCCTCATGACCAATGCCGGAATTTAATAAATTTAAAGCGGAAAAACACGATCAACGCGATTTCAAAACTACTTCAATTCAATAAACCCTAACCAGGTGAACTCAAAGGAACGAGTACTAATGAAATTCATAAAGAATAAATCACAGAAATTAACAATCAAATCCGATAACACAATCATAATAAAAACAAATATCCGAATAATCTAGAATTAAACAAGTTCATGCATTGACCTAAACCCCTAGAAAGAGAACTACTCTCTCTTGGAGAGATCCATAACAAAGATTGGCAAAAACAATAAGAAATGAGATAAAGAAATGATTACACCCTTTCTTAGATCTAAAACCTCGATCTTGCCGACTCCTTGCATGAATCTTCTTCTTCTCCTTCCTTGAAAAGCCTTCTAGAATTTCTGCAGGATCTCTCTCTCTCAATTTGTGGAAAGATGGATATAATAATGGATATGTACAATAATGGATGATGGATCATGTGGCCTCCTTAGCCTTATATAACATTTTCTGAACTTGGAGATCAAGTTGTTTT
Source organism: Carex myosuroides (assembly GCA_028015225.1). Lineage (NCBI taxonomy): Eukaryota > Viridiplantae > Streptophyta > Magnoliopsida > Poales > Cyperaceae > Carex > Carex myosuroides. The sequence continues at coordinate 852,025 of CM051476.1, forward strand.
ATTTTTGGCGCCCACTAAGCCTACTAACTTCTATATTTCTAATTCTGTGATTATGAACTTGGAGACCAAGTTATTCTAATTTTGGCGCCCACTAAGCCCACTAACTTTCCATATTTAGCAGTTTTTCAGGTTGATGCGGCCATTGATACGGATGTACAGAATTATATATTCCGAATTTGGACTTTGTTCCTTCATGAAAGTTGTAGATCTCTTTGTCCTGGTTCCGTCAAGCTTTGAATCACCTAAATCGGAGTTCGTATGACCAAGATATGGCCAAAATACGAACTGTGTGTCGCTGAGTGCGGATCGAGTGCGGCCGAGTGCGTCCGCACTGCGCTCGGATTTTCTGTTTTTTGTGTCTGATGGCTGAGTGCGTCCGCACTCTGGGTCAGTGCGTCCGCACTGGGCTCGGTTTCTCCTGTTTTGCTCCAAACTTCAAACGGACATAACTCTTGATCCGTAACTCCGTTTTCAGTGTTCTACCACTTTTCGGAAAGCTTGCGAGAAGATCTACAATTTGCTCCATTTCCTGTAATTTAAATAGACTTCGGCAGTAACTTGATTCTTGGATATATTTCATTATATTCTCTACTAAAATACAAGATATTTTGTGTTATTATGTGATAAAAACTAGATCGAATGTGTATATAATTTAGACCTATCACGGGTCAAAGCTAGGGGGTCATGTCCGGTCCAGTTGATAGAAAACCAAACCGACCCGTCCCAGGACCGGACCGTCTCTAACCCCGGTCCGGGACGGGTCCTGTGCACGGGACGGGTCCTGTGCACGGGACGGGCTGGTCCAGGTCCGGTCCACGGGTCCGACGGTCCGGTCCTCGACCGGCCGGGTTTTTTCAAAACTCTTTGTGCTATAAAACGAACGAAGTGAGAAGTGAGAAGTGAGAAGTGACAACTAACAATTCCTTTTTCCCGAATTTCCAGCAATTTCTGGGGTCCAAAAGAATTAAATTTTGTTTTCGCATTTGTTTATAAAATTCTTTCCTCGCCCCGCTCTTTTACCATTGTTGTTGTTCAAACTCCAGTTTCAAATCACTCGCTCGCATCTCTCTCGCCCTCTCTCCCCAAGCTCAAACCCTGAAAAACCCTAGAAGCAGAGATCCGATGGCCGACACAGATCTAACCCCTTCAGTTCATGGCGATGCCTCTCTCTCCTCGCCAATCGTAAGATCTTCTTCTCATCCCTTTCTTTCTGGCTATCTTTAATCTTACACTTCTCCTTCTCACTGAGCTAGTCAATTCTTTTCGTTACTCCAATTCGACTGAAAATTTCCTAATTTACTAGTTTTTAGCCTACTTCTTGAATGCACTTACTAGTTTCAGCAGTAATGCCAATGACTTGTGATCCCCCGTTTTAAATCTAGAACCCTTTTTGCTCAAATAACAATTAAACCCCACTATGATCTAATTAAGCTCCCGGTTGTACAATTGAGCCTCACTCTAAAACTATTCAAATTTATTGGACAGTCCATTCTTTGCAACATATCCGCATTTTTAACCTAGCCTTCCTCAATCCTCAATACACCCTTAGATTGTAACTTTGATTAGTTCCCGTGACATGATCCAATTAGCAATTGCATTACTTCAGCTTTAATGGTTTATCTTTTTATTGCAGAAAAACAGCAAGGAAGATATGCAACCAGTGGCTGATAAGATTGCGGTAAGATCTAGATAATTTTTGTGCAAGATTTTTAAAAGCCTCAGTTTGTGTTATGCCCTTTCATAAAGAAATGGACCGTTTTGTTTTTAAATGTGCTCTTTGTCAAATATAGGATTATTTGAAGTCACTAAAGAGATATATTTTTTCAAGGTTTATTTGTGAACAAAAGGATGAAGTCATAAAGTTTGTTTGTCTGATAATATTTTCCAATTAATCTTTTTTTTTGTCAGGAGTTGAACGAATCACAGTCGGAGTTATTGGGAAGGCTTCGTGGGCTGAAGGAGGTACCTATGATTTTTAGGAAATTTTCTTTTTTACCCTTGCAAACTATCAAAAGCTGCACCTTTTTCCTGCTAAATGAGAAACATCAATCATGCCCTTACAGATAAACGAGGGGAGGAATGGTTGGGCTTTTTTCTTGTTCTTTTTTGTTTTAGGAAAAACAAATTAGGGAAGGTTATAATTGTATAAAGATTGACTTTTTTTGAGATGTGGAAAGAACATTTTGACTGTAGATGTTTTATAGGGATTTTTCTGTAATGATATGTTTGTGTTGCTTATATTACACTTTCTGATGCAATGCTTCAATTTATACAGTACATGCATGTAACAAATTTTATTTTCTGCGTTACCTTTTTATCAGGATTTACAGAATTGGAGGGTAAAGCTGGATACACAGGTCAAGACATACAAAGACGTAAGTTGCTTTCTTTTGTTATATTTTGTTTAAAAATACTTGAGATGTAAATGAGTGATGATTGGAGTACCGTATACATACAGGAACTATCAGATCTCAAGAAAGCACTTGGTTCTGAAATGGAGCAGATTACTTTGGTAAGGAATATACAGGAAAATTAATCCATGAATTTTCCTTCTTTGAAATATTTATTAGTTATTCATATTTATTTGTAGGACTTTCAAGAATTGAGAACTACACTGCAGAAGCAACAGAATGATGTGGCAGCCAGCCTAATGGACTTGGGTGTACGTGCTCTTTACCTTCTTTTCGCTAATAGATAAATGCTACTAGTTAATCCAAGTAATACGCCAATAAGCTTATATTGTATTGACACTCTATTATAAAGGCTTTAGTGTCTTTTAATTTAATAGCATTTGTCCCCACAATGGTAAATTTTTTGACATAATGATGACCTTGTGTTTCTCCAAAATTATGAATTTACCTACTATAACAGACTTCACACTGGTTCTGGTTAGAAGTGGCAGATAGGAATGCCAGGTTAAGTTTGGTTTAAGTCCACCAGGTTTTAGATTAAGTTGGTTCTTGGGCCATTTGGATTGGGTCATTTAAGGTTGGAACTCAATCATGTATCTGGTGATTTGGTTCTGGTCATTGTGGGATTTAGATTACTTCATGGTTTGAGCTGTTTTATGGTTAATTTCCTAAGAAATTGACTTCTGTGATACAACAAGTTAGGTTAGGATTTCAGAGGGCAGCACAAAAAGCAAGAAGAAATCATTACTGTCCCCAATATTAGGTTTAAATGGCCTAAAATTCAGCTGGGTTTTGAAATGATGGGAAAAGTGTAAGATTTTTGTGGGAGTCCATATTTTTTCTGGGATACCTCACAGTTTGAATTGGTCAAACCAGAGAATCCGGAGCATCCAATCAAATGCAAGGGTGGATTTTAATGGGGCGGGCAGCTTTGAGACTCGCAACAATGGTCTAGATGCTGTCCATTTCAGTGAGGTACCCCATGGGATGCAAAGTCCTTTTGCGGAGACCACAAATTGTACTAGCTTTTTAAAATGCTGATCAACACTGGATGCTCTTGCATTGCAACTTTCCTTTTTAAGACATCTCTTATAAATGGGATCTTTTTGAGTTTTCCTTTTTTAACCCCTCTCTGGCTCTCTCTATACTTGTTTCAGATGTCGACTGAACCAGAAAAGGAGGAAAACAAAATCATAAAAGAAGCCCCTGTTGTGAAAACTGAATATGTTGAAGATTCTTAGGTCAGCCATATCCATTGCATTAGCATGCACTAGCTATTGCTTTACAAAGATAGGCACTGACATAGTGTCTCATTATTGGTGCCTTCTGCTACCCTTCATGTGGAAATTGGATTTCTGATATATGCCCATCTACAACTTAATATTTTTTCAAATAAGTTTAGGTGGGAATCATTTAGTCCATTTTCTTGCTACTGTCATTATTGTGTTTATTAGCTGAAATTTATGACTAAAGTTCTGTATTCTGGTATTGGTTCCAGTACTGGCATGCACTGGTAAGGAATGTATCTGGTTTATCTTTTTAGAGTTTATTTGGGGTTTAAATTCATTGGGAAGGTTTAGATGAGAGCTAAGTTAACTTGAACAGTAATAAGAATCTTTATTATTAGAAATTAAAGGAAGGTAACTTCAGGCTGGAAATTATAAGAATCCCTATCTAAAAGGAAAAAGTAACTTCAGGTTGGAAATTATAAGAATCCTTATTATTAAAATAAAAGGAATCATCGACCGGGTCCGGATCCCCTAAACTAACCCAATTTTTGGGTTTTGGATCGGGACTCTTCGATTTGAATTTGTCGCTCGAGATTGCCTCGGAATTCGAATTTGTCGTTTGGAATGTGTACGTTCCACTTCGAGATGCATTGTCGTGAATTCGAATTGGATGGTTCTGATCTAAAACCCAAAATAAAATTGAGTTACTTTACTGGATCTGAATTCATTAAGGAAAATAACTGACATCCAATTCAATAATCATGTCAAGTTTAAAATTATTCCTATTCACCAAACATACTAGAAAAGTTCGGGACAGACTTTTCGCAGCTAGATCATACATCAAAATTCATGTAACTTCATTATTTCACATAGTAAAATATAACAAGGACTCGAATTTTGATGCAAGTGGAGTCGATGTGAGCGCGGAGTCATCAGAACTCATAATATAGCGTGAAGTTCCCCATTTCGACCGGAGAGCAGTGGCGGCGAGTAGATTTGGTCGTTAGAGTGCGATAGTTGTCAGACACAGATCTGATCGTGAAGAGAAATTGAAAATAAGGTAATAGAATGTTTAGAGGAAATGATGATAAAAAAGAAAATTTAGAAATAAAAGTCATTTGACTCGTTGTAAATATGATTTTTTATTAATAAAATTATTAGTCGCTAACCTTAAAAAAAAAAAATCACTTAACAGAAAAACAACTTAAATACATGTGTGCAATAATCTGTCCAATATCCGTAGCTAGCATTCACAATTTTTTTAAACTTAACGTACAATACCTATAATCCTGTATTATTTCCAATACTAGAAAATAATTTACGAAATTTACAATTTTTCTTATTTGGTTTAAAAAAATAATATTTTAAAAAACATACAACTATTTTCCGAGTTATATCATATTATAATTCGAGTTGAGAACCTTTGATCTCAAATGGGACACTATTCTGTAAAAATCGTTAGCCCGTTATCCTGACTGCTGAGAGATAGTAAACAGGTTATGGATAATTATTGGATCCAAATCTAAACCCAAATGTGGCGCGATATCTCCGAGATGAGATTGAGCCATCTCCGCTTACCATACACCAAAAACCCACTCTCGCTCTCTACTGATAGGATAAGGCAATATAACCCCCCCTGCGTTTTCTCTAGCGCTCTCTCTCTCTCTCTCTCTCTCTCTCTCCCCCCACCTCGTTAGTTTGACAATGAAAAGATAAAGTGAAGGAGTGCGTCTGGTCTCTCTGCTCTTCTAATTTAAAGGTTTTGGGTGGTATTTTTCAAAGATATCTGAATGCGTATGTAATGCTTGTTGAAATGCCTCTGCTAATTTTTTGTTTTGTTTTCGTAGTCTACCGAATTCTGCTTAACATTGTTCGGAAAATTGATTTGGAATTCATAGACCATATATTTAGCTTTGGAATTGATTTTAGTTTTGGAAGTATACCTAATGTTTTATTATTTGAGTGAAATCTTCTATTATCTGTTCATAGATCATTCATTCATAGACCACAAACTCTACTGGTTTATAGTTCAGATTCCGCAGTGCATTAATTTTGATGTATGAAGTAGCAAACTGAACTGTCTCATGTAGGAAAGGGGACTATAAGTATTCATTCTTGTGGAATTTCGTACTTTTTTCTAGCTATGTAAATGTGCCCTGACCTTATAATTATCTAAATTACTTCTGTAAATTCTTTCAGGTGAAATAGATAGCTGAAAACACCAATTTACTGAATAAAATGACGCCATTGTTACATTTTTCGGCTGGAAGTATCAGCGTTATACCTCGATCCTCCTTCAAAAACTCAAAGAAGGAAATCCATTTGAATAAATGTAACTTTAAGAGAAGGCCCCTACTGCTTCCTCAACCCACTTTTCCCCTAAGCTGGATCTCAAGCCGCATCATATCCAAAACCCGAATTTTGACATCTGCAGTCGAAGCTGATATGGCTGTGGAGGCTGATCCAAATCCAAACCCAGAAACATCTGAAGATGAATTTATAAAACAAAAAGCTGAACAAACAGCCTCAATATCACGAGATGTCTGGGTCAAAGGAACAAGCCCCAGTAGGAAGGGAAACTTGCCGACTGTTAAGAAGGAGGATCTGGTACCAGGAGCTAAATTTACTGGTATTGTGCGTTCAGTGCAAGATTTTGGGATTTTTGTTAATATTGGCAGTTTTACTGATGGGCTAGTTCATGTCTCAGAGATCAGCAATGATTATGTAAAAGACGTGAAAGCTCTTTTTAGTATTGGACAAGAGGTGGAAGTGCGGGTACTGGAATACGACATGCAGGCGGGCCGTATTTCCCTGACAATGAGGCCTCCAGGAACAGAGAAGAAGGGAGGTGGTAGAGGTAAGGGACAAGGAGGGAGGACGGGGCGCCGACCAAGGTACAAGAAAGGAGACATTTATGAAGGAATAGTAAAGGAAATAACTGAAGAGGGCGCTCTGGTGACTTTACCTGGAGATGTCGAGGGATTTCTACCTGTATCAGAGCAAGATGTAGATGTAGATGTAGAAGATGTAGAAGATGTGGAAGATGAAGGAGATTGGGTAACGGGCAACGCACTGGGAGTCAATCAGCATATACAAGTTCGGATTCTCAGTGTGGAACAGGGTAAGATCACACTTACCATGAAAGAGGAGGAATATATGGACGAAGAGGACTCAGATGAGATGGAGGAAGAAGATGAAGAAGAGCTCTCATATGTATTACGTAAGAGAAGGGTGGAAAAAAAGGAAGAAGAGAAAGAAGAGCAAGAAGAGGACGAATGGGAAGAAGAGGAAGAATGGGAAGAAGAGGAAGAAGAGGACGACGAGGATCTTGATGACATACTAGAAGGAGAAGAGGGAGAGGATGTTACGGGAGAAGTTACAGAGAAGGATGAGGAGGATGAGGAGAATGTACTTGCCGATTTCACCAGTGGGCCCATCCTTCCCAACCCTTTCACTTATGCTTTTCAAAGAAGCAGATACGCTCCCAATGTGAAAAAAAGGTTGGAGCTCATGACTGCAGTGAAAAACGAAGATTCTGTAGTTGGTGAAGTTGCAGTTTCTAGTGGTAGTTCTGAAGCTGGGTCTACTTCAATTATAGAAGAACCAGTTGCGGTTGCTGAAGCAGAGGGAGGTGAGGTTGTTGCAGTTGGGGAAGAACCAGTTGGAGCAGTTTCTGAGACTGCATCCACTTTAGTCTCAGAAGAACCAGTGGAGGAAGTTGAAGTTGCTGCAGCTGGAGCTGTTTCTGGGGTTACAGAAAGTGAAGTAACCAGTGAAGTGGAGAAAGGTGAAGTTACAGCAGCTGGAGCTGTACCAGAGGCTGCTGATAGTGAAAATGCATCTGATACTACAGTAAGTGAAGCATCAACGGGTACAACTGACTCAACTTCTGAAGATCCAGCTGCTAACGAGCCAGTTGCAGTATCCAGTGAGGTGGAGGCAGGTGAAGTCACTGCAGTAGGAGCCATGTCAGATTCTACAGTAAGTGAAGATTCTGCTAGTGATAGCCAGGCTGTGTTGTCAGAAGGTGCTGCAAGTGAGATTACAGGAAAGGAAGAAACCGAAGAGGAAGTGGTTTCTATCAAAGTTGGAGATGAAAAGACTGAGGTTCCTCAGGCAACTCCTGAAGCTAGTCCCAATCAAGCTCGTGAAGTCCAAGGCAAAGATACATTTTAATCTCTACTTTTGTAATTTATTTTTGTGTTTTGTTTCTATTTTGCTTTGTTAGACTTGTACTGGTCAAATTCAAGGATTGTAGTGTTCCAATACGAGCAGCAGCGTCACCTGTTAGTATTAGAGCATTTCAACCAAGGGTTTCTTCTTGTTATTGTGCTTGTTTGGAGATTTTGGTACTGATTTAGGATGTGTGAGTGCATGCTTGCAATTAGCTTGTATAACTTCTTTTAGTAATATTTTATCTTTTTTTGTATGCAGTCCTTGTTCCTCTCTCCTTACATTTCTCTTTCATTTTTTTTTCCCTTTTTTTTATATTATTTCAGTCTTTGAGGTGTATATATTCTGAAAATTTGACCACTTTATGTAACACCAAATGCAGCAACAATATCTCCCTCTCTGGTGAAACAGTTACGTGACGAGACAGGCGCAGGCATGATGGATTGCAAGAAAGCCCTGACTGAGACTAATGGTGACCTTGCTAAGGCACAAGAGTACCTAAGGAAGAAAGGCTTGGCTAGTGCTGACAAAAAGTCAAGCCGGGCCACAGCTGAGGGCAGGATTGGGTCCTACGTGCATGACGGCAGAATTGGGGTTCTGGTCGAGGTTAATTGCGAGACTGATTTTGTTTCGCGTGGAGATATATTTAAGGAACTGGTTGAGGATCTTGCAATGCAAGTAGCTGCTTGTCCACAGGTACTTAATATCGTTTTTAAGCTTTAATAGGTCATCTATTGGTATGCTTCTTATACCAACACGTACAAGTTAAAATTTTGGTCACCATAGTAGTCATTTTCAGATAATTAGCCAAACAAATGACCTTAATTGCCAAAATTTCGTATGGAGTTTAAAGCAGATTATCAGTTTAAAATTCCATTAACACCGTCCATTTAGGTTACATATCTGACCTCGGAGGAGGTGCCAGAGGAGATGGTGAAGAAAGAGAAGGAGATAGAGATGCAAAGAGAGGACATACTCTCCAAACCCGAAAATATTCGTGAGAAGATTGTCGAAGGAAGGATCCGGAAGCGTCTAGAAGAGTTTGCTCTTCTTGAACAGCCATTTATTAAGAATGACAAAGTTGTGGTAAAGGATTATGTGAAACAAACAATTGCCACCATTGGAGAGAATATACAGGTGAAGAGGTTTGTGAGATTTAATTTGGGGGAGGGTTTGGAGAAGAAAAGCCAGGACTTTGCAGCTGAGGTTGCTGCTCAGACTGCCGCGAAACCAACTGTCACAGCTGCAGATGCTGCTCAGCCAAAGGATGAGAAGGCTGAGACAACAGAAACTGCTGAAAAGTAAGTTGCTCTTTGAATTTCCTTTTTTTTTTTTGTGGAATATAATTCTTGGGAATAAATTGAGAACAATATCCATTAGAAATTTAGAATTTATGTTGGATGGAGTTTCATTATCTTTCTGGATATACAATAGAAAGAGCATTTATATTATAATTTGACTGCAGGATTATCATGTTATTTTGTACCATTATTTACCAGTGTCAAAACCATACCACTGCTGTACTGTGTTAGTTCATTCTTGATGAAAGTTTTGGTCTGGTTTTTTTAATTCCTGGGGATGTAATATTTAGCCCTTAATTAAGGAGTCGTGCCTCCATATATAGCTCTATTAAACACCATATTATCAGAAGTTGCGCCTATAAAATATAATAAAATCGAACAAGAAAATTGAAACCTCATCTGGCTTCTAAGAAGCTGGACACTTTTGTACAACCGGCAAGCTCAGATCTTTGGTTTGACCTTTCGGAAAAAATTATCCAGGGCACCAGCAGCTACAGTAACAATCTCCCCAGCCTTGGTAAAACAACTGAGAGATGAGACAGGAGCCGGCATGATGGATTGCAAGAAGGCACTGGCTGAAACAGGAGGTGATATTGAAAAGGCTCAAGAGTACCTCCGGAAGAAGGGTCTCTCGTCGGCGGATAAAAAGTCATCCCGCGTTGCAGCTGAGGGACTCATATCGGCTTACATCCATGATTCCCGTATCGGTTGCCTCATTGAAGTCAATTCTGAGACCGATTTTGTGGCCCGAAACGAGAAGTTCAAGGAGCTGGCCGGTGATCTGGCAATGCAGGTCGTTGCATGCCCTCAGGTAAATATAAGGGTCTCATTACCAGGTATTAGTTATATTTTTATGGTACCAGTGCAATCACATTAGTCAGATGGTGCAGTAAGGTATTGCTATTGGTACCAGTATTCAGCGTTGATATGACAGTATAGGTATATACCACTATCTGCCAAATATTAAAGAAAGATGAAAAATGAATCAACTGGGTAGACTGCAAGGATGTAACTGGTACGACAGGTTTACCCTCGGGAAGTAATGTTGCAAATTTTTGAATTGAAAAGATTCAGTACCAGCTAGGTACAGTGTAACTACAGTGCCTGTAAGAAAATTGCAAAAACAATAGTACTGACAGATCACAGATGGAAAGACATAAAAATTGCCTTTGTAGACTAATTAGTACACACTTGGTCATGTTTGTGGCCTGCATTTAGATTTTCCATACTAAGGTCAGATTAACAAACAATTTCGGGTTTTTGTGTCAACTAACATATTATATTTTAGGTGGAGTTCGTCTCAATAGATGAGGTCCCCGCAAGTGTAGTTGAGAAGGAGAAGGCAATAGAGATGCAGAGGGAGGATTTACAGTCAAAACCCGAACAAATAAGAGAGAAAATTGTAGAAGGCCGAATCTCGAAGCGGCTAGGCGAGCTTGCGTTGTTGGAGCAGCCCTTCATAAAGGATGACAGTATCACTGTTAAGGAGCTTGTGAAAAGGACGGTTGCGTCCCTGGGAGAGAACATCAAAGTGCGAAGATTTGTGCGTTTCACACTAGGTGAGAACAAAGACTGAGAGATTGGTGGAGATAAAATGCTGCTGTAGTTTTCTTTTGAGCTTGCTAGTTGTCTGGCAATTTTGGCCATCTCCCTTGGCGTTTATTCTGAGATATGACTTTACTTTTTGTTGTTGCAGTTTGTTCTAAAATCATTGGATTTTTGTTATTATGTAAAAAGAAAAAAATATTGTGCTCATAAAGTAACATGTTTCAATTGTTGATTTAGTTGTGTAGTTTCCTTTAATTTATTGAATTCAAATTCCATGATTTGATATCCTTGTTATCTGTTTTCAATAGATAACGTAATGATCGATCCCAATACTTGTGTATGGCCTAATCTTTGTGAAATAAGAGATGTAAATTTTTACTTCACATTAAGCTGCTAAATAAGGGTGCGTTTGGATGAATCAAGGAATAGCTCGGAATAGCAGCTGTTCCTGGGGTTAGGAATAGCTGCTAACCCAACATTTCATAGGAATAGCGGAACAGCAGCTAACCCGAGCTATTCCTTTGTTGAGAATAGCGTTTTTTTTCACCCAAACGTGCTGTGTTAAGAATAGCTCGCCAGGAATAGCAGCTGTTCCTGGGTTAGCGCTATTCCTGTGTCATCCAAACGCACCCTAAGAGAAAATAAAAAAGAGTAAGATGGAGTAAAAAGAAAATTAATCTGAAAGTAAGTTACTTCACCTCACCTGTTTAAGTGAATCAACTTATTTTATACTTATTCTGTAAGTAGGTCTTGTTGTCATAGGTATAAATTTATTTATCAACGTCTTACTCTTCTATTCTATTCTAGATGAATTAATTTAAACTACAACTCAAGCGGTCAACTGATAAATAAAATTAAAAGTAAGATGGAATAAGTAATTTAATTTTGCTTAAATTTTAGGAGTGACCGAACGTGACCTTAGCAATGTTTGATTATGTTTCATTGTAAATAAAGTTATGACAGACAGAGCAAGTTAAACCACTTCTTTAATTTGCTACACATTTACTCAATAATAATAATAATATCTAAATAATGACAACATTCAATAAGACTGTATATGTTTTTCATTAATTTGCTTACTAAATGCAGAAATAATGTGTTCTTGATTGTATATATATATATATATATATTTTTTTTTTTTTTAAATTTTTTAATGAATGAAGTAGCTCTAGCCTCTACATTACATCCCTTAATTATATATACTATAGGCCATGTCAGTCGGCATGTCCCATGTGAAATAGAGAAAATGACAACCACTCATTATATGCTTGGCCTGCCCATGTGACTGGAAGTCTGGAGTAGTTGCTTTGCTTTACGTAGAGGATACAACTGTTCTTCAATAATTCTACGCCTGTTTTCCGTCTCCCAACTCTTTCTTCCCTTTCTTTTAATTAAGCTCTCAACTCTCAAGTCTCAAGTCTCAAGTCTCAAGTCTCAAGTCTCAAGTCTACAACAAAATATAATAAAGTTGTGTCTTTCGATTCGCTGCTACTACTCTACTCTTTCCGCTGGCATTAATCTTATTGAAATGGAATACGTGTGGCAGTACAAATCTATCTATCTAATCATGAGACTCTTTCGTGTGATGGGTTACTGGCAACAGACTCTTCACATCTAAAACCAAAGCTCAAAGTTAAAAGGTAAACAGTATTTACAGAGCTATTTTGACTTTACGTAGCTCTTTACTAACAGACACAAAATGAAAAAGTGTATGACTAGCGTGCTGTATAAACAAAGTGAGCTCTGTTAATATCTCTGCCCGAGAAAAAACAAGATGCTCCAGTTCTGCTAGAAGCATTACCTTACCTATAAAGGAAAGGAACGCGGTTTCTCAACTAAAGTTTTGTTCTGAACTCGAATGTTTTGCTCAACTAAATTGTCTCCGTTAAGTTCATATTTAGGACATCTCCAGTCACAATTTCTAACTAATGGATGTCTCCATTTATACAAGTATTTGAGTGTTCATTTTTTACTCCATAATCCATCCATATTAGAGCAAACAAAATAGCAATTTTGAAAACACTATAAACACGAGGTTTCTGTTCAAAGGTAATTGAACAATGTATAATGCAAATCGTGTTTAAACCGTCCGATCCGATTAAAATTAGCATGGACGGTTCAGATTCACGGGGCCGTTTAAATATGTTAAAGTTTTCAATTCGTTTCCACGACATGATGCAAATCGGACGGTTTATTCTAAGGTTTGGATAAATTTTGTCCAGAGTCGTTTGAACAAAACCTAGTACCTAACAAGTAAAACACCCTGACCCCACAACCAGTCAACCACAAAACCACAATCCTTTCATTACATTCTCACTCATCAACTCAGAACATTCTCTCTCTACTTTATAGTTTATAACTTTATATCGCACCTATTTCTCTCTCCAACCCCAAGCACTTAACTTTCCTCAGTTCCTGTCCCCCCTTCTCTCTCTCTCTCTCTCTCTCTCTCTCTCTCTCTCAGCTGTAACCCTCGCCGCCTCACAACAAAAGAAAGAGCTGCCATTGCCATTGCCATTGCCATTGCCATGGCCAGGCTCTCTCTTCTCTTCCCCCTCCTCCTGCTGCTACTCTCTCTCTCCTCTCCATCTCTTGCTCTCCACTCGGATCTGCCTCTTTCCGCCTACGGCCTCTCTGTTTCCTCCAATTCCCGCTGCTCCGGTAGTTCACTCGGCGAGTGCTCGCAGGACGAGCTCGATGATCCCACCACGCGACGATTTCTAGCCGGTAATTCACCTTACATCAGCTATGCCGCTCTGAGAAGGGACAGCGTGCCTTGTAGTAAGAGGGGAGCGTCGTACTATAACTGTAGACCTGGTGCACAGGCGAATCCGTACCGTCGGGGCTGCTCTGCCATCACAAGATGCCGTGGTTAGGTTTTTACTCTATTCTTTTCGTTTAAGAGGTTTTATTATTGTGAGCGTATTTGTTGTTTGGGCTATGACCTTGGTGGTGATTTAATAAGGCATGCATTTGTAACAGTGATGTTGTAAAATTAGGGAAAGATTATTCGGGCTTTCTGTGTAAAGAGATCTGAGTTTGTTTCTATTTTATTTTATTTTTATTTTTATTTTTTGGTTGCTTCTCTTTTGGACTGGGTTTGTTTGTTCTTGTCACCCAAACGTTAGTTTTAACTTTTGAATGGTCAACGTGGAATATAATTACCTGGTTTCATTTTGAGAGAGAATTTGAGAAGCATTCTTTTGGATTGCACACTTCTGTAACTTACGTTTTTGCTAGTTCAGATTTAAATGCGCCTCGCATTGTCTTTGTAAGATGCTTGCAGCGGTGTTAAAAATGTCTGAATTTTTTTTTCTTCAAATAATTTATTTTTGTGGTGTTTAAACTATCTTTTGCTTGAATGTCTTCAAAGTAGGAGCTTCATATCCCCTTATTTTGCTGGTTGATGTATTATGAGAGATTAAATTTTTATTACTTGTTACCCAATACGAGCTACTCCAGTTTAATGGGTTTGGGTTTGCTTTAATTAAGCATGCATGACCTTGTGTAAAATGGTGCTGTAGTAAGAAATTATGGCAAGTTTGTTGTAGACTTGTAGTCAATTTTCAAAATGAAAACTGCTTTTGCAAAAATTAGAGAAATCTTCTTCTAATGCTTAATTTGTTCAGCTGTTTTTTATTCCTGGATATAATTGATTACACTTGTGTTAGTCTTAGACTTTGGTCAATTAATTGTAGCACATTGTTTTGTACTCATTTTGTCAAACTTGGAAAAGAGTTTTAGATGTGTTAATTTCATTTTTACCTTTTATAGTTTATTATTGTGAAGGTTTTTTTTTTTCTCTCAATTTCACTTCTAATGTATTTCATATATTTATCAACAAATTCAAATTTCGTGCCTGGCCACATTGTTCTTCTAATCAGTTTCTTATGTGTCTCGGTTTTTCTAATGGTTGGGTCAAGAAAAGAATAATTTCATAGCACAATACCAAAGTTCCTCGTTGGGCACCTGTTTTTACCTGATGATAAGTATACTATCCTGGTTTCCAAAACTGCTGCTCCTTTTAATTTTCTTTTTCATTCTTTTGTTGTCCATTATGTTTTATTTTTCTAGGTTGGGTTTTGTGGAGTTCCGCCTGATTCTTGGTATTCTTTTATATTCTGTTCTGTAGGATTTTTCATAACCAAAAAAATCATGCATTATTTCTATCATTTATTTTATCCACGATCAACTAATTGTACATAAAACAAAATGATAGCAGTAATGCATTAAATTTCCGTTGAAACAGATTCATGAAAATGAATTCATAGTTATTATGTTTTTTTAAAAACAAAATGAGAGGCTTGAAAATACATTAAAAATTGCTTGAAATAAACGGATGAAAATGAAAGTTCCGGACTTCCTTCCATAACATTTCCAAAACAATGCTTGGTTGATTGGTAATGTTTTTCAAAATTTCTTTCATGTATTTGCCTAAAGGAAAAGATTATTTGCATATTTTTGCTTGTACTTAGTTTCTGCTTTTAATTGGGTGCTCACTGCTAACTTTGAGATGACGAGTTCATTCTATTATAGTTATTAAATTTGCAGTTGTTTTATCGACCATCTTTTGAATCCATGATCAAACTTAAAGAATATTAAATAGCTTATATTTTATTTAATTGGTAATGATTAGCAGAGGGCCAACTATTATGGTTTTTTTGCAGTGGAGTACTATTTTTTTAATTTAATTTTCAAATGACATCAATTGGGACGTCCATGATTTTATGATTTGCTTTGTACAGCTTATTACCAATTAGAAGTTTAAACTGTAATAATTGCCTCCATGTTTCAGGTCTCCACTTTGTAAATTGTTAATAACAAAAATGTAAAAATTATAATTTTTTCCTCTACAAGCATGTAATTGCACTTCAACTTCATTTGATACGGATCAAAAGTTTTTAAAAATTCACTGTTCTTTTGCCTAGGGATGTGTATGGAAAATGAAGTTTTCAGCAAAAAATGAATGACATGGATCTCATCCAACATGTAAACAATCTATAGTATAGTAGATAGTAGATAGAGGTAAATTTGCAAGTAGTGTCTTCTCTAATCTGTAATAGTAGATAGTAGATAGAGATAAATTTGCAAGTAGTGTCTTCTCTAATCTGTAGTATAGTTATAGACTTATAGTAGATAGAGATGAATTTACATCCACCTCTGAGATATCTCAAAATTTGAGTTGATTTTTGAAAATTTTGAGCTGCTTAAATTCTTGAAAGCACGATTTGAAAGCTATATATTTTCCATTAATGTTGTTCTGTGCATTGCAGACTATGTTTGGAATTGAACAGAGTATGGTCCGTGTTTGAGATAAACTGAAAATTTCAATTATCTGATAGAGAAATGAACACGCAAAGATTGTTTCCATAATTTATATTTGTATTTATTACAAGTTGAATTGTTGATGCGTGACATAGATTTGGATTCACTTATTCTTCCCTTTTGATAATATTGTATTGTATTGACGACCGTCAAAAATAACTTGTAAATTTGAAGTGGGTACAATTGGAAAGTATAACTAACTAGTAACTAGCCACTAGAAATAGAAAATTAATTAAAGTAAACCTAACAGTAACAGCATGGGCGGATAGAACTTAGAAGCCCAAGTGGCCAAGTGGAACAAGAACAAGAACAATACAACCCCCACTCTTTTGTTTGTTAATACTTCTGCTAAGCTAAGATGAAGAAGTATCATTAATTGTTCAACCAACCACTCGGTTCTGATTTAAACTGTCCAAATAAAATAAGCATCTATCTATGTATCAATCATTTAAATTCTTTATCAACCGCCCATGTAGCATCAACGCCAGTCATGGCAGACAAACCGACCCACCTTCTATCTCAAATCCTTTTTTTTTTTTTTTTCTCTGTGGTGGAGCCGTGGAGGGGGAGGTAATTTTTATGTATACCCCTCAAAATCTCCAAATTACGTATCCTCCTCTACAATTCATAATATTATATTTACACTTTAAAATTTCGAGGGCTCACAAATTTACTTAATTTATTGACCTTATTTTATCAGAACTCATATGATATGAAATTTATAAAGTACTCGTTTTACCCTTTATGACAAAATAAAAATATATGGTCTTGATAAGAAATATGACCCGTCTTCTGACTAATCGGTTTCCGAGAACAAATAATTCATTTCTCTACATGTAACGCATACAAAGTAGTATTAAAAAGAGATGGTTGGGTGTCATTGTGCTATTTATTGTGACGAATTAATATTTCGGCAATTTTCATAAATTGCACCATGCTTTGATCACAAAAAATCTAGAAAAGTAGTAAGTCCAACTAAAAAAATGAATTTAATGTATATTTTTTTTAATGAGTAATGGGGTCAAAGCCACCCAAGATCTCTTATTTTAACTTTTGTAACAACAGATTTCTGGTTTCGAACACATGACATCTCATATAACAGACTTATGTCTTGCCACTAGACTGAAGACTGGTTCTTAATTTAATGTATAATTAATTTACATTTGAGTTAAAATTTTATTTATTTATAAAATAACAATCATCTTATATTTTATAATTTTAGTTCCTTGAAGATTCGTATTAAATTGGTTCTGTATGAGATCATGTGCGTTGTTTTTTGAGAAATATGGATTGCATTAAATTTTGTTTGGTGCGAAGAGAATAAATGCTTGGTTGAAAGAGTAATATTTATTAGAGATGTCAGTGACCTGGATCATGTGAAGATTCGAGTTATGTCGGTTTCGGATTTGTGACTCTTTCTACTAATTAAACAAGTAAATATATATATAATGATTGACCTCAACATTAATATAAGAAATAGTACTGTTAAGTCCGATCTTCTGTGGCGGGCAGAACTACCCCATTGGTGTGGCGAGTTTCTGATATTTGCTGTTAAGTCCGGACTGGCGGACTCCATAGTACTGTTTTTGAAAGAAAAAGAAAAAGAAAAACACAAGTACATAAGAATAAGATTACTGAGTGGAGTGAAAGCCTTGTTTGGTGGAGCGCAAAATCAAATTATTTTTTAAACACAAGTACATAAGAAGACCTTTATGAGTTTTTCGTGTTTCTTCCAAAAAAAAAACCTTCCCAAGCCCAAGAATAATGATATATTTATTGAGTCAAAATAATGATATACTGTTGAACTCAAGAAATAGCATGGTTATGGAAAGTGCATTTTAGCAAGAGGAGGTTGGACATAGCTTTCTCAGAGTAACTGAGGTTCTCCTCTTTTGTTCAATCTCCTTCCCATCCCAAATCTGACAGACGGGCCCACGGTTTATGCCATGCTTCCACAGATATCTTGCTTCACCATGCATTAGAACTAGAGATCCTGGAGTCAAGTATACCGGGACTTCTTTTTCTTTCTCGTTTTCTTTTTCTCGGGTAAATTGCATCACGCATTCAGATTCTAGAGAGATTATGGCGATACCATCCTCAAATCGCATCAAGTCAACATGTGAGCAAATGCCCTGATAATAATATATAATCAAAATATAAAAAAGCAAACAAAAAATTAGATTATATTTAGGTGAAATCAAGCATAAAAGTGTCCGCTTTCTCTTTTATGGTTATTTTTTTGTTTTCAGTCTTTTGATTTGGTAATCTCATACCATACCGCTAGGACCCCAAGGATGCCTCAAGTAAGCAACAAGTTTGCAATTAAACCTTAATTATAGCCAAATTTGACTTAACAAACTCTTTAAGTTCTGCCATAACGCCTCAAAACTTGCTTGCATATTTGCTTTACTGTTTGTGAGGGTTACAAAAATTGCCACCTCTAAAAAGAATCAGCCAGACTAAAACCCAATTGACCGGCTCGACTGCCACATCCAACCTCAACAATGCAATAAATTTCATTATAGCAAGTTTCCCAAGTTAAACATCACACTGTTCTTAAATTAACCTCAGCAGTGAAATTTAACTTGGTACAGTTCAAATTAAACCTGAACTAATTCAGTTCAGTTATCACAAAGGTAACTCGAATCCCCTTCCCCCAATTAAGAATGAAGTGCTTCATCCTGAAGTATGCCACTAACATAAGAAACCAATGAAAATCAGGGCATGATTATGCTGAAATATGTTGAGAAAGGTAGATGATAAATGTACCCATACCTCACCTGGCTTATAAACATTGGCAATGAGTTGGTCAAACAAAGGTTCTCTCCATAGCAATTGAAAAGGCAGAGGATCATTTTGCAAATTGTCGCTTGACAAATTCACGTCTGACCTATATCTTATTTCACCGGTACAAACCGCACTGCGGACCAATTTAGAGAGCTCGAGAGCCCATTTCGGGAGATCCCCAAATCTCATAGCCTGACAAAATTTTATAGAATCACCATGTAGGTTATTCAACAGTGTATCGCACATACTTCTGTCAAATATAAACGTGTCCAAAGAGGTACCAAAAGAGAAAACATTACTTGATTGTGTTGATCAGTCAAAAATCCATCTGAAAATGAAATGAAAAAAGAGTTGAACATGGCATGGACAAAAAGAAAATACAATTTTCAGTTTATGTTTAGAAATAACAACAAAAAATAATAAAATTGTATACCTTCTTTTTTATGTTTTCCTGAATGCAACTGAAACTAGATCAACCCTTGATAATGCAATAAATGACCCAACAAGTCTAGAAAGAACTAAAACGACCATGTACAATAGAAATCTCACCATGATAGATAGCTGAGAGAAGAGAAGATTGATTTTCTAAAGAAAGAAAATTTGAGCAGAACCATAAACCCTGGATGCCATGCACGGGTTCCAATACTGGTATTTCAACTTCAGATTCTTGACACTGTAATTGAATTGAATTGAACAGTATGAGAAATCAAGAGATCTGCTCTTCCCTTTTTATCTTTTATCTTTTTGAGAAATTGATTAAATTGTGAAAAAAAAGATCATCCACTGATTTGTTGTACTAGTCCAATGTGCATGGCAGTTTAAAAATGTGGCAAACTTGAGGTGAAAATTACAATTATCCAATTTTATTACTAGTAAAAGTGTTCAGCTACATTACAGAAAAAAAACTATAAAGCATGTATCCATATACTACCACAAAAGTAACAACAACCAAAAAATAAACCCTCTTTCAGATAAATCAAGTGTTACTTTCATTCATGCAAATAAAGAGGTTTAAAGGGTATGCTTATACTATACAGACAAAGCCGAAGCCTAGAAGATAGAGAGGTGGAGTTGTAGAAGAAACCAAGAGAAGAGAGACAGATTCGCCAAGGGGAGGAGAGCATTGGCCATAGTCAGATTCAGAAGAGGAATCTCCAAATGCTTCTCTAAGTTTATCTCTCGTGAGATCCGACTCTTCTTTATCATCGAAATTTTCTTCTATTTCCTCTTCCATTTTATTTTTCCTTTTGGTTTTCCCTTTTCTTTTTCAACCGAATAGGCGACCTCCCAAAACTAGGTTCGATCTCTTTGCAATTTACTCTAAACAACTATTTATTTGCACAACTACATAACATAACGCAGAGGCCACCAGACACCAGTGACCAGACCATAAAAAGCGACTTCACCTCTTATCTCAATTCTCAAATCGGGAGTCAATCAAATCACTCATTTTTATACACCGTTCACGCTCTCTTTTCTCAGTATTTTGGACGAAAAAAAATAATCAAATGACTTCTTGATTGATTGCAAACAAATTAAAATTTTAATAGTTACAGAGAGACAAATTAAATTTGAGTTACTAATTCGTGATAAAGAACAAAATTTAATAACCTCGGACAAAATTTATCTAAAAATAAAATGATGAATATTGTCAGAATATATGAGAGTTCACCTCCCCCAATTCCCATTCTCAGAAAACCTCCAACCCACTTTCATTTTTTGAACTTTCATAACTTTTTTTTAACCAAGTTCACTTTCATTTTTTTTTTCGGCACACACTTGAGACCTTCGGAATAAATACTTGATGTACTATATATAAATACTTGCGCGCATATGTATCAATACTTACATCACAAAGAGAATTTATTTATTTCTCTCTTATCATCCACTTATCTTTTACACGATTTTATAGAAGAATTTTTTATTTCAGTTCAATATCGCCCATATTTCTGACAATCTGTGAGAAATTTTACGAATCTAAAACTACGAACGTCTTGGCTTCGATTTTTTTCTTTCAAATGAAATCTATATTAAAGTACTTCCGGGTTCTACTCGTTCTGTTGTTGTTTTTTTCTTATTGATATGCAATGTATAAAGACTTAATATGCTAGGTATAAATACTTGAAAACTTAAATATTCAGACTAAAACGCTCGAGTATAAGACTTAAAAGTATATATGTATAAGTAGTTGGTATGTTAGATATAAATGCTTGATATGCTATGTATAAATACTTGCCATAGTGAAAAGTTTAAAATTAATAATTTTCTTAATATTTTACACAGAGGCGAATCTACGTATATTGAATGGGGGTCAATTGACCCCCATTCATTTTGAATTTTTTTTATTTATACCTTATTTTAATATAATTTAAAGCAAAATATTATGGATAGTGTGAAATTGACCCCCATTCGTAGTAGAAAAATTTTATATGCTTGACCCCCATTCAGGTTTGACCCCCATAGTCTGAAAGTCTGGCTCCGCCCCTGATTTTACACTAGCTAGTCATACTTTCGATGCATAGCATTTATGAAAGATTTCAATTCAAATTAAAGTCCAACTAGCGCCAATTGTACAACCTTTAGAAAGAGTTGATATGTCCGGTCTTTAAAAAAACTTGGTATGTTAGGTATAAATACTTAACATGTTATATATAACTCCTTGCACGCGCGTAGGTATCAACACTTGCACACACCAACTATAAATTTGCTGGCAACCTTATAGAAGATAGTCCCGGTCAATGTTAGATAGAGTTGGGGGATTTGACCGAGGATTTTCCTTGAGGACTATTATCACATCTCTAAAATCAATTAGGGGTGTAAACAGAGTGAATTCTGAGCGGATAATGTTAATACCAAATTTGTATCCGTCTTTTAATGAGAGAATACGAATACGAATGCGGATGTCAAAATTTAATCTCAAACCTGTCTTAAACAGATACAAATACGAAGCCGATAATTTATTAATACGGATTCAAATACAGATACAAAACAAATAATTATCGGGTAATTGAATTATATGAACTTTTAGAAGAAAAAAATCAAAAAATAGTATTAAGAAAACTAAGAAAATGAAGAAGAAGAAGAAGAAAAAAACAAAATCAGAAAACAAAAAGAATAAATGGAGGTGTCAATGAAGATAGGAATGGAGAAGAGAAGAAATAGGAAGAAAAGACAACGGCCAGCGATTCAGCGAAGCAGAAACAGACACAAGAAGAAAGAAATAGAAAGAAAAGTCGGGGGCTTTTGCTCCGGACCGAAACTCAATGCTAGTCCACCACAAGTAAAAAGGTAAAAACGGAAAATCGAACGGTGGTAATAAATTACTAGTATAGTATATCAGTATAGTATAGTGTGGACTGGAGTGCCACTGTTGAATCTGGGGTACTGTTTCATTTTACCAGTTTCCAACCGCCCAAATTAATTATGTCCCAGTTAGATTCTGTCCTGTTTGCCAGAAGACCGCAATCTAATATAAAGATCTCCAATTATAATATAATATAATAATGGACACAAAATGCTTATTTCATTTAGATGGAATATGAAAAGAGATTAAAAGAAACAATATTCTCGGCATCTTTTGCAATGACCGCCATCTCAATTCAATCACATGGTGCGACATTTGAACAAACACATAAGACAATTGAACCAATTTCACTAATTTCTCAGAAGATATACAAGAAGGCAGAAAATGCCAAGTATTTATAGATGATGTTGTTCATGAAAGAAAATAAAGAAATGAAGAGACCTTACTAATTGTTCATGAAGTGTTCAAAAATGTTAAAAATCAAAGCTTTCATTGGAGTTTTTTTTTTTTTTTTTTTGTATTCTTTTAATTTTATTGCTTGCTTTTCTTATTTAATTTGTACTTAATTTCAGTCTTTAGAAAAATTATCACGCAATAATACACATGAAGCATAGAGAAGATAGAAGGAATTGTTCTATTGTTACTATCAAGGGCAGTTTAGGAAATTTTCCAATAAAAATCATATATCCCAGAAGGTTTTGACTCTATGTTTGAAATTTATACAGCATATAGAACATGCTTAGAAGCACATATTTTTCATTTTTACAGATTTTCTTAAGTAATAGATTAGGAGAAATTAATAATCAGATCAATTATGATATGAAAAATAAAGAAAAAGGTTGAGTTTAATTATAGTTGATCAGAGTTAAAGAAATTGAATTTTGATGGAGCAGAAACTTAACTTGTACCTCTACAGATGCGCATATATATATATATGCACCTTTGTTACATACTTCTGACTGTACATGTGTACAAATTGACAAAGATAAATCTAGCTCGTAGTTGTTAACAGGTAGGTATAATTAAGCAGCTAGCTTATTTAATTAGTAAGGAACTAGTACTAATTAATTAATTAATGCGTCTGCTGCTGACAAGGTATATATATATATATATATATATATATATATATATATATATAAGCTAGCTGTTAACTAGCTAGCTTGTTTAGTGAGCACATTTCATAGGTACATTACAAATTATAACTTAATTTGCTACAACTCTCACCATGCATTTTGATAAAATAAGATACTTAATTCCAGAACTAAAAATTAATACAGTGCTATATATCCAAAACATTAATTGGCAGATATATATACAAAGAATGGCATGTACATTTGAAATGACAAAATATATCGATTAGAAGAATGATTACTTCAAATAATTTTCAGCTATATATATAGAGAGAAAAAAGAAAAATGAAAAAGCATCAAACGTAGAACTTTGTTGACAACAAATATTAGGGTAGATCATCAAACACAAATTTATTCCACGGATGGCGCACTAAAAATCTCCCTAAAACAAATAAAAAAAGAAAAAAAAAAGGTGACCATATTCACATATACAATGTCTTTAAGATTTTTAGTTGTAAAAAAAAATACTTAAACACATTATATCTTGTGCCTCTTATAGAAGAATTAAAGTTTTTTTTTTACAAATATATTTTTCTCCTCCCTCTAACAAAATACATCACTAGTGCAACTGAGCTCAGTACCCTTTGAAAATGGGGGGTGGTGGAGAAGCATAACGAGATGAAAAGATTGGCGGAAGAAATTCGTAAGAAGGAGCTGGAGGTGGCGACGAGGGAATTCGCACTGGTGGAGGAGGAGAAAAGATCGGTGGTGGTGGAGAGAGGGTCGGAGATGGTGGCGGTGGGGAACTCACTGGTGGTGGTGGAGAGATAGTCGGAGGTGGTGGTGGCGGCGAGGCCTTTGGTGATGGCGGTGGTGGTGACCTGACAGGGGGAGGTGGAGAGGCCTTTGGTGGTGGCGGTGGAGAAGCTGTTGGAGGTGGTGGCGGTGGAGAAGCAGGGGGTGGTGGGGGTGGTGAAGACTTCACTGGCGGCGGTGGTGAGTATACTGGAGGAGGAGGGGAGTAAACTTGAGAAGGCGGTGGTGGTGACCTCACTGGCGGCGGTGGTGAGTATACTGGAGAAGGCGGTGGTGGTGACCTCATTGGTGCCGGTGGTGGAGGTGAGTATACTGGAGGATGAGGGGAGTAGACTGGAGAAGGTGGTGGAGGGGAGTATACTGGCGGCGGCGGCGAGTGTTTTGGTGGTGGTGGGGAGTGTACTGGTGGAGGTGGTGGTGAATTTACTGGAGGTGGCGGTGATTGCACCGGTGGAGGAGGAGAAAACACTGGAGAAGGTGGAGGTGGTGAATGTACCGGTGGTGGGGGCGGTGACGATGCTATTGGCACCTGTACAGGAGATGGGGTAACAAGTTTTGGTGGATTAGTTGGTTTTGGAGGGATTGGTGTCACTGGCACTGGAGATGGTTCTGGTGCTGGAATCACAGGCTGAGAACTCGGGGTCACTGGCTCTGGGGATGGTGTAGGTACCGGTTTTGGTGCAGGTGCAACTGGCTTAGGGCTTGGTGTCATCGGCACTGGAGTTGGTGTTGGCACGGGCTTGTTTGGAGCCGGTATCACTGGTTTAGGGCTCGATGTCACTGGCACTGGGGATGGTGTAAGTACCGGCTTTGGTGCAGGTGCAACTGGCTTAGGGCTCGGTGTCACCTGAACTGGAGATGGTGTTGGCACTGGCTTGGGGCTTGGAGTAACTGGAACTGGAGTGCTTGGAACCGGCTTTGGTGTAGGTCTTGGTGTTGGTCCAACCGGCCTAGGACTTGGTGCTACTGGCACTGGCTTCGGCTTAGGTGTCACTGGCCCTGGCTTCGGCTTAGGTGTCACTGGCCCTGGCTTCGTTGGATTTTCTGGTTTGTTGCCGCTGCACTTGTCACGACTGCAATCGACAGGCCGATTGACCACAGGTAAACATACCTTAGCTGCCTTTTGTGCGGGCCTTGTGTTGCCTAGACAGTTGCTCTTATCATCAAATACCTTCTCTGACTTGGTAGATGGCACACACTCCTTCCCCTCTCCTTTAAAATAATTGTACGAGAAAGTGAAATTGTGTAGTTGCGGAAGTTGGCAAAGCTTGTCAGAAACAACTCCAGTTAAAGTGTTGTGCGACACATCTAGTTCTTCCACCTTGGTTAGACCATATAAGGTCCATGGGAGTACACCTGTTAGCTCATTGAAGCTGGCGTCGAACACGGTCACATTAGAAAGATGTCCAAGACTGGGTGGTATACAACCAGAGAATTTGTTTCCAAGCAATACAAATTCGTTTAGTGTGGCGACCATCTTTCCGACAGTATCTGGTATGCAACCTTCAAAGTTGTTGTTTGCCAAAACAATAACCGAAGCAGTAGAATTTCCAATGTTGAGAGGAATGTTACCATCAAAACGGTTGTCATTTACAATGATGGCATCAAGTGGCTTGTCAAAGAGCTCCGGGGGTAGTTTTCCTTCAAAATCATTATATCTGACATCGAGATAGCGAAGTGCCGGCAATTCAATTATGATTGTAGGGAAACCTCCGACGAAGCGGTTATTACTCACATCAAACTCGTGAAGGAGTACCAAACGAGAGAAGCTCTTTGGGATGATACCACAAAATCGATTGGAATTGATGTGAAAGAGAGCTATGTCAGTGAGCAGCCCAAGCTCCACTGGTAGGTATCCAGCAATATCACCACCATTTAGATCAATTCCGGCTACAACATTTACTTCGGGGTCATCAAGTGCGGGAGCACAAAAGACACCTGTGTATTTGCACACGTTAGGACCGTTCCAGTTAGCGGTGAAGTTGAAGGGGTCGGAGTATATCGCCTTACGCCAAGCTTGCAAGGCAATATAAGCCCTGCGTAAGCGCTCATTTGTGATAGTAACACTAACTGTGATATTGAACTCATTGAAATTCTCAGGGAGGTCGCCACCGGATTCCTTAAGAGATAAGAGTTGGCGACGGGCAATCAAGGTGGCCTCAACATCGGTCAAGGCGCTAACTGATTGCAAATAAATCAAAGAAAATGGAAGGAAAAAAATGGAGAGAGATAAGAGTAAGGGAAATCTGGCAGAGGCCTCCATGTTTTATCAATGAGGCCACACCTTGAGAGCCCTAAAAGGCTTCTTAGTATATGGTACGGAGAGAGAGATTGATAGGATTGAGGGGTTATAGGGTACATTGTTGAAGGAGATTGGATGGATGTGCTTGGTTTTAGGAGAAATTGTTATTTTTGGTTTGGTTGGTTTGAAAGAGAAAATTAACTGTTGGTTAGAGAGGTCTGTCTTTCCCTAGATGTATACAACAGAATCCAGTGTATATTAGACGGATACACACATTGTTTTTGCCATTTTTAGTAAATTAGTATTGTTTTTCCATTTTAATTAGATGGTTTGTAACTTAAAATTTTTTGACACACATGCATTAGACACAAGCTAATCCATTAATTCATTTGCTTTTTGCTTTTTGCTTTTGATCAAACAATTTCATCTCTATCATATCTGACGCAGATAACACGGTATGCTAGCTGTAGTATACTATACTTCCAAAGTGCCGTGCGGCTGTGCCATAAAAATTAATTTGCTATAACAGAGTAATGGTGTTAATTTGAATAATTTTCTTTATTCTTATTGCGGGACCCAAAGACAGCTGCCCGATTCTTCCTTCTCTTCGTCTTTTCCGCGCGCCTGTCCCTGTCCCTGCCATGCACAAATTAAATTCCGCGCTTGACAAAAATTCAGGGTGGAATCTGTCTCCCCGTCGTTTTCTTTTCTGTCCGATGAAATTAAACACCAAAAGAAATTAAGAAAAAAGAAAAATGAAATTAACCAAGCATATATTCTCCTCTTCTCGATCTCTCAATCCGGTCCTACTCCTATCGATCGGTGGCAGTCTTAACTAATTAATTAGAGCAACGGGTTCGATCGCGCTTCTTTCTCCTCCCCCAAGCACGGATCATGGCCTCCTCTTCTTTCCTCCCGCAGGAAATTGGAGTTGCATCCACTCTCTTCCAAGCAAATTATTTATAATTAGAACCCTCACTTGCCAAACTAGGTCGCTCTCGCTCTTGCACCTCCTACTGGTTAGTGCTATTAGCAGTCTTGGTCGGTACCTCCTACTGGTTTTGATGTTCTCTATTACTGGTTCGTGTCCTATTACTCCTAGTGAAACCCTAGATCAGTCAAGGAAGAAGTTCCATATACATACATAGCACCAGGTGATAGTAGACAACCTTAATTTGCTCCCTACCTTTTCCATATACATAGTTGCCTAGTTGCTACTGACTCACTGTGTCAGTTCATCAGTTGGTACTGAAGTGTACCACCTGATAGCTTGTACTATTGAGTTGGGGCTCCTATTTATGCTACCTCTTGGTTTATGGCGCCTATTTAGTTGGCTACTTGGCTTAAAAGTAAACTGGTTACTGGTACAACCATTCTACCCAATTGTTGTTGATGTGTTTGGTTGTTAATGATTTATTTTTTATGTTAGCATTAACAGATGGTTTTAAACAAGTATTGGCATACCTATTTAATTTTGCCTTAACCCTCTATCCCTAGGGTATTCATCCTTCATTGATTTTCTGTACACGACATGTATGTATTTCTCTTCCTTTATTACTTCTATGCTGGAACCCTAATTTTCTAATTTTATTTTTCTGATTTTTTCTGATAAGAGCTTTTGCGAAAGCAGCGTGAGGGAGAACACAAGGCAGTGTGATGGAGAAGTCAAACTTATTCATTGAGCGATTTTGTGCAGCCTCGAGGTCTTTGTGCACGGCCTTTGTTTGGAATGCACATATCTCTAAACAACATTGATTTTGCAAAAGCGGGCTGAACCGATATCTTCTAAGCACAGTTGAAAAAAAATGGCAAAGCCGACTAATGGGTATCTTGGAGTGACTGAACCAATATCTTTAAGTGGGCCCACTGAAATTGATGTTGTAAGGACTCAAGAGCTGGAAAAGGTTGGTTGTCTACAGCTTTTATTAAAAAAAGCTTCACTTTTTCTGCTATTTGTTTAACTGTTTTTCAATAAATTATCTTCATATAGTTTCTTGCTGATGCTGGGCTATATCCAAGCCATGATGATGCTGTTTTCCGAGAAGAGGTCTTGGGCCGATTAGATCAGGTTTTGTTTTTAGTAGAATAATAAGCAAAATTTGACTGTACTAGTTTCTGATTGGTTATGTTTTGGGGTTTTAACAGGTTGTAAAAACATGGATAAAAAGGGTTACCCGTGCCAAGGGATACAATGAGCAATTTGTGCAAGAGGCTAATGTGAAGATATTTACTTCTGGTTCTTACCGTCTTGGGGTAATTACTTTCAGCTTTTTGATAAATATATTAGTTTTTTTTGTATCACTAGTATTAATTGCCTGTGTAATGTTCATTAGGTACATGGCCCTGGTGCTGATATTGATACATTATGCATTGGTCCGAGGCACGCCACTAGAGAAGTAAAATAACTTCATAGAATTATCAACATTTCACAGAATTTATTTTTTCATAAAAAATTAAACAGGTTGGGCGGTGTTACCTGTTTCAGTTTCAAAAGTGAGAGATGTTATGTGATCATACAAAATATCAGGAAATTTTAGGTTTCGGGTGTGACTTTCAGAACCCCTGTCATAAAACATATTACAAATTTGCTTTGTGTATTTCTTTTATTGTAATTTGCAGGAAGATTTTTTTATTGAGATGCATAACATGTTAGCTGAGATGCCAGAAGTGGCAGAGTTGCAGCCTGTGCCAGATGCACACGTACCAGTTATGAAGTTCAAATTTATGGGTGTTTCGATCGACCTTCTTTATGCAAAACTAGCCTTATTAGTTGTTCCAGAAGTATGTTTGCTTTTAACTTTTACTATTGCTATATTTAGAGTTAATATTCTGGATGTAAGAGTCATAGATTTTATGGAATTCAGCGTCAGTGTCAGGCGCTCCTGCAAAAATCTTTATGAATAACCCCTGGTAAAATTGAAAATATCATATTTTCCTTATTTACAATGAAAATATATTCTTCGAGTTACATCATAGTCTACTAGTCATCATACTTTAGAAAATATACAAAATATCTTTCTTTCCTCACTGTTCCTCTGTTCAAAAGCTGCAAATGTAAACTATTAGGGGTGACATAGGTATTTAAAATATATTACGACAATAGGGTACATGTTGTTTTATCACTTTATAGGAGAACATATGAATTCAATTAAGTCTTTCTTGGTTGAGTTATTTGTCTTTAACTATTCATTTAAGTCATCCTCATCCTCTTTCTCAGGACCTGGATATAACACAAAATTCTATATTAGAAAATGTTGATGAACAGACAGCTCGCAGCTTGAATGGATGTAGAGTTACTGATCTGATTCTTTGTTTGGTGCCTAATATTCAGGTATTACTAACTATTATACTTGTTTATCGATAATAGCCACCGTTAACAACTAAGCAGCAGTTACTGACCGAAGTTCTGTTTCTTTGTCTATTACAGAACTTCCGTACAACCTTGAGATGCATGAGGTATTGGGCTAAACGCCGCTGTGTGTATTCCAATGTACGTTTTCTGTGTAACCGGGAAATGATTCCAGTAGTTAGACTTGTATGTTGAGGGTGCTACATTTTTTAAAAACTCGTGAATTCAGTTACCATTTAAGGCAGATTTATTCCAACACATATCCATATATGTTTCCATATAAAGGATTTATGCACAGAATATTGAGCTTATATCCAAATGCACTGGTCAGTGATGGTAGTCTATGTTTTTTTTTCTATTTCCTTTTTGAGAGAAGTAGCACAGCCAATCTGTGCTTACTTGTTTCCATAAAAAAAAAGATTATGTTTATTATAATCACAAAATTGAAGAAAATAAAAAACCCAACAATTTAGCAAAAACCCAGACTAACTCCGAGGCTCCCCATGTCAGCAGTTAACACAGACAGAATCAACAAAGTTCACATCCCTTATAGTTCCTTGCCTCAGAAACCAGTAAACTCAAACCTACCGTACTGATACCACAAGGCCATCAACCTGAGGCTCCCTATCTCAGCATTAAACACAAAATTAACCAACAAAGCTCATAGACGTGATAGTTCCTTTCCTCAAATACCAGTAAACTGAAACCCATGGTACCGATACCATGAGGCCATCCTAGCCAATCAATCAGTATGGCACAAACTACACTTAAAAAATTCCTGCATCTACCTGTTCATTAAGGAGATGTTTATAATTTGTTTCACTCGTGCTAGCAACTGTACCAGCACCCAAACGGAAAGTTTGTCCAGTTGTTGTCTTCATATCTCACTTCCTAAATAAGGATTTTGCTACCAGTATTGCTAGACAGTATCCAGTGGATGCATTTGTACAGTAGTAGGAGTATATCCTGATGTTCTTTCCTATTCTCTTCAGAAACTACAAGAACATCAGTACTAGTAGAATTTACTGTGTGTATCCAGATATGTCAAATGTGTTGACGCCATTATCATTGTATATGATCAAAATCAAACGTAACTATGCTATCTCCCTTTTTTAATGAAGGAATGATTTTCAGGTATCTGGCTTTCTTGGTGGAATAAACTGGGCCCTGTTGGTGGCCCGCATCTGCCAGCTGTATCCAAATGCACTGCCGAGTATGTTGGTCTCACGTTTTTTTAGGGTTTTTGCGAACTGGAGGTGGCCCAACCCTGTCATGTTGTGCCAAATTGAGGATGTGCCCTCTCTGAGCCACACAGTGTGGGACCCGCGGAGGTATTTCAGGGATAGAGTTCAGCATATGCCCATAATAACCCCTGCCTATCCAGCTATGAACTCAAGCTATAATGTCTCGGCCAGCACTTTGCGAGTTATGACTGAAGAGTTCCAAAGAGGTGATGAAATATGCAAGGTATTTTAGGAGGTGGATACCTTTTGTCCAGGTTTTGAAATCAAAAGGTTCCAAAACTGCTCTTTTCCATGCTTTTCATTTACCACACGTCTTTTTAAAAATGAGGGGTATCTTGGCTACTTCTGAAGAAATTCATAAGTGAAAGTTTGGTATGGGCTTTGAGGGCAATTTGAGATATTTGCATTTTTCAGCGGTTATATGATAGAATTATCCATAAAACTATTTTGGTAAAGAGTGTCCTCTTTTACTACATTGTTACCGAATCCACAATGCATCTCAATTTATGTTATCAGAGGGAGATGTCAATATGCAATACTCAAGTTTCTAGTATAGGGACTAATACAACAACAACAGCAACAACCAAGCCTTTAGTCCCAAACAGTATAGGGACGAATGAAAAGGAAAATTTAGTCTTTAAAAGGGAAATTCAGTCTTTTTAGAAATGCCTTTTTGTAATTTCGTAATATGTCTTTTTCTTTTTCAATGTTACATAGGCAATGGATGAGAACAAGACAGACTGGAAAACATTATTTGAGCAGTACCCGTTTTTTGAATCTTATAAGCATTATCTGGAGATTGATATAATGGCAGAAAATGAAGATGATTTTCGCCAGTGGCATGGTTGGGTCGAGTCTCGACTTCGTATTCTCACTTTGAAGGTTATTTTGTTTATTTGTCTTTTGAATTTTTCTAAAATTGTATTTAACTGGATGGCAAGAATGATGTTAAGCTCTTTAGCGATGTTTATCTGGTTGAATTAGCTTGGAGAGAAAAATCGTTCCTTCCTTTTAATCTTCATGTAAGCATCGCTTCTTGTGGTGCCGGTCAAATTTTCTTAATTTTTCTGTGACATGCAACTTTGTTTAATTTAATAATATATAAAAAATATAGCCTCTCTCACTACTGCTTCTTGATCTGCTTAATTTGTTTGTTTGTTCCTCATCTTTATTTTGAAACAGATAGAGAAGTACACATACAATATGCTCCAAGTACATCCATACCCTGGTGACTTCTGTGACGATACAAAACCTCACAGCTGCAGCTTTTTTATGGGTCTGCAGAGAAAGCCAGGGTCACAATCTGATGAAGGCGAGAAGCTTTTCGATATGCGTACAACTGTTGACGAATTCAAGCAGGTGGTCCACACATACACCATGTGGAAACCTGGGATGGAGATTCGCATCTCCCATGTGAAGCGCAAGGATATCCCAAGGTTTGTCTTTCCTGGTGGGGTGCGGCCTCAACGACCTGCCAGACCTGTTAGACCTGCTAGGAGCAAGCCCTCAGATTCTGCGACTGCAGTTACGGGAAAAGTTTCTGGTGTAGCGACTGATGAGTCTTCTGAGAGAAAACAAGTCCAAGTGCAGGGTCTTCATTTGGATGGAGTTGCCAATGGGAATTATTTGGAAGCAAGTGAACAAGTCGAGGGTTCCAGTGGAATAAAAGATACAGGTATGATATAAATACGGAAGATTACACCTTTAAAAATCTCAAAGATTTCCTTGTTCTGTCCCTCTAAAGCATCAGAGAAGGAGCAGGCATGGTTTTATTGTTTTGGTTAAATAAGGACAATTCATGGTGTATAGAACAGGTCTAAACTTTGGTTGAATGAGATTATAATAACACAGCTATCATTTTTATGTCTTTCTATTTTACTTTTTAGATGTGTTCTCTAAAGAAGCTGAAGATATTACAATAAAGAAGATGATAGGTGGGTCTGTTCCAGAAATGGAGTTATTGGACGAAATTGATGAACTCCAATATTTAGAGTTTCAGGGAAGTGGTAAAGATCAAGGAACTGGAAATGGTACTGGAGATGCAGCTCCTAATGCTCTTGCACCTGCAAATACTGCACATATTAGAACTGTAACTGCTCCTGCAGCAACAACTTCAGTTGCAACTGCTCCTGCATCTGCACCTCCAACAGTAACTGAGCCTTCAGTTGCAGATGGAAAAGGAAAGGAGGATGGAGAAATGCAGAGTCAAATTAGCTCGTCTCCTCTGAAGCGGAAAGCTCCAGAACTGCTTGAGGTTATTACTTTATTCATTTATTTTTCTATTCACTTGTTATTTACTTAAATGTTTTTCTGCATTTTCTCTTTTAGCGTTGTAAATATCTAATTTTGTTGGAGAAAACTTTTGTTACTTCTTAACTTGCATATAATGGGTTGTAGACTATCTGGTACCTAACCTGTGCCATTTAATTCAAGTTTGACTTTCCTTTTGCATTTTCTTTATTAATTATCGTACATTTTTTCATTTTGTTGAACTCAATTTATGGAGATGGTATTTTATAGGAGCTGGAGCTTGCACCTACATTTCATGGGGTCAATCCCTTGGCAGCAAAGAATACTCAGCGAAAGCCCTTGAGGTATGTCTAAAATTTTGTCAATTGTATTTCGTTAGTCAACATCTTATGTTTCTTTTGTAAATATAGCTTTCTTTTCTTTAAAGGTATATAATTGTTTCTTTGATACTATTTCAGGTTGAAGTTGACTACTGTAACAAAGCCAACTACCTAAAGCTCCTGAGTTTGTACAGTTGAGAATTAGAGAGTTAATCCTGTTGGCATTGTTCTAGACATCTTTGGTACTATCTATTGGGCAAAGATTCAAACAACCAATATACAAAATTAATCAAATTTTAAAATAATGTGTATATTATTGAGAAGTTCAATGTTTATCAAACCGATATGCCTTCGTAGGATGGATGCTGAAGTATATTTATGTTATTATATCTGGATCAGTATTAAAGGTTAGCAATACCGACTCAGGACTGTACATTAACCAACAGTGCCATGGATAGTAAGTAACTTCATCTTTGCTATTGGTTTACCAGCTTTAATTGTCTGTCATCCGATCTGAAGGTCGCGTCTTCGATCCACGCTCACCGCATTTATTTTTGGGGCTCTGTGCCTCTGTGGATGAAGTACTGTATAGGAATAGGTTGAAGTTGCAGTGGGAGAAGACAATTGAGGGGCACGGCTAAGTAGTTAATATAATTAGCTGTTATTGGAGGTAAGATTGTAATGTTTGAAGTTGTCAATTGTGAAGGCATGTTGTAAACCAACTTGGTAGCATCTACCAAGACTTTCAAAAAAAAAAAAATACCAAGAGGAAGTATTATTCTACACGGTAGGATACTTGTTTGGATTTGAATCCCCTTGAATCCCCTAGAACATTCAACATAGTATCCCCTAGAAGGCTTGTTTTCATGTGCTTTTGCCCATCTGGCATCTGGATTATCTGTTCTATAATCTTTAAAATGGTGGGATTGAAAATTTAATTCTTACTAACAAGTTTTTGTTCGGTAAGATAGTAAGATTAACAATACAGACTTAATATATGTAAAATATAATTTACATATATTATATTATAGTATGTTAAAAAAGCTAAATATCAGTAGAATAGTTCGCATGCAGTGAAGCGTAAATATCAACTGTTTAATAATTTAACGGATCTTGTCATACAAAATGCTAAATTATTAATCAATTCTATTTATCACAATAATTGTGATACAGAGTGAGATTTGTCAAATAATAATTATTGTATATATTTAAATCTATTTAGGGAAAATTTCTAGTGTGCCCATGTTAACTTTCAAAATAGCCAATTTTTCCATAAAAACACCATAATATCCAATATTTCAATCAAAACATAACATTGTTTTTTCTATCCCCTTTTATTTATTTAACATATTATTTTATTATTTTAAAAATCAAATTGACAAGTATATCCTTTTAGTCTTCTCTTCTTTTCAATTTCTCTCCTCACATTTTACTGGATGCCGGTGCAATGTCTAAATTTTAGTTGATAATAAGATTTGCAGTGTATCAGGAGCATGTTAACGATGTAAGCTGGATATGCCAGATTTTTTAATTTTGAAATTGATTAACAGATTTTTTTTTTTTTTTTTTTTCGATTCCCATATGAGCTGGATATGCCAGATTCTCAGTCCAGTTGGGCGGTCCATTTCAGGGATGTATTTAATTCAATTTGATTGATTGTTTTTAAAATAAGAGGTCAAGGCACAACTTTCATTAAATGAAAGTTTTTTTAGGGTTAGTGGAGAGTGTCCACTAAGATATATTGAGATAAAAAAAGTATCTACAGAGGAGTTACTCGGATCAATTGATCCTTGTAACTATTTAGCTAAATTACAAATTATATTAAAAAGTTCCGCTAATAAGACTAAGAAGGCCCATTAAATGAAAGTTGATATGATTCAATTGAAGTACCATCACACATACCATACCATACCATACCATACCATACCATACCATACCAGCTAGTTTCAGACAGAAATTTTACTGCCAATGTGAGTTACGACCTAGAACATTTCATTGAAATTTTACTGCCAATGTGACCATAAATTGCTAATGAGATTCCAATATGGAAGCAAGATTCTGCAATGATAAACGATTAAAGAATTCAATGCTTCAGCCCAATGAAGAGATACAGAGATGGTGGTATCAACGGTGGAGATTGCATGTGATGTACTTGGAAGTCTTTGACCAATATGACGAGTAGAACTAGGGTGCTCCTAAGCTCACCAAGCCCTTCCGTGAGCGCGACTCTAAAACCTATCAAATTGACTTCAAACGACATTTCCAAACCGTTAGATGTTCAATCTATATTAAAATGTGCTTGGAGACCAAATTTTACATTTTTTGGAATTTTTTTACTATTTATTAAGATGGTTTGAAAATCGCTGTTTTCCAATGGTGCAGAATTTTAATAAAAACAGCGATTTTCAAACCATCTTAATAAATAGTAAAAAAATTCCAAAAAATGTAAAATTTGGTCTCCAAGCACATTTTAATATAGATTGAACATCTAACGGTTTGAAAATGTCGTTTGAAGTCAATTTAATAGGTTTTAGAGTCGCGCTCACGGAGGGCTTGGTGAGCTTAGGAGCACCCTAGTTCTACTCCAATATGACTACTATACTATATGAATATGAGCCAAAGCTGCTCCGTTATTAAATTTCTTAAAACTTGTTTGAAGCTCTCTCATATGACATATCCCCGACCTCACTTTGCTCTCATGGCTATCTCATCCCCGCCTGTTCCCTCGCTCTTTCCTCTCTCTAAAATCTTCTCTCAACAGAGAAGAAGAAGAACAACAACAACAATCCAACTAAAAGTCTCGCTTGACTCCCAGGTACCCTCCAATCCCCACCTCAAAATCAAGCGCCAAAACTATCTCCGCAAAAGGCTTTCGATTTCAAAATCCTCTGGTGAATTTAGTGCAAATCAACCCATTGAAGCCGATATGGAAGTGCCAATAGATGAAAGACTGAACAAACAATTCGTGGTTTCTCGTGAGGTTGATAGTTTCGGGTTCTCCAAGGGAGAAGTTGATTGGGAGGTAGCAAAGGTTAGTTAACTCAACTGTGAGGCCATTTTCATTTTCTCTAACCGTATAAATGACACATTCTAAAATACCCTATACTAAAATACTAAATTCTTCCTCCTTAGTATAGTCTGCCAAATATGGCCTGCTATTGCTAACATCCTGCTAGATCAAACCTGATGAAAATATATGATGAGATGAGAGGCATATACAACAATGGTTATTTTACTTGGATAATTCAGTGTCTTTATGCAAAACTTTCTTTTTTGGCCTGCTGGTAGAGGCCTTTTGTTGAGTTCAGTTGGATAATTGATGCTGAACTTAGCTAATACTTTCGTCAGGTTAAAACAGAAGAAAAACCAGCTGGTGGAATGCAGATGCATTCTGTTTCAAGAGAGGTGACAGATACTGGAAAGGAGCCATGGTGGTACCGTTTGCCATTTGTTATAGTGAGTTTTTAATAAGCATTCCTTTTTTTACAAACAACAACAATAACAACAACCAAAGCCTTTAGTCCCAAACAAGTTGAGTATCTATGGGTTTCTCATGAGAGAATGGTTGTTTTTCGACCATTGGTCTATCGTTGGCTCGCCACGCCTATCACGACCCTCCTCCTTTAGATTGTGCAGAAACTACACAGGTGAAGTTAAATAAGCTTTCCTTTTTTTTTTAGAGAAAAAAAATAGTGTCAATAGCTACTAAAATGAACAATTATCTTTATACTGTTGCAAAGCTGTACAGAAGTATCAATTCTATTGTTTCCCCAAACTGATTTTGTTCTCAACTGGTTAGCTAAGCTTTAATTGACACAAATTTTGGTTAACTTTCTTGGTTTTCCACCTCATGTGTTCAGTCCACTAGGCTTGGACTGCTTAGGCTGACATGGGCTCAATTAATTAATTATGCATAGAAAGGAAAGAGCATCAAGAATGGGTTTGTGATTATACAAAGTGGTGAACTTTGAAAAAAAAGGATTATGCAAAGAGCAGGGACCATAATAAATAATTTGTATGGAAAAATAGCAATTTCCCTTTGGCCCCTTGGACAACCCACACACAAAAAGAAAGCTTCAATTATGCAATTTAGGGCAAGCTTCTGTAGTGTTCTTCTGTGGGAATCAGCACCATGACTGTGAGTTGTATGGGATCCATTACGTGCATGTAAAGGAAGTTGCTTCTTTCAATTAATTTTAGGGCATTTTGCTTTGTGGAGGCGAGAGTGATGATGCACTACGAGGCCTTTATTCTCTAGAAATAGAACCTAATTCAACAAATAGGGACACTATGTCATATGCCATCACATTTCAAGACCGAGTCGATGCTACCCACTGTTGTTGTGTGCTCGAGTCATTTTTTGAAGGTTTGGATGATGTCAGTGCTGAAATCATTCCTTTTACAATTCAAGTAAGTTTCTTTATTTTCTTTCTTAAAAAAAATTGATGATGGTTGCTGTGAGGTTAATACTGTTTAAGACTTTAAGGTAAGGGGTCCGCACAACATTGTTCAATATCATATCGGTCTTCTTTTGTTCTCTTCCTCTTGATAAATGCTGTTTTTGTTCACAAAAGCTTATCAGTTATGTTGTTATTATCAATCGGTCATGTTCTGTAAAAGTTTTGGGAACACCTGGTATGTGATAGCGAGTGTCTTTGCGCTTTTTAATGATCGTTTCTTCTTATATAATTGTGCTTTGGTATGTTATTTCACAGGAAATAAAGGAGGAGGTGCAGTCAGGTAGATTAAATGTAATAGTCGTACCTAAAGGGAAGCTAAAGTTGTATGCAGGACAACCACTTGAAGAAGTTAAAGTTGCATTGCGTTCTTTTGTGAATTAGGATTTGAGGTATTAAAGTAGGAAATCATAATGTATGAGTTCTGT
Organism: Carex myosuroides; assembly: GCA_028015225.1. Classification (NCBI taxonomy): domain Eukaryota; kingdom Viridiplantae; phylum Streptophyta; class Magnoliopsida; order Poales; family Cyperaceae; genus Carex; species Carex myosuroides. Next base: position 890,279 of record CM051476.1, read on the forward strand.
TAATTTTTGTTCAATTTTCAAGGCCTTGTGTATTTTTTGTTCAATTTTTTAAGGTGATTAGTACGTTAGTTCACTCGTTTCAGCCTGAATTTTCTATTGAAGATTGTAGAAATGTGGCTTAATCTGCGAGCTTTGTATCTGTTTCTTTTTCTTTTTTTCATTTTTTTATATCTTGAAATATTGTGTTATATTGGTTCTCTACTTCTTTCTTCAATTGGAATTTCTCTCGTCAGTCAGACCACCGGGATAAGAAATAACAATTTTGGTCAACTCCGCCTACACTTGTTTAATCTCAAGCCCAATAAAGAAAGATGAATACGCTACATTATCAGAACACAGTCTGTTTTCTACTTTTGGCAAATCTGGCATTTCAATTTGTAGTACGTATTTTGACTCGTTTTTTGACTGCTGTACCAGTAACCAGTCTTCCCCGAGTAAATCTTCATTCTTTCTTCAATAATGGAGAGTCAAACGAAGATGGAAGAAGAGCAATATAAACACTGGAAAAGAGATTTGAGAGTGCGTACAGGAGGGCTCTCGGCAAATGAAGAAGATTGAAGAGTTAGAGCTGATAATCCAAGCTGCAGGATCAAACCCGTTGAGATTAGAACAGCCAGCAGGTCAAAAGGCAAAAGAGTCTATATGGACGATTGGTATTAAAGCCAGTAAACCAATGGCAGAGATGAGGTTACTATCCATGTCACTGTTGGTTAATGTACAGTACTGAGACCATAACAGCAGGCTTTAATACTGATCCAGATATAATAACATAGAGATATAGATTAATTAGAAACTTTAGCATCCATCCTACAAAGATATGTCAGTGCGATAAGCATTGAACTTCTCAATAATATACACATTATTTTAAAAATTGATTAATTTTGTATATAGGTTGTTTGACACTTTGCCGAATACATAGTACCAAAGATGTCTAGAACAATGCCAACAGCATTAAATCTCTGATTCTCAACTGTACAAACTCAGGAGCAAACTCAGGAGCTTTGGGTAGTTGGCTTTGTTACAGTAGTCAACTTCAACCTGACATATTATCAAAGGCAAACAATTATATTTACCTAATTAAAAAGAAAACTATATTTACAAAAGAAACTTAAGATGTTGACTAACAAAATACGATTGAGAAAATTTTAGACATACCTCAACGGCTTTCGCTGAGTATTCTGTGCTGCCAAGGGATTGACCCCATGAAATGTAGGTGCAAGCTCCAGCTCCTACATTTCATGCAAAAGGAAAATCAAAACGAGAACTAAATGGCACAGGTTAGGTACCAGATAGTCTACAACCCACTATATGCAAGTTAAGAAGTATCAAAAATTTCTCCAACAAAATTAGATATGTTAGATATACAACGCTAAAAGAAAGAAAATGCAGAAAAACACTAAGTAAATAACAAGTAATTAGAGAAATTAATTATTTAATCAATACCTCAAGCTCTTCTGGAGCTTTCCGCTTCAGAGGAGACGAAACGTTTGTTTCAGAGCTAATTTGACTCTGCATTTCTCCATCTTCATTGTTATTTCCATCAGCAACTGAAGGCTCAGTTACTGTTGTAGGTGCAGGTGCAGTTACAATACTAATATGTGCAGTATTTGCAGGTGCAAGAGCATTAGGAGCTGCATCTCCTGTAACACTTCCCTGAAACTCTAAATATTGGAGTTCATCAATTTCGTCGGGTAACTCCATTTCTGGAACAGACCCACCTGTCAGATTTTTTATTGCAATATCTTCAGCTTCTTTAGAGAACACATCTGAAAAGCAAAATAGAAAGACATAAAAATGATAGCTGTGTTATTATAATCTCATTCAACCAAAGTTTAGACCTGTTCTATACACCACGAATTGTCCTTATTTAACCAAAACAATAAAAACATGCCTGCTCCTTCTCTGATGCTTTAGAGGGACAGAACAAGGAAATCTTTGATATTTTTAAAGTTGTAATCTTCCGTATTTATATCATACCTGTCTCTTTTATTCCACTGGAATCCTCGACTTGTTCACTTGCTTCCAAATAGTTCCCATTGGCAACTCCATCCAAATGAAGACCCTGCACTTGGACTTGTTTTCTCTCAGAAGACTCATCAATCGCTACACCAGAAACTTTTCCCGTAACTGCAGTCGCAGCATCTGAGGGCTTGCTCCTAGCAGGTCTAACAGGTCTGGCAGGTCGTTGAGGCCGCACCCCACCAGGAAAGACAAACCTTGGGATATCCTTGCGCTTCACATGGGAGATGCGAATCTCCATCCCAGGTTTCCACATGGTGTATGTGTTGACCACCTGCTTGAATTCCTCAACAGTTGCACGCATATCGAAAAGCTTCTCGCCTTCATCAGATTGTGACCGTGGCTTTCTCTGCAGACCCATAAAAAAGCTGCAGCTGTGAGGTTTTGTATCGTCACAGAAGTCACCAGGGTATGGATGTACTTGAAGCATATTGTATGTGTACTTCTCTATCTGTTTTTAAAAAAGACAAGGAACAAAACACCAAATTAAGCAGATAAAGCAGTAGTGAGAGAGGCAATACTTTTTATATATAAATAAATAAACTAAGTTGCATGTCACAGAGAAATTGGCTTGCACAATACCCACTTGTGCAGTAGGACCATAGTAACAAATGAATTACTCGGGTTTGGTTCGGCAAGGTTAAAAATTTGTGATTCAGAAATAATTCGAGTATAATTCAGGAATGATTCGGTACCACAGGAAGCAAAAAAAAAAAAAAAATATATATATATATATATATATATAGAGCTGGGCTATGGTGAGTTGTGAAGTAAGATGTCATTTTTACTTCACGCTCATATTTTCATTTTGAAAATCCAAACAACCGATCCGAACCGTTCAACATGTTCTCTATATTTAAATGTGCTTGGAGACCAAATTTTACATTTTTTGGAATTTTTTTACTATTTTTAAGCCACTTTGAAAATCGCTGATTCGGTGGTCCAGAAAATTTTACTGTTCACAGTGGATCAGCGATTTCAAAGTGGCTTAATAAATAGTAAAAAAATTCCAAAAAATATAAAAATTTAGTCTCCAAAGCACATTTCAATATTTAGAAAAAGTTGAACGGTTCGGATCGGTTGTTTGGATTTTCAAAATGAAAATATGGCGTGAAGTAAAACGACGTTTTACTTCACAACTCACCATAGCCTATCTCATATATATATATATATATATTTGTTTTTGTGTTTTATTTTTTTGTGTTTTATTCGGTGATTTGGAAACATCAAAATAACATTTTATTCGTGAATAAAACGCATACCTTGTTACTATGAGTAGGACAGCTCCCTACAAATATAAACCTAATGCTGCCATAGAGGCCCCAAAAAAGGAATTGTCTCAACCTTTGCTGGACCCTTTTTATCATAGTTCTATAGAATTGGTTCAGGGTTTAACCGGCACCACAAGAAGCAATGCTCAAGTGAAGACTGAAAGGAAGGAACAATTTTTCTCTCCAGGCTAATTAACCAGATTAGCATCGCAAAAGAGCTTAACATCATTCTTGTCATCCAAGTCAAATACAACTTTAGAAAAAAATCAAAAGACAAATCAACAAAATAACCTTCAAAGTGAGAATACGAAGTCGGGACTCAACCCAACCATGCCACTGGCGAAAATCATCTTCATTTTCTGCCATTATATCTATCTCCAGATAATGCTTATAAGATTCAAAAAACGGGTACTGCTCAAATAATGTTTTCCAGTCTATCTTGTTCTCATCCATTGCCTATGTAACATTGAAAAGGAAAATGATTAATATTACAAAACAATTAAAAAAAGGCATTTCTAAAAGACTGAATTTTCCTTTTAAAGACCAAATTTCCCTTTTCATTTGTCCCTACACTAGAACCTTGACTATTGCATATTAACATCTAGGGATCTAAATACCTGCCGTGCTGTGACTAGTCATGCCCTGACTTGGGTCACGTGCCATGCGGTGACGAAGTTTGATTTATATGTGTCGTGCCGTGACCAAATTTGGAAGTTCATGGCACGTGAATGGCCACGGCGCGTTAGTCATGCCGTGACGTGTCCAAACGTGATTGGTCACGTTGACTATTTTTTTCATAATTTAAGTTAGTTTATTCAAGATTCACCATTCGATCAAGATCTAACGGTCCTAATTACACGTGACTCGTGTGACCACGTGCCGTTCCATGACCGGAGCTTTCGCGTGACGTGATGTGCCTTGCCAAAATTTCAAAAGATGGTTACGTCACACGAATGGTCACGACACGGGACCGGCATACGTGCCGTAACAAATCCAGTCATGCTATGACTTTTTTAGATCCCTATTGACATCCCCCTCGGACAACAGAAAATTAAGATGCATTATGGATTCAGCAACAATGTAGTAAAAGAAGGCATATTATTTACCAAAAGGTTTTTATGGATAATTTTATCATATAACCGCTGAAAAATGGAAATATCTCAGGTTGCTCTCAAAGCCCATATCAAACTCTCATTTATGAATTTCTTCAGAAGTAGACAAGGTACCATCATTTTTACAAAGACGTGTGGAAAATGAAAAGCATGGAAGAGAGCAGTTTTGGAACATTTTGATTTCAAACCTGAAGAAGGGGTGTAAAAGAATTGCTCGTGGTTTATAGCAGTAAGAAACTAAGATGAAATTTTTGCAGGTGATGCACATGAAACTGTCCCTTTCTGTTATATTTGAGAAGAACAAAAGGTGATTCCACCTCCTAAAATACCTTGCATATTCCATCACCTCTTTGGAATTCTTCAGTCATAACTCGCAAAGTGCTGGTCGAGACATTATAGCTTGAGTTCATAGCTGGATAGGCTGGGGTTATTATGGGCATATGCTGAAATCTATCCTTGAAATGCCTCCGTGGGTCCCACACTGTGTGGCTCAGAGAGGGCACGTCCTCAATTTGGCACAACATGACAGGGTTGGGCCACCTCCAGTTCGCAAAAACCCTAAAAAAACGCGAGACCAACATGCTCGGCAGTGCATTTGGATACAGCTGGCAGATGCGGGCCACCAACAGGGCCCAGTTTATTCCACCAAGAAAGCCAGATACCTGACAATCATTCCTTAATTAAAAAAGGGAGATGGCATAGTTGCATTTGATTCTGATCATATACAATGATAATGGTGTCAACACATTTGACATATATCTGGACACACAGTAAATTCTACCAGTACTGATGTTCTTGCAGTTTCTAAGAGAATAGGAAATAACATCAGGATATACTCCTATTACTGTACAAATGCATCCACTGGATACTGTCTAGCAATACTGGTAGCAAAATCCTTATCTAGGAAGTGAGATATGAAGACAACAACTGGACAAACTTTCGGTTCAGGTGCTGGTACAGTAGCTAGAACCGGTAAGACAAATTATGAACATCTCCTTAATGAACAGGTACGTGCAGGAAACCTTTAAGTGTAGTTTGTGCCATACCAATCGATTGGTTAGGACGACCTCATGGGTATTGGTGCCATGGGTTTGAGTTTATATTACAAAACATAGAGAAGTAGAAATGGAATGAAATTGTATTTTCTTGATTGATCTTTAATTACAACTATGCTCTATATATAGTCTTGACTAATTACAATTATGCCACTAATAACCTCTTAACAACTCTAACAATACTTCTAACATCATCTTAACAACTTCACTAACAATATTATTAGCACTAACTTCCTAACTGTCTCTATTAGTTTACTAGTATTTGAGATAAGGAACTATCAGGGACAAGAGTTTTGTTAATTAATTGTGTTTAGTGCTGAGATAGGGGGGCTCAGGGTCGACCATACCAGTATTGGTTTTGATGGCCTTGTGGTATCAATACCGAGGTTTAAGTCTACTGGTTTCTGACGCAAGGAACTATAAGTGATGTGAACTTTGCTGATTCTGTTTGTGTTTACTGCTGAGGTGGGGAGCCTTGGAGTTAGTCTGGGTTCTGCTAAATTGTTGGGTTCCTCATTTTCTTTGATTTTGTGATTATATAAACAAAATCTGTTTATGGATGGAAACAAGCAAGCACAGATTGGCTGTGCTACTTTTCTCAACAAAAAAAAAAAAAGAGTAAAAAATAACATAGACTACCATCACTGACCAGTGCATTTGGATATAAGCTCAATATTCTGTGCATGAAACCTCTATATGGGAAAGATATATGGATATATGTTGGAGTAAATCTGCATTAACTGGTAACTGAATTCGCGAGTTCTTTAAAAATTTAGCACCCTCAACATACAAGTCTAACTACTGGAATCATTTCCCAGTTATACAGAAAAACTTACATTGGAATACACACAGCGGCATTTAGCCCAATACCTCATGCATCTCAAGGTTGTACGGAAGTTCTGTAATAGATAAAGAAACAGAAATTCTGTCAGTGACTGCTGCTTAGTTGCTAGCAGTGGCTATAATCGATAAACAAGTATAATAGTTAGTAATACCTCAATATTAGGCACCAAACGCAGAATTAGATCAGTAACTCTACATCCATTTAAGCTGCGAGCTGTCTGTTCATCAACATTTTCTAATATAGAATTTTGTGTTATATCCAGGTCCTGAGAAAGAGGATGAGGACGACTTAAATGAATAATTTAAAGACAAGTAAATCAACCAAGAAATTAATTAATTTCCTATGTTCTCCTATAAAGTGAGAAAACATCATTTACCTTGTTGTCGTAATATATCTACATACCTATATCAACCCGAATAGTTTGCATTGCAGCTTTTGAACAGAGGAACAGTGGGGAAAGAAAGATATTTTGCATATCTTCTAATTATGATGACTTAAGTAGACTATGATGTAACTCGAAGAATATTTTGTTTCCGTAGTAAATAAGGAAAATATGATATTTTCAATGTTACCAGGGGTTACGTGATATTCATACAGATTTTTGCAGTAGCGCCTGACACTGACGCTGAGTTCCATAAAATCTATAACTCCTAAATATAGCAATAGTAAAAATTAAAAACAAACATACTTCTGGAACAACTAATGAGGCTAGTTTTGCATAAAGAAGGTCGATCGAAACACCCATAAATTTGAACTTCATAACTGGTACGTGTGCATCTGGCACAGGATGCAACTCTGCCACTTCTGGCATCTCAGCTAACATGTTATGTAACTCAATAAAAAAATCTTCCTGCAAATGACAATAAGAGAATTACATAGAAAATTAGTAATATGTTTTTATGACGGGTTCTGACGGTCACACTCGAAACCTAAAATTTCCTGATATTTTGTATGATCACATAAAATCTCTCGTTTTTGAAACTGAAACAGGTAAAAACTGCCCAGCCTTTAGAAAAATTTCATGAAAAAATAAATTCTGTGAAATGTTCAGAAATCTATGAATCTTACTTCTCTAGTGGCGTGCCTGGGGCCAATGCATAATGTATCAATATCAGCACCAGGGCCATGTACCTACGAAACATTTCACAGGCAATTATATATTTTAGGGAGAGAGAAAAAAAATAGTATCTTTATCTGAAAGTAATTACCCCAAGACGGTAAGAACCAAAAGTAAATATCTTCGCATTAGCCTCTTGCACGAATTGCTCATTGTATCCCTTGGCACGGCTAACCCTTTTTATCCATGTTTTTACAACCTGTTAAAACACAAAAACAGACAACCAATCAGAAACTAGTACAGTCAAATTTTGCTTATTATTCTACTAAAAACAAGACCTGATCTAATCGGCCCAAGACCTCTTCTCGGCAAACAGCATCATCATTGCTTGGATATAGGCCAGCATCGGCAAGAAACTATATGAAGAGAATATATTGAAAAATAGTTAAAACAAAGAGCAGAAAAAGTAAAGCTTTTTTTTTTATAAAAGCTGCGACAACCAACCTTTTCTAGTTCTCGAGTCCTTACAACATCAATTTCAGTGGGTCCACTCAGAGATATTGGTTCAGTAACTCCAAGATACCCATTAGTCGGCTTTGCCATTTTTTTTTTTTTTTCAACTGTGCTTGGAAGATACCGGTTCAGTTGCAAATCAGTATTGTCTAGCGAAATGTGTGTTCCAAGCAAAGACGGTGCACAGAGTCCTCGATGCTGCAAAATCGCTCAATGAATAAATATTTTTCTTCGCCATCACACTCCCTTGTCCTCTCCCTCAGGCTGCCTTCGCAAAAGCTCTTATCAGAAAAATCAGAAAAATGAAAATTTAGAAAATTAGGGTTCCAGCACGAAAGTAAGAAGGTAAGAGAGATACATACATGTTGTGTACAGAAAATCAATGGAGGATGAGTACCCTGCAGATAGAGGGTTAAGGCAAAATTAAGTAGGTGTGACAATACTTGTTAGTAACCAGCTGTTAAGACTAAAATAAAAAATTAATCCTTAACAACCAAACACATCAACAAAAATTGGGTAAAATGGTTGTACCAGTAACCAGTTTGGCTTTAAGCCAGCTGAATAGGTGCCATAAACCGAGAGGTATCAGGTGGTACACTTCAGTACCGACTGATGAACTGACACAGTAACAGCTATATAGCCATAAACAAAAGATTAATTAAAGGCTGTGTAGCCAACATGGCAGAAGGTAGGGAGAAAAGGTTGTCTACTATCACCTGGTGCTAGTTATATGGAACTTCTTCCTTGACTGATCTAGGGTTTCACTAGGAGTAATAGGGCATTAACCAGTCATAGAGTACAGCCAAACCAGTAGGAGGTGCCGATCAAGACTGATAATAGCACTAACCAAGGTGATTTTTCAATAGCGAGACCTACCTAGTTTCGCAAGTCTGGGTTCTAATTTTGCTTCGAAGAGACTAGGGATGCGCAGCTCTAATTCTTTGCGGAGGAGAGAAGAGGAGGAGAAGATCTGTGCCTGGGGCAGGAGAGAATGGCGAACCCGTTGCTCAGTTGCTCTAAGGCCGCCGATAGGACCAGATCGAGCCCACATTTTTATTATATCCAAAGTATTTATAAGAATAACCATGCCGGCTGGCCGGTACTCAATTTAATTAATTATCGGTAAGAAAATGATCTCTGTTTAATCTATTATTGGTAGCCAAAAATGGCTGGTACCTATAATTTTTCTTTTGGCAGTTTTAGAGTTTATTGTAGTATTTTCCGTTTAGATTTTATGTTATAGTATTTTTGTTATTGTTGTAGTATTTTCTATTTAGCATAATCATGATAATTATTTTATTTTAGTATAATTTAGCGTAACTTAGTTTAATTTAGCATATTCTATGATTTATTTTATTTTAGTACAATTCTAATTAGTTTAAATTAGTATAATCCTGATAATTTATTTTATTTTAGCGTAATTTTGCGTAAGTCAGTGACGAAAAAAGATCTAAAAAAATATAAAAATAGTACCATAAAAGCACACATAAAAAAAAACTGAAATATAACATAAAAACACCAAACATAGTATACCAAATATAAATAGTACAAAACAATCACTGCCACGGATCTGGGGACCATCGCTCAGCTGGTACTCCGGCGTTCGCTCGAACCGGCCAGACTCTCTCTCTCGGTGCAACGACATCAGCCTCGGCCTCGCTGCATATCCGCTCTGCGGCATCCCAGACTGAGTCATACATGGCCTAGAGACTGGCGGGGGTGCACAACGAACTCAGTCCCAAAGTCAGGCTGAGTCTGGGACCCGCTACCACTGGCCTCTCTATCATGTGACATCTCTGTCTCATATCGTGGTACTACTGATGGCAGCATGTCGGCCGGATCGTCCTCGTATACCCCGATCTCATTGAGACTGAACGCTAGCTCCTCGAAATATGTAGGAAAGGACTCCGGAGGCGGTGGCGGCATTGTGGCTGGACCCTGCAATCATACACATAATTAAGTAATGTTGATATGAATGAATAAATTTGTACGAATGGGACAGCTAATGAAATATGACATATCAGAAGCTGAACCGAACGTCCATGCGCATCGTAGAATGTCTCTCACCCAGTCATAGACAATACCCAACGATGGTAGTCCCACTATGGCCGCTCATCGGGGGGAGATGGCATCCCATCTAACATAATCGGGCTCAGTCGGATCTATCTCATGCCAGTTGATTTTCTCTCCGGCATCTCGCAGCATGGTGATGAGCTGCCTACCGTGCCCGGCATCCTCAACAAAATTGGCATTCTGCTTGAAGCAGTAGTACCCAAGACGTCTCCAGTTCTTCATTTCCAGCATGGTAATCCCATGCGCGGCACCTTTGAGCGAGGCCAAAAGCTAAAAAAAAATTATTTTGTTAGATCAAACCGTGATGAACTAATCAGTTAAGAAAAAACTATGTAGTTTTAGGTGCATTACCTAGCAAGCCCATTTTTTGCCGTTGGGTGTGTAACCATCATCGTCTTTGACCCTGTCGTGTAAATAGGCACCGTAATCACCCTGCAGATATATAGTGGCCATGCAGACCCGCAAGTACCAAGCCTCATACCTCAATAGGGGATGTCCTGGAGTCTGCGTGAGCTCATCTGGCACCTGATAAAAGTCACACTACCCCGGAGCCTCTGCCCTAGTGTAGTACTCTTGAAATTGGTCGCTCTAGTCACCCTAAGTGGCTAGTCCTGTAAGGAACACGTTAGTTGCAATATAAAGCTATCAAGTAATATGAGATAATAGATAATAGGATACGACTTACTTGTGTAGGTCTTTGATGGTGGAACTCGACAAAGATGGGTCTGTGGGAATCAATGGCGTATGTCCAAACTGACGGAGTACCCGGTCTGGATAGTGGTGCTCCACTATCCATAAGTGTACGAGTGGACCTTTATAGTACCATCTCTCCCGCTGCTGCAGACAAATCCCCGACAACTGCTCATTATTGTACAACTGGTCGTATGGTGTCCACTGAATAAGATCTGCAGCCAAACTCTACAGCTCTGAACAGACGGCATGATACCAATGGTACTACCGTGGGTCCGATCGACGTAGTTGTGAGGACCGTGCCACTTCTTGGCGTATGCCGAGCATCTGAGATTGTCGGACGCTCCCCATACTGGAAGCTCATTCGGGATAGGCCGGCCCACCGGTAGCCGTGACCATGACCAGTGCTGAAGCAAGAGTACTGGCCCAAACATATACTTCTTATCCTTCTGCATTTTTAAGAATTTTAGCTGTCAGGGTATTTGAATTGGTTGATTAAATAATTAAGTAAGAAAATAGTTAGAGACTTACCTTACAACTACGGCACAGGTAGGAGTACAGATGGGCTAGGACAACCCCACCCCAGTTGTAAGGTGACGGCTGCTCAAGGTCTGCCAGTAGCGGGAGATACATCATCGGCATCATATCACCGCTGAAATCAGCAAACATGATAAAACCAAATAGGTCCATTACGAAGCCCCGTGTATATCTGCAATACAAAACAGATAATATAAAGTCAATAACAAATGTAATAGAAACAATTTATAGTTTTTATCTCTGAATCTGCTAATCGGTGGAATATGCTGTTAGACCCGGGCTAAAGTGCTCTCGCAACTTCTTTATCCTCAGATGGAATTTGGACTTCCCACGATCCTCAATGAGAGAGTGAAAATCAGCTCCCAACAACTCCTCGATCTGAGCAGCAAACCTAGATACGCCACCAACGAGGGGCCACTGATAGGCAAACTCCAAAGGACACTCACATCTTGGAGTGTCACTGTGATCTCTCTGAATAACATGTGGAACGTGTGCGTCTCGGGACACCATCGCTCCACCAGTCCTGCGATGAGAGATGCATTGATAATGCCACTCTAAGTCCGCAAGATGTCCACAACCTGGTAGAGGCCCAGATTGATGAGGTACTGGTCCATCACAGGGTAGTACTGCATGTGAACGTACCGGTACTTCACATCTAAAAGAAATGTGTCATGCGTTGAAAAAATTAATCCACATGGTGAACACAACAAAATCTAAACTCAACAAAATTTGAAAAAAGGCTAAAAAAATACGTACCTCCTGAGAAGCCAGCGAGACTCGGTGCTCGCGGTGGGGCATCTACAGAAGAGGACTGAAATGCTCTGTGCTCCTAGTCTCGATCGGCTCATCAACTACAGGTGGTGTTGGACGAGTCCTAGGCCGTCCTCTAGCCATCCTAATGTCAAAAATAAAATTTTGTTAACTTACGCTAAGTAAACCCTAAACCCTACTTTCGGTAATGAAATAGTCTAATTTCAGTAAAAATATGCTAAAATAGACCAAAATAGGCTTAATTATGCTAAAACATGCTAAATAGGCCAATTGCGATTAAAATAACCTAAAATATGCTATAATAGGCTAAAATAGCCTAATTTCAGTAAAATATGCTAAAATATGCTTAATTATGCTAAAACATGCTAAAATAGACCAATTGCGGTTAAAATAACCTAAATTATACTCTACATTACCCTAAATTTGGTTAATTACTCTAAATTTGGCTAATTACTCTAAATTATACTAAATTTAATAATTAAAACTAACTACAACAGATTTACACTAATTACAACTAAATTATTCTAATTTTGGTACATTACTAACAAATCAAAACATTTTACAACTATTTTGCACTAAAAATGAATTTTTAAGAAATTAGAGGAACTTACTTGCAAATTTGGGAAGAGATGGAGAAATCTGGAAGAAAGAGCTCAACCGAGGAGAGATAGTGTAAAATTTGATGAAATGAATGGTGAGAAATTCGGCCAACCCTCCACACATATATATTAGCAAAGGTACCGACTATTTTCTTGCCGGTAATAGATTAAACAGGGTACTTACCATTTTCTGACCAGTAATTGATTAAATTGGGTACTGACCAAAAAATGACCGGTATGAATATTTTTTATAAATACTCAGGGGATATGAGTATATTAATTAATTTCTATTTAACTTTGGATATTAATAAAAAGGGAAATTGGTTATTTGCCACTACAAAACCCCTCAATTTGAAAAATGCCACTCTAAACTTACAAATTCTCCTAATGCCACTCTAAACTTTCAAAATTCTTAATTTTGCCACAATTATACAATTCTTATACTATATTTATGAAAAATTAAGTAAAAAATTCTGTTTTGAAATTCGTATTTCTGTATTTCCAATTATACCCTTCATACTCATTCTGTTTTGAAATGGCGTCCTCCAGTATCTTAAGGTGTGCATATCTTCCTTCCTCATTCCTTCCTTCCTTCCTCCAGTACACATTTCTTCCTTCCTCATTCACAAGTACAGTCGTTGCAAAGGGGAAATCACGGAGAAAGGGGAAATCGCGGAGCAAAGGAAAATCGCGGAGCAGAGGGATAAAGGGGAAATCGCGGAGGAAAGGGAGCAAAGGGGAAATCGCGGAGCAAAGGGAAATCACGGAGCAAAGGGAGTAAAGGGGAAATCGCGGAGGAAAGGGAGCAAAGGGGAAATCGGGGAGCAAAGGGAGCAAAGTTTTGGTGCCAGTCCTCTCCTTCTGATCTAATCAGCATGCATCGCCCCTCTTTTGGCAACTCGACGCAATCGAATTCGTCCACCGCCGCGCAGCCGAGTGACAGTCTGTTGCCAATCGTGCAATGCCCGAATTGCTGGATCGATGTTAAGAGACTTGTGAGCGGTACCACAGCAAATCCACAGAGGATATTCTACAGATGCGTAAACTACAAAAAGGTACTGGATTTTTGACAAATGATCTCTAGGTTTTACGGTACCGGGTTGGTAATCGGTAAAGGAATTCTGACTTGTGCCAGTACAAATTGCATCCATGAAAAATTATTTGATATATCAAAGTAATCGGCAAAGGTACTAATTCCTGTCACTGCCTCTGGTATCCCTTTCAATTTTGTCTGGAATTATTTGATATATCACTGCATCCATGAAATTTCACTAATTCGGCCATCCAAAGTGTAACAAGTGACAGGATTATATTGTGCCAGTACAAATTTCATATTGTGCCAGTACAAATTTCACTAATTCAAATTGTGCAGAAGACAATTTCGTGCAGGTTCTGGATGTGGAAAGAGGACTACGAGGCATATCTTCGTGACATTGGAGTCGTGGGCATGCGGAGTGATCCCGAGCATGACCAATCCGATGTTATTCGAATTTTCTCTAATCGAATTGTCGCTCGATTTGATAATGAGATTGGAAAATTGAAGAAACAAAACTCCCAAATTGTTGCATTAGCGGAGAAGATAATTTTCCTTCTTGTTATAATTGTTGTTGTGATGATTAGTATTTTGATTGTAATTATGCACAAGTAGCGTAGAGGTTTATTTAGGAAGCCTGTGTGCTAATTAAATCGATGATTAGTATTTTGTAATCAATGTACAAACATCTCTAACATTTGTAATCATGCAAAAATATGCTAAGCATCTCATTGATCCAACTATTCACTCTGATACCGCAAGAATATTCACTCTGTTGATACCACCTCAAAACAATAATAATATTACTAGTTGCATCAACCTGATACCTTTTTATGGTACAAAAGTTCCCCAAAGGTAAATATCCCCCTGTTCTAGTTGCATTCAACTGATATTACTAGTTGCATTCAACTGTCAATGTTATACGGCCCGAAATGAAGCCCATTGCGGCCCGAAACAAAACAAGTCAGAGTCTCATTCCTGTCACTGTCATTGCTGCCCGTAAGAGATGTTATTGCGGCCCGCAAGAGATGTTATTGCGGCCCGCAATAAGTTTTCTGCGCGACAAATTGACTGCCTCCATTCATTGTGGCCCGCAAGAGATGTTATTGCGACCCGCAATAAGTCGGTTCAGAGCCCGAATTTGCTATTTTTTTAGTGATTTATTTTTAGGTTTTGCATGTGAATTACATGCGAGAGATTCAAAACAACACCTGAATTGCGAGATTAGAACCAGAATAGCAATTACATGCGAGAGATTCAAAACAACACCTGAATTGCGAGATTAGAACCAGAATAGCAATTACATGCAATAGGAACTGGCACATAGACACATAAACATGAAGTTCAACATAACACATAGATAGCAATTTGATACAACAATTTGAGTTCAACGCAGCAATTTGAGTTCAGCATAACACATAGACATGAAGTTCAACATAGCAATTTGAGTTCATCAACCTAGTTTTACAGCCAAATTAATGACATAGCAAATTCAACATAGCAAATAAATTTGAGTTCAACATAGCAAATTCAGCAATTTGAGTTCAACATAACACTAGTTTTCTCAAATTAACGACACTAGTGATCTAGATGGCTGGATTCGGTTAAGCATTGCTTGATCTTTTTTTCCTGCAAAAAAAATGGTAAAAATTCAAGTATCTATTTTTGCATGTAAAAAGCCACCTGATTTCTAAAGGGCATCAGCCTGATTTCTAAAGTAAGAATAAATTGCGCACAAATATGCTAGATGAGTAATTTTGAATAAATTTCTAAAGGGCATAAATTTTGAATAAATTTTGAATAAATTTCTAAAGGGCATAAATTTCTAAAGGGTCACAAGTAGAAAAAAATTTGTATTTCAAGCTCCCTGTGCTAACTGTTTATACTCTCTTTATTTTTTATTTTTTATTGTTTGGTACACTTGCTATTCAGATTGCAAATCAGAATTTCTAAAGGGCATCAGGTGCTGGATTTCTAAAGGGCATCAGGTGAAAAAATCAAAATTAAACTATTATTTACCTCTTATTGGTGCTTGGTCCAGAATTTGGTGCATCCTCAGGATCCTCGGAAATACTAGCTTTGCATGTCCTTTCTTGATGGCCAAATTGCTTGCATCTCTTGCATTTTTGTCTTCTTTGCCTCAACTCCAAACAACCAGGAATCCTCTCCTTTTTAGGCCTACCGGGTGGTCTTTTCATTTGGGGTGGATGCACTTTGAATCCAGGATCAACACTTAGCCATTGTGACCTGCCAGTCATAGGTCTGATCACACCCTCGTATGCAACTTTAAATTTTGCAATTGAGAAATACTCGTGCACATAATCTTCCATACAAGCTCCTCTAAGTGTTCAAATGAATGCAATGGCATGCATGCATGCATGGCTTGCCAGTAACTTGCCACTCCCTACATGTACACTCTTGTCTTTCCAATTCCACTGCATGCCTCCATGGCACTCCTTCGGAGTCCATTCCACTCACCTCCGCACAGTTATTACCACCTCGACTAATTCTGACCTTTCCTACGTTCCTACTCTTTGCATTCAATTGTTGGATGACATTTGGAAGAATAACACCTTCAAGTTTACTCCCTATTGTTCTCCTTTTGTCAAATGTTACCATTAACAATTGCCTAATCTGATCAACGAGATCAACAACATGCAAACCCTTATACTCTTTGATCCAACTATTAAAACTCTCCGATATGTTATTATTAACATACTCACACTTCGTTAGCTCAGAGAACTTACTCCTACACCAAAGGTGCTTGTGATTCTTCTCGAGAAATTCAATAGCTACTGGTGCTGCTTCGTTAACCATACGCAAGTGGTATTCAATCTTCTCTATGGTATACGCTTTTGCTGCCGGCCACATGTGAGTAGCAAAGATATCACCATGGAACCTCTTTTTGAAGTTTGACATCAAATGTCTCATGCACTCCCTATGCTCAGAATCGGGGAATACCCTTGCAATAGCACTTTCAAGTCCCTTGCCTGCATCTGAAGATATTGCCAAACCCGGTGGAGTTCCAATTGCCCTTTTCAGCTTAGCCATGAACCATACCCAATTTTCAGTTGTCTCCAAGTCAAAAGCTCCATATGCAACTGGATACAGCCAGTTGTGCCCATCAACACCTGCAGCAGCCGCCAACTGACCCTTATACTTGCCCGTCAAATGAGTTGAATCAACACCCAAATATGGTCTACATCCATTTAGAAACCCATCGATACATGGTTTCAGAGCCACAAATATCTTGCTAAACACCATCTTATTGCCAACCCTTGTGCAATCTATCTCAACAATACTCCCAGGACATCTTTTCTCCAACTCACCCTTAAAATTATACATCAATTCAAAGCTTTCCTCCCACGACCCGTGGGTCTGATCAAGAGCAGCTTTCCTTCCCGTCCAAGCCTTGCCATAAGACACCTTCACATGAAACTCGTCTTCTAACTTATTCTTTACTTCCTTGGCTCCAGCCGAGGGATTCTTTCTTAACCAATCTCCAACTCTATCTGAAACCCAAGACTTAGAAGCCATACTTCCGTCAACTATGGTAGTGGATGGGCAAGAATGATCATGTGGTAATACCTTCACCTGTAATTACAAACAAAATATTTTTGTTATATAAATTTTCATCACATATTGGAATCACAAATGTATGTGAAAAAATTTGCATGCATACCATGAAGGTTTTATTATCTTGGAGTCTAGAAGCATGAATTCTCCAAGGACAACTAGGACTCCTGCATTTTCCTATGAACCTGGTCTTGTCCGACTTCACCGTACAAACTTCAAACTCATTTTTAATTACAAAATGCCTCAACGACTTCCTAAAGGCATCAACATCGGGAAATAATGCACCAACCTCTATTTTAGGGTTTTCAGGGTCAAATGCAATGACCATTTCACTGTCAACGGCATCGTCTATACTTGCCTCCTCATCCTCCAAAATAGGATCTGGACCAATGGGCTCCTCATGTACATCCTCTTCATCGTGACAATAAATATGCTCATCATCAACATCCACATATTCATCAGGATCAGGATCAGGATCGTCAAATTGATCACGCTCCCCTGCAATCTGACTGTTCTGAGATACCCCTACCTGACTACCAAGTGCAATAGATGGTGTTGCTGCTGGCTGGGATGAAGTGTTACACCCCTGAGAGCTCTCCACTTGGCTTTGATTACCAGGTGCAATGGATGGTGTTGGCTGGGATGGAGTGCATGGATAAGTGGGACTAGTACCACTACAGTTTGAGCTACCGTCCGTATCACACACTACTGCAACAAGTAATTTTTTTCTTTCTTGTTGGTACATTCTAAACATCTCTAGTATTTGTGACTCAGACAATACGCCCACATCTTTCCCCTCATTTTTGTCAAACACCCATATTCTTAGCTTTTGACTACTCCCCCAAGATATCGCATCGGATATATCACTAATCAAATCACACAAGGAGAACCTATCTGAATCCACAACCCATTTTAATGTCCTTCCCTTGACATATACCTTCCTACCATCATTTTGCTTGTTCCAAAATCCTTCGGTCTTAACCTCTATCCTATAAGCAGTTTCTGGGTCAACCCTATATGTATAAGTGAAATGTTAGATTACCAAATCTTTTTATAGCTAATGACTTAATTCAAAGGGTTTCAAAAATGAGACTCAAGGTTCACATCAGATTAAAAGGGTTTCCATGACTTCACATCAGATACAACAAAGAAAAAAGTCAAAAACCTAACTCCAATGGGAGATAAATCACACAGAGGGAGATCAATCGTACACTTACCCAATAGGAATCCAGGAATTGTCCATGTCATCTACTCACAGTGGAGGCACAGTGGTGGCAGAAATGGAGACACAGTGGCTGATGAAGTGGATCCGAACTGGTTTTGGAGTTAAAAATCCATTGCTATCTTCGACTACTACAATTTGAGTTCATAAAGCACAAAATTTCAATTCAATTCAATAGAGATTACTTCAATAGAAAAGATTTAGAATTGAAATTTTCTGATTTGAATGAATTTTTCCACCGACAAGAATTAATTTGGTAAAACTCAAAATAAGTCAGCTTAATCAACTAGAGTTTATACCTTGAGCAGAAATAACATAAAAAGAAAAAAAATTATGCATCTAAACAGTGATCACCTTGAAGTTATAGGGTTTGGCCTCCCGTAGCTTCTAATTGCCCTTTTCCCGTAGCTTACAAGGCCAAAGTGAGAACGAAACAGTGATCACCTTGCTGCTGATCGATCACCTTGAAGTGAGGGATCCCTTTTCCCGTAGCTTACAAGGCCCTTTTCCCGTAGCTTTTAATCAATCACCTTGAAGTGTGAGGGGAGTTTCCCATTTTGCTGCTGATCGATCTGGTTCTGGATTTTCTCGATCTGCTTCTAGCCTCCCTCCCTCCCGTAGCTACAAATGAGAGGGGAAAACCTAAAGGTTCGGTCTCTGGAGTTATTTTTCTCCAGAGGGTATTTTGGTCATTAATGAAATTTTTATTTTTTTAAAGGACTAATACAGTATCAGTGGCAAAATTGAGAATTTTGAAAGTTTAGAGTGGCATTAGGAGAATTTGTAAGTTTAGAGTGGCATTTTTCAAATTGAGGGGTTTTGTAGTGGCAAATAACCAATTTTCCCTTTGTTTTACTATAGAACTAACCTTTTGTTCCTGTTCTCTTTATTTTTCGAAGGTACCTGTATGATATATTGACAAAGGCAATTGTGGTGAAAAAGAAGATACCTCTGCTGATACTATGCAACAAGACTGATAAATTGAGTTCAGAAATACCATTTAATTGTTGTTTTTATTGCTGATTTCTGTTTTTATTGTTGTTCTTTTAGTGTTGTGTGATTTCTTTAAAAAAGCAGTACAAAAGCAGGTTTTCAATTTTAGAGAGGTGCTTCAGCTGGATCTGATAATTTTGTATTTTTATTATTTATGTTATATGATATGTTAGGTGAACTTAGATAACATGATTTTGTCGCTTGATTTAAGCATTTTGATATAGTTTAAGGCATGTATTTGTTATGTCATTTTCATTATATGTTAAAAAGGATCACAGAATTAGAGTTTGCCAATATAGTGTCTTTCATA
This sequence comes from Carex myosuroides, assembly GCA_028015225.1. Classification (NCBI taxonomy): domain Eukaryota; kingdom Viridiplantae; phylum Streptophyta; class Magnoliopsida; order Poales; family Cyperaceae; genus Carex; species Carex myosuroides. Next base: position 909,954 of record CM051476.1, read on the forward strand.
CTGTACACCTTTTCCAATGTAAAACAGAGCCCAATTGGGTTGTCCAAAACAGAGCCCAATTGATTGTTCACAGTTCAGCCCTGTTCATTGAACTGGGCTTGTTCCGAACAGGGCTCAAGTCTGAACAGGGCTCAGTTTTGAACAATAATGAACGGGCTGAACATGGGCATGAAGAACTTCGTTTCGGGCCGATCATGAACAGGGCTTGTTCTTTTCAATTTCGATTTGGGCCGATCATGAACATGGCTTTTGTTTATTAGCAGCCCTAATTTCAGATTTAAACGAACCGAGTAACCCGTTTGTGTTTCAAGTCGAGGACTCTTAATTTGATCGCCACGCTTGTCATTGGAATAAAAACCCTCGTTTGAATACACAAATGCAGGTGAAGTAGTTTTACCATCTAAAAGTCCTTGATTAGTATGAAAACCAGTTTTCCAGCATAATTAACCCAAAATTTTCATGCCACTTCAGTTGTATCAAATTTCATTCCTATATGAGGAATCCACTCTGTATCTCGGGCGTTTGGTTCGTGTTATAGATCATTCCAGGGAATAGAAGAATTTCAGGGAATGTAATACCAAGGAATACTATTCCGGATTTCTAGGGTATGTGTCATTACCATGTTTGGTTCGCGCATGGCTATCGCTTCAATATTCCATGGAATGTATCATTACTATGTTTGATTTGCACATGGCTATTGCAATGACTATCAACACATGTCTTTACTGTTTTTAATTTAGTTTACATTTCTACATAACACATGCATTGGACAAATATTTTTCAGAGTCAAAAGATGGCAATTCAATTAATGAGATTAAAGACATTTTGATAATTGGGTTAGAGTGAGGCTACAGTACTATGCATAGCACGGTTTGGTTAGTGCTACGGCTCAATATTTGAGTTTTCAAAATTCTAACGGTCGATCCGAACCATTCAACATGATTATAAAATGAATATGTACTTGCAAACCAAATTTTACATTTGCCCAGTTTGTTTTCCTTTCACTTGTCTACTGTTGAATAACTTTTATGCTTCTCTAAGTGCGTGCACATGCGTGTGTCGAGAGAGAGAGAGAGAGAGTACTACTTGGTGAACATAAAGGGGACCAAATGACCTAGATGCAACGACTCCGATGAAGGACCTCTTCCTGTGTACAGGTAAAATTTTACACCCTTCTCGTATGCATCCAGAATGTCAGTCAAATCTCTGCAGAATTAAAAATGAAATAGGAATGTCAACAAATATAATTAATGTTCATATGATATTGACAACCAGATTTCAATAACAAATATCTTGTGCTCCTTAAAAAAGTATATAAGCATGCAGATTATGCCTCCGATACTGGATGTTCTAGCAAAAATCGAAGAGAAAAGAACAAACCGATGCGCAAAGAAGAGACCTCTCCGGAGAAAGACATGAGCGCGGCGGCCGGTGAGGCGCTCAAAACGGTCGATAAGGCACTGGTCAAGGCGCTGGCAACCGAATTTGTCGACCAACTTGTCGTAGTCGATCTTTCCTCCCTTGGCCGACACCTCCCATGGATTTAGAACTTGTTCCTCCTCGCCTTCTTTTTGCTCGGCGGCTGCAAGGGTTTCTCCCGCCGATGACGCCATTTCAGATTTGGAGAGAAGACAGTAGATGATGAGAGGAGCACGGACGAGATGGATTCACCTCCTTCTATCGCTTTGCTTTGAGCCCGCTCCAGTCGCGCGTCGCGCCTTTCTTTGTCCTCTCCTCTCTCCTCTCTCCTCTCTCCTCTCTACGCTGCAGTTCACAAAACCTCTCTTCAGCTGCTGCAAATTTTAATTTCTACAGAGCTCAAGTGAGAGAAAATATTTTTTGGACCATATTGTCCCCTTTAGAAAAGAAAATCAATTCAAGACTGTTCCAATTCCCAAACCTTTCAGGTGACATAAGTGAACAATAATCTTATCACCAAGTGCAGAAACAAACATTAAAATTCTAAGGAAATGTATGCTAATGAGGGGAAAAACTAGATAAATCATAAATGTGTTTATACGTACTATTGTTTCAGTATTGCAAAGGTCATTGGAGATCAAATATATAATGGATAAATCAACTATGTTCGTGCCAGTATAAATAATGGATGTGCTGTGCATACCAGTAGAACAAATTTTTAAATAAATAATGTGGAAATCAACCATGTCCGTACAGAAGGTGCTGCCATCATCAGATCTCATCAATAGAATTGCGAGCAAATTTTTATGTAATTAATAAACAACACATAAAATGCTGAGTAAAATGTGTATCATTCCAATTCAATATTATTTTGAATTACTATACTGATAAATGTTTTTGCTGATATTAGAAACAAACGGAGGGTGATTGAAGATTATTTAGTGCTTGTAATGCATATGTTCAGTTTTCACTTGTAGTTAGTTGTAGAGAGGTTTCATAAAGTCTTCCATGATTGTATATCAAAATATAATATTGTTGTATGTAAAACTTTGTTTAATCAAGAAAACATACTTGAAGAACCACGAAAAATATTTATTGTGTTTTTCTGATCATTGTGTGTGTAAATGCAATTTAAAGAAATGATGTCTCAAAATAAGAAAGTGTATGTGATGGATTCGATACAAAAAACACGTCTCCTGTATTACATTTGTGTCCATCATAACTTCATAATTTAGATATTTCTCCATTGAAAATTAATCTAAAATTAGTTATTTCCCCATATATATAAAATCACTTATTTTATAAATATTCACATTTCTTGATTTGAACAATTCAAAATACTGATTCATATTGATAAACTAATAAAATAACATGTTTGCCCTTCCTCTTCAAAAAGAAGATGACACCTAATTTGTTTGATTCTCTAACCAATTTCAGATTTAAACGAACCGAGTAACCCGTTTGTGTTTCAAGTCGAGGACTCTTAATTTGATCGTCACGCTTGTCATTGGAATAAAAATCCTCGTTTGAATACACAAATGCAGGTGAAGTAGTTTTACCATCTAAAAGTCCTTGATTAGTATGAAAACCAGTTTTTCCAGCATAATTAACCCAAAATTTTCATGCCACTTCAGTTGTATCAAATTTCATTCCTATCTGAGGAATCCACTCTGTATCTCGGGCGTTTGTTCGTGCTATAGATCATTCCAGGAAATAGAAGAATTTTAGGGAATGTAATACCAAGAAATATTATTCCGGATTTCTAGGGTATGTGTCATTACCATGTTTGGTTCGCGCATGGCTATCGCTTCAATATTCCATGGAATGTATCATTATTATGTTTAATTGCACATGGCTATTGCAATGACTATCAACACATGTCTTTACTATTTTTAATTTAGTTTACTACATAACACATGCATTGGACAAATATTTTTTCAGAGTCAAAAGATGACAATTCAATTAATGAGATTAAAGACATTTTGATAATTGGGTTAGAGTGAGGCTACAGTACTATGCAAAGCACGGTTTGGTCAGTGCTACGACTCAATATTTGAGTTTTCAAAATTCTAACGGTCGATCCGAACCATTCAACATGATTATAAAATGAATATGTACTTGCAAACCAAATTTTACATTTGCCTAGTTTGTTTTCCTTTCATTTGTCTACTGTTGAATAGCTTTTATGGTTCTCTAAGTGCGCGCACATGCGTGTGTCGAGAGAGAGAGAGAGAGAGAGAGTACTACTTGGTGAACATAAAGGGGACCAAATGACCTAGATGCAACGACTCCGATGAAGGGCCTCTTCCTGTGTACATGTAAAAATTTTCACCCTTCTCGTATGCATCCAGAATGTCAGTCAAATCTCTGCAGAATTAAAAATGAAATAGGAATGTCAACAAATATAATTAATTTCATATGATATTGACAACCAGATTTCAATAACAAATATCTTGTGCTCCTTTATATAAGCATGCAGATTATGTCTCCGATACTGGATGTTCTAGCAAAAATCGAAGAAAAAAGAACAAACCGATGCGCAAAAAAGAGACCTCTCCGGAGAAAGACATGAGCGCGGCGGCCGGTGAGGCGCTCAAAATGGTCGATAAGGCTCTGGTCAAGGCGCTGGCAACCGAATTTGTCGACCAACTTGTCGTAGTCGATCTTTCCTCCCTTGGACGACACCTCCCATGGATTTATAACTTGTTCCTCCTCGCCTTCTTTTTGCTCGGAGGCTGCAAGGGTTTCTCCCGCCGATGACGCCATTTCAGATTTGGAGAGAAGACAGTAGATGATGAGAGGAGCGCGGACAAGATGGGTTCACCTCCTTCTATCGCTTTGCTTTGTGCCCGCTCCAGTCGCGCGTCGCGCCTTTCTTTGCCCTCTCCTCTCTCCTCTCTCCTCTCTACGCTGTAGTTCACAAAACCTCTCTTCAGCTGCTGCAAATTTTAATTTCTACAGAGCTCAAGTGAGAGGAAATATTTTTTGGACCATATTGTCCCCTTTAGAAAAGAAAATCAATTCAAGACTGTTCCAATTCCCAAACCTTTCAGGTGACATAAGTGAACAATAATCTTATCACCAAGTGCAGAAACAAACATTAAAATTCTAAGGAAATGTATGCTAATGAGGGGAAAAACTAGATAAATCATAAATGTGTTTATACGTACTATTGTTTCAGTATTGCAAAGGTCATTGGAGATCAAATATATAATGGGTAAATCAACTATGTTCGTGCCAGTATAAATAATGGATGTACTGTGCATACCAGTAGAACAAATTTTTAAATAAATAATGTGTAAATCAACCATGTCCGTACAGAAGGTGCTGCCATCATCAGATCTCATCAATAGAATTGCGAGCAAATTTTTATGTAATTAATAAACAACACATAAAATGCTGAGTAAAATGTGTATCATTCCAATTCAATATTATTTTGAATTACTATACTGATAAATGTTTTTGCTGATATTAGAAACAAACGGAGGGTGATTGAAGATTATTTAGTGCTTGTAATGCATATGTTCACTTTTCACTTGTAGTTAGTTGTAGAGAGGTTTCATAAAGTCTTCCATGATTGTATATCAAAATATAATATTGTTGTATGTAAAACTTTGTTTAATCAAGAAAACATACTTGAAGAACCACGAAAAATATTTATTGTGTTTTTCTGATCATTGTGTGTTGTTCGCGCAGAAGCGCAACGCAAGTTTCAGTACGCTTGAGGGCGTACTTTTTAAAACCGCGTTTACACTTCACGAGTAAGGGTTGCAAGTGCACAACCCCTATCGAGTAGTATAATCGGGTATCGATCCACAGGGACGGGCAATTACTTGGTTAGAATCTACCAAACTCAATTAAAAACTAGAAGTGAGAAAGATTTGGTTTGGTATTTAATTTCCTAAAAAGGTCAATTCAAACAATTCAAACAATTCAGAAAGATGTAATAAAATGCTAGAAGAAATGTAAATTGTGTTTTGATTATGGATAAAAGGCGTTTCCAGGGTTTCAGACTTCATCTGTGATCTGCCTCTAGTGGTACGACCCGTACCAAGTTGGTACGGCTAGGCCGTACCTCACTTGGTAAGGCAAGGCCGTACCACTCTGGTAAGACCCGTACTGGCTTCCCAGAACAGAGCTTACCAGTTCGAGTTGATGCATTTCCTTGCTGGTACCTTGTGCTAAACTCTTTAGAAAGGTTCAATTGACCATACCTAAGGTTCCTAAGCCTCAACTGTCGTTTGTTGGATCAAGATCTAGGTTGGAATGCAATTGATTACCTTTTAGGGATTTCTACACCTCAACTCTCGTGTGTTGGTACAGATCTACCCTAGCTGGTTGATTGGAGACCTAAGGCACCCTCTAATCTGTCGATTAGAGGAGAATTCAACCTCTCGGCTTCAATTCGAACTATTCTACCCTAAACAATTGATTTGGTTGAGAGATTGAGATGATCACATGACCTTGATAGGTTCGATCTAAACCTAGAGATTCATCATACACAATCACAGCAATCAAAGCAAGAGATGACAAAGTAAATCACAATCAATCAATCAAAAGAGTTCATACAAGATACAAGTCAAAGAAAGTCAAAACAAATCAAGAATCCATCTCTAAACCCTAGAAACTAAAATAACTACTCACAACACATGATCTGATCTAAAAATACAATAAAAGGGATAGAGATAGCCATGGATCGAAGGGATCGAGAGGAGGAAGCTAGATCCGTCGAGTTTCGCCTCTTCCTCTTCCTTCCTTCTTGCTCTCAGCTCCTTAGCTCTCTTTCTCTCTCTTACTGTGCTCTCAAATAGATCTGGAATGGAATCGATGTCGAAATTGGAGAGTTCCCCGCTTTAAATAGCCTCTGCCAAAATTTGAATCTGTCAGGCCGCCTTTAGGTACGGCCCGTACCAGGCGTGATGAGCTGAAAAATGGCTAAGTCCGGTAAGACCCGTACCAAACTTGGTAAGGGCCGTACCAGATCATCCCAAATCGTCGTTTCTTCGTGTGTTTTGCTCCAAGCCTGCAGAAAACAAACAAACACTCAGCAGTACCAAATTCTAAAGATATATCGATGAAACGCACATGATTCTGGTGAATTAGGGCACGAATCTGGTACTAAAACAGGCCTAAAATAGACTAAATATGCGAGGTATCATGTGTGTAAATGCAATTTAAAGAAATGATGTCTCAAAATAAGAAAGTGTATGTGATGGATTCGATACAAAAAACACGTCTCCTGTATTACATTTGTGTCCATCATAACTTCATAATTTAGATATTTCTCCATTGAAAATTAATCTAAAATTAGTTATTTCCCCATATATATAAAATCACTTATTTTATAAATATTCACATTTCTTGATTTGAACAATTCAAAATACTGATTCATATTGATAAACTAATAAAATAACATGTTTGCCCTTCCTCTTCAAAAAGAAGATGACACCTAATTTGTTTGATTCTCTAACCAATTTCAGATTTAAACGAACCGAGTAACCCGTTTGTGTTTCAAGTTGAGGACTCTTAATTTGATCGTCACGCTTGTCATTGGAATAAAAACCCTCGTTTGAATACACAAATGCAGGTGAAGTAGTTTTACCATCTAAAAGTCCTTGATTAGTATGAAAACCAGTTTTCCAGCATAATTAACCCAAAATTTTCATGCCACTTCAGTTGTATCAAATTTCATTCCTATCTGAGGAATCCACTCTGTATCTCGGGCGTTTGGTTCGTGCTATAGATCATTCCAGGGAATAGAAGAATTTCAGGGAATGTAATACCAAGGAATACTATTCCGGATTTCTAGGGTATGTGTCATTACCATGTTTGGTTCGCGCATGGCTATCGCTTCAATATTCCATGGAATGTATCATTACTATGTTTGATTTGCACATGGCTATTGCAATGACTATCAACACATGTCTTTACTGTTTTTAATTTAGTTTACATTTCTACATAACACATGCATTGGACAAATATTTTTCAGAGTCAAAAGATGGCAATTCAATTAATGAGATTAAAGACATTTTGATAATTGGGTTAGAGTGAGGCTACAGTACTATGCATAGCACGGTTTGGTCAGTGCTACGGCTCAATATTTGAGTTTTCAAAATTCTAACGGTCGATCTGAACCATTCAACATGATTATAAAATGAATATGTACTTGCAACCAAATTTTACATTTTTTTGAATTTTTTTACTAGTTTTTTAGATAGGTAGAAAATCACTTGATCTGAAAATTCTTGACCATCCAAAAACAGTGATTTTCTACCTATCTAAAAAAATAGTAAAAAAATCGAAAAAATGTAAAATTTGGTTTGCAAGTAATATTCATTTTATTATCATGTTGAATGGTTCGGATCGACCGTTAGAATTTTGAAAACTCAAATATTGAGCCGTAGCACGGACCAATCGCTATGCATAGTACCGTAGCCTCACTCATTGGGTTAATATATGTATTTTTTTGGATTTTCATTGAGATAATATTATACTTCTATTATAAAGGATTGTCAATGGATGCTAGATACTTGTTACTGTTTAAGTACTTGAACTGTTATCAATCTACAGAAATATATTTAAACAGGAAATTGTGCTAGAATGCAAAATGTTATTACGTTCTTAACAGTACAAAAGTAGCAAAACAAAATTAACAAATAATTGTAACCTTGTTACTGTTTACATAAAAATAAAGAACTCCTGAAAACAAACTTAAAATCTAAAATTTACATATAAACCCAAAAACCTAAAGCACAGCAGTAGAGAGGACAGTTGGACAACACATACCCTAATAATTGTACAACACATACCCTCTAAGTTACAATTATTTGTTAATTTTGTAAACAGTAACAAGGTTACAATTATTTGTTAACAGCAGAATATGAATTCACATCCTCTCCGGTACCGTAATAGGGAATCTTTTACAATTATTGGATCTGGACAAATAAACATTGTGTAACTGGAAAAATCAACAGACTGTCAGCTATACTAGTAAACTGGTTCGGTTGTTGAAGAGCATTAGATAAAAGCTTCGAATCTGTGACAAATAAACATTGTGTAACTGGAAAAAGATAAAAGCAAAGGGTCAGAAATAACCAGAATATATTAATGCACCAAAATAAGATACCCTATCAACTATTGTCATCTAATTTGTCTATGCTGGAGGTTCACTGTTCAAACCTGGAGGTTACCAGTAGATTACCAGTACAACACATACCCTCTAAGTTAATTAGCTCAATCAGCACTAATTATGCTAAGATATATATTTAAGATGGTACTCTTTTCTATAACACTGAAAGATGAAATTTAGATGGCCAACTCTATTATCTGAAAAATCAACAGGCTAGCATAGTATTTAGGTAACTCAAAAAGCACACTACAAGTACCACAGCTATGTCACTGACAACAGGCTATACTGGTTCTTTCTGGGGTTACAGTCTTTAGCAGTCTAAACAGTGAACTGAACTGACTAAGGTGATTGCATATCATGCTGAGGATGTCACTTGTACATACCAACAAGGACTTGAAATTTCCACTCTCTCAATTTGAAGACAGGAGAATAGGGTGAAATTCAAAGCAATTGTCTTTTATATTGAAATGAAACTTGATTTGATTTGGCAGATTGTATCTCTCTTGTTTTCTCATCCTGTATGTGTTTAAATTCAAAGCAATTGTCCTTTGCCGTACTGATGCCTAGATGCCAAAGTTCTCATCACCTTAATTTGGCATTGCAATTTACTGTCATGCTTAATCAATTTTGAGGCCTAATGAAAACAAACCCAGACTCTCTCTAATCAAAAACAGAACCTTTATAAAAATCAAAGGTAAATGGACCCGAATCAGATACTGCACCATAGCAGTAACCATATACAAATTCCCAAATAGAGATTTCTTGTAGGTAAATGATTAATGAGCACAAGTGAATAAAAAGGACATGAATAAATGTCATCCAAAGCAAAAAGTGAATAAAGAAACTTTATTAATCAAACATAAACATATGAATAAGGAAAAAAAATACTGATGGAAAGATAGCCTTTCTCTGCTGAGTTTAATGCCAAGACTTGTTGAGTTCCATTTTTGTTTTTGCAAGTTTTGTCCAATTATTCTCCGTTTCTCTTTTTATTTTATTTTTGTGTTTATTCCTACTATAGAATTTTCTCATGATATCCATGGTCGCCTGACTTGTTGATTTGAAAGATTTAAATTATTTTATAGGCAATCATCCAAAGAGTGGTGACATAAAGGCAGCGTCTCAAGGCACAGTCCATCGTCCGAGAGCAAAAGAATTAATTGGATAACACTTTAAAATTAGGGTTTCACGCCGTCAATTTACAAACCACTCTCCTCTTTCATCCATTACGCAGCCGTTCCTCCAGCATCATTTCCTCCATTAAATTATTGCTCAGGAGGTAGCCGTTCCTCTATTTAACTCAAACTTCCCATCATAGTAGTATTATTTCCTCTTTTCTCCTTCCAACCAGAATGGCTAGCTCGTCAAATCTACACTTCAATCAGTATGGCATTGAGCTTGTCGAGGACATATGGGCGAAGCTGAAGATGACATATGCTGGGAGTGGGAACAACATGAGAGTGTTCCAGATGGAGCGGGAGATAAATGCAGTGGTACAGGGAGATAGATCGATCCAAGAGTATGCCATAGATCTGGAGCGACTATGGGCAGACCTTGATCATTTCTCGCTGATGAGGAGCTGCAAGGACCTTGAGTGCACGAGAGGTGAGCACTCTGCAGAGAGGAGGACTATGCAGTTTCTGAAAAACCTCAACCCAGCATTTGAGTAGAGGACTGGTTTGCTGCTGGCTCAAACGAAGCTTCCCCCACTTGAGGAGGCTATCTCAGCCATGATCCAGGAGGAGAGTCGCATCGGGCTACAGGCTGGGAGGGGAGGACTCCCAGGGTTACGATCAACATTGGTGGTCTCGAACTCAGGTGAAGCAAGGGCACATAGGGAGACTCGCAGGTGTTACAACTGTGACGAAGTGGGCCATCTGAGCAAGGCTTGTCCTAAACCACCTAGGATGAGAGAGACAGGTGGACGTGGGCAGCCTAGAAGCCGTGGTCGTGGCCGTGGGGGCCAAAGAGGTGGAAGAGGAGGCTACCGGGCAAACCTGATGGTAGCAGGTGGAGAGGAGGAGGCAGGTGTGGTCTTCACTCATGAGGACCATGAGTTCTTGGAGGCACTGAAGAGGAAGCAGAGAGCAGCAGATGGGAAGAGTGTGGCCAATGATGCATGATGTCTCCATATTTGATCTATTGTTTCGACCTATTTTCAGACCAGACATCATGTTTTTAACCACTAAATTGCATTGTTTACATTGAATATCAATAGAATATGGTACTGCTGCATTTGTGGTTGACTTTGCAGGAAATAGGAGAAAACAAGAAGAATTCTGACATCCTCTATGCGAGTCGCGTCCCACCTGACGCGGGTCGCATCGCAGTCCAGCGCGAGCTCAGACGCGACCTCAGACGCGACCCTCATTGCTCTACCACCTGACGCGGGTCGCATCCCATCTGATGCGGGTCGCGTCGAATTAGTTGCGCCAGGGCCCAATTGAAGCCCATTACGAAGCCTATATACACAGAGGGCCCTGCGCAAATCAAAGGATCGAACATTTTCACCAAAAACAGATCTGATCGGTTTGAAAAGAGGGAGCTTGGCGCGTGACAGAGAGAGGCGATCTGGAGCCAAGAAGGATTCGACTTGGAGAAGAAGATTCGGCCAGAAGCTTCGATCCTCTTCAATCCTTCATCTCTCATCATGATTTGCACTCTCTTTCTCTCTTCTATTTTGTCTTTGATCATGTCTGAGTAGTTTTGTAGTTTCAGGGGTTTGGATGTAGTCTTAAACTTTGTTTGATTATGCACATTGATTGAATCTGAATGTTATTCGTGTTTCTTTGATTCTTGTATTATTTGTGATTGCTTGATCTAAATTGCTTGATTGATTCTTGTTTGTCTACTGTTGAATGCCTTTGGTATTTCTTCTTGTAATTTGACCTTGATGTTTCTTGCAAGTTAGGTTAAGTACTTAAGGTAGGTCTGAGATCCGAAATGTGAGGTCAATAGTAGCCGAGAGGTGAAATTTACACATGTGGATACCTTTAGTAAACAGAACTGAGAACTTAGGTTTGATTAAACAGTTTGATTAAACTTAGGAAGGTGAAATTGCATTTCTAAACCAGGTCTGTTAAGCCAACACACGAGAGTTGAGGTTTAGTGACATTAGGTACGGTCAATCGAGCCTTACACGATTTAAAACAACCAGAAACAGACATGTGCAGACTCAGCTCAAGGGGCCATGCGGGTCGCGTGTGAGAGCACGCGGGTCGCATCACGAGGGTCGCAAACGAGAGTTTGTGAGTCGCGTGGCAGGTCCAGAGTCGCTTGAGGGCCACGCGGGTCGCGTGCGAGAGCACGCGGGTCGCGTCACAAGGGTCACATACGAGAGTATGCGAGTCGCGTGGCAGGTCCAGAGCAGCAAAGTTGAAGATAAAATCTGAAACCCTTGAAACACCTTTTATACAATAGTCCAAAACAAAACATTTAATTGATTTTACTTTCTGTCATTACATTTGTTCATTACATTTGTTACAGAACTTAGGGATAGACAAACACACAACCTTCAAACTTCTAGTACCTAACTAAGTAGAGTAGAAATTCAGAAATTGAGTCGTCCCTGTGGATCGATACCTGATTAGACTACACGACGAGATTGTGCACTTGCAGTCTTAGTCGAGAGTTGAATAAGGTTTAAAAGGTACAGATTCGTCTGTACTGAAACTTTGTTCTACCATTTAGGTGTAACAATGCATCCGCCTCGTCCTTACCCAGAGGTAACATTGCTACTTTTGCTCACTCAGCCACAAGTACTAGTGATACACATGTTATTGCCTCTATATCCACCACAAGATCACCATAATGGATAGTAGATTCTGGTGCATCTCGACATGTGACAAGTACTGCTAGTGAGTTCTCTTCTTATACTCACCTAGCAGTGCCAGACAGCTGATGGTACAGCACAGCCGGTAGTGGGTAAGGGTACAGTGAATTGTACCAATTATGTGATTTTGTTCAATGTTTTGCATGCTTCTTCTTTTCCCGTAAATCTCTTATCCATTAGTGTCATTATACTCCAACTAAAATGTATTGTTTCTTTTGATATTCCCAAGGTGATCTTCCAAGAGAAGGGGACTGGTCGGAGACTTGGAACTGGCACGTGGCGTAGTGGACTGTGGTACTTGGACAGAGAGGGGATGGACTCCGCATTGACATCTATGGTAGAGAGATGAAGAGTAGGAAGATCTGGGAGGAGCACAGAGGATGTGTTGATGCTATACCACCAGCGCTTGGAACACTCTTCTTTTGGTGTTTTGAGTCGTTTGTATCCGTCTTTGTATAAAAAGACAAATAAACAAAAACTTGTGTGTGATGCTTGTGAGTTTGGCAAGCTCACTAGGAGCTCTTATGTTAGTTCTGGTAATATGAGTTCTTTTGTTTTTGATTTGATACATTCTGATGTTTGGGGACCTTGTTCCACGAGTTCTATGAATAGTTATCGTTATTTTGTTACTTTCATTATTGTTTTTCTTATGTTACTTGGTTGTATCTGATGAAGAATAAGAGTGATGTATTTGGTTGCTTTAAAGACTTTCACAAGTTAATTCAGACTCAATACGGTGCAGTAGTGAAGGTATTGAGGTCTGATAATGGGACAGAGTATACCAACAAGGCGTTTGGGGAATACTTGTCATCTCAAGGAATACAGCATCAAACTACATGTCCATACACACCAGCTCAGAATGGGGTAGCAGAGATAAAGAATAGACATCTTGTAGAGGTAGCTCGAAGCATGATGATCTCTATGAATGTCCCAAAACACTTGTGGGGGCAAGCAGTCATGACAGCTGCTCAATTGATCAACAGAATGCCCTCAAGGGTGTTGGAGTGGAAAACCCTGTGTGAGCTGTTGCAAAGCGATAATAGAGGTATTCTTCCCTTTAAAGTGTTTGGTTGTGTGTGTTTTGTGAAAGACAATAGACCAACAGTGGGTAAGCTTGATCCCAGAAGTGTGAAGTGTGTCTTTGTGGGATATTCTGCGACCCAGAAGGGGTATGTTTGTTTGAGCCCGGTAGAAAAGAGGCTGTTTGTGAGCATGGATGTGCATTTTTGAGAATTCGAGCCATATTACATACTGGAGGTGACTTCACCCTTCGATGACTCGCCCGATAATGGAGGTATGAGGCGAGAGGGGGAGAATGGTGAGGGGTTAGTGAATGTGGGATCAATCCCTTTATCGATTCCTTGCCTTGTTGAAAGGAGAAGATCAGTTAAGGAGAGAGTGAAGAAGATGAGGAGGAGACGGAGTCCATAGGTGGTGGGACTCAAGCTCAGGGGGAGCTGAGATTGTATACAAGAAGAAGGAGGCAGAATGAGGTATCAATACCAGCTCCGGCAGTACCACTTGTGCCATCTAATCTCTTGTCCCGATCTACTCCGACTCCTGAGACACCTACACCACTCTCAGACTCAGACTACACAGGTGATATGATTGCTCTCTCTTCTCCTCTCACTCCCTGACAGTAAGGAGGACCTCTCACAGCAATGCGGGAGTTCCCCCTGATCGTTATGGTTTCCCACATGATATCTCTCAGTTTGTCTCATACTCTAACATATCACCTGCACATGGAGCATTCATTGCATCTTTGGACACTGTCTCTATACCCAAGTGTTGGTAGGTTGCTAAGGAGGATCCAAAATGGAAAGCAGCTATACAGGAAGAGCTTGGTGCCCTCGATAAAAACAGGACATTGGAGATAGGGCCGCTACCAGCGGGCAAGAAGGCAGTGGGTGCAAATGGGTCTTCACAGTGAAGCAGACTCCAGAAGGGAAAATTGATCGCTAGAAGGCACGGTTGGTGGCAAAGGGGTACAGTCAGACGTATGACATCGACTATGATGAGACCTTTGCATCGGTAGCGAAGATGAGCACAGTCAGGACTCTCGTCTCTCTTACGGTGAATGGTGAATGGAAGTTACACCAGCTTGATGTGAAGAATGCATTTCTCCATGGGGATTTGCTAGAGGAGGTGTATATGGAGATATCCCCATGCTTCAGCACAAACCAAACAGCGGGCAAGGTATGTAGACTGAGAAAGTCCCTGTATGGATTGAAACAGTCTCCTCGAGCTTGGTTTGACAGGTTCAGGAAAGCTATGGTAGGCACGGGCTATGAGCATATCAATGCTGACTACACGGTGTTCTTTCGATGACATGGTGATCACATTACTATGCTTGTTGTGTATGTCGATGATATGATTGTCACTGGGGATAATGAAGGGGAAATTGCTCAACTGAAGGCAAAATTGGGGAAGGAATTCGAGGTGAAGGATCTAGGACAGCTTAGGTATTTCCTTGGGATTGAGGTGGCTCGTAGAGCAGAAGAGATCGTTCTATCCCAAAAGAAGTATGTCCTAGACTTGCTCACGGAAACATGCATGTTGGGGTGCAAGCCTGCAGTTTCTCCAATTGATCAGAAGTTCAAGTTGAGCGCTAAGGCAGGAGAACAGGTTGATTGTGAGAGGTACCAGAGACTGGTAGGCAGACTGATCTATCTGAGTCATACTAGTCCCGATATCTCATTTGCAGTGAGCGTGGTAAGCCGCTACATGCATGACCCTAGGCAGGGCCATATGGATGCAGTGTATCAGATTCTAAGGTACCTAAAGAGTACACCAGGGAAGGGCTTGATTTTCAGGAAGAATGGACACTTAAGCATTGAGGGCTATTGTGATTCTGACTGGGCTAGTTGTGCCTGATATGTCTATATTTCATCTATTATTTCGTCTTATTTCCAGACCAGACCTTATGATTTTGACCACTAAATTGCATAGTTTATATTGAAAATCAATAGAATATGGTACTGCTGCGGTTTTGTGGTTGATTTGCAGGAAATAGGCGAAAAACAGGCAAAAAGGCAGAGTTCTGACTTCCCCCACGCGACCCGCGTCCCACCTGACGCGGGTCGCCTCACAGCCAGACGCGACCTCAGACGCGACCCTCATTGCGCGCAGCATTTCCACCTGACGCGGGTCGCATGCAAACTCATGTGGGTCGCGTCGAGTTAACTGAGCCAGGCCCAATTGAGGCCCACGAAGGAAACTATTTATACAGAAGGCCTGGCAACAGAAGAGAGATGCATTAATCCACGATTTTCACCAGAAAGAGTTCAGATCCGAATTGGAAGCAAAGGCCTGGGCGCCTGAGGCAAGCTGAAGAGGAGAGAGCTGATCTGGAGCTGAAGAGGAAGCGATTTGGAGAAGAAGACTCAATCTGAAACTTCAATCCTCTTCACCATCCCTTCTCACTATGATTTGCTTTCTTTCTCTCTCTCTTGTTTTGATTTTATCGATGTCTGAGTAGATACTGTAGTTTCGAGGGTTTGGATTTGTAGTCTGATACTTGTTTGATGATGCACATGGATTGATTCTTATTATTATTTCGTGTTTCTTTGATTCTTGTATTATTTGAGATTGCTTGATCTGAATTGTTTGATTCTTGATTGCTTACTGTTGAATGCCTTAGGCATTTCTTCTTGTACCAAAGGCTTGATGCTTCTTGCAAATTAGGTTAAGTACTTGAGGTAGGTCTAAGAACCGAAAGGTGAGGTCAATGAGTAGCCGAAAGGTGAAAGTTTTCACTTGCTCTTGCTCAGCTTGTGGATACCTTTAGTAAACAGAATTGAGAACTTAGGTTTAGATCAAACAGCTTGATTAAACCTGAGAAGGTGAAATTGCAATTCCAAACCAGGTCTGCTAAGCCAACACACGAAAGTTGAGGTTCAGTGACACTAGGTACGGTCAATCTAACCTTACACGACTTAAACAACAAGTTTCTGACATGTGCAGACTCAGCTCAAGGGACCATGCGGGTCGCGTGACTTAGCACGCGGGTCGCATCACGAGGGTCGCAAGCCACAGCTTGCGGGTCGCGTGCCAGGTTCAGGGCGCTTAAGGCCATGCGGGTCGCGTCACACGGGTCGCATGCGAGAGCATGCGGGTCGCGTGGCAGGGCCTGAGCAGCAAAGCTGAAGATGAAATCTGAAACCCTTGAAACGCCCTTTTATACCATAGTACAAAATACAAACATTTAATTGATTCATTACTTGTTCATACATTGTTAATTGAAATTGTTCATACATTCTTTTGTTACATTCATTTGATTTGTTCATAAAACCCAGGATTAGTTAAACACATCCCAAACATTCAAACTTCTAGTACCTAATTGGGGAAAGTAGAAGTCTAGAACTTGAACCGTCCCTGAGGATCGACACCCGTTCTAACTACACGACAGGGTTGTGCACTTGCAACCTTCGTCTAAGAGTTGAATAGGGTTTAAACTCTACAGCTTAGGCTGTAGTGAAGCTCTGTACCTCTCATTTGGGAGCGAACAGTGCCGATGACAGAAGGTCCACATTTGGCTACTGCATGTTCGTAGGGGGCAACTTGGTCTCTTGGAAGAGCAAGAAGCAGTCGGTTGTTGCGAGATTAACGGCAGAAGCAAAGTATAGGGCCATGGCCTTAGGAATTGCTGAGATGTTGTGGCTGAGAACTCTATTGGAAGAGCTCAAGGTGGACCAAGGAGCTCAAATGAAGTTGTGGTGTGACAACAAGTCAGCAATCAGCATTGCCAATAATCCGGTGCAGCACGACAGAACTAAGCATGTGGAGATCGATAGGTTCTTCATCAAGAAAAAGTTGAATAGTGCACTATTGGAGCTGAGTCATGTAGAGAAAGAGGCTGCTGGAGGTGGTGAGGCTTCGGCCGAAAGGAGAAAGGGGCGGATCTGCTACAGTGGTGGAAGTGCTACATTGTGGCGGAGCTACAGTGCCGGAAGAGCTACATTTATTTGAGAACAGGAATTTTGTCTGGGACAAATATTGATGTTAGGTACTACATCTGGAATGACAATTCATTGTAATTCGTTGTTTTCCTACGACACTGACTTCTTCGACTTATCTTACTAGTTTTTTATAAAAACAATTCTTCTACTATTTATCTTGTGGTAAGGAGGAATATCAAAATTCCAAGATGCTTCAGCCCTTGCCTTGACTACCAATATTGATGCAATGATCAGAAGTGTTAAATTTGTGCGGAAAATGAAGTATGATGATTTGAATCTTTGTTATTGCAAATCTGAATTTTGTTGATGTACAGTGACTATTTTATAGCCGAAAAGAAAGGAGAAAAATAACGGTCACTAATTTTACCGTTTGCTATCTAACTCTAACGGGTGCCTATAATTTCTAAAAAAGGAAAAAGATTGAGTAGCTTTATTCTATAAATATAGTAGCTCTCTTTTTTCTAAAAACAAGCCAATGATGAAATTAAATCCTAATTGGATTCTGAGGCTTGATTAGTCCCTAATCTTCTTGATTCTCAACACTCCCCCTCAAGTTAGGCGTGTAGATGTCGATCAACCCTAACTTGCGTATATTTTCTTCAAATGGCTTGGGATCTAATCCTTTTGTAAAGATGTCCGCCAATTGTTCTTCGCTTCGTACAAAGGGAGTTTCGATTTCTTTCGCTTGAATTGTTTCTCGAATGAAATGGCAATCCACTTCAATATGTTTAGTTCTTTCGTGAAACACGGGATTGGATGCTATATGCCTCGCCGCTTGATTATCGCAAAACATTTTTATTGGTGCTTGAATTTTAATTCCCATATCCGCAAGAAGTTGCTTGACCCATGTCAACTCGCTTGCGGTTGAAGCCATGGCACGATACTCCGCTTCGGCACTTGATCGAGCCACGACGCTTTGTTTCTTGCTCTTCCATGTGACTAAATTTCCGCCTACAAATGTGCAAAAACCGGTTGTCGATTTTCTATCGAAGCTTCCGGCCCAATCTGCATCGGAATAGCCACATAGATCGTTAGAATTATTATTTTTCATCCACACCCCTTGCCCGGGTGTTCTTTTTAAATACCTTAGAATTTTATTTATTGCTTCTAGATGTGGTGTTCTTGGTGTATGCATAAATTTACTAATTTGGCTTACCAAAAAGGAAATATCGGGTCGTGTAACGGTAAGATATATTAATTTTCCTACAAGTCTTTGAAATTGATTTATATCATCTAAAAATTCACCATCTTCGGAATTTAGTTTGTATTTGCCATCTATTGGTGTTGAGGCCGGCTTACATCCTAATTTTCCGGTTTTTTTTAGTAAATCTAAAGTATATTTTCTTTGAGAAATAAATAGACCTTTATTTGAACGTGCTATTTCTATTCCTAAAAAATATTTTAAATAACCAAGATCTTTGATATCAAATTTTCGTTTTAATTGAGATTTAATTCCCTCAATTTCCTCTAAATTATTTCCGGTGATTATAATGTCATCTACATACACTAATATGATGGTAGTGTCATTATTTTCAATTTTAACAAAAAGTGAATGATCGGCACTACTAATTTTAAAATTACAAGAAATTAAATAAGTGCTTAGTTTGCCATACCATGCTCTTGGAGATTGCTTCAATCCATAAATTGATTTCTTCAATTTGCAACCTATTTCTTGATTATTTTCTTTTTCATGACCGGGTGGTAAATTCATATATACCTCTTCTTCAAGTGTTCCTTGAAGAAATGCGTTTTTTACATCCATTTGGTATAATTTCCAATTTTGGTTTACCGCAATGGAAAATAAAATCCTTACGGTGTTCATTTTGGCCACCGGTGCAAAGGTCTCATGGTAGTCTATACCATATGTTTGGGTATAACCTTTGGCAACTAAGCGTGCCTTATACCGTTCTATAGTACCATCGCTATTGTATTTAATTTTGTACACCCATTTACATCCTACGGGTTTTTTATTTTTTGGTAATTGTATAACTTCCCAAGTTTCATTTTTTTCTAAGGCTTTTAGCTCCTCTTTCATAGCTTTACACCAAATTGGATTTTTTATAGCTTCATGGTAACTATTTGGTTCTTGTTCCTTTGAAATAGAGTTTAGAAATACCTTATGTGGAGATGAAATATTTTTATAAGAAATAAAATTTTGGATAGGATATTGTACCTTGTATGTCACAAAGTCCCTTAGCCTTGTCGAGGGTTGTATTTGTCTTGATGACCTTCTTAATGGTGTTCCCTCCACATTTATTTCTTCCTCTTCCTCATTTTGTGAGATTTCTTCTATCTCACCTTCGTTTTCTATTGAATTTCTATTTTCTTCCGGAATATTGATTTGTGGCAATATTATATTACTTGGTGATTCTTGAATGTTGATTTCTTTATCAACATCTTTGTAATAAGGCTCATTTTCTAGAAATGTTACATCTCTCGAGATGTAGAATTTTTGATTAATTGGATCATAGCATTTGTAGCCCTTTTTTTTGTGAGGAGTATCCCAAAAAAATTGCTTTGATAGAAGTATAATCCAATTCATCTAGTTTATTTTTGTGTACATAGCATTTACATCCAAATACTCTCAAATGGCCTATGTTAATTTTTCTTTGGTAAAGGATTTCCAATGGACTCTTATAATTTAAATTTGCACTAGGCAATCTATTTATTAAATATGTTGAAGTAAGAACGGCATCCGACCAAAAATTTTTTGGAACATTATTTTGAAATAAAAGTACCCTAGTCATTTCAAGAAGGTGTCGATTTTTTCTTTCCGACACTCTATTTTGTTCGGGTGTATAAACACAAGTAGTTTGATGTAAAATTCCTTTTTGCTTAAAGAAGCTTGAGAAATTTTGATTTACAAATTCCGTTCCATTATCGGATCTAAAAATTTTAATTTTTGCATCAAATTGGGTTTCTATAAAATTATAGAATTCTTGAAAATATGAAAAAACTTCACTTTTATTTTTTAATAAATATAACCAAGTTGTGCGAGAAAAATCATCTATGAATAGAACAAAATATTTGTATCCATTAAATGAATTAATAGGGGCCGGTCCCCATACATCCGAATGAATTAATTCAAAAGGTTTTTCACTCTTACAACTTGAAGAATAAAATGGTAATCTAGTGTGTTTTCCTAACTTGCACACTTCACAATTACTACAATCTAATTTAGAAAAATCAAAAATACATTTTAGTATTTTATCGGAAGGATGCCCAATTCTTCTATGCCAAAGAGTTCCTAAATCTTCTTGTCTCTTGACACTAAAATTAGTTTTGTCATGAGTTAAATTATAGAGTCCATTTTGTAAAACACCTTCACCAATCACCTTCTTGGTTATCCATTCCTGAAAAATCACATTTTTTGATGAAAAAATGACTTCGCAATTTAATTCATTTGTGATTTTACTAATGGATAACAAATTGGATGAGCAATTTTCAACATACAAGACATTTGGTAGTTCCTTGGAAAAAATACTAATTGTACCTATTCCTCCAATTTTCATTTTTTCACCGTTGGCAACAATTACAAATTCTTTGGTTTTGCATTCTTTAAAATTGTTCAACAATTTTTTATTTCCTGTCATGTGGTCAGTCGCACCAGAATCTAGAATCCAATTTTGAATTTCAGAATTGTAAATTAAATTGAATGCAATACCAGAGTTTTTGAGACTATTTTGCTGAAGTAGCACAGAGAGCTGCTGCACTAGCTGCCACATTTGATCCGAATCAGGATTAGTGAGGTCGGTTCGAATGGACTCAGCCCCTTCACTTCCGCTCGGACCCGCTTGATCTCTTTGAGCCCCGAAACCTTTCTTTTCTCTCTTCTCTTCGCGATACTCCTTTCTTGCGCCACCGAAGCTTTTCTCTCGGACTGGGCGAAGGTGGGGATGGAGGAACCAGCAGCCGTCCCGTTTGTGACCGGCGCGATTGCAGTGGTCACAATGGTCGGCGCTAGGTGCTCCTCTCCCCTTGCTGCCATCTCTAGGGTTTTGGAAAGGTTGTGCTGTGAAGGCTTTGTTCTCTGAGGTTTGCGTATTTTGGGGGTTCATCAGCACTCTTCTCGATTCTTCCCTTTCTATGGTAGCAACAATTTCATCGAAGGAAGGTAGTTCGGTTGAGAGAAGGATTTGGGAACGAACGGCTTCGTAACTCGAATCCAGTGAGCCCAGATAAGTAAATACTAAGTCTTGATCGACTCTTTTTTGTATTTCTTCTGGATTTGTTGTTGGAGGGAGGTAGATTTTGAGCTCCTCCCATTTTGTTGTGATTTCTGTCACGAGTTGGGTGTTGGTTTTGTTGCCTCCTTGTTTGATTTGGGCTAGTTCTTGCTTGAGGCTGAAAATATGGGCGAAATTGTGCTGTTGGCCGTATCTCTTTTTTGCTGTATCCCATACTTCCTTTGATGAGTTGAGATACATGAAAAATTGGGAAATTTGGGGTTCCATTGTATTTATTAACCACGACATGATCATGTGATCAGTCGATTGCCACTCTTCTATTTTTGTGTTTTCTTCGTCGGTTGGTTCCAGTCTGTTTGCTGGTTCGGGTTTTTTCTTTGTCCCAGTGACAAAGGTCATTTTTCCTCTGCCACTGAGTGCTAACATGACCGATCTCAACCATGGGATGTAGTTTCTACTCCCAGAGAGTATTATGGCTGTCAATTTTGCATTGTCGGATTGTTGTGACATTGTTTCTGGTTTTTTGTTGATACTGGTATTGTTTACCAGTTTTCTGGTTTTTTGTGAGATTGGGTTTTTGTTGGCTCAGTGGCTCTGTGACCCTCTCTGTTTGTTTACTGGTATGAACCTGGCTCTGATACCATGTTAACTTTGTGCGGAAAATGAAGTATGATGATTTGAATCTTTGTTATTGCAAATCTGAATTTTGTTGATGTACAGTGACTATTTTATAGCCGAAAAGAAAGGAGAAAAATAACGGTCACTAATTTTACCGTTTGCTATCTAACTCTAACGGGTGCCTATAATTTCTAAAAAAGGAAAAAGATTGAGTAGCTTTATTCTATAAATATAGTAGCTCTCTTTTTTCTAAAAACAAGCCAATGATGAAATTAAATCCTAATTGGATTCTGAGGCTTGATTAGTCCCTAATCTTCTTGATTCTCAACAAGAAGCATTAAACCAAGTCGATGAGATGATTAAAAAGTGGGTGCATGTGTGAGCAAATATATAAATGCCCTTCCAGATGATGGTTTTATTTTCTCTCTCTCTCTCTTTTTTTTTTTAATGGCAGGCGAATATTTATCTGTTAATAGAACATTGATTGGACATATCTGTGTCTGTTGAGTTTCTAAAGCCATGCACATAAGACCGAATTTTTTTATTAATAGGAAATAAAAAAAATTATAAAAATCGGATCGTCATCTGAATATCTCATTTTCCGGAAAGGACGCCATAGTTAATGGAGTCCGCCCGGTTAAAAAAAAAAAATCCTGAACGCCATAGATTATGCAGCACTTGCAGTGGTGGAAAACCAGGTTTTAGGGTCGAGGTTTTATCAGGTCAAATTTATCACTTCAATCTTTTGGTAATTCTGGTTTTGTTTACTTTCTGTTCTGATAGTTTTTAATAATGCTAATGTCAGTATGGCTAGTGCATCAAAATTTCGGGATAGAAAATTAAGAGAAAAGTGACTCACTTGGTTGTCCAGCATTTAGAAATAATAGTACAAATAAAGATGTTGTCACAAAACCAATTCAATTTGGGAGAAATCGGATTTGATTTTAACTTGGTCGAGTGTGGAGTAGAAAAGCATAAGAGATTGGCATCGGACTCCTCTGAACTAGGGCTGCCAAAAAAGCTCGTGGTTCGTGATTCGATTGACTTCGATTCAAAAAAAAATTCACAATTAACTCGTTCGATTGAAAAGTGACTCACTCGTTCGAAAAAAAATTCACAATTCTAAAGTACCAATACTATAATATTTTGGTGACCAATACCAACTAATTGCCACAAAACCACAGAGAGAGGGAGAGGGTCCGGCAGGAAGGATTTTTATTTTTTAATAAAAGGGTAAAATGGATAATTTATAATTTTAAAATGAGTTGTAATAGAAAAGTCAATAAGTTGGGTAAATTTGTGAGTTTTTTAAATTTAGAAGGATAAATATGATATTATGAAATTTAGAGGGAGAAATACGTAATTTCAAGATTTTTGAGGGGCATACATGAAATTCCCCCTTTTTATTTTAATCACATTTCAGATTTTTTTTTTATTTAGTTTCTAAAGCCATCAACTTACGACATCGGTTGAAACAAATTATATGATTGTTCCTTGCGCTCACTCTTTCTGTTTTTTCAATGCTAAAAAAGAAAAAGAAAAAACTATTTCTGTTTTTGACAAAACTCTTTAACTAAATTGAAGTCGACGGTCAAAAGCATTTATAGTAGTCGCGTCGCACCTGTAGACGTGACAACTGGCAAGCCAAAATTTGGGTCATCTTACATTTTAATTACTCGCAGTTAAAAAAAAGTTTGTACTGGTCAAACTAATCTCCTCCATCTTTTGAAAAGAAACCAGTATATTTTCAACTATATGAATACATGAATCCAATATGATTTGCGAAAGCACGAGTACTGTCAAACATCTAAAATGGGGATATTAATATCAAACACTTTGAAGTTCGAAACAAGAAGAAGAATTTGATGTCGTTGCAATCTTCTGAAATGAAACTCAGCTAAGATGTTCAGAACTACATAAGCCAAGATAGATAAATTGATTTTCGTGGTAAGAACAGAAACCAATCTAGTGTAACCATTTCATCTACAAATTCAAAAAAAACAAAAACAAAAAAACAAACATTACAATCAGTATTATGCCCACATCGGAGTAATAACATAAAAGCTAAAACTAGCCAACTGAGGAGATCATGAGAAATGCTCTATACCTAAATAACCAAAATCAAGCACCATAAATTGAACAGCCAAGTATACAGGGCAAATTTCAAAAAAGGTAAAGCCAACAACCATCCACAAAACAATTGCAAAACAACTTTCAAAAGAAAAACCATGTTGAAAAGGCACCACATCGAGATCATAATCACCAAATCCTCCTGAAATGAGCAGTAAACAGAAACATGACTTGGGGAACTTATATTTAATCTCAACAGTATTTTATGTTGCTTTCTGTCTTTCCTTCTGTCTGTGACTCGGTCGTCATTACTATTATTTTTTTTTTTATTGGATTGCAAGTGATGTATGAGGAAAAAACAAAAGTAAAATGCTAAGTTGCCAATAAAACTCCAACTTAAACAAGGGAGAAAAAATGACCTCTGCTAACAGTACATGCCAAACACCAAACAGTCCAAAACCCATTAGCTAGGTTGATATGTACGTGAAAATCATAATTTGGCCTATATGGAATTATGAAAGAAATGGGAATTTTGGAACTTCAGAGACCAAAACCAAATTTACCAGCAGACCTCTCTAATTCACACACGGAGAAACCTATGTTCTCCAATTTTTCCTTAGTTCTTTTTTGAGAATCTCTTACCAATGATAAATACTTCCAGCTCAAATATTTTCAGACCGCCAACTTTGACTCTAAATCGGCTGCAATATTTGCATCTCTAGCGTCCTGGAGGAAATTACAATAAATTACCAAATGAATCACAAGTATTAAGAACAAAAACAAAAACAAAAGATTAACCCTAGCCTTTTACCAGTTCAATGCCTGACCAAATACTAGCTTATTCTCAGTAGTCTATAACTGACCTTATAGAAACGAGAAACTGACATACAAAATTGACCTGGCCAAATACTGAGCCATGTGACCCACTTTACTGCAGCACCAGTAAACGAAACCAGAACACTAAAGAACTATAGTATCTATATTAAAATCACTCTCATGGTCCACCATTCCAACCAATCAAACCCAAAAAGATAGAATACAATTGAATTTAATGATTACCTCCATGCCCCATTTTATGTAATCAGGCGACTCACATGCCTTGTATTCATCGACAAGGCTTTCTATGATCTCTCTAGACTCATCAAACTCAGACAGATCGTTATCCTGGACCAAAAAAAAAAAAAGCATGAACAAAATATACATAAACCAATAATAGATAAGATAGATGAAACTAAGACATAAGAAAATTGCTAGGAAGGGACTCACAGCAAACATGGGAAATTTCCGGTAGTTGTCAATGAAAGCCTGCTTCTTTCTTAGTGTTTTGTAACTGCTCAGACACTTGCTGAACAGATGCCTTATACTAGTGTGATTTGCAAGCATTAACCCACTCACCTATAAACACAAACAAACAGAGAGTGACAGTTAGTAAGTGAGTGAACGGGACGCGGGGGGGGGGTTACCAAATATACAGTGGAAAGAGAAGCAGAGATTTCAGCAGTTAGATGGCTTGTTACGAGCTATTAAAAAGGGAATAGAAACCTAGTGAACTTGAACCTTATCTTACACTAGTGAGGTTTGCAAAATGAGTACCACTTGCACCTAGTATTGCATAATTTTGACAACAATGTATAACAGAACCATTTGACTATTGGGGCACTGGGTCATTATTAGCTCAACTCAGTTTTAATTACATAGGCCAGATTCTGTCTTCAAATAGCTAAATGACAACACCCAAATGGATGTTGACTACAACTCAGGATTCTCAAGTGTTATTTGAATAAACCCTAAATATTGACAACCTAGACAAACAATACTAAAATGGAACTTAACACAATAATTATTATAGCATCTAGCAAGCTATCTGACAACCCAATTACAGTGACATCAAAAATATGAAATTTAAAAGGAAGACAAAAGAAATCATACCCTGTGACAACCTAGACAAACAATACTAAATGGAACTTAACATGATAATTATTATAGCAATCTAGCAAGTTATCTGACTACCCAATTACAGTGACATCAAAAATATGAAACTTAAAAGGAAGAACAAAAGAAATCATACCCTGTGAGGAGTCTGGACATATGGCGATTTTCTAGATAAGGCAACCTGAATGCTAGCAGGTCCCCACTCGATAAAATTCACAAGCTTTCTTTCCCTTATCCTCTGTAGGCTTTCATGAACCTGTTTCATAATTTTAAAATCACATACTTTGCGTTATTTCATGAACCTGTAAGTTCTAATACACCATTTACAACAAAGTGGCAGTAATTAGCTTGATAATGTACAGCCATTGGTGCCACTGTTAGGATTTTCCAGTAAAGGTGCTGGCAAAGTGGCAATTCTTTTCTTCTATTAAAAAATAAAATTCAGAAAGATGGAAAACTATAGCAAATTTTCCTAATCAAAAGAAACGAGTGTCCATTTTACCTGAGTCGGATCCACCTCTCCTTGAATAATGTTTAGTATTGAGATATATTTGGCTTGGCTAGCCTCTTTAGTGCGAGCATATGAAGAGCACATTATATTCTTAGTTTGTAACAGCCTTCTCATCACATCAAGCACTGTCGTCTTGCGTATCATGTTAGCCTACCAAAAACAGATACTTAAATATTGTAGAACATCCTAATTTTTGTTGGAATAGTACTTTTGAAACTGATAAATATTGTTAAAATTCAATATTACAATAATGTTCAATATTACAATAATGTTCATGTTTTGTTTACTAATAGAGGTATCTAGTCTGTTCATCTTTCTTTTTTCACTGGAAAGGTATCTATGAACCATGACTTGGTATAGTTTGAAAGTTTGCTTTCGATCCTGGAGGCGTTTCTTCCCTCCAAGATTTCCAAATTATTCAGAATTCAAAGCACTCTCATGTATCATCTCCAGCTCAAATAATCTTTTGAAAATTTCAACACCACTTCTTAGCCTACTAAGCCCATCATAAAAGCTAGAGTCAAGAAAAGTCAGTTACAACTCCATGCCTTAAAAGATGGCTACAACCCTGCACTAAAAACTGCCATGTCGCATAGGAATGAAAAAAAGGTGACCAAGTTATATGAAACCAGGACACTGGTAAGAATTTTAACCAGTTTGAAGCTTGAGGAAGTCATGTACCTGTCTCTCAACTGTAAGTGGAGTATAACCTGTCATCAAGAAATGACACCTTGGGGTCGGTATCAGTGAAGCCAATAAACCAACAAGATCATTATTCATATATCCAGGATATCGCAATGTAGTTGTGCTGGCTGACATCACAGTAGACACAAGGGAGTTTGTCTGAGCAAAAGTTGGGTTTGTGAGGTGCAGCCGTTCGACAGCAATTCGGTTCAGCGCTGTGTTGTCTAACACAACCACACAGTCAGCATTCAGAGCAAGGCGCTTTAGTGTAAGCAGGGAGTTGTAGGGCTGGACCACCACATCAGAGGTCTCCATTTGGTTTGGGAATACACTATAGGTCTGCACAAGTTTTTTCGAGTAGCGGTCATTTAGGGTTTCAAGGAGATACGAGCCCATGCCTGTAAGAGAAGGGCAATTCATCAGAATCTAAGTTATCTTTATGAAATCGGACATTTACATCTTTAACCATGCAAAATGTCATATCACTTATTTCATCCCTAAAATATGATACATCTCATACACCTCCACATATACGTACCCTTTTGTTCCATATTTACTCCAACAGATAGCAAACACTACTATCCTCCCCCATCTTCAGATATCAGAAAGATAACTGGGTGACAATAAAGTTTTGGGAGAGAAAGATGAGATGCATTACTAATTTTCAAAGGGGAAAATGAGATGTTTCTTCCATTAATGAGTTGCACACTTGGATTAAAGTATTATAGAATAGAGAGTTATAGAATGCAAGAGGTCATGACTGTGGACGAAAGCCGGACCGAAATGTAGGTTGCCATAGTGAGGTTAGATTTAATTAAGAATTCTAGAGAAATAGGGTCAGAAATAAAATCTTGCATAACATATACCAAGTTCTTTCATTGCTAATTTCACTAAAATGTTTACCAAAATCGAAGATAACAATGTATACTTCTCATGCTTGCAGCTAGCAAACGGACATTTTGATACTCGTGAATTATGTAACTAACCATTGGGTATATATATAACTGGAAAATATATACCATTAAATTTGACAATTTTTCCATTGCATGTACTGAGTATTTCTTTTACTAACCCCACATTAAACGAACATCAAGTCAAGCTAATCCAGGACTGGTTCTAACAAATTATAGCTCAACTTATGTAATGATGATGCATGGGTACAAAGAAACATACAAGTATTTAGATGTATTTTGCTTTAAACCTTTTCTGATTGTCAAGTCATTATCTGCAACATTTTAAGAAAAGCCGGGTCTTACTTCTACGTGTAGGAATTCCATTCTGACAAAACTATTAAGCTATCCTGTCATATAACGAATCCATATGGTAACAACATCAAACAGCAGCAATTCAAAGGGCCGAATATTTAGAAGAACTGTTTTTGCATAACACGCATAGAACAGAGTGTCAGGATGAACAAATATAAAGGGAAAAGTTGGAGCGACTTCAGATGAAAAAAGAAAAGAAACAAACCTGAGCCAGTCCCGCCAGCAATAGAGTGGCACAAGACAAAACCCTCCAGGCTGTCACTTCCATCAGCTTCTCGATCGACCATGTCCATTATATCATCCACAACTTGCTCTCCCTGTTAAACACACACATATAAATATGTGGATGGTAGTCTGTTGCAAAATTTTAACTAACAAAAATGGAAGCATTATGAACCTAAACCCTAACAAAATAATGAAACACATGCATATCTATACATAACAGCTGGTAAATTATAAACAGCTTGACAGTTAGGGGGTGGGATACCTGGTGGTATCCGCTAGCCCAATTATTCCCTGCACCTCCTCCATGATCTGAAAGATAGATATTTTCATGATTGTAGAGGTTTCTGTACTCGCTGAGTTTAATCCCATTTATAACCCTTGGTTCAAGGTCCATTAGCAGAGCTCGAGGTATGTAGTGCTGGTCATCAGCTTGGTAGAAGAACACATCCTTCCTGTCTCCTCCCTACATTGGCATTTTATGCATTATTAGAGGTTCAAACTTCATGTTAAAACAATTTCAAATCAAATCTTAGATATCGGAACAAAAATTTTGGCTTCATTGGATGTGTTCTGGGTTTCTAGAGCTTAATGAGGTTCTTTGATGTTTTTCTTTTTGTTGGAAAAAATTAGGTATTTATAGAGCTTGTGTATTGGATTATTTACTTCAGTGTATTGTCTGGATGCAAAATAGTTCTTGCTTTATCCTTCATAAGTTCAGATACTTTTGCAATATTTTGGGGAAAAAGTGAATATTAAGTTTCTCACTAATTAGTGTATGAGCAGGATCTAAGATGCAGAAAATATGTGAGCAAATCGGATCCTCTCGCATATCCATCAAGAATTTAGTTTCCATATCCATCAAGAAGATGGAAAAGCAGTTGCTTTTATCCAAGGGTGACATCTAAAAATAGCCATTATTGGAGGATCCGCATGCAAAATTCACCTTTTAGTTGTTATATGCAAGTAAAAGTTGAGCAAATAGACCGGTGGAGCATCTAGTGCCACTGTGCCAGTGAAGTGATAGATTTTAGAAACTACTGACTTGAACAAAAAAATTGCGACCATCGTTGGCGAAAATTGTACAAACACATATCAGAAATTTGCGAAAAGAAAAAGGAAATGAAACAAAAAAAAATAAAAAAAATAAACCTGAGTAGCAAAATCCTCGAGGAGACCATCTTTCCCTATCCCGTGCTCAAGGCATAGCTGCTTCCAGAACTCCATTCCTATTTGATTCCCGCATTGCCCCACCTGTATGGTTATTATCTCTCTAGGCATCTCTCTTCCCACTCACTGAATCTCCCCTTTCCCTTAATTTTTTCTCTACTCGAGCAGGTCAAGGGTTTCAGGCTACCTCTTTCTCTCTTTCTCTCTTTCTCTCGCACTAATTAGCGTTTAATGAGTCGAGGGTTTAGGGTTTGTGGGAGCGCGCGCTCTCTCTCTCTCTCTCTCTCTCGAAAACTTGTCAGAATTGGCGGAGGTTTTTTCGAAATTTTGGAGGGGGAGAGCGAAGTGAGAATCCAAGGAGGGCGGAGGCGGAATTCGCATCCTCTGAGATATCTCATATTTTGCATGACTTTCTGGAAAATCTTAACCGTTCAAATACGTTCTGCACGAATCTCGAAGGTCGAATAATACTGGCGGGGAGCACTATCGCCGAATAGGCACCAGACACGTCGGTCAAGCAAAATATGAGATATCTCAGAGGATACGCACTCGCGGAGGCAGATCTCTCGCGTTTCGTCTGGATCAGAGTTCCTCTGTTTCGTTTCTTTATAGACTTCTATGTAACGGGTCATGCTATTGTGTTGTGCACTTCTGCAGTGGCCAGTGGGTGGAATTCGTATCCTCTGCATTAACTCAAATTTTGAGTTAAGATCTGAACCGTCCTATTGAGATCCGCACTAATATTAAAGTGCACGTGCGTTATAGGAGTGGACAGGATTGATACGAATTCTGATCGTACGGTTCATAAATTAACTCAAACGGTGCGTTAATGTAGAGGATACGTATTCCAGTGGGTGCTGTTAATGTGGACTCTCTTAGAAAATGCACTATAATCTTTAAGATTCGTGTAAAATTAAAATAAATTATCCAAATCTCATCTACCAAGTACCAACTGTACCTGACTGACTGAGATCTGAATTCTCTTTACTTTACCTCAATTAAATTATAGGATGATAAAATATTAAATTATAAAAGACCATAATTTCCGGTGAAATGATTGTTGCTTGGTTTTGCCGCCTCTTTCTTTTTGGTGTGCAGAAAAAGCAGAGTTTTGTAACTCTGTGACGGATATGATGCTGTCACAAGGTGTAACGAGTTGGTCGAATAAACATATCAAATGAAAAAAATAAGGGAAACAGAATTATTTTTCAAAACTTTTTCCTGTAAAATAATACAAACATATGTAGGATTCGAGTGATTAAATTAAAATAAGATGCAAACCCTTCTCAAAATTGTTTAACATTGAAGACCGCTGGATTATTTTTTCTGAATCCATTCTCATATAAATTATTGTCTTAAATTATAATAAAAAAAAAAACTAACTAATTTGCACATCTTGGAGATTGTAATTATTAATTCTAAGTATGAAAATAAATATTAGCACTGAAACAAATGTATAATGAACATTTTAAATTACTTTCTACAGTGCCAGCCAAGACCATTGTTTTGTAATACAAATATATCTTGAGCGAGTCGAAGGTACCATGCATAGCACAAATATAGATCCATATCTTTATTTTTTTTAAATAAAGTTCAAACAGTCAATTCAAATTGCTGAACACAATCTCCGTGTGAAAATATACATGGAAAGGCCAAAATTTTATATTTTTATATTTTATTTTTTTCAATAAGTAAAAAATCAATTGATTTAAAGATTCTGGACTATCCACAAAATAACAATTTTATATCTTTAAATAAATAGTAAAAAAATGTAAAAATTGAAAACTTTGTCCTCGCGTATTTCATACGGAAATTATGTATGTTCACCGGTTGGAATTGATTGTTTGAATTTTATGATATTGTTGTTCTAGGTTGTGGCTTATTCTTCTTCTTTGTATTTGGACAGTTAGGCCAGTATTTGTGTTGGTACAAAACTATATGGAGTGTTCTAAATAATGAGTAAACTAGGGTGTTCTTGAGTTTATCAAGTTTCTTTGTGAATTCAACTCTAAAATCTATTGGATTGATTTCAAACGATGAATTCGAATCGTTGAAACCCGTCAACCTCGTGAGTGATGCGTCTACATACAAAATTTTAAATTTTCGAATTAATTTTGTATAGAGTTAAGTGGTAAGAAACATTAAAAACAGTTAAAAAGCATTAAAATTAATTTATAAACCTTCTAATTTTGACTGCTTGACTTTATACTAAAAATTATACAATTTTTTATCAGAAAATTGGAACGGAACTCCTTCCACATATATCTTCATATAAACTCAATGAGGACAAGTCACCATAGAACAAAACGAATGTCACAAATAATAATATCTAAAATTTATTGAATTGACTTTTAAGAATAAATTCAAAAAGTTAAAATTTACTAATTTTAACGGGTTGAGGTTCCTGAAGGGTCCATAAGCTCTTAATTTGTCTAAATATGATAGAACAGTGACTTCTTAGTTGAGATCCAGACTGCTCATTAGCCTTGATTCTTACTCCCCTCTTCCCCATTAAGATACCAGCCTCCTTAGGAGCCTTAATTTGAAGAGCATTTTTTGATCCTTTTTTTTTTTTTGACTATTCCACCCTTAGTCCGCATCGATTTAGAGTATGTTTGGTTGCAATATTATAATATATATAGCTAGAATAGCAAAATTGATATTATCTTATTAGAATAGTTTGTTTCTAACTTTTTTGTGAAAATAACTGTTATAATAAGACAAACAAGTTTGATTTTCTATTCTAAGCTATTCTAACCCAACCAAAGACCAAATAACTTGTTCTAAAAAATAATCTATCATTCTCAATCCAACTAAACATACCGTAACAAGGAATCTTTTTCTTAAGCTCATTTATGTTTCATTTCATTTTTATCTTCTATTTCTTCAAGAGACAGAACGCATGCATCCCTAGACGTGGAAAAGAAAAATAAAATAAGCTCTCTCTTTTTTTGAAGTGATAGGTATCCCTTTCTTTCATTAGCATTCCTTAATAGAAAATGATGTTATTGTGCTGTTAGTGAATGAAGTAGACATCCGGTTGCTGATCTGAATAAAAAATCAGGGCCAATTCGTGTTATTGTTCACTTTCTTACTTTTTTTTTTTTTTTTTTTTTTTTCGGCTTTGATTTGCCATAGCATGCAGGAGTGAGTGACCACTCAATTCGTTAGCTTTTGGGACAAATTAGCTTTTTTTTTTTTTTAAATTTGCATTTTTTTTAAAATTCTGAAAATCCTGCTCCGTCCTATTCTATTCTATTCTATTTCTATTTTCTGACTTGGTCCCTGCACTGCACTGAACTAAAAGGAAAACTTATTAGATCTCTAAATTTTGTTCCGAGACCAAACTCATTTTTCTCACCTCTATTTCTGATATATCAGGAGTATACAGTCTCAATACTTCGAAACGAACCAAGAAAATTAGTTGTTGTGATTTTTTTTTTTTTTTTTAGTAAAGGAAGGATTTAGGACTTATACTCGCTATTTTTCACGAGGAAGACCACCGGTAAGGAGAAGTCAAACTCTTGACATTTTAGCAATCAACAATTCTAAAACTCTTTTTATAGCCAACTGTGCCAACTCTCTTTTCAAACTTTCTAAAGTTCTCCAAGCTTCATTTTTTACCCCCATTTACTTTCTATTTTTCAATTTTATGCAAACACCGTATCCCAGAAATAAAAAAAATGGAGGTTTGAGAACTTCAGAAAGAGATAGTGGGGTAAAAATATTGACAGAGCTAGTTTGGTTTAACGCAACGCACGATCAATAGAAACAATTAATATATATATATATAACTAGTGCGCTGCATCAGCTGAAAAGAGCTCTGTTGATATTTTTGCCCGATAAATGTAACCTGCGCACAAGTCCAGTCCCAAACCACAAATCCTAGACCCAAATGGCGGCTGTCGCCATGGCCGTGGCGGCTTCTCGCTCCTTTTTCCTCTCCTATCCCAACCCTTCAAAAACCTTCCTCCTCTCCACATCGACCTCTTCTAGAACCTTCTTCCTGTCCCGCGCCTCCTCTGCCTCCACCGCCTCTCCATCGCTCGAACCGAACCCTTCTCCATCACCATCCCTCAATAGTAAGCACGTGGTCGAAATCCTCCAAGAGAGAGGTCTCATCGAGTCCATCACGAGCGAGAATCTCAAGTCATGCACGAATATTAAGGCCTACTGTGGCTTCGACCCGACAGCTGAGAGCTTGCACCTGGGTAACCTGATCGGGCTGATCGTTCTCTCCTGGTTCAAGAGATGCGGCCACGTGCCAATCGCACTAGTGGGAGGAGCCACTGGTCGGGTTGGTGACCCGTCAGGGAAAAGCGCTGAGCGACCTGAATTGGATGCCCAGACACTGGAGCAGAATTGCGCATCGATCAAAACTTTAATCAAGGGTATTTTGAGCAGAAACGAGATGCAAAATCTGGAAGCCGGTTTCAAAAGAGATTCGCTCTTAATTTTAGATAACTATGATTGGTGGAAGAATATAACATTGTTAGATTTCTTAAGAGATGTTGGGAAATTTGCTCGAGTGGGTACCATGATGGCTAAAGAGAGTGTGAAGAAGAGATTGAATTCAGAAGATGGTATGAGCTACACTGAATTCACGTACCAGCTTTTGCAAGGGTATGATTTCTTGTTCCTGTTCCAAAACATGGACGTCAATGTACAAATTGGTGGTAGCGACCAATGGGGAAATATAACAGCTGGTACCGAGCTGATTC
This sequence comes from Carex myosuroides, assembly GCA_028015225.1. Classification (NCBI taxonomy): domain Eukaryota; kingdom Viridiplantae; phylum Streptophyta; class Magnoliopsida; order Poales; family Cyperaceae; genus Carex; species Carex myosuroides. The sequence continues at coordinate 944,672 of CM051476.1, forward strand.
GCAAAATTTTACAAATGGAAGGGGCTTATGGGTTAACTTTTCCTCTGTTGCTTAGAAGTGACGGTACCAAATTTGGGAAATCAGAAGGCGGTGCCATATGGCTTAACCCTAGTATGATGTCTCCTTACAAATTCTATCAGTATTTCTTCTCGGTACCAGATGTTGATGTAATAAGGTTTCTAAAGATACTAACATTTCTAAGTATAGAAGAGATTGATTCATTAGAGGAAGATATGAAGAAGCCAGGTTATATACCCAATACTATACAAAAAAGACTAGCTGAAGAGGTGACACGGTTTGTTCATGGAGAGGAGGGGTTGAAGGAAGCATTAAATGCAACTGAGGCATTAAGACCGGGAGCAGAAACAGAATTAGATGCAAAAACTATCGAGGGAATAGCTAAAGACGTGCCCTCTTGCACTCTGGCTTATGACAAGGTTCTGAATTGTACTTTGATTGATCTCGCGGTTTCGATTGGTTTGATGGCTAGTAAGGGTGCAGTTAGGCGATTATTGAAACAAGGTGGGTTGTATTTGAATAATGCACGAGTTGATATTGAGGAAAAAGCTATCGTGGAAAGTGATATAATAGATGGGAAGGTGTTGCTTCTGTCAGCAGGAAAGAAGAATAAAATGGTAATAAGGATAGAGTGATTTGAGTTCTGGTAAATTTTTTGTTATTTATTCAATGAAAGATTTCTACAGCAAAATTATTTCATGCAATTTACAATTATACTGTCAATTTTTTCCGGGATATTTGGTTTTATGTAGTTGTCACTTTTCTTGACTAATTTGGTTGTCTATATTCTATGTACTTTACACTTTTTGTGGCTGATTTTGCTAATAGTAAAAAAAACGCTGCAATATGCTTCATGGAGGGTACGACTTGGTAAAGCTAGTATGATCATAAGTTCACCAAAGGGGTTTAGGAGCCTAAATTCAAAACTCATTGGATCTGTTTAAATTGACAAACCTAAACTATGGATTTTAGTCTACTTGATAAGCCAACAGTATGTTCTGAATTTTATTTGTCGAGTTAGCTTTTTATAAGATTAAACTGTCGAAAAATGAACCGGTTTGTTTATTTACATGGGTCATTACCTCTTGATCTTACTACAGAAGGAACTAAAAAATTTAATAAATTGGAACATAAACTCTCGACTTCTCAAGTAGATCAAGATCAATGGTTCACATTCATTGTGTGAAACTGATATGAGATTCGAGCGAGCTTTAACTGAAACTTAAACTGAAAAAAAGAGTAGTGAAATTTGAACATGTGTGCTCTGTGCGCATCTTTCTTCTTGGACTCATGCCGTGTATATTATCTAAGTTCCTCATTTTTCTTTGGCACTCCGCTTCTGAATGTTTTTCTTTGCTTGTTGAACATCAAATTATTTACAATCACCGGCTTATATCGGTCTCATACTTGGAAGAGAATGGAAGGGGACATACAGAGGAAGTCAGTATGCCACCTCATCAGGTCTTCCCACATAAATTTGTTGATTTCTGCTTGTAGCGATTGCTGGAGTGTGCTACAGCTGAAATGATACAGCACATTTTTTTCCAGCTTCCCTGGTAGTGCAAAGGTACGTGGCTACATGTAATAAGTTCTACCTGGCTACTTTTACAATTTATATTTTAGGCTGAAGTCATACATCTGAGAGGACTTTTTTGGTTAAGAACTTCAGATTTAAACTTCTAATAAAGATTGTTCACTATGAAATAGGTGATGTGTCCTCTTTATCATTTTTATGCATTTATTGAATATATCAAATTGGCTAATGATTAGATGATATGGAAGAAAAGAAGGGGGCAGTTCTAAAATTGATATGCCAATCCCGATACAATCTTCCTAAATTAAAATTTGTCCATTTCCTGCTTGTGTTATTCTAGAGAGTACCACAGGCCTCACTTGACAAAAACAAACCCAACCTGTCTGTTAACACCTTGACTGAACTAATTTAACTGAAATTTGATCATCTTGCAATATTGGCCAGACTACTGGACCTGATGTCAAGGGTCAGATATGGGTCAATACTTTTGACCCGCTAGCCAACATGACATGTTCTAACCTGTATTCATTTTTTTTTTTCCTATTTAGTGAGTCATAAATATAATACAAAATTTACCCAACCTGCCTGATTTGTTTCCAAGGTTCTTCTCTCTGCAATTTCATTTCATAAATTGTTGAAGGAGCTTTTTAGAACATATAGTTGGGAGTTAGATTAATACCCGTTGGGCATGGATATTTATTAGTTGATACCACTTGTCTATTGACAATCCGTTTCTTCTCTGAGTTTAACTTATACATACTATATTGGGCAAATTCAAAACTGGGTCAATAACGATCATTGCACCATTTGCATACAACACTGGGTTAAACATTTTGTACAACTATAAATTCCTGGTGAAGTTGTTATCGTAATAAACTAACAGTCATCACAAATTTCTCTAAATCACCAAGAATAAGGTCTTCTAACGTAATGTAGTATTGTCTTTATTATTATTTTTTTAACATGTGAAGAGATTACCCGTTTACAGAATGTAGCAGAATAAGAGTCACGAAACTAATTTTTTTTTTTAATCTTGGGGCAGGCGGACTAGAGATAATTACACTGAAACTGAGGTAGTTTTGTGATAAGCACTATGATATGATTGAATTTTACTAAAGATTACAGGGTAAATTTCATTGGAGGTCACTAAACTTTGTCTTTCATTGTGAATTGGTCACCCAAGTTTGATTTATTTCAATTAAGTTATTGAATTTTTAATTTGTTCTAATTAAGTCACTCTATAATTATTTTGTCTAAAATACTAACACACTGTTAAAAATGTTAATGTAATATGCTCATTCTGTTCAAAATACTAGCAGAATGAGATTCATTTTGTTAGCATTTTGAACAGAAAAGTTATAGAGTAACTTTATTGGAATAAATTAAAAATTCAGCGACTTGATTAGAACAAATTAAACTTTGATTGACTAATTTGTGACAAAAATAAAATTTAGTGAGCTCTAGCGAAATTTCCCCAAGATTAAATAAATTAGATCTTCGGCTCCCAAGATTATATAAATGAGATATTTGGCTGCACGAATTGTTTCAGCAGTGTTCTTCTGAAGAGAGATTCTGTAGGTTTGGTATAGAGTAGAGAACGACATTGTAATCAATTATACCCAAAAAGTACGAACAAGCACCCAATAAATAAAAAACATATTTTCACCACAGCCTCGTGATGGGAAATGAGAAAAAGAGAGCCTTAACATGCGCAGTGGGATGAAAAATGAGAATAAAGCCTACAGTTACATGCACAGGAGTGTAATTTGATCACAACCTGGCGGCTAATGATTTTTCATAACACCAACTATTTACAGCTTCAGTTCTTAATATACATCAATAACTGAGCACGGCGGTAACTATCTCTTAAAATAAAGTTCCTTTCACTTGATCAAATAACCAAGCCAATAAATCTAGCTTTTAGTTTTATTTATGTAGCAACTGAAAAGAATTATTTACAGTTGCCTGAAAAAGTTACTCAAAAAGCCTCACCACATGTACAAAGGGGCCTTCTTATCATATACAAAAATCAGGTATAGAATAACTCAAGATTAAATAAAACAGGGAGGAGCTACTAACAGGTAGGGGAAAAGACATACATGGCTCATCTCTAACATGTATTAATGTTTGATAAATAGCTAGCATGACAACTAATTACAAAGATGGCATACAGGAGGTCAAATGAAAGAAACTAAAATCAAGAAACCGACTATTTTGCAGCCAGTTAGGTTAAGTTTAACGATACTGCCACTGGTAAGGGAGACTGTACACTATAATATACGGGCAAACAGAGGGGACAGATCAATACTACATAAAATAACTAAGTGCTTTTCTCTTCCTAGATCCGCCTTCTCCATACAGCTCGTTCCATTGGATTAGCTCATTCATGGTGGAAGAATCTGATGATACACTCGCACAAACCTACAAAAGAAACAAAATTTTAACTCTCCTCTTTTGTTGAACAATTCCACAGGTAATTTCAATAAGTATATATCTTCCGTGCATTAACCAAAAAAAAAGCTCTTTGCAGGATCCCAAATCATAGTAGCTAAATGTTTGTCACATGAACGACAAAGGGTGCTGTTGCACTGTAAGTTAGCAGAAATTGAGTATAGGCGATTCTTTCCATAGTTTATATGGTCATACCTGCTCGTGCGCAAATTTGAAGTCATCCATGCTCAAAGGACGGATGTCATCACATCCGTGCAAGGAAGGTTCAGGCCTGCTCTCTGCTTTCGCCAAACTCTTGGCCTGCAGAATAATTATGAATTTAAACTGATTTACCTTATAACCGGGATGACAATACCACCCACATGTACAGGCACTTACCATTACAATACCATAAACATGTAATACTGGAAAGTACTAAAGCCCAATAAAAAATCTCTCCATAGACACGCATTTAGCTTCAAAACGCAAAAATAATTTTTATATAATCATGGGACTAACTTTATAGTTTATTCCATCATTGTTCAGAATATTCAACAACAAGACGAGGACAGATATCAATGTTCTCTTCTCTTTGTTTGAAATATGCTTATTTGAGATACTTGGGCTTGATGTTTCAATAACATTTTTAATTTTCAAGTATAAAAAATGAATAGAATAGAATACAAACTACATACCTTTTTTTCCTTCTCCAAAAGTTCTCGAATAGGGCAATATGCAGCCGTGACACACAGATTCTATGTAAGAAAAAAAAATATTATAATGAAAGACAAGAATACAAGTACAATAGGGCAAGTGGAAAAAATGCGTCTACAGAACTTGATTCCAACAAGATACCCCACCTTTCAGTACAAGCATGTACCTTTATTGCTTGTCTCATTTTTTGTTGTATGTTGATGCATAGTAGGAGTTTATAGCCTTGAGCATTCGCATAGAGTACAGTAAATATGGTTCTGGTTAAGAGTGATACTAGTGTATCAGTAACTATTATAAAAAAAAAGAGAATATCAAGAAGTCTACCTTCAAGTCACTTCCGGAGTACCCATCAGTCATGTTAGCTAGGGCTTCCAATTCAACATCAGGCGCTAGTTCTTCTTTTGCCAATATTACCCTCAAAATTTTCTCTCTATTTGTTGAATCTGGCAAGTTCACCATTAATCTGCATATATTGAGCAAACAAAAAAACCAATGCTTAGTCACAGGTACAGTTTCTTGCCCCCACATGCAAAACAACCCTAGCAAAAAAAAAGGTAACAGGCAAACACAGAAGTGAGATGGAGTAACAGAGGCATATTATCAGTTACATCATGTGACCCGACAATAATTGAAAGAATTATAAGAATGGCACATGAATTTTTATGTTTCATAAATGTAGTTCCTGGCCCTTTTATGGAACCAAGCCCCAAAACTTTTCTATCTTGTTCTTTCAACTCTTTGGCCACTTTGCTCCAACAATGATTTAACAGTGGCATCATAAAGAATATGAGCATTCAAATGTGAGGTTTTCTTTCCTCAAAAAAAAGAAATGTGAGGTTCTCAATATGGTGGGATCAGCTTCAAGATCAACTATTTGAAATTTAAGTTTTGGTACATGCAAGTCATGTCTAGTAGGTCAAGCATTTTATTTTCAGTATTCATACATTTTCCACATTATTACCGTGTATGATAAGGGCCGAATTTAAAATAACATATCAAAATAATGCCACAGTCGAGAGGCTTTTTTTGAACTTTCCTCGATAAAAATGAATAAAAAATGCAAGAAGCAGAGAGGATTAAATCAAGAGGGATACCTCCGAGGAAATCGCCTAATGACAGCCTCATCAAGGTCAAAAGGACGATTTGTGGCAGCGAGCACCAAGACACGTTCCTTGTCTTTGGTGCGCAAACCATCCCAGTTGACCATGAACTCGTTCTTCATCTTTCGCATTGCCTCGTGCTCTCCAGGGTTCTCCCTCCTTCCTAGCATGCTATCTACCTGTTTTTTTTTGTTGTTATAAAATCAAAATAGATATTTATGTTTTCACGATCTGACATCGCACGCCTACAAAAGTAGAAATTTCAAAAAAAAAAAAAAAAATTCCAAGGAACGATTGCAAATAGAGGAAATTCCTCTGAAGCCATATATGGAAGTAAATGCAGCACCAATTTTAAAAAATAAATACACATATACATACGAGCGAAACCAGCAATTTGGCAAGCAATCAAGAAAGTGAGAACAGAAAGAGCCAACAGACCTCGTCGATGAAAATTACACTTGGCGCGATTTTACTGGCCAGTGAGAAAACAGCTTTAACATACTTCTCTCCTTCTCCAAACCACTGGTACAGAAAATAATTAAAAAGAAAACACATCTTAATTTGGAAATCACATTCTGCAACTAATAACCATAATAGTTATATAAAAAAAACCATAAAACATACCTTTGATGTGATGCTTGACATTGAAATATTGATGAAATTTGCACCTGCTTCGGTAGCCACTGCTTTTGCAAGCATTGTTTTTCCTGTGCCAGGAGGGCCAAAAAGCAAAATTCCCTTGCAGGGCTACAAAAGAAGAAAGAAAAAGTATAATCAGAACATCAGTTGCCAATTAGTACATACATAACATCAGAATAGGATGAAAGAGGTACCTTGGTCAACTGTCCTTTGCAGAATAGCTCGGGCCTTTGGAGAGGGAGCATCACAAGTTCCTTCAATGTCTCCTTCACATTTTCTAAGGCACCTATATCATCAAAAGTAACTCCAATGTCGTTCGATGGGATGACATCAGTTAATAGCCTTTTCTCGAATTCATTCTCAGTTGCCACATCCTGCACAAGGCAGAAATCCCCAGATTCCAAGTTAATGCTTCCTTCCCCAAATAGAATATGCTATTATCCTAGTCAATTTATTATAGTTTGCATTCACTTTTCGGTATACTGCAATTATCCTTGTCATCATCGTTATTATATTATAGTACCTTGAATGACTTCTTTGAGCTCTTAGTGTCATTCTGCATGCTGTGTAGCATACTAAGTCCGTGCTTCAAGCTACAAATCATGACAAGAAAATTTAAAAAATTGCAAGGTTAAGCATGCTATGCTAACACCTTCAAGTATTTTTTTAAACAATTTAAGAATGTAAATTAAAAAATTATAGAAAAACAGAAATGATTCAATTACCTTTCAAGAGGCAAAATGACTTTGGAATCCTTAGAAGCTGGCACGTAAGGTCTTTTGTCCTTCAGGTAATGGCTAAGGGCAAAACCCACCATTTTGTCCACATCTGAAAAAAAATAAAATCATGAGGATTGCAGGACCAAGTACCATGACATACCAGAATGCAGAAGCAGCACAAATGGTTCTCTTATCAGTGAATACCCCTGGTAGTTCTCATAAGCTTGCGCATTTTAAGCAGAAAATATGATGACCAATTCAAATTTGACAGGGAGATATCGTCATTCAAAATTCAACTACCCAAATTTTCAGAATTTCAAAGCAAGTGAACTCACTCTCGTTGGTCAATGATTGGTCCTTTATTGATAATTCATCAAGGTCATTGCAATCCATGCCGCACCTATTCAGGAACTGTGCATATCAAAAGGTCTATGTTAGTATAAGCCAATCTAAAAATCTGATACAAAATTAATGAATTTAAAGATCTGGATAAAAGAAAAAAAGGACTGATAGAATTTATTTGGTCAATAGACTATTTCTGGCAATTCATTCTAAAAAGTAATCTAAATTTTGTTTGAGCTTGTGCATTTATTTTGAGCATAAAATGTCAAATAAAATGGCAAAAGAGAAGGAGGGCAACCACTTACAGCACGAATGTTACCAACATTAGCTTTGGCCTTAAGGGTCTCTACATCACGATCCAATTGTTGCTTCCAATCCGTAAGCTGTGCTTCATCCTGATAAAAGTAAAATAAAATAGGCACAAGGAAATATATCCTTTTTTAATCTGTTATCTTGGGCTGCAGCAGGAGTAGGTTGCAATGTTGACCCATACCCCACAGGTAGGGGTGAAAACGGATCGGATATTATCCGACCGAATCCGGATCCGTATTCGAAAATTAGATACGGATATCCGATATCCGAATATCCGTGCAAATAGTGGTACGGATCTGGTTCTAAATTTTACTTATCCATATCCGAATAGTAGATATATACCAAATAATTCAATATATATTATGAAAAAAATTATGTTATTCATCACTATAATTAGATAAATATTATGAACTTTCGTAAATTTTAATAATATCTATATTTTTTGAATAAATAATAGTATTGAAAAATGGATATCCGATCCGTATCCGTATCCGGAAAAAAAACACGGATACGGATAAGGTTTTACCACTATCCGATCCGTTTTCACCCCTACCCACAGGTCTACCCAGCCCTAACAGGTAGATCAATCCAATAGTAGATCAAGCTGACATCAGGTGCAGATCAGCAGATCATGCCCAACCTTGTCTGCTCAGTACTTCAATTGTATTTGGTATTTAGTCAATTAAACTCACTCACGCCTGATACATTCATCCAAAAACACAAACAGAAAACAGAGCAAGGCCAAACAAATCCAAAAACAAACTAATAATTGTTCAGACTTTGGCCTGATGACCTGTTTGACCCAACCCACTCCCAGCCCCGAATAACTTCCTGAGACAAATGGACTAAATCTCAATTCAAATGTTGCGAAACTAAGAACTTCATATGCGAAGAATAAAAAAGTTCTAAAAGAGGAGTGAAAAGGTCACCTGAGGTAACTGGATGGTGATTTTATTAGGGAAAAGGCGATTGAGCTGCTTCATCGCCTTAGGAATTTCCTTATTTCTCTCATGTAACCTACTCAAATTCTCCTGATTACATACAGAATAGAACATTAGAAAGAAAAATGACTTAGCAAGTGTGAAACCCGGACAAATTTCAGAGATCACAACAAATACCATATTCAAAGATTTTCAAAAAACATTTAAAAAGCTGCAATAAGAAAATTGAATACTGGTTGCATCCCAACAACCTGATAAAGTCATATTTTTTTGGTCTTGACATTGTGTGTGTGTGTGTGTGTGTGTGTAATACTGGACAAAAGGTTACAAAAGGGTACGGTGATTCAAGTGAAAAAGTTGGTCTTGCAACATTCTTAGTTTGTGGTTGTGGTGGCAGTACAACAGTGATTATAGAAATAATAGTTTTCAGAATTCCTACAATATTAGGAATTTACACACTGAACCAGGCCTGAGGTACAACATCTATAATAAGAACGGGATTGTAATTACCGAGAAAGCTGTGTCAAGCTGTGTGAGAGTACTTACCGGGAAAGCTATGTCAAGCAGTGTCTGACTTGTAGTGAACTTAGTAAAAAGAAGTCCTCCAGGATGTGTCTGCGTCATATTATTTATTTATGTATATTACAACATTATACAATGAACAAAATTTATTTGCTTAACATAGATTGAAACCGAATCCAATATTCTAGGGTTTAGAGTTTAGGGTTAATTTGCTTCATTGGTGCCGCATTCTGGATGTGCCCGTGCATGCGCGTGGCACTTGTTACTAGAGGACTTGGGCTAAACATGATAATTATACAATTTCAATCTTGTTCTGTATGATTCATCACTTACAATATTAAGATATCTAATAAAGTTTGAAGGTTTTCAATACCTTCTCTTTGCGATTGTCAGCTTGAGTGTGGGACCCAACTATAAGAACACCAGGTGGCAGTGCCTCGAGCTTGCACTTAAGAGCGACACAAGAATCTGAGCTACCAGTAGTTGATTTCTCTACATCCTTTATTAATACAACAAAACGGCCTTTCTTGCTTTCCTCAGAAATGACCTGAAACAACAAGAAGACGAATATTTCTAATCATGTACTTTGCTTCCAAAAAATGTCAAATATAATGCGAGAAAATTAAAGTGCTTCCCATGTTTAGTATTGCAAAAAATTGATACTCGATGTAGAGTATGGCACAAGAAATGCCAAAAGAAGGAACAATAACAAGCAACTGTTCAAATATTTCTATTTCATCTGTCCTTGATACTTCTTTATAGGATATCTAAACTGAATTTGAGATTTTGTATCATCTCTATATGACCAACTTCAGGTGAATTAGCTGGAGCTGAACCAGTGGATCATACCAGACTCCAAGGAACCAGTACTGCCAAGTAAATTCCTATAGAAAATCAGGTTGGTTAGTAAAAGACGTCAACAAAACATACATCCATTAATTCACTGACAGCCAACCTCTCGCCATCATCACCATAGCTGTAGTCCAGACGGAGTAAATCAGCTGCACAACAAATCACATAATCAACAAACAATCAAATTTTTAAGCAAATGTGATTAATCAACATAAAATCATACATACATATAATACTTGCGCACCCACACTCAATTTTTACGCCATAATGAACACCAAAAATAGACTATGCCGAACAAGAAAACAAAAAATTGAGATGCTGCCAGTAAGCTACATGTGCTAGAGCTAGCACCCTTGGCTACACACACATGCATTCTCTCTCTAGCCCCCCCCCCCTCCTCATCTCTCTCTCTGTGCACTACTAGAAGAGATATAGCTATAACAAATTAACAAGAGTAACAGCAAGAAAATATTACCAGTACAGAAGAAACCATGATCATCCTCACATAACCCTCCAAGGTCATTTCCATCAGGAATCGCTTTATCGAATCTAACTCCAATTTTTGAGGAGCCATTGTCTTCAAAGGCAAGAAGGACCCTGCCTCGGTATCCGTAACTTGGACCCCTGTAAGGATGAATAAAAAATAAAAATAAATAAAAGTCAAATCCTGACGTTCATTCAGTAAAGTTGCATTTTCAATTAACAGAATTTTATTTTTCCTGTCACACTGAATTATGGCTCAATTACTTCAATTTATCCATCAGCAAACAGGTGTAAATTCAAACTAACTACTGCCAAGCATCTAGATAAACCATATATATCGGAAGAGAGAGATACCTCAGAGGTGTCTGCAGAGCAAATCCTGGTGGAGCTATGGTACCAATATACTTCACCCGGTCACCTATAAATAAGATATTCTCATGAAGAAGAAAAATCAAGCAAACTAGTTCCTGTCCAAAAGCCATGCTGAACCAATTTAATATTCTCTTATACTAGCACCTAGCTGTTGTAATCTATATAAATTCTCTTTGCTTGCACTTAACATTCAATCTTTTAAATTATGTTACTTATTTTATTGGTTTTCTAGCAGGCTTGCATATTCAGTGTAATTATGCAATTACTATTCAAAGGTGAACAGTTGACCTTTTGCGGTAGACATAACCCCCCTCTAATGGTAAGTACGTGATCGTAATACAAATAGTTATCAGGGCAGTATTCTGGCCAACATAGATAAGCTTGGTGTCAGCATTACCTTCTCTGAAAGTATAGCCTTTTGAGGATGCCGTGGAGGCCTCCTGCTTCAGCATAGAAGAGTGAAAGTTGGATGGGCCCACAATATCAGCTTCCACACTGGAAGTTGGTCTCCTGGGATGATGCACTGAGTCTCCAGCTGTCGACCGAGGCTTTGATGGAAAAATCGTTGCCTTCTCTGTCCTCACGCTCCCATCCTTTTGTGGCTCTGGATCCTTTGACAAAGCCAACTGAAGGAAGTTAAGTAGCAAAGAAGTTATGACTATAGGTGCAACTAATAGAATCTGGACCAGCTAGGCTTTATCAGATCTATCCCCAAGATCCAAACCCCTTTTTTATCTTTTCAATTCAGATTGGCTACTGGAATCTTTTCTTAGATTCAACAAGAATTTCCCTTTTTCTTTCAGTACCAAACAGTTCAGGCTGACCGGTGGTACAGTGTGTACCGAACCGGCACTGGTTCGAAGTCCGACAAGATTTAAGCCAATCATTTTACTTATTATAAAATACTGATGTTTCTCAAGAGATCAGGGCGGTGCCGGGGCACGGCATCATTTTCCAATTGAATATTCGTAAAAGACAGAAGCAACAAAACAAAAAAATATTAATAAGCTTATTACCCCAGGTAGGAAGAGAGAATCAATAATAAGTACACAAGCATCAAAGTGTTTCGCAAGGGCTTTTATCAAGGCCTCCTGATAAATTTCTGAACCTGGAAGTGGATTTACATAGAAGTAAACATTGAAGAAAATACAACATGATAGCGCACTAGTAGTATAGTATCACAAAGTTACTGGTTTCCATACGTTAATGGAAAGTTACTAACTGAATTTACCGCATGGATAAGCCAATACACAGATATTGCGTTTGATTTTTTTTTTGTGGATTCTTCTTGCCAATTTCAATTCCTTAAGAGGAAAAATATTAAAACTTCACAAAGAATCATCCGGGTACTGTTGGTACCAGACACTCAGCTTGTTACTTAAGACAGCAAGGTCGTCACCACATCACGGCTGGACTTTATTACACAGCCATATTGGCAGCAAAGCTACGGTAAGTGCATCACAATGCGCCAGTACATACCAGACTATAACAACATGGCTCGTTTGACAATGATATTGCTAATTCATTCCATACCTGCTGGACCTGATAATAAGATTCGAGGGTTCAGGGATGAGATTCCAGAGACACACTGTATTAACTCCTTCCTTTGCAAATTCACATAAGCACATGACAAGAGCATGTTTTTTGTATTTTCACTACAATAGTAGAAATAACAGACAGATATCAACCACAACTACTAAAAAAATAAACATCTAGAAAAGAAAAGAGAACGAGCAAAAATCATACATAGCAGCAAGAAAAAAATTATAATCATCTCATTTGCCCCAGTAAAAAAGAATAATTTGACATATGTCCCTGAAGTAGTGGATACATCCGGCCTCAACTCTTCAATTATTATAAACTACCCGATAGGACTCTCCTACAACCATCCATTCATGAGGATGGCCAATGAAAAACTCTCTCTCTCTCTCTCTCTCTTGAAATATTCGCAGAGGCTGCGAAGTGGTGAGAGGGGTTCGAACTCTCGACCTTTGGGTCTCTCTCTCTCTCCATCCCTCTTTTGATCAACAGGGCTTGCTGGGCGTAATAATGTAGGAATACTAGCTCAATAGTGGGGGTATCTATCCTTTTATGTGTGCGTGTTTGTGTTTGTGAAAATCATACCTGAGATAGTAGGGAAAATTGTCCAAGGAAACCTTTATATCATCAGGGTTAATAATCTTCTCCTGCAAACTTTCTTTAAAAGCTTTGCACCTTGTTGTTGGCACTGACGGGCCCGCCCCATCAGTGGTCCCTGCATCCGTCATCACGGCATCCCTTCCTGCTGCCTTGAAGGATGCTCCTGTCATATCAAAATCTGATGACCCCAGCCTTGCTGGCACCCTAGAAAAAGACCTCAAATTTTGTAGAATTAGTGTGAACAAAGATGCTTCATCTATCTTCTACTTCTTTCTGACCAAAAAAGAATGTCTTATGGTTCTTTAACTGAGTTTTAATTGTTTAGGAAAAGAGATGATCAGAAAGAATCCATATTGCTTGGCAGAAGCCAGGTTGGTACCGGAATGTTACCATACAATATCAGTATTCAAAAGTCAGAATACCTGAACTCGATACGCCCACCAGTTTGGTCTCGGAGCGGGTCAGGTCTGGAGAGCCCATCCTTCATCCCAGTAGTTTTGTGCGCATAAGTATTTATAACTGCCTCTGACGAATCAGAAGAATTAGAGGAAATTACATTATTACGCTCATGAACATCTTCCTCTCCCATTTCCTCTTGATTCTTTTCACCACCGCCGCCGCCACCATCATTTTCATTGCATGTTCTGTCGTTAGAACTATCATCTTCTTTGTCTAATTGGTTGGAGAGGGAAGCAAGAATGGATGCCCCAGCCATGGCCGTTATATCCTTGCTTTGTGTCTCCAAACCAGTCCCCTCTGGTGCAGATGGGACTGTGGCTGACTCGGGCATTTGAACTGATGAGGGCCCCACATCCTTGTTTGCAAGCTTGTCATTTGAGAGATCTTGAAAGATCTGATGAAAGTCAAAGAACTTACAACTGTAATTGGTTGCAGTGTAATGTAGGGTGTTCGGCCTCAACCTTTCTGTCAGGTTGACCCAACCTGATCTTACATCATAGTTCAAGAAAGTGTTGTGCCTGATCCAAATAGGACAATAGTAATCTGAACCCACAAGCGGAATAAATCTAAATTATTTATGAAAATGCAAAGGTCAAAGCTCGTATTCATTCAGAAATTAATTAGCTCAAGCACGATGAACACAACAAGCCACTATCAATTCCCATGTTTCACAAGTTTGCTCGGCGTCCTACTGTTAACCGCACCAGACCTGTTCTAGCAAAAACCCTGGTTCTAATTGCTCAATTTCAAATATTCCCTGTATACTGTCAAAATATCATGTATGTCCTTCTAACATCACACACACCCCTACAAAAAGAATGCCTGTAATATTCATTTGAACCGCATTTGTTTATAATGGCACTGAATTAGCCCTTCCTCCTCACTGGTACTTTCCTAATAACTGATGAAGAAGGGTGTATTTCATTTTTTTTTAAAAGAATAGGAGAAAGGCAACAGCAATATAACCATGTTTCAAAAGCACATGAGAGACACAATTTACGTGCAGACCATATTTATAGATGTGTTACTTTGTAATTATGACACCTTAATGGAACCAACAGAAAAATTTATAAAAAACAATGCAAATGAATATAGGGGGATGAAAGGATACATAAGCATGTCCGCCAGAGGTACCAAAGACCACCTCATCACCTCCATTCAGATAAACATGTCGGTTAAAGCCGATAGACTTTCCATTTACTTGCACCTTGGTCTTTCTACCAACCACCTCAAGTACCGCTATCTTTGAAAGACCACTCCTCTAAAACAATACACAAATTTCAACCATTTCTTAGTTTATTCTTTCACGAAAATAATATTCTATGGTTGCGGTGAGGAAGTACTAACATGATGAGAAGTACTTAACTGGAATGAACAACTTTTGAAGGACAAATCTTGAAGAGTAAATTATATTATAATATTGTTCTTGGACGATATATTTGCACATTGAATGGTGCATCAAATTACCATCAATTTTGCAATTAAAAATCACAAATAAAACAAAGAGCTCAACTGCTACACATAAACTATATCTACTTCCATGCAAGTCATATCTTTTCTTATGTATGTAGCTCGTGCCTGTGCGGTTTTTATTTGTTTTTACAATTGAAGAAGTAAGACAAAAGAACATCCAATATTAATAGAGAAGAGGGCCAAAAAGCAATACCTCTTTATGCTTGAGCTTGCAGAGTGTTTTACTAACATGTGGATCCTTCAAGCACAAATCACAGCCCGTGTTTTGACCAACAGTGAATTCAGAACTTGTTATAAGAACATGCGGGTACTGAAAACAATTCAAACAATGCTTTGCTGGTTAGGCGTATACAAACTTTTTCACAAGACAAACCCAACTCTACCAATATCTTAGTGAAAAAATTACAGATCAAATATTTCTATTTAAACTGTATGTTATTAATTTATGTTTAACTATTGCAGTACCATCCTGGTACTGCTACAGAAAAATACTGCAGCAGACCGGTATCATTACATTACACTTGGAGCACCACTAACAGGTTTATCTTGTAGTCATCGGTTAGAACATGACATTGATGTCAAATAAACAACCACCAAATGCTTAGATAAACATAGAATCAGAATGGTAAGAGAAACATCAAAACAAACATACCTGAGAACTCTGTGATAGTAGCTTTCCCCAAGGAGCTTGAGTCTGTTCTTCTTCTGGTGGCTGCTGTCTCTCCGATTCTAACTTCTCCGCTTCTATCTCCATTTCATTTTCCAATTGATCTAGTAAAGATAAAAGAAACACACAGAAAATCAATCAACTAAAAATCAAGATAAAAAGAAACCCAATAGAGAGAAATGAAATAGAAATGCAAACTGAAAATCTTTTGTTATTGAGTAAGAGATTGTAAAAATAGTAAAACATAAAAAATCCAATCAACACTGGGACAGAAAAAAAAAAAAAAAAAGAATCGCAAGAGATGAATTAGGATTTTGCTATTCTTCACTGCATTTGAGAACATATAGAGATTATGGGAAAGATATAAGTATGAAATCAGTGCTCTTTGGGTTTAGTTTGGTGTAAACATATAAAACGGATGAAACAGAAACAGAAACAGTGAAATTCAGAACAAAAAAAAGGAAGAAGGTGAAGATGAAGGAGAACAAGAAGACAAGAACCCAAGAAAATAGGAATCCCGGGAAAGAAAAACTAAATTAAAACCTCATAGTTCAATCACCTTGATTTGCTGATTCGACAAATACACTCTGCCCCGACTGTTCAGGCTCCACAGGCCCCTCTTCGGAAGGAGCCATCACTGGATCCGCTGCGGAGGGCTCCGCATCGCCACTCCTTGTGGAGGGCTCCGTCTAATCAATAAAAGAAGGAAAGAGAGTCAAAAAAACGGGTAACAGAATTGCAAATAAAAAGCTTGGGGAAGAGCAAAGATCTGACCTTGCCTCGTTTAGAGGGAGGCGAAGAAGGGGGTGTGCCTGAGAGCTGATGCTTTGACGAAGAAGAAGAACTGCGCCTTGTTTCCACCATGGTTCGACTTACCCTTGGTTCCGATTTAGTCTGATAAATTTCGTTCGTTCGTTCGCTTCGACTTGGTTGGAGAGGAGACGAAGAGAGCGACAGAGGCGAAGGGAAGGGAAGGGAAGAACCGAAGAAAGGAAGGTCACTTCTGAATTCTAATTCTAATTAATCAAATAATAAATGAATGAATGTTCTTTTCTTTGTTTTGGAGAGTAAGCTACAACCTACAATTAATATCTCAAGAGTCAAGAGTATCCTTCCACGTGCCTTGCACGTGTTAAATATTTTTTAGTTTTCTTTTCTTTCTGCTTTTGAAACGCCCGTTGCCAAAATTAATTTCTAAAAAATCGTCTAAAAGCTTCATTACAATTTCATATATTAATTATTAGCCCATCCTGTCCAGTCCAGTGTCCATCCATCTTATAAATTAATTAATTTTCAGAATATACAAAAAAATTAATATCTGAATTAATACTAAAATCAATTAATTAAACTTAATTGCATGCAATGTTTCTTAAATTAACTTCAAATTAATTTTAATTATTTCTATTCTAATTTCAGTTTTATTTAGTTAATTTCAAATTAACTTTTAGCCTAATTTCAGTTATTTCTATTATAATATCAATCTAATTTTTAATTAGTTATAAATAACATAGCATAGCATATACTTAAATTAATGAATTTTCACAATTTTATTTTACTGACCAACATGAGTTTGCATTAGTGTTGATGTGCGAATTTGTTACTAATTTTTAGAGGAGTTCTATCATTTAAATTTAGACTCTTTTTTAAGTTAATGACTTTAATTAAATGCATGTTAATGATATCATTGATAATAATAATAATAATAATAATAATAATAAAAAACGTATTCTTCCTTTCTATTTTAGATCTGTTCTTTTACTCTCCTCAATTCCTCTAAACTATCAAATTCTTATATTCCTACAAAAAATGATAGTGACTTTAATTTTAATTTGTTGTTTGTTGTAGCAGCTTATATATGGAGTATGGACTGTATATTATGTCTCACTCTAGTAGCTGTTGTAAAAACTTGTACCAAATATTTGCTCAAAATTCTTCCAAACACTGCAATAAACCTAATAAATTTATATTTAGTCTCACTTCAAGATTTAAAAATTATTCAGTCCCAGTAATCTATTAAACGAGCATTGTGTAATTTCAATTATAATTTCGTTAAATTTTTTAAAATTGGTCCGACCTAATATTCTACCTTGTAAGCATTATAATAAATTGAGAATTGCATAAATACAGAAAAAAAAATAATCCATAAAAAGTTTCTACCCTTCAAACAATTTCAGATTAATTGTTGGAACTTTCAAATTTTCTAGAACTAATATCTTATTTTTGTCTACTTTTTCCTCAACTCACTTTGCGAGAAAAAAAACAACTCAAAAAATATTATAAAAAATAAAGCACGTCTTTGTAAAAATACTAAGGACATTTTGTCAAACAAATACTAATTTTTGAACTAGTAATGTTTATTTATTTTCCCATGCATTCGTAGTTTTAGAACAACATGAACACGAATATTTTAACTACTGCAATAGAACTACACTCAGGGGCGAATCTATGCATAGCATAGGGATATTTATTTTTTATTTTTATTTTTCTAGAAGTTTTTATATAGCTTGATCCTCCTCGTAAATTATCACCATGTGTGTTTATAGTCTGGTGATTACAATGGATTTTTTTTAAAAACCGTAATTAAAATAATTAATTTAAAAAAAACAACATGATTACCGATTTTTTTACAAAAACAGCAAAAACCGAAATGGCATTTCGGTTTAAGGGTTTTTTTTTTTTGCTTCACTGAATGGCCATTTCGGTTTACCCTATTTTCACAAAAACCCTACTCCAACTCTGTAACCTTGCATGTAAATACCCCTAAACCGAAATGGCAATTCGGTTTAGGGGTTTCTTAGCCTAAACCGAATTGCCATTTCGGTTTAGGTTTAGGTTTTTTTTTTTTAAGACACCAAGAAGAGCAAAATAAAAAAATCTAATACTGAAAATTTGAATTTTTTGTCTAAATTTTTTGTTAGATTACGTCTTTTGATTTATAATTAGCAAAACAATAAAAAAATACACTAAATACTTGAAATTATGTTGAATTACACTATATTACAATAAATTATGTTGAATTACACTAAATTACGCTAAATTACAATAACTCCGCTAATTATGCTGAAATACGTCAAATTACGCAAAATTAGGCAGATTTTGTGCCATCTTTCATAAATCATAAAAAATACTAAAAAAATTCTGAAAATAGTAAAAATTGGTATTCTACAAGTTCATTATGTAACTAATATACTGAGCTACTTAGATAGAATAATAGAAATGAAAATCTTAATTGAAAACTTCAACTCAAGTTTTGAGGCTCTTCCCTTAGTTTTATGGCAATTCTGAATTTTGAAATCCAGCATAGCGGGCACGGACGCATGCGTATTTTCACAAGCTTTTCGAAAAGTGGTTATTTGCTGAAATCGGACATTTGAGCGTCGTTTTATGACCGTTTGAAGTTTCGCCGTCGTTTTTCGCCTTTTCAGTGAAGATATCGTCTCTATTCATATGTAATTTAGCGTAATTAACCGTATTTTAGCGTAATGTAATGTAATTTAGTGTAATTTAACTTAATATAGTGTAATTCAACATAATTTCAAGTAATTTAGTGTATTTTAGTATAAATATGCTCATTATATATCAAAAGAAGTCAAATAATTTAAACAAAAAATTCAAATTTTCAGTATTAGATTTCTTTATTTTGCTCTTCTTAGTCTCTAAAAAAAAAATCCTAAACCGAAATGCCAATTCGGTTTAGGCTAAAAAAACCCTAAACCGAATTGACAATTCGGTTTGCTCACTTTTCGGATTTTATGTGGCGTGGTGGCGGAAACGCTGTGAAAAAAGTCAAAACTGAAATGGCAATTTGGTGAAGCAAAAAAAAAACCCTTAAACCGAAATGACATTTCGGTTTTTGCTGTTTTTGTCACAAATTCGGTAATCATGTTGTTTTTTTAAATTAATTATTTTAATTATCGTTTTTAAAAAAATCCGATTACAATTCTAATTTATTATTATAAAGACTTGACTTGAGCTCAAATGTTCAAGCCTCGACCATACATTATGTATTTAAATTTTTTGCCTCTATCTAGATTTTATAGTCTCACTCCTGACCATGCTTCTATTCCGTAGCACCCTGTTCATGCACAACTATCTTGTAATAACATAGGAGTGGACCCGTTCGAAACAAATATACTTTATTTACTTGCAATAAAATAGATGATATAATAGTAAATAATTTGAAAGAACTAAAGAATAAAATTTTCCAAGTGAGGCTTGGATAATATGCATATTACGAATTAACTCATGCTATATATGGATCCATATCTCTATTTTTACAGTTCAAATAGTCGATCTGAACCATAATGGCGTTACCTAGGTCTGTACAAAAATGCTCAAACTCGCAACTCGCTCGATAACTGCTTGTTTAAACTCGCTCATTTATAACTTGGAACTGTTCCAACTCGAGTTGACTCGCTCGTTTAACTAATGAGCTGAGTTGAGTATACCTAAACTCGCTCATTAACAACTCGAGTTACAGTGTTACACAAAATTCGTCACAATAAATCTCAGGAGTCAGCTATAAACGAGTTATAAACAATTTCATGAGTTGGTAATGAGTTGAACTCGAATTGTCTTATGGACTTGGGTTAAACAAGTTATAAATGAGTTGTGAGCCAGCTCGAGTTGGTAACGAGCTGAACTCGAGTTGGCTTTGCAACTCGTTATTGCTATCCAAACTCGAGTTGACTCGCTTAATTATTAAATGAGTTGAACACGAGTTGGAGGTAACTCGCTCAAACTCGGCTCATTTACAGTTCTAGCGTTACTTGTGATCACCGTATGAAAAATGTACACCAAGACCAGATTTTACATTTTTTTTATAAATTATTACTACTTTCTTATATAGATAGAAAATTTGATGATACTTAACTTTTTAGATAGAAGAAAATAGATGGACCAATCAGTGATTTTTTATCTATTTAAAAAAATAAAACAATTCTAAAAAAATATAAAGTTTAATTTGTAGATACATTTTCATATAAAAATTATTTTAACCGTTCAAAATCAACCGATTGAACTTTAAAAATAAAAATATCATTCACAACATATGTCGATTCATAATATATATGCATATTACCTAATATTCTAATCAATATAAGAAAGATAAAGAACTGAATAAACAGATCTATTGATTTATCTACAATAAAAATTGTGCTGGTCCGTCGGATGGATACACAGGCACAGATTCACAATGATGCTCTGCAAAATAAAACAATATGTTTTCATGTCCTGGTCCGTCGGATGTATGTCATGATTCGTGTAAAGGGGGGCAAAGATCGAGAAAATTCAGGGTGGGATCTCTCTCTCCATGTCGCTTTCTTTTTCGCCCGATAAAAACACAAAAAGAAAGAAAAAAGAAACCAAGAATACGCATCTCTCTCGATCTGCCGACATTTAAAGGACTAAAAAAGGCTTGACCACAATTTGGAACTTTAGGAGAGGGCAAAGGCGCGACGCGCGACTGGAGCGGGCTCAAAGCAAAGCAAAGCAAAGCAAAGCATCGACTGGACGGGTCCTCACTTGACCCATCTCGTCCGCGCTCCTCTCCAAATCTGAAATGGCGTCATCGGCGGGAGAAACCCTTGCAGCCGCCGAGCAAAAAGAAGGCGAGGAGGAACAAGTTATAAATCCATGGGAGGTGTCGGCCAAGGGAGGAAAGATCGACTACGACAAGTTGGTCGACAAATTCGGTTGCCAGCGCCTTGACCAGAGCCTTATCGACCGTTTTGAGCGCCTCACCGGCCACCGCGCTCATGTCTTTCTCCGGAGAGGTCTCTTCTTTGCGCATCGGTTTGTTCTTTTCTCTTCGATTTTTGCTATACATCCTCCTCCATGGCAAAGAGCGGATTGCAATTTTTGTTAAACATATAAAATTTTAGTACACAGTTGCTGTGAGCGTTGAGTTTATTTATATGCCGTATAGACCTACATAGTTGGGGAGTAGAGTACTCTAGAACATCCAGTATCCGAGACATAATCTGCATGCTTATATAATTTTTAAGGAGCACAAGATATTTGTTATTGAAATCTGGTTGTCACTATGATTATGAGCTATTAATGTTCAACAATTATATTTGTTGACATTCCTATTTCATTTTTAATTCTGCAGAGATTTGACTGACATTCTGGATGCATACGAGAAGGGTGAAAATTTTTACCTGTATACAGGAAGAGGCCCTTCATCGGAGTCGTTGCATCTAGGTCATTTGGTCCCCTTTATGTTTACCAAGTAGTACTCTCTCTCTCTCTCTCTCTCTCTCTCTACACACGCATGTGCGCGCACTTAGAGAAGCATAAAAGCTGTTCAACAGTAGACAAGTGAAAGGAAAACAAACTGGGGAAAATGTTAAAATTTCGTTTGCAGAGCTTAATTGATAATTGATGCATGTCAACCCACATAAGGCACCTGCAGATGGCACGAAGAAACGAAAAAAAAAAAACAATAAAAAAATTTGGTTTGGATTTACTGGTATTTACATACGTAATGCCAGACCAGTTCACTGCAAGTCCTGAGCTCCAATCTTTCTCTAACCTGTCATAACCAGTACAAACCACTTTGACTGTGTCTGGTGCACAAATCTGACTAACATGATTCTCTCATCATTGTTTGTAGATATTTGCAAGATGTATTTAAGGTGCCACTTGTAATTCAACTGACAGATGATGAGAAGTGTATGTGGAAGGGTCTCTCTGTGGAAGAGAGTGAGAGACTGGCACGCGAAAATGCAAAGGATATAATAGCCTGTGGTTTTGATATAGAGAGAACCTTCATTTTTGCTGATTTTAGTTACATGTCTCCGTAAGTATACATGTCTTCTTATTCTTTCTAGTGTTTTCCTGCTGTCCATAACAGCCAACAATTTTTATATTCACGATTGACATGACACTAAACCTTTATATATTAACCTTTATATTACTGTAATGCATGAGGTATATTCCATAAAATGTAGATTTTGCCCCAACTTCTAGGAAACCATTTGCTTGAGTCAAGATGGCAGTCTATGCAGTTTAGCCATTTTTTAATTAACTAAACATTTCGCTTTCATAGGTTGTTGCTATTCACATGTTTGTTGTTGATAGACATGAGAGAGATGTCTTTCACAAACACGCTAAAATGTTTCGTGCATTTCTGAAAAGGAGTTTCCCTTTATGGACACCATTGCATCCATGCTGTTGCAAAATGTTAAGCATGATGTGTGCTCTGCGTAACAAGAGACATATAATTCCCTGGAAAGCATCTTTGTTTTGCAGTTAATTGAAAGATGCCCAAGTAACCTTATATGCGCAAGGGGGTAATTTGTCGATTTTAGAGGAACAAGGAGAGGAGGTTTGAATGTTTCAAGGGGCATGACAGATTAACAGTTACTTCACTTGTGTTTTAAATGCCTAATTGTTTATACATGATATATTGATGTTCTCTTGGTGCCTGTGCTAAAGTACAAATTCTCAGATTAGAAAATATCAGTCTATCCTCACAAAACAAGTATCTAATACACACCCCCTTTTTCACGAAATAATGCCCAAATTGCCTCCTCTTCATTTTTCCTTTGAAAATGAGGAATAAAGGGGCATATAGTTTAGTTAAGTTCTTGAGATGGGTGATATATGTGACTATCTCCAAATTCCTAAGGTGATATCAGTGTTATCTAGTTACGCTTAAGATAGCCTATGTTCGTTTCATTTTGTAATCATGTTTTTTCTATGTTATTCCTAATTGCATTTTATTTTTCCTCTTTGTTTTTTGTTTCAGTCCAATTTACAAAAATATTGTTAGAATTGCAAACTGTGTCACAGGTAATAAGGTACTTTCAATACTGCTTGATTCTTTCTTTCAGAATTATCTAATTTTAGACAGTTGAATTGGTAGGTTAGTCTTTAATATTACCTCTCTTCGGCAGATTGTAGGGATTTTTGGCTTGACACTTGAGGACTATGGTGGAAAATTCTTTTTCCCATATATCCAGGTGAATATTTTCCCCTATTGATATAAAAAAGTGCCATTTTTTTTTCCTAAACTACTCTTGACAGTTAAGATTGTTGTCCGGACCAGAAATACTACTCTTTAAAGGGTTTCAGTTTTGGATTTGTTATTAGTTTTATTTTTTGTTTTGGTATTAATTTGGAGTATAGTAAAAACGTTTAAGAAGGTTGAGTGACCAAAAGATGTTCAACATCTCTGTTTCATCATCAAGACTATCTTTCTTCTTCTTTGTTTTTTTATTTTTTATTTGAGAAGTTTTGGTCCTTACCTGCTACTATTCACGCCTTGAATTGTCTGTTTAATCTAAAATAGACGGGTACTGATCCAATTTTCCAATCTGAACTATCCATAGAAATTCAATCCGTATTGTAGGACCAATATCAGATAGTTTTGATCTCCCTACTCCTTTTATTTATGGAATGGATAACAGATGAAAAATATACTGGGAAATGTGAATATGTTCGTAATTTGCAGGCAGCTCCATCATTCCCTAGTACATTTCCGCACATATTCTCTGGCAAGTACAGCAACCTGCGCTGCTTGATCCCTTGTGCCATAGACCAGGTACCGCTTCCATTTCAGTTTATCAATAGCATCACACGACTTGTGCACGATACTGGGTTTCGGTGCCCTCTGTTATTGGTCCAGTGCACGCATTGATCATAAAGTTGTGCACGGATTGATCATAAAGTAAGTACTTAAGTTTTCTTTAATGTATAGGATCCATATTTTAGAATGACCCGAGATGTTGCTCCAAGATTAGGCTATCATAAGCCTTCATTGATTGAATCAAAGTTTTTCCCAGCTCTGCAGGTACCTAAATTTAACTGGCATTCTCGTGTTAACAATTTATGAGCATTTTAAAGTAAACATGTGACCTGAATGAATGAACTTGTAAATTTCGAATTTACTCAGGGGGAGTCAGGAAAGATGTCAGCCAGTGATCCAAACTCCGCAATATACGTTACTGATTCGTTGAAAGATATAAAGAACAAGGTCTCTCTCTCTCTCTCTGTGACAAAAGTGGTGCATGACCACCTTCCATTTACCCTAGAAGCATCAAATTTTATTAATTGAATTTTCTTACACCGGAGCATCCTTAGGTTAGGCTGAATCAAATGTAACAATTCGTCAAAGATATTGTACAATTGGTTCTGTTTAATTGCTTGCCAACCAAGATGCTGCATTTTTGGCACAAATGTTCAATTACTTCACCAACTGGGCATAAATATTTATCGTTTTTTTTTTATCATAATTGGTTCTAGTAAAAATCTGTCAACTCGGTTCATGAGATTCTAATTTGGAAGTTACTTTGACCTCCGTTTAAGGTTGGAAAATTTTAATTCAAGTTATGTGTGTACTAACTGTAATGTCCAGGTGAATAAATATGCTTTCTCTGGAGGCCAGGATACTTTAGAAAAGCAAAGGAAGTATGGTGCAAATCTTGAGGTTTTTTTCTTACTTTTCTTACCTCTTTTTTTTTTTTTTATGGTTGTGACCTGACAAAACGTCAAAATATTATGTACTATCCTAGGATTTGAGGATATTGCATAAGCCCCCTCCTCTTGATAGTGCATTGTAGATATCACTTGGAAATAAAAATAAAAAACACACTAACTTGCCCCTTTCATTTATCTCATTATACAGAATATCTCTGATACTTTTAAATCTTGGAGGGAACCTCAATAATTTGCCACAATACCCCTTATGTTGTTTGTTTATTTATTAGTAAATAGACATCTAATCATCTGTTGGTTATGCAATGAAGGTGGATGTTCCAGTGAAGTACCTTAATTTCTTCCTAGACGATGATGTCGAACTCTTGAGCATAAGAGAGGTTTGATTGATATATATTAAGAACTCAAATAATTTCACCATCTGTTGATTTTGAAATGTTGTTGTCATCAAAGTGCTGCTTTTTAATTTTGTTTTCCTATAGAAGTATGGATCTGGAGCTATGCTGACCGGTGAGGTCAAAGGGCGCCTCATAGAGGTTCTTTCTGAGATAGTTGAACGACACCAGAGAGCCCGTGCAGCTGTGACAGAGGAGGTAGAACCCCTTGTTTATCCTTATTTTTGTTCTGTTTGTTGTTGTTGTTTAAAATCGGTATCTATTTATTGAGTGTTTGTAGATGCCTGATTCTCAAGCCACAGTAGAATTTGTCTCCAGTCCTCAGTTTGACCTGGAATAGATGTGGCAGTTGTTTTGTGGGGTGTGTGTTTTTTTTTTTTGGGGGGGGGGGTGGGGGGGGGGGGGTGTTGGTTATTCGCCAGTGCTTTGGCACAGCCTAATGAACCATAATAGTTTCTTCATGGCAGTTCACATGCAGTGTAATTTGTGGAAATGAATAACACATTTTTTTTTTCCCAGATGGTTGATGCCTTCATGGCGGTCAGACCACTCCCTCGCATGTTTCATTAGCTACTTATCCTAATGAGGGTACTTCTTTTTTCAGTTTTTTGCTGATAGGAATTTTTTTTGCCGGGAATTTGTTCATTTTGCATTGATTTTATTGTTGTAAGATCATATTTTGGCTTATATTTATGTTACTGTTATTTATACTGTTAGTTTGAACAGTTGAGCTTTCTTCAAACATGGCTAAAGCAGGTTTTTGATGACTCTGATTGCTTTAATATATTTTTCAAAATATATACTGTTTATACTGCTGCTTTTCACATATGCTCGTCTGTCATTTGGTAAAATTTTACTGGCACATGCTGCTAGCTGTTAATTTTATAATTATGGAAAACTTGTGGAAAAATCAGGCTATTTTAACGTTAATTAACAGCGGGGATGTTCCATTTAACAGTTAATCTTTTTAAATGTCATCTGGTTGTCATGAATCGCCTTTTAACACTAGGGTGCCAAAAACTGTTTAACTGGTTAACCGCCACTTCACTGGTGCTTTTAAAAACTTTGACCTACTAGACATAATGTCATGTGTGTTGTTTTCCTCTTGCAGGAGTCATCTGCAACAATTGATCTTATTAGCAAAAGAAAGAAAGAGGAAACGAGAACGTCTAGAAGTGTAGCAAAATATCATTCTAACATGAGCATTATTTTCACTAAAATTATAATATAAACTCAATGTACAACAGCTCGGTACCAGTTGCTGTGTATGTCTTCTCTCTTACCGTGATTATTCAGTGAGTTTCTACTAGGAAAAAACACTCAAACTTGCAATAACATTATTAAACTAAGAAGCCTATATTTCACTAGTCAACCAAATTATAGTTCGTGTCAGAGGATTAATTTAACTGCTAAGAAAGAAAAGAGCACTGGATCATTCATGGGTCATTCTCGAAAGTGTATGCGTACATCATACTACCGCTTTACAAGAAAATTTCACACTAAATCCAATCTTCCAAGTTCCAATTCTTCATTAGGTTCGTAAGATACCATAACACCGCAAATTACAGAAAGAACAATCAACACTCAAAATTCCTTGTGCACCGAGCCAAGCAAGCAGGAGCTCTGTTATTGCAGGCAAGCTTTATTACCCTACTTGTAAGTACTGCATCTCTCTCGCCATCAGGAACCACAGATTTAGCTTCTTTTTTGTAGGCCTGATTTCCAGTTTGTAGGTCAGACAAATTGGCAAACTTGTAGATATAGAGTGCAACCATTAGTAATCCCAATTTGTGTCATTATCTTCCGGAAACTAATTAGTAACAGAGCCGAGAACTCCTGCTTCAACTGCAAAGATGTCAAAACTACCATCTTTTCCTTCTACGAAACAAAAGGATACTAAATTGTATGCAAAAATTGTAGTTCATTATTACATCTGAAGAACTTGAATCATGGGGTGATTAAAAAAAGGTCTGGATGCTTTGTCTGAAGAAAAATATGGCCTCAGCCGTAAAACCATAAAAGAAAATATTTTTTTCTTTATACAAGAGTATAACCTCTGAATTAATAAAAGAACATTTTGCAGCTACTCTTCTGACTTCTTGTTATTATCTTCTTCTTGGGGCAAAGAGATTGACTGAACTATCTTTTCAATCACAATAGTATCAACATGAAATCTCTCAGCAATCTCTTTGGTTGCCATTGGGCCCTGTTGACCATTGGATTTGCCCTGATGCAAGAGGATGATCTGGTGGATGTGCTCTATGCTAAGGGTGCCAGGTGTCAGAGACTGCTGTGCACTCCCTTCAACATTTGCTTTTGAGCTTCTGACTTTTGGCAGGGGCCTGCTATAGGTCTCTCTGATGGAAGCCTTTATGTAATAATTGAAAGAAACTAATGGTTCAGTGCAAGTGCTGAGTGGCTTATATCATTTTGCAATTGTTACTGTTGGGGAACAAGTCAATGTGGCTCATTGTGTTCTAGGGGTAAGAAAGACTATAACTTAAGATGTAGAAATTAACAACAATACTATGAAAATACGATGCATGAGCATGTATGTTGAAAAGCCAACCCCTACACATGCAAAACAAAAAAAAAAAGCAAGGAAAAAGCTTATGTAACTGGTACGCATGGAGTGACTGTTGGTGCTGCAAGGTAAACCAGTACTGAAGGAAAACAGATTCATATCCGTCTTGACCCTTTCTTTTACTTTAAAAGTTAGCTGAAACTGATAAACGTATTATTAATTACCAGAAATAAAGTGTTTTTTACAGAAAAATTGGTGCAAGGCCTCACAGGAAATGTACTGCGCAGGTTTCTGGCCAGAAAGGCACCTTATCTGAGACCATAGAAGAAGAAAAAAAAAGTATCAGAGAAAATTTACCTCACCCATTTCTGCTCTACCACCAGGCTTTGATGTGATTCGGCCAGTCATGAAGCTGAGCATTTTGTCGTAGCTGGGGTCTTTCTCCTCTAGAACTGTGACATGGCCATCTTTAGCAGATACTGATGTATCTGTTATAACATGAACAAAAAAAAAATTATTGTACAGCCGGAACAATGAAATAGAAGCATTTCAAAAGAAAATATAGGGTTTTACAAAATAACCTGTGAGGCTATTTGGACTTAGGAGGCATTTTTGGGTTTATTTTCAAAAGAAAATATAGCAGTTCAAGTTAACCATCAGTTAAGCTCCCAATAAACTCAATTATGCTCAGAAAAATAGAGTGAAATTTGTTAGTACTAACAACTGTGAGTGGACAACAGGAACTATAGATTCTGAAATTAGCACATTCCGAATATTTGTTTATGCGCTTCTTACAGACTCAGTTAATGATAATACCAAGTTTCAAAGACGAGGTCCTTAAAAGCATATTTTGAGCTTTCTAGATTGGTGGGCTTAAAAATCAAGCAATGCATCTTACTGAAGCTCCAATTGAGCTGTAGTGGCCAAGTTACATGCAGTACAATCAGAGGCGCCAATCTCAATCTCAAACTCAGCTCAACGAAACCTCAACGGTAAAATTTATCCAATTAGAACAATGTCCCAAAGTCCCAAAATCAAAATTCCAAAGGAAAATTTTAAACTATGGCAACGTTAATTAGCCAGATTGTAATGCTCCCAACAAAACCCTCCTTGTAAGAAATCAGAAACAGAAATAGTGAACCAAAATGAACGAATGAGAGGTGGCATCTAGTATGTCAGACCTGAGTCGGAGACGCCCAGGTGGTCCTGAGAGTGAGAGGGTGCGGCGGCTGCGGCGCCAGAGGCTGATGGCGTCTCCGCCGCTGCCTTCGGCTGAGGTGGAGCTTTCGCTGCCGGCGGAGAGGAGGCGGCGGAGGGACGAACCCTCCCTGAAGCTCGCCGCAAGGCTTGGCCCATGCGTCTAACCAAACAACTAGAGTGATTTTTGAAGAAAGAAAAATGCAATGGTCAATAGACAAAGACAGAGACAATTTGGTAGTTGGCTCAGTGCGATCGATGTCTCTAGAGCGGTGCGAAAAGTATAGTGGCGCACCGGGTCTATTCAGGGGAAAACTACCACTGACAGTACGGGCACCGCATCGTACCACTACCACCGCATTTAAGAAGATTTCGGATCTTCTACAGTAACTCAAATTTTATGATTAGATCCGGACCGTCCGATCAGCTTTGGCACAACTATTAAAGGGTCAGTAAATTGAAATTCTAACATAGACCAAATTGACCTGACCTGGGTTTTTGATCGGACGTTACAGATTCTAAGTTGGAACTCAAAAGTCAAAACGAGTCACATTCCCTGTTTCTCTGAGGTAAGACGATGTGAACTATTTATTATGTGCCAAGTTGGCGACAAGCAAAAATCCCGTGCCTATTAATTATTATGATTTATGAATGCGCTGAAATTAAGACAAACGACAGCATGTTTAGTTCTTAGCCACGACTTAGACTTACTGATGTGTGATTTCAATCTAGTTCGTGTTCAGTTTGTTGATTAGAAATTTAACTTTTTTTTTTTTTACAAATTGTAGTACTAATACATATAATATTAGTAATGAAATAATGGGCACTTAAGAATGAGTATTTCTTCAATATTATAAATTTTATCTTATCCCAATATTAGGAAAATAACAAAATTCAGTGTTTTGCATTTTGAGTTTATGTGGAGTTCAAACTTGAGTCCATCTTTAAGTTCAAATTTGATAACTCGATAGATTTCACTGGTTATTTTCACCATATGCTATTAGGGAATCTCCATGTAACAACTACCTTTTCAATTGCTACAGGGGGTTTCGTTTGACAAACGGTTAGAATGGCAAAATAGTAGAAGCGTCAAAATATGCAAGTTGGCAAAATAAAATTTGTTGGAGATGTCTAATATTAGATATAGATTTCCTCTCTATGTCTTGTGTCCCCTGTAAAGTTGGCAAAAAAAAAAAATTTGTAACTCGTGTCTCGCTTGAGATCGATTTGAAAAGAACTTATAATTAGCTCGCTCGATTGCGGCTCATTTTGGCATGAACAAGTTCAAACTTGCATCTATTTGCAAGTATATGAAACTTCTTTCTATTTCTTTTATCATATCCCTCTTTGTGCCCATCACGAGCAGATGAAGTATGTTTTGGCAAAATATTTTTATCTATGTGTGGTTCATAGCACGAACGAGCTGACTCAACTTGGCCCGTAATTGGCTCGCCTCATTCTGACATGAACCAAGTTCAAACTTTGCCTTTGTTCGGTTTAGGTTGTTTACAGTCCTAGTCCACTACTAATACTTCACCAGACAACTGTCAAGTGTCAACGGTGACACCTGAGATGGGCCAGTTCATTTTCATGAAGAAAACCTCTTATTTTTCTTCTGAGTTCATTCCTAAACTAGGAAAATTCCTTCAACTATTTTCGAAAGCCAAAAAATCAAGTTGCAAGATTCATTGTCTAGTTCTCAACAGGTACTTCTAAAAATCTATACATCACTTCTGGCTCTGGGACCACGGGAACAAAAGTTATGAGATTAAAAAGAATTCTATAAAGCAGTTAAACAGTAGTTGCTGTGATAGATTCAGCCATTTCCTCCATGCGTTCCTTCTGCTCCATTGCGGAACATGCCTAATAGAAAAAAAATGTATATATACATCTCATCTCACTAATTCTCAGTTCCTTGTTTCTTCACGAAGATTGTTTATTTCTAGTGGTAATTTGATTGGTGGAAAACATACCTGAGCAGCTGTCTCTAGACCTCCTGCAAGAAAATTTGTAAGCTCAAAGTTCATCTTTAGCCTATGATCTGTCACCCGGTTATCCTACAAAAGATAACAATCAATGCTTTATAATTACCTTGTATTTGCTCTCATAAGACCAGTATTTGCTCAGATTATAGAGGGAAAAAGTTACTGAAGAAATGGAGGATATTTAAATACCTTGTAATTGTATGTCCTAATTTTCTCTGCACGAGAACCTGTGCCAACCTGCATTTAATTTTTTAAATTTAGATTTACATCGCAAATGACTTAATAAGTATACTGTTTAACAATTCTCTATGTAGTGTAAGAACTTGAAGAAGATATTGCCTTGTATATAGTCTATGGGTGGTTCAGTGGCAACCTGGTTTTGTTAAAGGCCAGCATCAATCTGGTTTTGTACCAACAATTTAATTTGTACAGGTAAACAAGCTGCTCAAAGAGTGCCAATCCTGATTGAATGTATAATCTACAGGGTCAATTAGTAACCATTACCACAAACTAAATCAAAATTTATCCCTCGGTTACCAGCCAGCAATTATCATTTTTGTTGGTTAAGGCCATCAATTTTAGGGTCCTATGCAAATGATATAACAAGGTTGATTAAACCACAACTTGTTAACTCAACAATATACCAGCATCATTCTAATGCAAGTTTGAAATCCAATTATTTTCATTTCTGCTTGCCTTGTAGCTCAGAAGTGTGCACAGTGAAATATAGTGGGGTCAGGGGTAAAATCACA
Organism: Carex myosuroides; assembly: GCA_028015225.1. Taxonomy (NCBI): domain Eukaryota; kingdom Viridiplantae; phylum Streptophyta; class Magnoliopsida; order Poales; family Cyperaceae; genus Carex; species Carex myosuroides. The sequence goes on from CM051476.1 coordinate 976,682, forward strand.
ATAATCCACAATAAACAAACTGGATGTGATCTGTTAGCTGCAAGCATCTTTAAAATGTCAGGTGTTGGTTGCCAATATGAAATGTTGGCTATCCTTTACATGTTCGATAAAGTGTCATTTGCAAACAGAACTCACTGGTAAAACCTGCATAAAATAATCAATATTCTAAATTACAAACCTGTGCCTGTCAAGGATTTCTAAATTACATACCTGTGATCTTCTCTGGCTTCTTACTGCTTCTTGTTGCTCTCTTACTTTCAAATCATAACTGCAAAAGAAAGATAAATGTTTCATACTTCATTACCATCAGAATAGCACATAATAAATACAGGAGGCTACACATGGGTTAGCCTGGCACTGGCAAGAGAAAAAGAACTGGCATTATATCGAGGCATCAATAATTAATAGTGTTCCCTGCATCACAACCAGCAAAAACGTACAAAGTTTTACTCCATATTGTAATCATATTGTTCCGTTTGCTATTTTGTAATAGATCCATATCCTGTAATTTTCTACAATGTATTCTGGAGTAATTAAACATACAGTTTAGCTCGCAACAACTGCAAGGCACGCTCTTTGTTTCTAGCCTGAGTCCTCTCTTCAGTGCAAAATATTCGAATTCCCGATGGCTTATGAAATAGATCTATTGCTGTTTCCACCTTATTCACATTCTGACCTGCAACCATAACTTATTACATAAGAGTACTACACACTATAGGAGGCACACATGCTAAGGAATATGTTGCAGTAGATGCCAGTACCATGCAATACCAGACCTAACAATCTTCAGGCAATTTAGACCTCTTTCTGTTGCATGCAGGTTGTGCAACAAAATACGCCCCCCTTTCCCTCTTCTTCAAGTTGTAAACTAAAAAACCCTCTTTTTATTCAAAGGTAAACACACAAATTGAGAAGCAAGAATCCGATCATAAGTGAACAAACAAAACACAATACAAAAAAATATTTCTTTTACCTCCAGCTCCACCAGATCTAGCTGTTGTGAGTTCAATATCCTTTGGATCAATTTCTATGTCAATTTCATCAGCCTGCAGAAGTCAGTAAAGAGGAACCATCACTCTTCTGTATTCAGAAGAAGTACCTGGCAATACTATGGCATATTTTTTTCTCAACAAAGTTAAGAGAAAAAAGAAAAATGATTGTAAAATGTAAACTCTGTAGCTTATAGCCCAAAAAAGAACCGAATCTTTCATATATGCCCTAAACCATGACAGCCTTCTCCACAGAGAGTTTTTGGAAAAAATTATAGAGCAGGGGTCTGGGTGCATTTGTGATCTTCTAGTGGGGCATGTGAGATGCATTTTGTTATGCAGAGGCAAATATGTCAATATCCATGTTTAGTTGAGATGGAAATTATTCCTTATAACAAGGTACCTCAGGCATAATTGCGACAGTAGCAGTAGATGTATGTACCCTGCCTTGCGCCTCTGTTTGTGGGACCCGCTGAACTCGGTGTACACCCGCCTCAAATTTCAATTTGCTATAAACCCTCTTTCCCTTTACCTCCATTACATATGTCTTGTATCCTCCTTTCTCTCCCTTCAAAATTACTCGTGTAAGTAAACATAAAGTTTGCATATATGACCCTACAAAATTACTTGTATAAGTAAACGTAAATTTCGCATATATGGCCCTACAAGATTTTTTGTGTTCACAATCCTTGTGGATACCACTCTATTTGCATGCTGACTATTGCTTATACCAAATAATGTTGAAATTATTGTACCAATGAATGAGATCTCAATATGCACTTAACAGTTTACAAGGGAGATAAACACAAATACAATGTACGCCCCAGGAAGCTGTGCAAAAGTTCATATATCATTTGGTGTGCCACTGAAAAAATACAGACCTTAATAACAACAGACAAAATAGAGAAAACAATCTTATCCACATCTATCAATCATATGCACCTAAGATGATAAATTGTGGTAATGCTTTTAAAAAAGTATCTTCCATTGATAAATGAAGTCAGAAAGATAAGGAGGCATCATACTTCTGAGCTTGATATAGGAGTGTATCTCCATGAATTGAGTTCACAGTACTTTTGATACATACGGACCTGAGATAAAAGTTCATATTAGCAGCCTTTTCTTTCACAAATAGTGAAATAATACAGAAAAACATAAAAATTCAGATAGTACTTTACAAGTTGTAACAGGAATTTGAAATGCTTTTGTATAATAATATTATCTACCTACAAGGTCACGGGCCCACAGTCCAGCTTCTTCACCACCTGTACCTGCCCTTACTGAAAAATGAATCAAATAAGATTTTAGTTAGAAAGACATAGGCAATTGTAATAAAGTAATAGACAATTGTAATACAAACTGTTTCATACCAAGTCAATATTTTCAAAAGGTTACCAAAATGAAAATGTACATCTGAAGGAGAAAAAGTACCTTCAAGAAGAATATTACGTGAATCAAGAGGATCGGTAGGAAGCAATAATAACTGTTTCACAAAAAAAACTTGGTCATGAAAGTGCCTATCTTGAAAGTTTACAACAGAAACTTGAAGCCTAAGATCTGGAGGCGGATTAAATGCTCATTTGGTTCATTTAGCACATATAATGATCAAAGCACAAAAATGAAAATACTTCAAACATAAAATTAGGTTAAGAAACCTTGATTTGATCCTCAAGCTCACTAAGTTGATTAGACAAAGTCTCGATTTCAAGTTCTATCATCTCTGCCATATCAGGATCACCTTCATTCTCCTTTGCCAACTCTGTTGGGCAGTTTCAAATTTTGAAACGTCAGAAGATTATATAATAACATACATACCCAGAGTTAAATTGAACTGATAATAAACAGGATCAAATGACACAAAATGTTAAGCAAGTAATATTACAATTTGTCCAATTTACTTATACCTTTTGCTTCCGCTAGCTGTTTCTCGCATTCCTTGAACTGCCTGTATTTAGTCACCACCTGAAAATTTTGGGAGAAACTGTAAAATCATTAATACAAAAGAATAAATGTAGAAATTAGAAGCTAACAGAAAGTAAGAGATCATTACCACATCCAGCTCGGCCACAGACTGTGCTAGCTTTTGGTACTCAGTTGGATTTGAGGTGATATCAGGGTCAGCCAACCTGACCTAAGCTTGACAAGTGAAATATCAATAGGTCATGATCATCATTTAATGGCTAATACAACACTAGTTAAATATCAATTTATTGTTTATTGATTACAAATAATAGATGCATCCCATACCGATAGTTCTTTCCAAGTCTTCTCAGCTGAATCCAGCTTGGCAATTAGAAATGGTTCCTACATAATAATTTTTGAGTCAAATTAAAATAGCCATAATAATATAGAATCTAGGCTTAGATGACCTTGTCATGTTATAAGGACTTGTAAATTGAACCAACCTTGATTCAGTTAAAACCAGTAAGGTCTTCTTTTTCTTTATTTATAATTCGAAATATAAGATGTAAATGTTGAAGTAGTAGATTTTATACAAATTGTCAATTCTATGTATGTCAGGTTTCAAAAAAAATTCACCATGACTAGCGCCAACGGCCAAAAGTAAAATTCAATTCTATCTTCACTTGAGAATAAAAAATCCAACACGAAGGGGTATAATAGAAATTGGAGCACCGAAGGAGTAGAGCTACTAACCGCCATGCAGACAACTCGAGAAGGTTTGGGCTTTCGCCAGTGAGGTACGCTAACTGTGGCTTTCCTGTGACTTCTTTGAACCTCGCTTGAGAAGACAGTGGGAGAGAACCCCGCTAAAAGAGTCTCCATTAGAGAGAGAGAGAGAGAGCGAGATAGAGAAGAGATGAAAGGATTATACACTGAGGATTTTGTGGGAGGTCAATTGACCACGGAAGCAAGGAGACAACACAGTTATAAAGATGGGCGTTTATCATTTTTCCCTTGTATTTTTATGTTTTTACAGGATTTTCTTCCCTTGTCATCTGGAATTAGGCTAATTTTATACGGATACTATTATTAGTCTTATCATTTATATGAAAAGAAAAACAGACCTCTCAGGCCTCGGCCCAAAAATGCTAAAGTAGGCTCAGCAAAACAGACCTCATCCGGAATCAAGGCCCATATTAACCCATCAACCCAAAAAAATTCAGACCCGGATCACAATAAAACCATATTTCTCGGGTTTAAAAGCTTAAAATCCAACCCTAACCTCACAAATCACAACCCAGTCGCTTCCTAGCCGCCAGCCTTCTTGTACTCTCCTCTCCTTTCTCTCATCTCCTTCAACACCTAACCATAAACCATTTCTCCTCTGCTTCTGGTAGGTAATCTTTCCTCTTTGTCTGAGCATGATGCCAGCACTGTAAGTGCCTGAAGCTTACATATTGATTACAGAGAAGAAGGAATATAAGACATGGCAACTTTGCCGAGGTTACCGATTTGATTCGTTTGGTTTCCTCTTTTTCCCTGTTGCCTACATCTACTACTGTGGCTTATGGCGATCCATCGAGCAATTTCTTATTTGTTTCTTGGATCGCCTCCTAGCCAACATCATTTTTATTTTTCAACTATGTCATGATTTAAAATGATTTACTGAAGGGAGGTGGATACTTGTGAAAAATTCATGGCAGCTTTGCCGAGGTTACCAATTCTGATTAATATGGTTTCCTCTTTTTCCCTGCTGCATATACTAATCATTTGGCTTTTGGGAATTTAATTCCTGTGAGTTCTCCTTTTTTTTGGGATTCATGGATCATCTCCTTGCCAACAACCTCTCGTTATATTTCTACTTTTTCAGTGGTATTATATTAGATCCTTTCAACGTACAACTTTGCTCTCATAAAAGGGGCCAAGATGAGACATACCTGGTTTTCCTGCAAAGCAAGTTTAATAGTTTATTATTGTATACCACAAAAAACTAAGCTTGATTTACTAAGGATCTAGAGTGGGTCCCCACTGCCCTTTGAGCCGTCAGCTTGCTATTTGGCCGAAGTGAATTTGCACCTTTTAATCGTAGTTAAAAGAACAAGAGCAAATCCAATTGTAAATTGTAATACCTGAAACTAGGATTGGTTTATTCTTATGGCATAAAAACATTGGTTGCAAGGACAAATTGAAATAAAATAACAAAAGCAAAGCCCAATTGTTGCTCTCCTGTACTGCTCTCTCTCACAGTCACAGATACTTTGAAGCCCCGGTTGAACCTATTCTGGTTTCTTCTGGACACTATTCTGAGCCGGATTGGACCTGGCTCGTTCTACTCGTAGAGTCAAAACTCAACTGGTTGTGTTAACCAAAGGACCTTCACTAAAATGCTGAGACTTAAATTTTTTACTTCAGAAAAAAAAGCAAAAAAAAAGAAACTAGTAATTATGAAAATTATATATTTTTTAAAAATTGACCTAGAATAAAGCTATGGATTATTACACTTGCTCTCGGAGCCCTTCCCTCCTGAGCAGTCCTAATCGCTAATTGCTTCCCTATTTTAAGTACACATCAAAATCATCATTGGCACTCGTTTACGTCCCGATATTTTTATTAATATCTAAAGTTAATTATAAATTAATAAATATATTCACTTGAGCTGAGTTTTTTTTTTAAAATGTCCAAATTAGCTATTAAATGGCTAGTCTTTTTTTTTTCTCCACTGACCATTGAAGTTCTCAAATTTTTCTATAAATATCCATTTTTCTCTCTTATTCCTCTTACAACTCACTCACCTCACATAAGAGAAAGAGAGAAAGAGAAGGCAATTTGAGGCGATTTCTCGAGGGCCAAAATAATGAACAATAGCAACCGAGGTAGTCGTCCTATCGTGGCCTAGCGAGATGAGGGTCAATTAGTGATCGAGGTAAAAATGAGAAAAAAAACAACAACTGTCAAGTATACCGTGAAAAAAAGAACTGTCAAGTATGTATGATGGACTAATTTCTTAGAAGGCCTATTCGGTATGGAATTTTAGACGATGACTTTGTGGAAAACCCCTACGGCTCTGGTTTGAAGAAAAACAAAGGTTGATCCAGAGCCTCCAACATCAGACGATGAGTTTGTTCTGTGTACTTATACTGGTAAGGCTAGCACTTCGTATGTTGTGACTGATCCAGATCTGGCAATATCGGACGAGGAATTTGTTCTATGTACTTTCAAGACTCGTTCTAAGAAGCAATATTATTAAGATTTAAAATTTGAATGCATTTGAGCTCAACGCATTTTAATTGAATGAATTAAGGTTGTAAAATTTTTGAGTTTCCTTAGTGTTTATTTTGTGGACTTTATTTCATCAATTCAGAGTTGATTTAGATTTAATGTATTGATATGCACGTAGACTTGATGTTTTTCTACATTTTCATTAAAAGAACCAAATTTGTGGTTTAGTAGAAATTCCAGAATTAATTGAATATGGTAAAAAACAATAAAGTTATAAAAACTTACATTCAACTAACTTATAACTTAGTCTTAATAAAGTCCACACAAATTGCAAATAAAATAATTCTGAAAGCAGCATCTAAATAAACAAGTTCACAACATGCATCAAATGAGAATAATTTAAATCACCTATTACTACTACGTCTAAAATTAAATCCGACAAACTAACCAGTTGCAGAAGATAGCCTACCAGATGGCTATGCTTGGCTTCCAGATGCCCCTGCTTGGCTTCCAAATGCCCTTGTACGCCTACTAGTTGACCTCCTTGGTTGGCTTCTAGACAGCTCTCCTTGCACCCCAACCGCCTCTCCTCCTATGGCAACTGTCTCTTCCATTGCTTCTGCAAACATAATAGATGCAACTAAACGGTTTGTAGCTGTGCTTCGCTGTGACCCTTGTGACCCAGTTGCCTCTGCGATAACTCGCTCATTTTTTTATCGCATTTGCTGCGTTGCTAGCCTCTGCATTGCATTTGTTACTTAGTAAGTTGGTCTAAATTGAAAAGAAATATAATTTTTGATGAATGTTACATACCTCATTGATTTCTGTCGGTAGTGGAACGACGAGTCTAATGCTCCTTTCGCATAGCTTGCATTTTATCCATGGTCATTACATGACGGGTGTGTTTTCTCCTCCCAACCCTAATCTAGGCCTTGCTAGGAAGAATTCTAAGTTCATTACAAGTAGGTCATTCTTCCATATTACAAAAGCAACAAACACTCAACTCCCAGTACTTTCAAGATAGTTCAAAGTATACGAGTCTGCAACAAATTGGTCCTCGCTCCAGTTTCGTTCACGACAAACTGCTAAGACATGAGCGCACGGAATATGTTAATTTGATACCTCAGTATGTACATTCCATTTTGTTGCCGGGCCCGCGTGTCACAATGTACTAGAACTCTCTATGAATGATGTCCATACTTCTATTGACGTCGTGGGTGACTGGAACGTACTAATTTGGGGATGAAACTTGAACTTGACCTTCGCCATGCGTATAAGGGACCAAATGTATTTCTGCAGCTTTGGACCACCGTTTTCTGATCTTTTGCAAAACCAGGTCGGAAATAACTGATTTGCATCTCTTAAGTCCATTGAATGCTTCCACCGCTCAACAAACCATTTGTTGCACTTATAGAACGTATCATCCACTATGGCAGCCACATACATTCTACGGCTAAACCAAAAGATATTGTTGAGCGACTCGGAGTCATTTGTTGTCATGATACCAAATCAGTATCCTCCATCACAAGTTTGAAACATCTTCTCATAATTGGACGGCTCCATCACATCATTGGGACGTATTTTGCCCACCTTCTTTAAAAATGCATTACACATTGGATTTAGCTGTACAAAAATAAAGAGGTGTTACTTTATTTTTCTCAAAGTCTTATAAAATTATTAAACGAAATGTTATAAATTAGACATACCACAACAAACTCTTCGAACATCTCTTTCAACCTTCTTGGCTCCTTGTCTGAACATCCATCCGAACCACTTGTCATTTCCACAATTCTGGACCAGGTTGTCAGCAACATGCTGCATACAAAACCTGTGCACAAAAACGTCTGGAGACCATCCGTATTCTGCCGTTAGTGCACATTTGATCCCCTTGTGCTTGTCCGATATAACACAGACGAATTTATCAGCTCCAAGCACTTTATTCCACAACCACTGCAAGAAAAAACTTAAATTCTCACTATTATCCTTCTACACAATTGTAAATGCAATAAACAGCAATTGGTTCTCGACATCATAGCTGCAAGTTATCAAAAACCTCCCCTCATACCGCCCAGACAAGAAACATGCATCTATGCTGATCACTGATCTCAAGTACTGGAACGTTGCAATGCATGAACCAAAAGCCTAGGCAACAACCCTGAATTAAACAACATCTTCAATAAGCACTCTGTGTTTATCTAGTATCGGCAAGTCAAAAATTGGTACTTAGAGCCGGGATTCTTGTTGCAGATTCCCATAAGTAGTGGTTTCATCAAGCTGTATGAACCCTCCTAACTTCCAAATTGTCGGGTGTTCGCAGCAAAGCGCAACGCAAGTTTCGGCACGCTTGAAAGCGTACCTTTTAAACCTCGTTAACACTCCACGAGTAAAGGATGCAAGTGCACAACCTCTGCCGTGTAGTATAATCGGGTATCGATCCTCAGAGACGGCTAATCACTCGGTTAAGTTCTATCTAAACTTGATTGAAAACTAGAAGTTGAAAAGGTTTTGTTTGGTATTTAATTTCCTAAGGTATCAAATCAAACTGTTCAGACAATTGAAGAAGATGTAACAAAATGTTTAGAACAAATGTAAATTGTGTTTTGATTATGGATAAAAGGTGTTTCCAGGGTTTAAGACTTCATCTCTGATCTGCCTCTAGTGGTACGGCCCGTACTAAGTAGGTACGGCTAGGCCGTACCTCACTTGGTAAGGCTAGGCCGTACCACCCTGGTAAGACCCGTACCGGCTTCCCAGAACAGAACCTACCAGTTCGAGTAAATGCATTTCCTTGCTGGTACCTTGTGCTAAACTCTTTAGAAAGGTTCAATTGACCATACCTAAGGTTCCTAACCCTCAACCGTCGTTTGTTGGATCAAGATCTAGGTTGGAATGCGATTGAGAGCCTTTTAGGGTTTCTACACCTCAACCATCGTATGTTGGTACAGATCTACCCTAGCTGATTGATTAGATGTCTAAGGCACTCTCTAATCTGTCGATTAGAGGAGAATTCAACCTTTCGGCTTCAATTCGAACTATTCTACCCTATGTACTTGAATTGGATGAGAGATTGAGATGATCACATGACCTTGATAGGTTCGATCTAAACCTAAAGGGACATCATACAACAATCACAGCAAGCAAAGCAAGATATAACAATGAAAATCACAATCAATCAAACTAAAGAGTTCATACAAAGTAAAAGTCAAAGAAAGTCAAAACAAATCAAGATTCGATCTCTAACCCTAGAAACTAAAATGATCTACTCACAGCACATAGCAATGTCTAAAAATACAATAAGAGGAAGAGAGATAGCCATGGATTGAAGGGAGATGGAGGAGGAAGCTAGATCCGTCGAGTTTCGCCTCTTCCTCTTCTTTCCTTCTTGCTTTCAGCTCCTTAGCCTTCTTTCTCTCTCCTACTGAGCTCTCAGATCTATCTGGAATGAATTGGATACGAAATCTGGAGAGTTCCCCGCCTTAAATAGCCTCTGCCCAAATTTGAATCTGTCAGGACGCCTTCATGTACGGCCCGTACCAATTTGGTACGGCCTGGCCGTACCAGGCGTGAAGAGCTGAAAACGGCTAAGTATGGTCCGACCCGTACCAAGCCTGGTAAGGGTCGTACCTCATCATGTGAATCGCCATTTCTTCGTGTGTTTTGCTCCAAACCTGCAGAAAACAAACAAACACTCAGCAGTACCAAATTCTAAAGATATAACAATGAGATGCACATGATTCTGGTGAATTATGGCACGAATCTGGTACTAAAACAGGCCTAAAATAGACTAAATATGCGAGGTATCAAATTCCCCCAAGCTGAACCTTTGCTTGTCCTCAAGCAAAAAGTTTCAAACTCGGGTGAAAGTGCTGGAAAACTAAATCTAAATGCAGATACAAGTCTAAATGTGAAAACCTACGTGAATTTGCTATAGTCAAGAATTTCTAGAATCGATTCGGTTGTAATTCAAATATTCCTTTGTAAACCTTGATTCACTCCAACAATTAGTCAATTGAACTTCTTATTTTGAGATGCTTCTAACAATGGAAAGACTAATTACCTAGGTTTGATCGAAACAATTCCATTCTTTTTCCGAATTATTGCTTTTATTCAAAGTGATTTTTCTTTGCATTTGCCCTCCCCCAAGCTTGAATCAAGCTTAAGGGTAAGAAAGTTGCGAACGAAGTGTGTTGGTATGAGCAAAATTTTCTTTCTTTATTTCTAATTGGGAGACGAGCTCAAAGGCGCCCATTCGAGGCTTATTGCCAGTACTCTTATTTTCTCCATCTTTTCTCTTTTGTTTTCTCTTTTTCTTTTTCTCATTTTTTTATTTTTTTCTTTTTCTTTTCTTTTTTTGGTTTGCTCACACTATGAATACACACATCCATTGGTATTCATTCATACCAATGGATATTCCAAACTTTCTTAATTTGAAAATCTCAATTCCTAAAGGCACAATTCAGTTTTTTCGAATAATCTCGTTCGATTCAATTCTAAGTTTGTTTCATCTTTTCCATTATTAAAAACATCTCAACCTAAGTAGTTCAATAACCAATCATGGGTTAGTTCCAATTCACTCAGGTCTATCCTAATCACCACCAAATTGTTTCAAAGTTATTCTCAATTCTAGCAATTCACGCAAATTTTTCACCTAACAATGCAAGAGAAAAGTAAAAATGACCTAAGTGCAATCAAAATAAATCCTAAAACACAAAAGTAAATCCTAAGATACAAAAGTCGTCTTCCCCCCCAAGCTTAGCCTGAGCATTGTCCTCAATGCTTCAAGACTGAAAGATAAAGAGATATAGAAGCAAAAGGGAAAGAGAAAACATACCCGCTCAGTCATCGGTGGGAGGTGGATCAGGTGGCACTGGTGGGAGCACCCACTTCTGAGGTACACGGCCCATGCGATCACACTCTTGCATCAGAAGAATCCGCAAGATTCCCATCAAGTTCTTGATCGAGCGCCCGATCGCGCTTTTGTGCGCTTCCAATTTCTCCAAGAGTGTAGCAGTCCGATCGGGTTCAAGATCTGCGCTTATGATTACATGACGACATCTATCTGGGTCTAGAAACTCGTACCTGAGGTGAGCTGCTGGAGGCTTGAGCTCAGGAGTCAGCCGCTCTGTCTGGGTCTTGACGCGGGTCGCATCAGGTGGAATGGCATCGCATGCTGACCAATCCCAATCGCTTCCTTTGGTCTCCAGGTCATCAGACCACGGCATGCGGGTCGCATCAGGTGGCGTGCGGGTCTCGTCTACATGCTCTTCAGGTGGAGATGCAGGTCGACTTGGCTCGATGCAACCTGGGTCCACATGTTCTTCCTTGGGTGATGCGGGTCGTGTCTCAATGATGCGGGTCGCGTCAAGTGCGTTCTGGTCTGTTGGCTGGGCTGGTCCTTCGCATTCTGGCTGAGCTGGCAGCTTTGCAGGTTGAGATTGGCGTGAGATGATGATGTGACTCAATTGCTCCAGCAACTTGTTTTGGGCAGCCATTTGATTTTGTTGAGCGGCCATCTGTGTGGACATGTTTTGCAACTGTTCCCACAGCATCTGGTTCACCTTCCCTTGCTCGTGTATGAATTCGATCTCAGCGGGATCAATGTACGGCTCGGGTGGATCGGGTTGGAATGCGCAATTGTTCGAGTCATCGAATGGTGCAGGGTCGTAGAAATTGCAATTGTTGTTGCTGATATAGCCATCCTGCTCCGGTTCCTCACTCCAATCAGCCAGTGGGCAATACTCATAAGAGTGTCTCCTGTCCCCACACAAGGCACATGGCTGTGGTTGCTGGTTTCTGGCTGCCCTCATGCTCATTCTGATTGAATACCTCTCTACGGCCTCCTCTAGCTTGGCAGCTTTGGCATGTAGAGATGCGATCTGATCAGCTTTGGATCGGCCGCCTCCTCCAGTTTGAAAATTTTCGCTCCCATACCAATGTTGGTCAGTCATCATGTTGTACATGAGATCCATGGTGTCTCGAGTTCCTCAGATAGTAATCGCCATATTGTTCCTGAAAAAGAGAAAATAAAATAGGATAGAAGAAAGAAGCAAAACAAATAAAGGACACAAGATAAAGTCTAGATTAATTAAGTAAGATAAAATCTAACTAGGCAATTGGTTACCGTCCCCGGCAACGGCGCCAAAAACTTGTTCGCAGCAAAGCGCAACGCAAGTTTCGGCACGCTTGAAAGCGTACCTTTTAAACCTCGTTAACACTCCACGAGTAAAGGATGCAAGTGCACAACCTCTGCCGTGTAGTATAATCGGGTATCGATCCTCAGAGACGGCTAATCACTCGGTTAAGTTCTATCTAAACTTGATTGAAAACTAGAAGTTGAAAAGGTTTTGTTTGGTATTTAATTTCCTAAGGTATCAAATCAAACTGTTCAGACAATTGAAGAAGATGTAACAAAATGTTTAGAACAAATGTAAATTGTGTTTTGATTATGGATAAAAGGTGTTTCCAGGGTTTAAGACTTCATCTCTGATCTGCCTCTAGTGGTACGGCCCGTACTAAGTAGGTACGGCTAGGCCGTACCTCACTTGGTAAGGCTAGGCCGTACCACCCTGGTAAGACCCGTACCGGCTTCCCAGAACAGAACCTACCAGTTCGAGTAAATGCATTTCCTTGCTGGTACCTTGTGCTAAACTCTTTAGAAAGGTTCAATTGACCATACCTAAGGTTCCTAACCCTCAACCGTCGTTTGTTGGATCAAGATCTAGGTTGGAATGCGATTGAGAGCCTTTTAGGGTTTCTACACCTCAACCATCGTATGTTGGTACAGATCTACCCTAGCTGATTGATTAGATGTCTAAGGCACCCTCTAATCTGTCGATTAGAGGAGAATTCAACCTTTCGGCTTCAATTCGAACTATTCTACCCTATGTACTTGAATTGGATGAGAGATTGAGATGATCACATGACCTTGATAGGTTCGATCTAAACCTAAAGGGACATCATACAACAATCACAGCAAGCAAAGCAAGATATAACAATGAAAATCACAATCAATCAAACTAAAGAGTTCATACAAAGTAAAAGTCAAAGAAAGTCAAAACAAATCAAGATTCGATCTCTAACCCTAGAAACTAAAATGATCTACTCACAGCACATAGCAATGTCTAAAAATACAATAAGAGGAAGAGAGATAGCCATGGATTGAAGGGAGATGGAGGAGGAAGCTAGATCCGTCGAGTTTCGCCTCTTCCTCTTCTTTCCTTCTTGCTTTCAGCTCCTTAGCCTTCTTTCTCTCTCCTACTGAGCTCTCAGATCTATCTGGAATGAATTGGATACGAAATCTGGAGAGTTCCCCGCCTTAAATAGCCTCTGCCCAAATTTGAATCTGTCAGGACGCCTTCATGTACGGCCCGTACCAATTTGGTACGGCCTGGCCGTACCAGGCGTGAAGAGCTGAAAACGGCTAAGTATGGTCCGACCCGTACCAAGCCTGGTAAGGGTCGTACCTCATCATGTGAATCGCCATTTCTTCGTGTGTTTTGCTCCAAACCTACAGAAAACAAACAAACACTCAGCAGTACCAAATTCTAAAGATATAACAATGAGATGCACATGATTCTGGTGAATTATGGCACGAATCTGGTACTAAAACAGGCCTAAAATAGACTAAATATGCGAGGTATCATCGGGCTATTGCAAGCTCACGACCTCTCCACAGTCGGTTGTATTTTGGAGTTACATTGTCATACTTAACCCTCACACAGTTTTGTTGTTGCCATTATCTAATTACCGTGTTTGACTAATTTGCAAAACATACAATGATTGAATTTAACGATTTCATTGTATGAGTGAGTTTGCAGGTTTAAGAACATTATAATTGCAAGATTAATTGAAGAACCAATGAAATCAATAAGACTTTACGAAGATCAAGAATATAGAATGTAATATCAATTTGATTAGTAAAGTAAATTTGAGATTGTTGATTTCAGGAACTATCCATTCGGTACGGAAGCAAACTATTCGATACAAAATGTATTGAAACGGCACCAGATGGATACGGTATGAAGCGTTATAGTATGGAAGAATTATTCCATCTGACTACCGTTCAGAACGGAACGTTTCGTATCAAGTCAGAGGACTCCCCTTTGTGTTCCGTTCTGAACAGAAATACACCGTACTGTACGCTACTCAAGAAACATGGATTTAGGGAAAATATACTATCCGTTTGGTACGGACCTAAACGTACTGAACGGATAGTGTAAAGTTCAAAGGTGAAATTCAAATTGAAATACATTTGAACTACTCGTTCAGTACGGAAGATTACCGTACTGAACGGAAGAGTAAAATACCTAATTCTGGAGGTCTCTCTTTAAATAAACTTACTACCCCCACTTCAGAATTAAGAAAGCAGCCCCTATTTTCAAAATAGCACAAATATTGTGTTCTTGAGAGCTTAAACTTTAAAACTCCATTGATAATCTCAAATCCACTTGAAAAATCTTCTCTAGATTTAGTTAGAGTGTTGGTTCTTGTTCGATAGTGTGGAGATCTACTTTAGTGCTCCCTTGTCATAGTCGAGTGACTTCCCCGCTTGTAGGGCATTAAGGGGCTCGCCGACTTGAGCGTTTTCGCTCACATATAAACATAGTTGTGTGACAATCCTCTACGTAGGACTCTCCAGCTCGAGCTTCTAGGCTCTACTTTGTACACGAGTTAGGTCGTGACTTCCCACCATTGTTGGGCTCACGTGTCATGAGTTGTATCCTTTCTTTTTAGGTAATATGAAAGAGGAGCCGACGAGGTTGCTCTACCCTGAAGACGTAGGCATTTTATATCGAACTTCGTAATCATCCCGCGTGTCAAATTTCTCTAACTCTACTCTATTTATTTTATTTGTACATGTTTGCTTGTTGAATTGATTGAATTGTTAATTTAGAGGGTTAAACTAAAAAAGCGACTAGAAGTCTTTAAGACTATATAGTCACCCCCCTCTAGGTGCCGTTAGGGACAACAAGTTTGCCACCCCTTGGATGCTCATACATCGGTCATCCTTAATGTTGGTCTTAATGACATCGGCAATGATTGATACCGTGAGACATTCATGGTCGGTCCTTGTATACTCAAACCTACATGTGTGAGGCTTGTCTTGTCTCGTTATAACCCATGCATCTCCAAAACTCGTTGCTTTTCTCCTAAGTTCGTAATCACAACCCGGAGTCTTGCACACTACCTGAATCCGATCCCTGGCACATTTTTTCATTATAATCTCCTGATTCTTATCAATATGGTACTATCTAATCTTCTTAATAAACTCTTCTTTGCTTTAATAAATTGTTCTGGCTCAAACTCACCTTTGTACTCAATCCGTCTCCCATTGTAAACAATGTCTGCTTCTTAAAAAGAAGATATATCACTGAAGTCTGTGAACATGTGCGTATCAGTCCGGCCACTAAGCGGCATATTCCCATATTCTCTTCGAATGGGCACTGGACCATCTTCATCACAACCCTCCAAGTGATCAGAGTCTCAGTTTGCTCCCTCAAATTCATCCCCAGTTTGCAGATCTTTCTCCGAAATATTGTTAATAATTTCAAAATTCGACCCAGTTTCTGTTGGTCCCTAAGGCACTTAGAAGGGGGGGGGGTGAATATGGGGCTTTTTAAAAATTAAAACTAAGTTCTTTTAACTAACGTGAGTATGAGTTATTCTTGGCAAAAACTAGAATAATTATGAACTAAACAAGAGTGCATAAAATAAATAGAAGAGTTAAGAGACACTTGACACGAGAGTTGTTTACGGAGTTCGGCACTAACGCCTAAGTCTCTGGAGATCGTGACCTTTGAGATGGCGTGCCTTTCTTTACCCAATGAGAAATGAGTACAAGATGGAACCAGTGAGCCCTTACAAAGCTTGGAAAATCACTCGGCTCGAGCACGAAAATGGCTCACGAGCACTAAAGGCTCAAATGTATGAAACAAACAAGATGATCACTCACAGATCACTCTACTTCTTACACAATATTGATTATGGTTGAGTATGCTTGAGATTGTTGTATGAATATTAAAGTTGTGTGCACAAACAACAATGACTTTTTCTAGATCTCAAAGAAATTCAAAATATTGCAGTTGAAGGCGGCTAGAAAGATAATCCAAACCTAGAATTTTCTTCTATTTATAAAGAGAGAAACAAAATAAGGTATATGGCATCAATCGTTGCAACGGAAGATTAGGCGTTGCGATGGTTAACCCCAGATAGCATGTTTAGCTGCGCTGGGAAACCCTAACTCTTATAAGCATTACAACGGTTGCTACAACAAAAACTCTTGGATTTGCATTACAACGATTGCTGCCCTTCTTGACTCATCTCGCTTTCGTTTATGGTTTCTGTTATGGGTATGTTATGGGTTTATGGTTGGTTATGATATCGTTATGCTATCAGTTTAGTGGCATTTGGTTTTTTCGGTCTCTCAGTAAACTGATAAATGGTACTGTTGTGATTTTGGAGTTTATGAGATTATCAGACCACGCTCTGATACCATGTTGATTTTTAGACTCTCATATGAGTATTTGTGAGATTGAAAGAAAATATGCGGAAACAGTGATAAAAAATGAAGTAATTTTATTGAGTGTAATTTTTTGTACATAGGTATTGCTATTTATATTACATATGCTAATATAGCCGTTATTGTAACGTGGATACTTTTTGCCTTTTTCTAAATATTAAAAGAACAAATGTTTTTTCTTGATTTAATTCTAGCCACTTGATCGATGATGAACAACTGAGATCAATCCTTTAATTTGTTATTATTTTTAACAAGCAAGATGTATCACTTTGAAGATGTTTATCTTTCCCTTAGACGTAAACTTGACATTTTTACTAATATCCATAGTTAATTATAAATTAATAAATATATCTACGTTAGCTAGGTTTTTTTAAAAATACTCAAACCGGCCATTAAATGGTCAATCCCTTTTTTTCTCCAAATTAATGGTCATTTCTCAAATTTTATTTTTGCTGTTTCATACCCTATAAATATCCATCTTTCTCTTCTCGCTATCACAACTTACAAAAGAGAAAGAGAGAAAGAGAAGACAATTTCTGAGGCGATTTAAGGATATTGTTGAAAGATATGTTGTGATGAGCAATTAACACTTGGATTCATGTTAATTCAACCACATTTCCGAATTATTGCATCGTTATCACAAAAGCTAATCATTGTATGTAAGCCCTGAAATCATATTCAACTTATTATTGGTCAAAAAGAAATCGTATCCAAGTATCATTCAAACTTGTCGCAGTTGCCAACACACTGTTGCAAAAAGACAATATTTGCATAAGGGTTGTTATCAAGGTTCTAAATAGCAATTATAACTGTAACGCCGCGTAGATTGAGAGAATAGACGTGAGAAACCTTCTAATTTATTCAGTTTTAATTAACTTAGTTAGTAAGCCATGATATAAATGAAATTGATTTCCATACCAAAAGAGACCTCAGTCCAATTAAATTTCAGCAGCCCATATTTCACCCTCTACCAAAATAACTAACCTCTTGATAACCGTCTCCACTCCAGTTCAAATCAAGCGTCCCTCCAATTTAAATTCCGCTGCCCCACTTCTTCTATTTAATCACCGATTCCTTTTTTATTTATTTACTCAAACCGCACCACAGATTGTATTTGATTAAACCCCTATCTCTGACACATCTGATCTCTTTCGTTCTTTTCTACACAACCACCGAAGGAAACCCTCAAATCCCTCTCCTTTGTGTTAAAAATTCTGCATCAAGGTAATTAAATATTATATTATTCTTTTGCATATAAATTGAATAGATTAGGAGAAGATAAATTAGATATTATTGATAGAATCAATATCGTTCTTAGATTGTATTAATTTATGAATAAGTATTCCTTAATTAAAATATGAAAATTTAGTTTCTTCAAAGATATTATAATCTGAAACTATTCTCTTAACTTTCTTTTGTATTTATTCAATTTCAATCATATAATTTGACATATAATTTGTTTCAACGTTTTCTTTTCCTAAAGTAGTCAAGATCTGATTTCAAAATCAGAATATGATGTATACTTTTGTATTTGATAACTCCAAATAGAAATTGATTAAACTCACTAATTGTTGTTATTAGTATTTTTAATAATTTCATATCCGTTCTGTTTATTGGAATAAAACTAAAATTCTCGGTTATGATAAAGATTAAGTTAACAGAAGCAAAATCATCTATTTTGTTTATATATTTTTTATCCCTATTTAATTATTTATTATATTTCTTTAATTCTCTAATACTAAAAAGAGAATAGAAACCAAATTATTGTAAGCCGAATTTAAATTGTCATAGTTGCCTGAATAGTAAAATAGGATAAATGATATATAGTATTAAGGGTTTTAGGAAACGAGAATCAGTAAGTTCAAACATTATTAATTAAAGGTATGCTTATGTTTTAGGTTCGACTTTTAAGGATAATAACGACGTAAGAGACGATCAAGGAATTACTCAAATATCAGGTGCGGGTTTCCTGGACTTTGTAAAATTATTACTTATCGTTTTGTTTGTATTTATTTTTGCATAGTTGAATTATGCATGTTGAAATCGAACGACCGTTTGACTTTGTTAGAGAATATTATGATAGGATTATTCGTTTGATCAACGAACTTATATGATGTGTTGTGATGAGTAAATATACGTGATATGAAAGGACAACTAAAGTGAACAGGAGCCGATATGTTCGCATATCGGGATGTATACATTGGGTCCAGTATTCGACTGGACCCCTCGTTAACGTGGCGTCGGTTGGACTTCCCATCACGGGTCAAGACCTAGCGTAGGGTGGATTCCCCGTCTAGTGAGACAGCCTCTCACTGTTGGTTGGACTTCCCAGTGGGTTGGCGGCCTCCCATTGTTGGTTGGACTTCCCAGTGGGTTGGCGGTATTCCAATGTTGGTTGGACTTCCCATTGGAATGATAAGATAAATGAACTAACGGAAACTTGAGAGAAAATAAAAGTGTTTATGACCATAGGATTACATGGAATTAGAAACACATGAGCATTTATTATTTATTTCATTTTCATGCTTTTGAGAATTAAGTTAATTTTACAAACTCCGGGACTGGAACTGAATCCCGCACTGAGAGAATGTTCGAATCTCTCACCCGTTCCATTGTTATGTGGGTTCCAGGTAATGAGGAAGAGGCGCCCAAACAAGGTCGTGAGTAAAAGCAAGCGGAAGGATCCATGTTTATGATTTAATGCCACTTATTGTTTTGTTTGTTTAATTTCCACTAAATTGGTACACTTGAATAGACATGGTTGTTACCGTATTCCTAATCATGTCTATTGTGACCGCTGTTGAACCTCTTCGATTATTGTTGTAAGACTATTGTTTATAATATTTAATGTGGCATTTGTGGAACTTATTGATAATGTATGTGATGTGTATACGCTTTACGTATTAATACGTAGCGGGTTGTCTCGGGGTGTGACAATAACGTTATAGCTTTTAAGGTCCGAAAAAGCTATAGCACAGCTATATCGCAATCATAACTAGCTATTTAGAATCATTATAAAAGAAAAACGGTTAATAGCGTTACAGCTTTTGAGGTCCGAAAAAACTATAGCGTAGCTATAGCTAGCTATTTAGAACCCTGGTTGTTATACAATTATTTTTTGAGAAAGGTTCAAATACTTTTATTTTTTGTGTCTCTACCATGCTGTCATTTTTAAAACGTTAATAACTCAAAATTTAAAATATAAACGTCAAAATAAAACCGTTAGATGTGATTTATATGATTTTCACTACGTGTTTATAAAAAAATTTCACATTTCAATTTTGTTTTTTTTTTTGTGAATCAATAAGTTGAAAAATGAACGTCTATAAATTATTCATATCAGTACATTTTTATAAGCTCTTGATGACAAACACAATAAAGTTGTAATATCATAATTTTTTTACGTACATAGATAAAATGATGTAGATCATATCTAACGATTTATTTTAATTTTTTAAGTTTTAAATTTTGAGTTATTAAAGTTTTTAAAAATGGAGGTACCAAAAATGAAGACATTTGAACACTCTTATTTTTTTTTGAGAAAAATTAAGTTCTATATGAATAAATTTGAATAATTTGTATATTTTGACTAAGAGAAATCGTTAAGAACACTTTTATATATAATTCACACTTAAGTTAACGATTTTATATATAATCGTTAAGAACACTTTTAAAATAACACTTATCTTGACTAAGAACACTTCTATATATAATTCACACTTATCTTGTGTAAGAGAAATCGTTAAGAACCACCAACGTGTTATTTTATACCCACATACTTTTTAATGTGCCGACAATGATTTTACCATATATAAAAATTTTATTACCCTTGAAACAGTAAATCATGTACAAATTTTGAATTTTAATTAGTCATTTCATTTGGCGCATCAAAATTCATAAGCAATCGGTAGGCAACCTCATTCCTTCTATTATAGGTAGGGGTGAAAACGGAGCGAATATGGAGCGGATAGTGGTAAAATTATATTCATGTCTTTTTTTTATTTTTTGAATTCAGATACGGGTTGAATATCAGCCAGATATAGGTACGGATATGGATCGGATTGGATATTTATTAAAAATATATTAAAAAATATCAAAGTTCATAATATTTATCTAATTTTAATGGTGAATAATGATAGGTGTATTTTATATACACCGTCGATCTAGTTTTTATCATAAAATAACACCAAATATCTTGTATTTTGGATATAAAGCGAATATAATACACCAAGAATCAAGTTACTGCGTTCGCTCGATGTTTCAATGCAGGAAACAGTGCAAAATGATGAAAAACTGCTCAGTGCGGACGCATTATCCACCAGTGCGGACGCACTGGGTACTTAGCCGATTTTCCAGCAGCGCAGACCTCACAGACGAAAAGTCCGAGCGTAATGCGTCCGCATTCACCTTCAGTGCGGACGCATTCACTACTTAGCCGATTTTTGCGACTTTCAGAATTTTCCAGAAAACAGAAGTTCAAGGCCAATGCGGACGCACTCACAGCCAGTGCGGACGCACTCAGTACTTGGACTATTTTTGAAATCTTCGGATTCTTTGGAAAACAGAAAAACAACATGCCAATGCGGACGCACTAAGATCCAGTGCGGACGCACTCAGGAAATTTTGCAGAAAATCCAGAAAAGGAAACTTCGGACCAAAGGGGATTTGGAGTCGGTGCGACCCTGACCACCCGCACTCAACTCCAGTGCGGACGCACTGGACTCGCAGACAGCCAGAAATTCGCATTTTCAGGGGGTTTTCTATTTTTGGCCAACAAGGAACACGTTTTAGAATACCAAAAATAGCCATAGCAGTCTGAAGAGTGCACCCACTAACCCCACTACTATCCTCTAAATTGGGCAAGGCCTTTGGCTATAAAAGGAGAAGAATTTCATCTCTCTACATATCCATTATTATATCCATCTTTCCACAAATTGAGAGAGAGAGATCCTGCAGAAATTCTTGAAGTTCCAAGGAAGGAGAAGAAGAAGAAGATTCAAGCAAGGAGTCGGCAAGATCGAGGTTTTAGATCTAAGAAAGGGTGTAATCATTTCTTTATCTTATTTCTTATTGTTTTTGCCAATCTTTGTAATGGATCTCTCCAAGAGAGAGTAGTTCTCTTTCTAGGGGTTTAGGTCAATGCATGAACTTGTTTAATTCTATCTTATTCGGATATTTGTTTTTATTATGATTGTGTTATCGGATTTGATTGTTAATTTCTGTGATTTATTCTTTATGAATTTCATTAGTACTCGTTCCTTTGAGTTCACCTGGTTAGGGTTTATTGAATTGAAGTAGTTTTGAAATCGCGTTGATCGTGTTTTTCCGCTTTAAATTTATTAAATTCCGGCATTGGTCATGAGGAGACTACTAATTGAAACCATAAAGACACACCTTAGGGTTGGGTTAGAAGCGACCGTACTTTGATATCCAATCCGGAACTATAGAAATTAAGGTTAGGATTTTGGTGAAGGACCGAAAGGAGAAGGCAAATCCTAAATTAGGACACCTTAGAACAAATATCGATATATGCTTTGAAGCATGAGATTAAATATCCCTCTAGGTTAGTGACAGCCCTAGAATTCGAGGCACATTAATCCATAAAGCGCAAAGTATTTGTATTAATATTTGTTCCAAAGGCTAACATAGGTTAGAAACCTCATCAAATCAAACATGAATTTAAACAAACCGAATAAATAGAATTAGCAAGGAATTGTAGACCGAATACCCCTAGATCTCCTTAAACTTGAAAACAAACCAATCTTTCTTTCCTTTATTTTATTTACATTTATTGTTTGAAACTCCTCTTTTTCGGGTATTGAACCCAACTTTAGGATTTTAAGAACAAAACCCCCCATTTACTTTTATTGTTTAGTTTTAATAGTAGTTTTCTTTATTAAAAATTAGTGTTTCCCTCTCTCCCTGCGGATCGACACCTAAATACTACAATCGATAGGTTGTGCGCTTGCAACTAACCTATTTATTGAGTACGAAGGTTTTATAAATATTAAAGGCAAAAGAGTACAAAATCATTATATCTAAAATACTCAACAAGCTTTTTGGCGCCGTTGCCGGGGAGAATAGGATAGATACTAGTTTTTATTTTAGGAAAGTACTTTTAATTCTTAGTTTCCTTATTTACTTTTCAGAAAATTAAAAATCCAAAAATATTTTACTTTCCTTATTTAATTTTCTGCACTTTACTATTCTCTCTCTTTCACATCTTTTCTTCTCTCATAGATTTGAGCGCTGGCACCGGTCACAAGGAGCCAAACCGCGAAGATCAAAGCCGGCGAATCCTCGCTTTCTCAACCAATGGCAGGTCTAGATCCCGAACTAGGCATGCCACGCAACTTTAGAGAGGATGAATTTCCGGAAGGTCTCATCAACCCAAACTTTCACGATCTCAATAACAATCCACCACCTCTTCCTCCACACAACAACCTACCGCCACCACATCCAAACAACAACAACGATCCACCTATTCTCAATAACAATCCTTTGTTCGGTGTCAATCCAAACAACGGAAATGGTCGTAACCGCCAACAAGGCCACCGCTTCGGTTTTATACCTCAAGGCCAAGATCCACGCGAAATCAAGCCATCTCTTATCCACTTGCTGGGCCAAAGTCAGTTCGGAGGAGCCCTAAACGAAGATCCGCACGCCCACTTGGCGGTTTTCGAAGAATCCTGCGGCACCTTCGCTCGAGAAGGAGAAGAGCTAGACAACCTCAAGCTCAAATGCTTCCACCTATCCCTCCGTGACAATGCAAGGACATGGTTAAGGACCGTGAATCGTGACAACATAAGAAGATGGGACGACATGGAGAAGTTATTCTTAGGAAAATACTTTCCTCCATCCAAAACCCAGCACTTTCGAACAAAGATCACGACCTTCAAGCAAGCCGAGGGAGAATCTTTGACCGAGGCATGGGATAGATGGGCGGAGCTTCAACGCTTGTGCCCTAACCATGGTCTCGACATGTGGTTGCTCTTCCAATTCTTCTTTGCAGGTTGCACAATAGCCACCAAGACTCATTTGAATTCAGCCGCAGGAGGTAATATGTCAAAGATGGATCCTGAGGAAGCCATGCTAATGATTGAGGACATGGCGATCAACCAAAGGGAATGGACGGCCGAAAGAGGTGGACGAACCCAAACCACACCGGGAATCTTGAAAACTGATGAAGTCACCGCCTTGAGAGCCCAAATGGAAGCCTTGCAACATCAAATGGCACAAATGCAAAACGCCAAATCCGTGACGAACAAGGCTTCATGCGGCATTTGTGGAGAGTCGACTCATATCACCGCTGATTGCAAAGTCCTTTTAGAAGGAGAGGACGTCGAGCAAGTCAATGCAATGTTTTACAATCAAGGTGATAAGAGAAACGATCCGATCTACAATAAGGTTAGGCCTAACGATAATTTCAATTCGAATACATATAACCCTAACACAAGGTGGAACCATCCAAATTTCAAATGGAGGACTGAAAATGAAAACTCAAACTCAAACCAATACCAAGGTAATTCCAATCAATACCAAAACTGGTCAAACCAAAACTCGTACCAAGGACCTTCTCAAAACGACAAACTGGAAAAAATGATAGAGGGCCTTGTGATCTCTCAAAACGAGTTCATGAACCAACAAAGAAACATCAATACCGATATTTCGAATTCGTTGAGGAATTTGAACAACAGGTTTGAGTTTTTAGAAACTAAAACGAAGATGCTAGAGACACAAATAGCACAACAAGCATCTTCGTCCTCTCGTCAACAAGGCACACTTCCGGGAAAATCCGACATCAATCCGCGAGAGTATGCAAATGCTGTGACTTTGAGGAGTGGCAAGGAATATGATGGACCAAAGATTCCAGCCAACGATGAACCAATCCAACCACAAGGACTCCATCAATCAACACAATCTGAACCGATTTCAGCCGCACCAATTGATCCACCAATCGCACCGGTATCAGAAAAGCATCACAAAACTGGTAATTCTAACTCAACAAAGGTACAAAAATCTGAAACTCCAAAGTATGTTCCTCCTCTTAGGTTCCTACCTTTTCCACAACGGTTGGTAAAGAACAAACTAGACCAACAATATGCCAAATTCATTGAACAATTGAAAAAACTGAACATTACCATACCTTTCACCGAGGCAATTGCACAAATGCCAACCTATGTCAAGTTTCTCAAAGAAATGTTGTCAAACAAAAAGAAACTTGAAGAGGTTGGAACCATTTCTCTAAATACGCAATGTAGTGCACTTTTCTTGACCAAACTACCTCCCAAACTTAAGGACCCCGGTAGTTTTACTATTCCATGCAAAATTGGGGAGACCGAATTCAATAGTTGTTTGTGTGATTTAGGTGCTAGCGTATGTTTAATGCCAAAAGCGGTTTATGAAAGGTTAGGTCTAGGAGAATTGAAACTAACAAAAATATCGCTCCAATTAGCGGATAGATCCGTTAGATACCCGGTAGGAATTTTGGAGGATGCAATTGTCAAAATTGGTAAATTTTTCTTACTGGTAGATTTTGTTGTGGTGGAGATGGAAGAGGATACACAAACTCCCCTTCTATTGGGACGTGATTTCCTAACCACAGCAGGTGCAATCATAGATGTGCGTGATGGAAAGATTTCTTTCCGAATAGGTGATGAAAAGGTTGAATTTAACGTTTTTAAATCTCTCCAATTTCCATCTAATGATAATGATTCGATATGCAGGGTAGATGTTTTAGACTCTATAATTGATGATCATTTAGATAGGATGAAGGAAGGAGAAAAATTGGATGAAATTCTGGAAGAAATCGACAAAGACGGCTCAAAACGACGAAAACAACCAATCGTGCGGCTTAGGCAGCCCACACGAAACTTTGCAGAGCCAAGTTTTTGCCGTTTCAACATGCACAACGCCACCGAAGGTCGAACTCAAATCATTGCCAACAACCCTCAAATACAAATCTCTTAGCCCAAATGAGATACATCCCACCATAATCAATGCCGCCTTGAACCAAGAAAAAAAGACGAGGCATTGGCACGACAAACGCATCAGAAGAAGTTTTCAAGAAGGACCATATCAAGTATCACGAGTTTTCGACCATGGTACCTTCGAAATATGGAGCGAAAAAATGAGTTCATTTAAGGTCAACGAACAGCGGCTCAAACATTTCATTCAAGATGAACCGATCATCGAAAAGGAGGCAATTGCCCTCGATGATCCACCACCTTTAAACTGAGCCTCAACAAGTCGAGCTCCCGACGTTAAACCGAGCAACATCTTGTGAGTTTCTATTTTTCTTTTTAATTTCCTCTTCTAGTATCAATTGACACATTGAGGACAATGTTTTGTTTAAGCTGGGGGGAGGGTTAAATGAAAAACTGAAATTCACAATTGTATCTTGCATTTAGTTTAGGCATGTTTAAATTTTTTGTTTAAAACTAGGGTTTTACCTAACCATGAATAGGGTCCAGTCCGACTTGTTAGGATGTTTACCTAGTTTTGTGTCATGCATTTTGTGGATAAATTTGAGTGATTGGCAAAATTAGACGTATTCATGCATAATTTTTTCGAATTTTTGGTAAACCCCTTGAAATAATTTTGAAATGACGACATAATTCGGCGAAAAACTTTGTGGAAATAAAGGTGTTTGAAATTGAGACATTAGGAATTTAAATTTATTAGAGAAGCCATTTAGATTTGGAAATCTTTTAGAAAAATTTGGATATCCGTGAGTATGAAAGAATACTTAAGATGTGTGTATTCATGATATGTGCATAAATGTTGAGAAATTAGGTAAAATTAAAAATTTCTTAGAAAATAAAAAAAGAGATTCCAATGACCTATGATACGGCTTCATGACGTACTTATGGTTATGAGTCCTTAGCACTCTTGCTCCGCTAGTCTCCCGATAAAATTGACATTCGTGTTAGTGGAAGGGTTAGACTAAGAGCATGCAAAGCACCCTTGAATTAGAACGGTTGGGTACAGTTAACTACTTGTAACTAACCGGTGCTTAAATGAGGATGGGGAAAATAGTGCTAAAATCGTGAAAAAGTGTTCAAAGTGAGAAAATCAAAAGCAACAAAAACAAAAGAATATGCATGTATCAACACACGAAGTCCGTAATTATTCTTACCCAAGTTTGATTCAAGCTTGGGGGTATTTTGAAAATTCTACATTTTAAATGGCATATCTTTTAAATTTGGGTATACGAAGTTCACAAATTCAAAGCCTTTAAGGAAATAAAAGTTAGAGTAATCGAATTGTGGGTTGATTCATAATTATTCGAGGGTTGAACTTGGGATTTGGGAAATATGCATGGAGATTTTTAAAGGTTGGCAAGATCATACAAGTTTTTCATTTTGAGAAATATATACTTGATATAGGGTTAAATTGTAGATCGAATTGTAGTCCCAGTTTAGATGTTGCTTGGGGACAAGCAAGGTTCAAGCTTGGGGGTATTTGATAGGTGTATTTTATATACACCGTCGATCTAGTTTTTATCATAAAATAACACCAAATATCTTGTATTTTGGATATAAAGCGAATATAATACACCAAGAATCAAGTTACTGCGTTCGCTCGATGTTTCAATGTAGGAAACAGTGCAAAATGATGAAAAACTGCTCAGTGCGGACGCATTATCCACCAGTGCGGACGCACTGGGTACTTAGCCGATTTTCCAGCAGCGCAGACCTCACAGACGAAAAGTCCGAGCGTAATGCGTCCGCATTCACCTTCAGTGCGGACGCATTCACTACTTAGCCGATTTTTGCGACTTTCAGAATTTTCCAGAAAACAGAAGTTCAAGGCCAATGCGGACGCACTCACAGCCAGTGCGGACGCACTCAGTACTTGGACTATTTTTGAAATCTTCGGATTCTTTGGAAAACAGAAAAACAACATGCCAATGCGGACGCACTAAGATCCAGTGCGGACGCACTCAGGAAATTTTGCAGAAAATCCAGAAAAGGAAACTTCGGACCAAAGGGGATTTGGAGTCGGTGCGACCCTGACCACCCGCACTCAACTCCAGTGCGGACGCACTGGACTCGCAGACAGCCAGAAATTCGCATTTTCAGGGGGTTTTCTATTTTTGGCCAACAAGGAACACGTTTTAGAATACCAAAAATAGCCATAGCAGTCTGAAGAGTGCACCCACTAACCCCACTACTATCCTCTAAATTGGGCAAGGCCTTTGGCTATAAAAGGAGAAGAATTTCATCTCTCTACATATCCATTATTATATCCATCTTTCCACAAATTGAGAGAGAGAGATCCTGCAGAAATTCTTGAAGTTCCAAGGAAGGAGAAGAAGAAGAAGATTCAAGCAAGGAGTCGGCAAGATCGAGGTTTTAGATCTAAGAAAGGGTGTAATCATTTCTTTATCTTATTTCTTATTGTTTTTGCCAATCTTTGTAATGGATCTCTCCAAGAGAGAGTAGTTCTCTTTCTAGGGGTTTAGGTCAATGCATGAACTTGTTTAATTCTATCTTATTCGGATATTTGTTTTTATTATGATTGTGTTATCGGATTTGATTGTTAATTTCTGTGATTTATTCTTTATGAATTTCATTAGTACTCGTTCCTTTGAGTTCACCTGGTTAGGGTTTATTGAATTGAAGTAGTTTTGAAATTGCGTTGATCGTGTTTTTCCGCTTTAAATTTATTAAATTCCGGCATTGGTCATGAGGAGACTACTAATTGAAACCATAAAGACACACCTTAGGGTTGGGTTAGAAGCGACCGTACTTTGATATCCAATCCGGAACTATAGAAATTAAGGTTAGGATTTTGGTGAAAAACCGAAAGGAGAAGGCAAATCCTAAATTAGGACACCTTAGAACAAATATCGATATATGCTTTGAAGCATGAGATTAAATATCCCTCTAGGTTAGTGACAGCCCTAGAATTCGAGGCACATTAATCCATAAAGCGCAAAGTATTTGTATTAATATTTGTTCCAAAGGCTAACATAGGTTAGAAACCTCATCAAATCAAACATGAATTTAAACAAACCGAATAAATAGAATTAGCAAGGAATTGTAGACCGAATACCCCTAGATCTCCTTAAACTTGAAAACAAACCAATCTTTCTTTCCTTTATTTTATTTACATTTATTGTTTGAAACTCCTCTTTTTCGGGTATTGAACCCAACTTTAGGATTTTAAGAACAATACCCCCATTTACTTTTATTGTTTAGTTTTAATAGTAGTTTTCTTTATTAAAAATTAGTGTTTCCCTCTCTCCCTGCGGATCGACACCTAAATACTACAATCGATAGGTTGTGCGCTTGCAACTAACCTATTTATTGAGTACGAAGGTTTTATAAATATTAAAGGCAAAAGAGTACAAAATCATTATATCTAAAATACTCAACAAATAACAAAATATATGATATGTATATGAGGTCTAAAAAAATTCAAAAAAAATGTAAATTTTTTATCTCCAGGTATATTTTAATATAGATATCATGTTGAACGGTTTAGATTGACTATTTGGACTTTTAAAATAGCAAAATCGAATTGTTGTAAGATGTTGTAACTTACAAATGTTGTAAGTGGATCCCTCCTTATATATATATACTATTCGGATACGAATAATTGAAACGTAAAATCATATCAGTATCCATATTTACACGGATATTCAAATATTAAATATCCACATCTAATTTTTCAAATACAGATCGGATATTATCCATACCGTTTTCACCCCTGGCTTCAATACCTTTTAATTATTATGCCTCGAACGTGTGTCTCTTTATAAATAAGTTGAACTTACCATTATCATGCTAGACCTATCACCTTTGCATGGTTCATTTCTTTGGAACTTATGTTTAATATTTTTTACACTTCCATCATAAAAATTATCCAAATTAAAGATTACAGTGCGGATGTGTCTTCACAGGGGTGAAAACGGTATGGATAATATCCAATCCGTATTCGAAAAATTAGATGTGAATATCCGATATCCGAATATTCGTGTGGATATGGATACTGATATGGTTTTACGTTTCAACTATCTGTATCCAAATAGTAGATATATATCATATATTTTAATATATATTATGAAAACATATTGTTATTCACCATTTAAAAAAACATTAGATAAATATTATGAACGTTGGTATTTTTTAATATTATTTTAATAAATATCCGATTCGATCTGTATCCGTATCTGTTTCCGGCTGATATCCGATTCGTATCTATTTCCGAAAAATTAAAAATGAATATGGATATGATTTTACCACTATCCGCTCCGTATCCACTCCGTTAAACCCTTAAAACTTAAAAAGGGATCGATATGACTCATTCACCATTTTAAGAAAAATTATAATAATTTTTTTTTGTAATTCATTAAAATTGAACTTTTATTTTATTATTTTAACTTCTATATTTTGAACTAAGATATGTTATATTAAAAAAAATATATTTTATACTCGATTTGCATCCAACATGCAAACTTTTAAATAAGAAAAAAGATTTACCCTAGGCCGACTACGACTAGCAAACTTTTTTTATTATGCCTATTTCTATCTACCTTTTATCTATTCTTTTTTAACTTTAACTCTACGGTCATGAAACCCAATATTTTTTCCTTTATTTATATATCTTATTGGCCCCCCTCTAATAATTCTGTTTTGGCAGAAATAAGGAGGCTCCTTTCATTACATTACATTTTCGCTCTACAGTTTGTGGGACCTGTGTACTGTTGGATCTATGCATGCATAATTAATGCATCACGCCCGCTTCTATAGATTCATAGTATCGACGTCTGATATAGAGCGGGAAAAATGGCACAGCGGAGCCGGCTCTATCACGGAACGGCACGGCACGACACGCGTGTCGGTTATGTGTCGTGACTATTTTTTAAAAATTTGACACGGCACGTCACGCAAGTCACGTGTAATTAGGACCGTTAGATCTTGAACAAATGATGACTTTTGAATAAATTAACCTAAATTATAATCAAATAGTCACGTGAGTCACGCGAGTCACGTCTGGGCACGACGTGATTCACGTGGCATGACCATTCACGTGCCATGACCACCCCTTGATATTTTGGTCAAGGCATGCACGACACGACACGACACGACACGTGAAAAAATAACTTGATCACGACACGGCACGGCACGAGACCAAAGTCATAGCATGTTAATCACGGCACAACATGTAACGGCACGTTTTTTCTATTCTAGTCTGATATATATATAGAGGAGGGTTCAAATGTCTCCACCATGCCTCCATTTTTAAAACCTTTAATAACTCAAAATTTAAAACTTAAAAGTCAAATTAAAACCGTTGGATATGATATACATCATTTTATCTATGCACATGTAAAGAATTATGATATTTCAATTTTGTTTTGGTTGTCATCAAGAGCTTGTAAAAAAATGTACTAATGTGGATAATTTCTAGACGTTGATTTTTCAACTTATTGATTCACATAAAAACAAAATCAAAATGTGATAATTTTTTATGAGCACATAGATAAAATGATGTAGATCATATCCAACGGTTTTATTTTGACTTTTAAGTTTTAAATTTTGAGTTATTAAAGTTTTTAAAAATGGAGGCATAGTGGAGGCACAAAAAATGGAGGCATTTGAACTCTCCTCATATATATATAGGGGCTGGCTACTATGCTTATATAAGCATATGCCCACATATGCTTATAACTCATTTTTGCGTTTCCAATGTTCAAATGGTCGATCCGACCGTTCATCTTGTTATCCATATTAATATGTGCTTGGAGACCAAATTTTACATTTTTCTGAATTTTTTTACTATTTATTAAGCCACTTTGAAATTGCTGATCCGGGTGAACAGTAAAAACAGTGCAACAAAATTCTGGACCATATGATCAGCAATTTTCAAAGTGGCTTAATAAATAGTAAAAAAATTCAGAAAACTGTAAAATTTGGTCTCCAAGCACATATTAATATGGAGAACAAGATGACCGGTCGGATCGACCATTTGAACATTGGAAACGCAAAAATGAGTTATAAGCATAATAGCCAAGCACTATATATATATATATGTGTATATATGTATGTATGTATGTATGTATGTATGTATGTATGTATGTATGTATGTATGTATGTATGTATGTATGTATGTATACCGTTATTGCTTCTAAAAATCTTTATAAAATTTGATTCCAAAATTGCTGTCTCTATATCAGTACAGTGAGTGTCCCCTCAGCTACTGCATCTATCCAAGAAAAATTCCAGCTAAGCATTTTTTTTTTAGATCTGTCTTAAATGCACAAAGTCTTTGAGATTTGTGACAGCTTAAAAAAAAAGGTTCGGATCTCATTCTACCAGGTCAGGTACCTTATTGGATCTGAATTTGTATCAATATCCCTATTATTATATTAAGCACGTAGATTGTCGTACCAATCAATTATCGTATGTGCGCATAATTTATAATATTTTTCAGAAAAAATATAAATCTTTTTTCATTTTTATTTTTAAATTTTTATATAGAATTTGACATGCGACAGACCTTGAATCAGACAGTTAGTCAATATTTCATGATAACTTCTATTTGTATAAAACACAATTTGCTACTTAATAATATAGTGGATATTTTAATTTCCAGAATTCACCTAATTAGTTTGCTGATTTTGCTAAAAGAAATATCAGAGATTTAAATATAAGAACCGTTTTGTAATGGTTAAGTAATATTATTTGCAGCATGAGTTGAACCTTTCAGATGATGTTAGGGTGAGCACATATAACTTTAATTTAATTAAAAGAATATTCTTACACACACACACACACAATATATATATATATATATATATATATATATATATATAGATATATATATATATATATATATATATATATATATATATATATATAAGATAAACCAATTTTAGTGCTATGATAATTTTGAGAAAATTTCAAATATAGCAGAAGTACTAAGTGGTAAAAAAAATACGTTGAAAAATAAAATTATTAGATGTACTATATGAACCAAATATTATTTTCCAATTTAAATTTCTAAGTTAAATTAAACCATATTTATATGAATGATTCCAAGACAAATAAACCCAATGAATCTCAAATCTCACTTCATTAATGAATTAGTTATTGATGCTGAACTGTGTGTACCATGGTTGGAGTTCCGAATCAGAGATAAGTAACCGTTGCATGTCTTTCTGGGAAAGAAGCTACCCTGGGGAGTTAGGAATAAAAAGGGCCTATATGGGCCCCCATTGAAAAATTTAGTCACGGCACCTAAAATTTGTTAAGCTACAAAAGTGTCGTCGGTTTCTTCCGGATCCTCTGCGGCAAGCACCGATCATACTATAGTGTGTTGAGTTACTAAGAACTAGGAAGTAGCATAGTGACATAATTTGCATATTATACGCGTATAATTCGTTTTTTCGACGTAACCGAACCGAACTCCGAATAAAACGCAGAAAAAACATATAATACGTTTTATTCGCGAATAAGACACGAATAAAACGCGAGTTGAAGAATTATTCGTGATAAAAACGCGAACAAAAATTTTGAATTTTTTTTTGAATTTGTTTTTTTTTTTACAGTTTTTTTGGGTTTTTTTTTTGCTTCCTTGTTGTACCGAATCATTCCCGAATTATACCCGAATTACGAACTTTTGACCTCGCCGAACCTAACCCGAACTTTTGATTTGTCACTAAGTAGGAACGATAAAATATAATACAACTTTTTTTGTATTTATTATGAACTTCCATCCCCTAATTTTATTATATTTCATTACTAAGATTTTGACCTTTGTGGGGATGTTGCTACTCGTCTAGGAACTTGTATATATATACATTACGTGTGTATAAAATGTCACATCCTATCTAGTAAACTAGAAAGACAAGAATGGCCGTGTGTTTTTTTCCCTCATGACAGAAGCTAAATCGGGAAAAAAAAAATTGTTTGGATCATGATATCCGTATTTTTTTTTGTATATTTCTGGAATTCAATAAAGAGCAAAAGTTTGAATTTTAATATGATTGATGTATATGCAAAAGTTTAAATAGCGTTTATCGCTGGAACGATTTAAAAAAGGACGCTATTGTATATTGCACAGCGCGTTATAACGTCAATAGCGCCATAGATTTTATGGTCCAAAAACACTATAACAACGCTCTAATGACGCTATATATAGTGCGCTATTTAGAAGGCTGTGTATATGTCATACTTGGCTATTGCTTTTGTTTACCAAGAAACACCAGAGGCAAACATTTTCTCCATCACTACATGTCTACTGTAGAACAGGTATCCTCTCCATTACTGTAAAAGATTCCCTTCACTTTACGGTTTGAGATTAACTCTCAGCCGCTTTGAGATTCGGGCTAACGTAGATTATTGGGCTTTGAGATTCGTGCCAAGTTAAAAAGAACGGTCCAGATTCAATAATTGTAAAAGATTCCCTATTATGGTACCGGAGAGAATGTGAATTCGTCTATTGTAAAGGGAGAGATTGTTGGATACGTATCCTCTGCGGAGTTTTATAAAACTCCGCACCTACGGAGCAAAACGAACGGACCAGATTAACTCTCAGCCGCTCTGATATTCGGGCTAACGGAGGGGGCTGTATTATTGGGCTTTGAGATTCGTGCCAAGTCAAAACGAACGGACCAGATTAAAAACTCCGCACAGCTCCGCAGAGAAAACTCCGCAGAGGATACGCTTCCGAGATTGTTGTAGGTTGGAAGGATGCTCCATCAAAAAAATTATGTGCAGTAAGGTACTTCAAATTTTGATATTTCTGACAATAATTGCATGTTAATGTGCATATATAAATAATTGTACAGTTCTATTTAAAAAAGGAGAATTTAGATATATGTCCATCATAACTTCATCAATTAGATATTTTTCTATCAAAATTTTAAAATTAGTTATTTCTCCAACTAAATTCACTTATTTCATTAATATATCTATTTCTTAATTTAGAGCATCTACATCTCAGCAACTCAAATAAATGTTTAAATAACTGTTAACCTCTTTTTAGAAATTAAGGTCTCTAAAATTTCTAACTCTCACGTTCCTGAAATTAATTTTAGAGTTTCTATTAAGCCACATCAGCAACAAATTAAAAAACAGAAATAATTTGAGCCAATCATTTGATCAGTATGGAGTTCATAAATAGTTTCTTAATAAGAAACTTTACTGCATAGTTTCTAAATAAGAAATTCTCTCACATCCCTGAAACTAGATTAGAAACTGTCACGTCAGATTAAAAACTCTAATAGTACCAGGATGTAGATGCTCTTAATCACTGAAAAATAAAAAAAATAATATTAATAAACAATTAAAAGAACATTTTTATCCCTAGTTCAAAATTCTGTCCCAAACCCCTCCCTCTTCAATCATGGAGAGAATCATTAATTCGAAGTTGAAAACAATTAAACAATTTGTTCTGACAAAAGCACATTAAATCCGAAATGATATTAGCTAGGAGTAAATTACAAACAAATGACCATTAATTTGTTGCTAGCTACATACCTAGCTTTCAAGGTTATATATATATATATATATATATATATATATATATATATATATATATATGAGATGGGCTATTATACATTGCAATGTATTGACCCCTCCGTGCATTGGACTAAAATCATTGGATTCAAAGTCCAAACAGTCGATCCGAACCGTTCAACATGTTCTAAATATTGAAATGTGCTTGGAGACCAAATTTTACATTTTTTGGAACTTTTTTACTATTTATTAAGCCACTTTGAAAAAGTCTGATCCGGTGCTCCAGAAAATTTTACTATTTTTTACTGTTCACCGTTGGATCAGCTATTTTCAAAGTGGCTTAATAAATAGTAAAAAAATTCCAAAAAATGTAAAATTTGGTCTCCAAGCACATTTCAATATTTAGAACATGTTGAACGGTTCGGATCGACTGTTTGGACTTTGAATCCAACGATTTTAGTCCAATGCACGGAGGGGTCAATACATTGCAATGTATAATAGCACAACTTTATATATATATATTTTTATATATATATATATATATATATATATATATAGAGGTTGGCTAATGTCATAACATTATAACTTCGGCCGAAGTTATAACGAGTCGTTTTTGCAATTTCAAAATCCAAACAACCGATCCGAACCGTTCAACTTTTTCTAAATATTGAAATGTGCTTGGAGACTAAATTTTACATTTTTTGGAATTTTTTTACTATTTATTAAGCCACTTTGAAAATCGCAGATCTACTGTGAACAGTAAAAAACAGTAAAATTTCCTGGGCCACCGGATCAGTATTTTCAAAGTGGCTTAATAAATAGTAAAAAAATTCAAAAAAATGTAAAATTTAGTCTCCAAGCACATTTCAATATTTAGAAAAAGTTGAATGGTTCGGATCGGTTGTTTGGATTTTGAAATTGCAAAAACGACTCGTTATAACTTCGGCCGAAGTTATAACGTTATGACATTAGCCAACCTCTATATATATATTAGATGAGCTATGGTGAGACGTGGAGTAAAACCAAGTTTTTACTCCATGGCACTATATTTTCATTTTGAAAATCCAAACAACCGATCCGAACCGCTCAACATGTTCTTTATATTGAAATGTGCTTGGAGACCAAATTTTACATTTTTTTGAACTTTTTTACTATTTATTAAGCCACTTTGAAAATCGCTGATCCGGTGGTCCAGAAAATTTTACTGTTTTTTTACTGTTCACAGTGGATCAGCGATTTTCAAAGTGGCTTAATAAATAGTAAAAAAATACCAAAAAATATAAAATTTAGTCTCCAAGCACATTTCAATATAGAGAACATGTTGAGCGATTCGGATCGGTTGTTTAGATTTTCAAAATGAAAATATAACGTGGAGTACAAACTTGTTTTACTCCACGTCTCACCATAGCTCATATATATATATATATATATATATATATATATATATATAGAGAGAGAGAGAGAGAGATGGGCTATTATACATTGCAATGTATTGACCCCTCCGTGCATTGGACTAAAATCGTTGGATTCAAAGTCCAAACAGTCGATCCGAACCGTTCAACATGTTCTAAATATTGAAATGTGCTTGGAGACCAAATTTTACATTTTTTTGGAATTTTTTTACTATTTATTAAGCCACTTTGAAAATGTCTGATCCGGTGCTCCAGAAAATTTTACTATTTTTTACTGTTCACCGTTGGATCAGCTATTTTCAAAGTGGCTTAATAAATAGTAAAAAAATTCCAAAAAATGTAAAATTTGGTCTCCAAGCACATTTCAATATTTAGAACATGTTGAACGGTTCGGATCGACTGTTTGGACTTTGAATCCAACGATTTTAGTCCAATGCACGGAGGGGTCAATACATTGCAATGTATAATAGCACAAATTTATATATATATATATATATATATATATATATATATATATATATATATATATATATATATATATATATATATATATATATATATATAGGACAGTGCTACGGTGCTACGCATATATAAGGGCCCTCCGTGCTACGGCTCACTTTTTGAGTTTTTAAAATCCTAACGGTCGATCCGAACCGTTCAACATGATCTCCATATGAATATGTACTTGCAAACCAAATTTTACATTTTTTAGAATTTTTTTACTATTTATTAAGCCACTTTGAAAAAACACTAATTTGTACACAACAGTAAAATTTACTGGACCATTGGATCAGCGATTTTCAATGTGACTTAATAAATAGTAAAAAAATTCTAAAAAATGTAAAATTTGGTTTGCAAGTATATATTCATATGGAGATCATGTTGAACGGTTCGGATCGACCGTTAGAATTTTGAAAACTCAAAAAGTGACCCGTAGCACGGAGGGGCCCTTATATATGCGTAGCATATTAGCCAGATTATATATATATATATATATATATATATATATATATATATATATATATATATATATATATATTGGCCACTGTTTTCTTGTGTAATGATTGATGAATGCACAGATTGTTACATGCATGTATATCTAATAATGCACATGTACGCTAAAGAATTATTAGATTAATACAAATAGCATGCTTCAAATCTAATCTTTCCAACTTATTCAAAGAGAAATAATATTATGTATTATGAGTAGTGACAGTGCCATACCTGATCGTATATAATGAGGCAAGCTACCATTAAATAGAGGTGTTTTGCAAAATTAAAATCTTATGCAATACCTGACCGTATATAATGAGATTTGAGTCGTCTATTTTAATCTGGTACAAATATCAATTAATTTTGATCCGACTGTAAATATTTTACACGGCCAGATACATTATCTTATAGAATACTTAGTCATTGTTACAAGTAAATAAGTTGAAAATTTTTGTAAGGATACGTGGTAGGGTGAAAACGGAGCGAATACGGAGCAGATAATGGTAAAATCATATCCATATCTTTTTAATTTTTTGAATACGGATACGAATTGGATATCAGATGGATACAGATACGGATACAAATCGGATCAAATATTTATTAAAATAATATTAAAAAATACCAAAGTTCATAATATTTATCTAATTTTAATAGTGAATAACATATTTTTTTCATAATATATATTAAAATATAGAGTAGAACTAGGGTGCTCCTAAGCTCAACAAGCCCTTCCGTGAGCGCGACTCTAAAACCTATCAAATTGACTTCAAACGACATTTTCAAACCGTTAGATGTTCAATCTATATTAAAATGTGCTTGGAGACCAAATTTTACATTTTTTGGAATTTTTTTACTATTTATTAAGATGGTTTGAAAATCGCTGTTTTCCAATGGTGCAGAATTTTAATAAAAACAGCAATTTTCAAACCATCTTAATAAATAGTAAAAAAATTTCAAATAATGTAAAATTTGGTCTCCAAGCACATTTTAATATAGATTGAACATCTAACGGTTTGAAAATGTCGTTTGAAGTCAATTTGATAGGTTTTAGAGTCGCGCTCACGAAGGGCTTGGTGAGCTTAGGAGCACCCTAGTTCTACTCTTAAAATATATGATATATATCTACTATTTGGATACAGATAATTGAAACGTAAAACCATATCAGTATCCATATCTACACAGATATTCAGATATCAGATATCCACATCTAATTTTTCGAATACAGATCGAATACGAATCGGATATTATCCATACCGTTATCACCCCTAATACTTGGTCATTGTTGCAAAACAAAAGACATGCAGACAGGTAAATTAAGTTGAGAAAATTATTCCATTTTTCTATGGCAAACGGGGAGCCACGTCAGCATTTCACATCTGAAGATTCGTCAAACAAGTAAAAAATTGCTTTGAACATGCAGAGTATATCTCAATTTTTAAATTGCTTTGACTTGACTTGTAAAATATGAACGTAGAAACATAGAATTTTGAAACTATTTTTGGTCATCCGGATAAAATAGACTCAGATTTGAATTATGTGAATTAATTCTATACAATTTTAAGAACTATATTCGGTAAGAAATTAAGTTTTGTATATATATTTGACTTGTGATGGAACACCATAGTGATACCACTAAGTTATTTTTTATATATTGCTATTATAATAATTTATTTCGTTCTTTTGATATGCAAAAGATGATTAGTCAATTCCTAATTATTTTCTTAGTAAAGGTTGGAGGTCAAGTCACCCAACTGTTTAATATCCACAAAAAAAAAATTATTTGAATTTCGAACATGCGACCTCTTACATAGAGAACATTATCTTTGTTACTAGATCAAAATTCTCAATTTCTAATTATTTTATTACGCAATCAGTAAAACAAACCATGTATACAATTAAAAATTATAGTTACAAAATTCTAGTTGTTATCCCTGACAGATGGAATTATAGTTGGCTACATTTTCTATTTTAGACCAGCTTCAGAATGTGATATAAATCTGCTGTTATTCTAAAGGAATCACAAAACCCTGTTATTCAGAAAAATTTAGGCACGAATCTCAAGAGAAAAAGTTTTTCGTACCTGAATCTCGACAAAAGTCAACGGCAGGGATCGGAATAATAGGATCCTGTTATCCATTTGGAATAACAGCAGATTATTCTGTTTGAATTTTGTGTGGATTCAGACTCCTACCTTGATCAAATGAAACTCGAATTTGTTGACAACTGCTTTTATTCCCTTTTGCATTGTAGATCAGCAGATCAAAAGGATATATTATCCATTACTAGTATCGTGCCCGTGCGTTGCAACGGGGACATTATAAGAAAAATATGAAGAGACTTTTTTTATTGACATCTCACCCATAATTAAGAAAAAAAATATAAATGAAAATAAAAAAACACAAATGAAAAAAAAAAAACGGAGAGATAGATAATAAATAATAGTAAAAGAAACAACAACAAGTGAAAATGGATCTAATATAACATTAAAAAAAGTCTTGAAGTATTATTGCCAGTGTAATCGTCTTCGATGTAGTCCAACAGTTGTGAAAATGAAAAAAAAAATGAAAAGTAGATTATAATTGCTCCAATTGAAAAAATATAATAAAATTAGAAACGTTAAATTAATATGGTTCATACCTTTTTCTCACTCAAGACCTCCCGGTAAACTATATTATTTGAGGCAGCTTGCCAATCAGAATCAAGAGTAGCAAGAGTATCGGAAACAATCATCTTCACATGTTGCAGCCTAAAAAAAATAAACAAACTTAATATCTTTAATGCATAAAAAGCTAATGAGTAAAATAAAATAATATACTCCAGTAGGTACCAAGTACTTACGTTTTATCAACAAGAAGGACGTCTCTTTTAGGAATTTGCTTATCAACGGATTGCTTGTAGTAGACTGGACCAACCTCTCTGACCATGGCCATCACATCTACAGACAAATAATAACATAATTGCAATATAAATCATATACTAAATTGTGAACTAATAAAATATATTACGAATAATGTAAAGAAACCCATGAACCTACCAATTAGAAGATGCTTATTGCCTTCAAAAGTATGAAGTTTGTGAAACGTTCTGAGTTTGAATGAAAGCATGGGAATATTATTGTCATCGTCTTCCTCCTCTATCTCAGTTTCATTGGTCAACAAGCATTCAATATCGAAATCTACCAATTTGTATTGCGTCGGAGCATTCTTTATATCTACAGCTGTGAAAGAATAGACCTTTCCTTCCTCAACTATATCTTGAAGTCGATCCACTTCACCATCATACATGGAAGCCTCCAATTCTGTTCCCTATAGAAGCACTTAAATCTATCTTCTTGTGCCAAATAAGTATAAGAATGAAGAAAATAAATTTAAATAAAGGAAATGTTACCTCAGCATCAACAAGCAATAGTTTCATTCTTTTCTTTGATGGATAGTGCTGAACATTAAACTTTTGCTTAACTCGTGCACACAAATTCCATTTGCGGTATCCATAGGGATGAAGAACAATAAATGGAGGAAAGGATTTCTTCCTCTTCAATCTGTGAAAATAAAAAATAAAATAAAAAAATAGAATATGAACAATAAGCAAAGATAGATGATGAAATCTTCCTAAGTTGAAAATATAAAAAAAATAAAATAAAAAAGACCATGAACAATAGACCAAGAAAAATGACAAATCTTCTTAAGTTGAACTTTTATAAAGCAAAAATACCGTTCATTTTTCTCATTTTCTTCCTTCTCTAGTTTAATTTCTGTTGTAATTTCATTTTCCCCACTCGGTTCATCTTCTCCTATAGTAACTGTGACAGATGACTCAACAATATTGGATTGTAGGTTGCTAACAGTGACATCTTCATTCACATGAGATTCAAAATCAACAATCAAGACACCTTTGGTTGTCATGTAGAAGTACTAGTGAGTTATGTAGTGATTAAGCTGCACATTAAAAAAGAAGAAAAACATCAAATATAAAGAAAAAAAATGCAAAATAATGAAAAATAAAAAAGAGGTGATGTACTGGTATTAGGTTAAAAAACCAGAAAATTTACATAAACATTGTAAAATTTAATTTCCATTCACTAAAAAAAGTCAGAAATTGGTACTGGTACCAACCTAGTACCAGGTACCATTTAAGGAAGCCTACAATGCTGAGGCTTCTGTGCAATTACAGTGAAAAAAGTTGTACTAGAAATTAAAGTAGAATAGTTACTATGTACAAGTTCCTTAGTATAAAACTATAAATACAATGGGCTTTTAGCCTTCTTTTAAAAAAAATTAAAATTAAAATTAAAATCAAAATCAAAATCAAAATCAAATCATACCCATATCATTTTTAATTTTTTGAATTCGGATACGGATTTGATATCAGCCGGATACAGATACGGGTACAGATCAGATCGAATATTTATTAACATAATATTAAAAAATACCAAAGTTCATAATATTTATCTAATTTTAATAGTGAATAACATATTTTTTTCATAATATATATTAAAGAGTGAGCCTATGGTGCTATGCATAGCACGGATGGCTAGTGTACTACGGCTCAATATGGTACTTTTTAAAATCCTAACGGTCGATCCAACCGTTCAATATGATAATCATATGAATATGTACTTGCAAACTAAATTTTATATTTTTTCGAATTTTTTTACTATTTTTTTAGATAGGTAGAAAAATCAGTGTTTTCTGAAAATTCTGGACCATCAAACTTCTACCTATCTAAAAAAATAGTAAAAAAATTCGAAAAAATATAAAATTTAGTTTGCAAGTACATATTCATATGGTTATCATATTGAACGGTTGGATCGACCGTTAGGATTTTAAAAAGTACCATATTGAGCCGTAGTACACTAGCCATCCTTGCTATGCATAGCACCATAGGCTCACTCTAAATTAAAATATATGATATATATCTACTATTCGGATACGGATAATTAAAACGTAAAACCATATCAGTATCCATATCCACACAGATATTCGGATATCAGATATCTACATCTAATTTTCAAATACGGATCGGATATTATTCATACCGTTTTCACCACTAATACTAAGTCATTGTTGCAAAACAAAAGACATGCAGAGACAAGTAAATTAAGTTGAGAAAATTATCCCATTTTTTTATGGCAAACGGGGAGCCACGTCAGCATTTCACATCTGAAGATTCGTCAAACAAGTAAAAATTGCTTTCAACATGCAGAGTATATCTCAATTTTTAAATTGCTTTGACTTGACTTGTAAAATATGAACGTAGAAACATAGAAACCTTGTGCAATATGCGCCGAAGGTCCTTTTTTTTTTTGAAACTATTTTTGGTCATCCGGATAAAATAGACTCAGATTTGAATTATGTGAATTAATTCTATACAATTTTAAGAACTATATTCGGTAAGAAATTAAGTTTTATATATAATTCATACTTATTAAAAAAAAAGAGAGTAGACGAATCATACTTGTTTTGCCTTCACCGTGAAGTCTTCCCTCGTACCGAGATTTAGGGATGCCGATAGCTTTTAACCTATTCATATAATTAGTACAGTACTCAATAACCTCTTCGGCAACATAGGCTCTTACAATGCTAGCCTCAGGACGATATCGGTTCCTCGCATATCCCTTTAACAATCACATGGCTCTTACAATGCTGGGCCCCTTTTCTTTCTCACCACCTTTTTCCTAAATTTCCCAAATTCAACTTTGATATCTTTCACTCGTGAATAAACTTCTTGCCCAGTCAACAGATATTTTAATGTGCTATTCTCGGTCTTTCCATTGAATGTTTTCTTTCTCTTTCGGTGTGCGTGATTGGCAGGAAGAAACCTACGATGACCCATGTACACATTTTTAGAGGAATTAGGTAACCACACATCGACTGTATCGTCTTGGCAAATAGGACACGCTTTTTCTCCTTTAACACTATAACCCGACAAATTACCATACGCCGAGAAATCATTAATGGTGCAGAAAATCATAGCCCGTAAAGTGAAATTCTCCTTGCTATATGCATCAAATACCTGGACTCCTGGACACCATAATTTTTTTAAGTCCTCGATCAATGGCGCTAGATACACGTCTATGTCGTTTCCGGGCTGTTTGGGTCCTGATATCAGTAAGGTCAGCATGATGTACTTGCGTTTCATACATAACCAAGGCGGAAGATTATATATACACAGTA
Organism: Carex myosuroides; assembly: GCA_028015225.1. NCBI lineage: Eukaryota > Viridiplantae > Streptophyta > Magnoliopsida > Poales > Cyperaceae > Carex > Carex myosuroides. The sequence goes on from CM051476.1 coordinate 1,020,362, forward strand.
GAACCGACCAACTGCTATGCTTACTGCTCATGCTACTGTGCGGATTCATTCCATCTGTACTCAATCCAAGCTTTAGGTTTCTTAATTCGCCGCCAAATTCAGAAACTTTCTGTCGATATTTCTCCACTGAGGAGAATCAGCGGGGTGCCGTAATTTTCCATCATTTTTCTGATTTTTGGCATGCCATCACAATAATTTCGCATATTTGGCATTTGCGAACAAACGTTTGAATCTCGGCATCACGGGGAGGTACCACAATACTTTTGCCGGATGTCCTTTATCCAATTTATAATCATCACTTTTATTGTTGGTTACCTGTTTTCTCCTGTAACGTGATACACCGTATTTTGGACACTTGTGGACATCTTCATACTCATTTCGGTATAATATATAATCATTTGGACACACATGTATTCTTTGAACTTCCAAATTCACTGGACACAACATTTTCTTCGCTTCATAAACATTACATGGTATCTCTTTTCCATCCAGAAGCATTTCTTTTAAAGTTTCTAATAACGCATTAAAACTTTTATCACTCCAACCATTAGATGCTTTAAAGTTATACAATTTTAATACACCTTTCAATTTTGTAAATTTAGAACAGCCAGGATACAATTCCTTTTTAGAATCTTCATACAAATTCTTGAATACACAATACTGCTTATCCTTACCAAAATCCTCTTCTAAATCACGTAACATTTGATCAAAATTAACACCTTCATCTACCACCATATAATCATTTTCATCGCCTTGCACATCACTTCCGTCGACATTGAAATTATGGTCTTCCTGATGCTCAGTACCAGTACCTATGTCGGTTTCCAAACTCTCGCCATGCCATATCCAACGCGTATATTGTTGCTTGAATCCACAACGGATTAAATAGTTCATCACTTGGTTGGGGTTGGAAAATTTCTTGATATTGTTACAATCACGACAAGGACACGACATCACCGCATTCCCATTACTCGCCATATCTTCCATAGTAACTTTCATAAATTCATCAACACCTGCCTTATATTCATCCGAAAGACATGATGTTCCGTACATCCAACTGCGGTCCATCTGCAATTATTAAAAAACAAAATTAACTACACAATTAGGGTTTAATGTTCACTAGGGCTTATATGGGGCCGGTTTATCATCCTATCCCACTCTTTGAATACTTTGTCTCCGTAGTGAATACATATTAGTCGTGTTTTAGTATTTAAGAAAATTTCGGCAGCATTTCCCCTTAGCTCCCCAAGTATTCGGGGAACTAATAGGAAATGCTGCCCAAATTTTCTTAAATACTAAAACATGACTAATATGTATTCACGTCCTAATTGAGATAAAATATTCAAATAGCAGTCCCAAAACGGGGACTATTCAAAATTAACCCCTATTGGATTAATTTTGATTGGGTATCATGACCTAAAAGCATTAATAATTCGGTTGTGGCTCATAAGACAATACGTACGTACTCTAGCTAGATACTTACCAACTCTAGATACATTTAATTAACTACGTATATCCATTTAACATAATACACATCCATGCATACACAAAATTAAACATAAGTTTTATATTATACTTACAATTTTTTGCCGAAACGAGTGACAAGAAGAGATCGTTGCACCAAATCTCTCAACCTCCACCTCATGCACAAAATCAGATTTCTTCTATCGATCTATATCGATCCTGTAATTAAAATTTTGAAATTTATTGTTAGTAAAATAAACAATACATATATGTAAGTCAACTGGAGAAAGAATCGCCATAAGGGAGAAAGAATCGCCTATTTATGACAAACAATACATATATATAAGTCAAGTGGAGAAAAAATCGCCTATTTATGGTACATTGGACAAAATGATCAATTGTGATAAATAGAAGAAATACCACTAAAATACACTACGGAGTAAGCTCCTACAAATTAAAGGATTGATCTCAGTTGTTCATCATCGATCAAGTGGCTAGAATTAAATCAAGAAAAAACATTTGTTCTTTTAATATTTAGAAAAAGGCAAAAAGTATCCACGTTACAATAACGGCTATATTAGCATATGTAATATAAATAGCATATTTTCTTTCAATCTCACAAATACTCATATGAGAGTCTAAAAATCAACATGGTATCAGAGCGTGGTCTGATAATCTCATAAACTCCAAAATCACAACAGTACCATTTATCAGTTTACTGAGAGACCGAAAAAACCAAATGCCACTAAACTAATAGCATAACGATAGCATAACCAACCATAAACCCATAACATACCCATAACAGAAACCATAAACGAAAGCGAGATGAGTCAAGAAGGGCAGCAATCGTTCGATGCTATAAACTCCTCTGACTCACCCACAACTTATTAAATGGTAAGAACTATCTATCATGGGCTAGAGCCGTAACTCTTTCTCTTAGCAGCTGAGAACAACTAGAGTTTCTAGCCCTAACTCTTTCTCTTAGCCGCTGAGAACAATTAGAGTTCATCACAGGAGAAAAAACCAAAACCGCAAGTGTTGAGTATAACTTTACCAGCTAAGAAGACTGGTACAAAACCAACAATAAACCAAGACTACAAAATCAGCCACCCATAATCCATAAAAACCATACCAAAATTCTTACGAAAAAATCATATCAGAGCGGGTATAACTCGACTCAAACAATCAAGTGCCGTGATGGCCACCAAGAGCTGTTATACCATAACAACCACCTCAAAAAACTAGAAAAACAACAATCTAGAGCTTGTTACCCAGAAAAACCCGAACCAACAGTAGAGCCAGAGAACTCTCCTGGTCAAGTTCTCATTCCCACATCAGAAAATCACCCGTACTAGAAAAAACTGGCCAGTACCAATTTTCTGTTATACCAAAAATTAACCCTGCTTACACTTGAAAAACTAAAAAAAAATAATCATCAAAACCGATCAGCAACACTGTTCCTACCAGATCAAAACCAGAAAAAAGTATAAAAAGGGCTTCATCAGTCTTACCAGCAAATACCCTAATCAGCAAAACAAAAAACTTACCATGAATATGGGGGAACCTTGAGTTACCTCCATAAAATACTCAGTGAGCGCACATGCACCAGACCCGTGGACCGCGCATGCACCAGCACAGTGAACCGCGGTGGACCAACGCCAAAAATCAATTTTTGTGCTCTGCAGGAATCGAACCCATTCCTTTTGGGTTAATGATCACTCAAAAGAGAGCAATGTTTCTTTTAATATTTATAAACTCGGAAATGCTATCGGTTCGGACTGCAAGCGCACAATCCTATCGAGTAGTATATTCGAGGTCGATCCACAGGAAATATTGGTTCAATGCTTTGAGCGATCGAATCGCAATCTTTCGAAAGGCTAGATGAAATCTGAAAATTGAGGGATGTTGTTTTGATCAATGTAAATTAGGAAGCAATTAAAAGTAATTAAAATAAAGATAGAGATGAGAATTCCTAGGGTTTCGGCACACCATTGCCACTCAATCCGCCTTGACAATATATTCCTGTTGTTGTTTAATGAAAGACACCACATAGGTCATTGCGATTTATGTTACGCAAGAATGACAGATCTTTCACCGAGATTCTACATAGGACACTGCGATTTACCTTACGCAAATGTCTGATCTCTCAAATACCCCAAATTACTACACAGATCACTGCGATTTACTTTACGCAAGTGATGGAATTTGGTACGCATTTTGTTGGTCTGGTTTATGGTTTCCCCGCTAAGGTTTTCTTCACATAAACCTAATAGATCTCAACGAGGCTAATTCATACAAATAGTTTCTCTTACCATTAAAGTACTGTCACTACCCTAACGGACTCAAACTAGATCATTGAAGTTAGATGAAGAGATAGTAAATCACAAAAGCATTTTGTTTCAACAACAAGAAATCATAATCAACAGAAATATATATATCAAAACATCAAGAGTAACAAGGTTTACTGCCTAGCCCTAAGAAAAGGAACTTAGTCGCGGAACGGCATTGTTACAAGCACTCCTCTCTTCTCACTTTAATCAAATCTAACCCTAATTACAAAGATAAGTTTTTCTTCTGCCCAGGGGCCTTATATAGGAGTGGAGGGACGTCTGGAGATTGAGTAGGGGCTAAGAAACTGATCTGGAAACAGCTGTCGGCAGTTATTCCCCAAGAGACGCCTTCAGATACGGACCATATTGGGCAATACGGTCCGTATTAGGACCTTGACGGTTAGGGTTTAATGCTTCCAGCGCTATCTTCTGGTCTGTGCTAGGCCTGGTCCGTATTAGGCAATACGGACCGTAACAGAGACTTAGTCGATGAGCGTCGCTGATCTGATTGACCCGATTCTAGCTCCATTTGGTGTAAAATAGTCCCAAAACCTGTTTTCTGCAATAAAACATAAAGAAGGGTGACAGTAGCCTTTTTCTCTAATTAATTAAACATAAGTGTGAAAAAATATGCAAAACCTAAGCCAAAACCCTACGTAAATCATCATTATTTTGACTCTGATTAGTTAACAACATACCCCCTTTACCACTGCACCAACTCATATTTATTGTTAGATTAGAATAGTTATGATATTAAATGTACAATTGGATTATTGTATAGTCCCTCATCTAATAATTTTGATATTTAATAAGTGTTGAATTAATAACATAAATAAAATAATAAAAAATAATATATTTAATTGGCGTATCGTATCCGGAATTTTTGAAAATTGTCGTATTGCTGTATCCGTATCGTATCCGATACGATACCCGTACCCGTATCGATGCAACATAAGGGAGAACCTGTACCAAATTGTGTTGGTAATACCTAAAAAAAATAAAAAATGTACAAGAGCATGTACAATTAGAAAACCACAAAAAAAGAGCTCAAAGCTCTCAAAAATGATACGTGAGTAATTATACAATTACCTAAAAATAAAAAATGAAACCAATGATTTAAATATATATAGAATATAATATAATATATATATATATATATATATATATATATATATATATATAACAATAAGGTTAACAATGAGGGCAACCATCTTCGAGATTTAGAGACAATGCAATCTCTCCGAACATGGAAAAGGTGCAAGCCAAAATCAAAGTCAACTCATGCGAAGTGAGGAGCAACTTGTCAATATCCTCATCAAAGGATTGGATCCGAGTCCATTCGAAAAATATCACAAGCAAGCTAGGATTGTATGATATTTACATTCTTAGTTTGAGAGGGAGTATTGAAAGTAATAAAGAATTGAAGGATTGATCTCAGTCATTCATTATCGATTAAGCAGCTAGAATTAAATCAAGAAAAAACATTTGTTCTTTTAATATTTAAGAAAAGGCAAAAAGTATGAACGGTTCAATAACCGCTATATTAGTCTCTGTAATATAAATAGCAATACCACTATGTACAAAAAAATAAACTCAATGAAATTACTTCACTTTTCATCACTGTTCCGCATATTTTCTTTCAATCTCACAAGTATACTCATATGAGAGTCTAAAAATCAACATTGCCCGACTTATCAAGATTTAGACTACAATTACCAAGTAAACCTAGTAAATACCTGCAGCCTGTCGCCCTGTCCATCAATTGTTTATTTCAATATTTTCAATTAGCATCATATATATTCGGTAACTAATAAGTTGTTACGAAAAAAAAATTGTTCGCAAATATAATTAAATACATGAAGAGTATATTTTATAACAGATTTAATAGATTATATTTTGAGATAAACTCCTCTTCTTTACTGACTTTATTATAATTATACGTGTATGGGGATTCCCCATCAAATGGATAAGAGCAAATGTAAAGTTGTCGACGAGGCCTTTCTTGAACTTGGACATGGCACTTTATATGTATATCCATATGTCCATTCGGCTTCCCTTGGTTATATTCCATTTTAAGCCCAACATATATATATATATATATATATATATATATAGAGAATGACTAATATATAACGTTTGTTTCTGGACTCAGGAACAAACGGTTCGGTTCTCTGATTTTCAAAGTCCAAACAGTTAGATATTCAATCTATATTAAAATGTGCTTGAAGATCAAATTTTACATTTTTTAGAATTTTTTTACTATTTATTAAGATGGTTTGAAAACCGCTGTTTTTCAATGGTGCATAAGTTTAATAAAATCAGCGGTTTTCAAACCAACTTAATAAATAGTAAAAAAATTCTAAAAAAATGTAAAATTTGATCTCCAAACACATTTTAATATAAATTAAATATCTAATGGTTTGGATCGACTGTTTGGACTTTGAAAATTGAAGAACCAAACCGTTTGTTCCTGAATCCAGGAACAAACGTTTGTATATTAGCCATTCTCTCTCTCTCTCTCTCTCTCTCTCTATATATATATATATATATATATATATATATATATATACTAGTATTGTACCCGTGCGTTGCAACGGAACATATATTATAAGATTTAACATTAAGATTGAATAGAGATGCAAATAATAAATAATAAAAAAAAACAACAACAAATGACTGTTTTAATACAACAACATTCTTTGCATGTCAGTGCATACACAATTTTTGTGTTGTAATTCAATTAATTAAATGTGGAAAGCTGCTAGGGAATAAACAATAATATGCCTTTTTTGTTCTCTTCCAAAAATGAATAAGAGGTAGGCAATTCGGAAATGAGATATGCTATCAAAATCGGAAATTAATCTTTGTATGCGCCAATCAAATCTGGAGAGAGATATGGTAACAAAAATTTAATGCTAATTCCATTTTCTCAATTCTTGGCATTACTTGTGACAATATGTGTGGCGAGTACATCTCTAACTAATTTGAGACTTCTACACATAAAAGAGATGCATTTAATCAAAAGATGACAGATTATGTGATTGGAGGGCTGATATTAAATCCGAAATTTCATCTTTCAATCGTAGCCGTTGGCGGATCAGGACATCAACGTGCTTAATAATGGAATGGATATATATATATATATATATCGTACTTAAAATGGCTTAAGGTAGAATTAGTGTGTCATACGGGTAAAGATATTAACATAAATGGTTATACTACATGCAGTACATGCAGCACATCAGTCGTATATAATTAACTAGTATTGTGCCCGTGCGTTGCAATGGAGACATATTATAAAAAGAAGAAAAATTCTCATACATAATGAAATATTTCGATGAAATGTCTGATTAATTTTTCTTAGTGTAAAATAATTAATTGAAATGTCCAATAAAGAAAACATATTATTTTAAATAGATTATCTCACTCAACTAATGATCTATATGCAAATGGATGTCTCACTGCAACCAATTACTTATTATAATTGGAAGGTTTACATAGAGGCAAGAATATGAAGTAATCTAATTCAGGATTTCTCTGTATAATTAATCCCATGGTAACATTATTGATAATAATCTGATACATTTTCTCCGTTGGATGAACAACATCCCAAAACATATATTTGCTTGGATCCTTGCATATGTGCTCTGTCATTTGCATGATTCTCCCACCTCTATCATACCAGTCCCACAATGACTCAATCAAATCTTCAATTCAATTAAAAATATTTTCTCAAAAATTAACTAAAGCTAGCATTAACCATCAAATGAAGTATAATACAATCCCCTCCTATTTAGTGTGAACTAAACCACCTTCCTGTGCAACATGGAAAGTATTTGTACCAAAATTGAATGTTGTAAGTATAATATAACTAATAAGACGGTGCAAATCTGAAATTCAAATAATCATTGAAGACGTACCGAATTTTTCGGACTATTTGGCTGCCTCATTCATGACAGTGAACACATTAAAATAAGCAGTATTTACTCCAAGCCTCTTCTTAAGAACTCCAAGCTGTGCAATTACCTGGGAGTTGGAATGAAACGGCCTATTCATTCAATGCATCCACACATTTATCCGCTCCAGAAAGAATTCTGACAATCGAAAGGCAACCAATTAGAGGAACACTAACAAGAGCAAATCTCCTGCCACCAAGAGTCTATGCATATCCTGGATCCATAGTGAGTAAAATCAAATTTTATGATGTCAAAAATGAAAATTTATACATGTGTTTTGCAGTTTTTCCAGTTAAACTTTTTCATGTTAAGTTACTATATATTTTGGAAATTTTAAATCTTTAATTCTTACTTAACCCACCATGATATAACTATAACTATTATGAACCAAATTGACACCAGACTTGGACTCCTCTAGGGTCAAATTTTTGTCCAAGAAAGCTGGAATGCTTTTGGTAATTCCCAATTTGTCAGCTGCGTGGCCAAAATACACCAAGTAATGAACATAAAGAAAAATTACAACACTAATTAAAGAAGAAATAAATTCATGATCGGACAATTGATCTATCTTGACCAATATAGATCCACCCCTGTATCGATGTGATTTTAGCTTGAACCGCAAGTGTTGTACACAATAGGTACCTTAAGTGGCATCTTCCAAACCGGATCCAGACTCAGAATTTAAATTAATTTTCAAGTCAGTCCCTCTCACATCAAAAACCTGTACCAGTAAGCAATGAAGGAACTGGTACCACTCAAAAAGAGAGCTAACAAGCTACTAAAGCAAAGCTATGTGATGAAAGTATATATAGAACTGAAGCTTCTTTACAAATTCGACATAAATAGAAACAAAATTGGGGATCTGTGCAGAAGCAAACAAAGACGTGGGGATTTTCTATTCTTGATTTTTTCCATTCTGCCACATGAATGAATTAATCAAGCCATACATCTCCTAGCAGAATTGGTAATGGTAATGTACCGGTTCGCATCTAGGTCTGTCAGATCAACTCAATAATTTGCTTAAAATCATATTTAAATCCAAAATCCTCTAAGAAGTGCTCATTTTGATAGTGAATTATGTAGGGTTATGGCTTAGATTTTGTCTTATTTTCTTACATTTATGTTTAATTATTTCGTGAAAAAGTTTATTGTTGCCCTATTTTATGTTTTAGTGAAGGAATCATATTTTGAGACTATTTTACATCATTTGGAGCAAGAATCGGGTCAATCAGAAAAATGCAGCTCACCGACTAAGGCTCTGGTACAGACTGTATTAACCAATACGGACCAGAGCCCCAGTACGGACCAAAGATGGCCGAATACGCATTAACTCCTGCAGCGACACAGTGGGAGTACGGTCCGTATTAGCCAATACGGACCATACTCAGGGCGCTCTTTGGTGAATACTGCAACAACTATATCTAGATCTGATAACTTGGACTCCACTCATCTCCAGGCGCCCTTTCACACCTATATAAGCCTCCTGGACTGAAAAGAAACATATTTTTGTATCTTTGGTTTTATATTTTCTTAAGTGAGAAGAGAGAAGTGTGTAGAGACTAAGTAGGAGGGTACTTCGTGTATGGTTATATTTTTCTCTTATCTCTTTGTAAACATATCGTTCAGCGGCTAAATTTAGATTCTTAGGGTTGAAAGTAAACATTGTTACTCATGATGCTTTGATATATACTTTTATTTGATCATTGTTTAGTCTTTTATTGTTCGATTGCTTTTGCGCTTTATGTTCTATCTTACTTGATTTTGTTTATTAGTCTAGACCGTCATGTGATGGCCACACATGGAAGTTAGTCATCTTTGGGCTAATCGAATTGGGATAAGGGAGAATAAAAATACTAGATTAGTGGTGGAAATCTTAACCGGAGATACCACTAATTGGATCAACAAAAATATACCTGGGAGTCTCAACATTCGCAGATAAATGTCGCATTGTCGTGCCTTACCATGTGGACACCCAACATGACCATGATAGTAGGGCGACGTACCCAATAAGTGAAGTCTGAATTCTTTTGGGCTAGTCACAGATCTCCTTGCACTAATCAAGACAAGCCTTAACAGGATCTCTTGATTAGTAGGGTGGTTGCTTGGTGAAAGCGGTAATCCCTAAATTAGATTAGAAACTCTCATACAACAACTAAAATCAACATCAAATAAGGTAAGAATCAAAGTGGATTGAAGTAACAACGGTGTGCCAAAACTCTAGAAATTCACATCTCTATCTTTATTTTACTTACTTTTAATTTTCGCCAATTACATTGATAAAAAACAACAATTCTTTGATTTTAGATTTTGTCTAGCCTTTCGAAAGATTGTGATTTAATCGCTCAAGACCTTAAAATCTTATTCCTTGCGGATTGACACTCGTTTATACTACTCGATAGGATTATGCGCTTGTAATCTGACTCGATAGCAAACTAGGTTATAAGTTTTATTAGTCTGATCACGATTACACCCATCAAGAAGCTTGTCAAAGCAAGATAATCCTGTAATAACAATCATAGAACTTTTGTTCGGGTGGTATAAAGAGGGGAATTCATCAAACATAACTCCAATTCAAAAATTACTAACTTGAACTTGTAAGTTTCACTGCACTGATTAAATAGTTAAGAAATTAAACAAATGAAAGAAGTATTTATCAGAGAGAATGCATAAGATGGTAAATTATTACAAAACTTGTTCAAGTTAAACAACAGAATTTGCACAAAGCCCTGAAAAAGAAGCGATAACTAATTGAATATTTCTCTAATACTGATAACCTATCTGAAGGAATTAACTGTAAACTAAACAATATCATTTATGAATCATAAAACATATGAAAATTTAGGTAACATCGATACATAAATAGGAAATTTAAAGTCATTATAAATGAAAAAATAAAGAAAAACTTACAATTTGAACAGAATTCAAAACCCTAATCTGCATGGCAAATAAAAACTGGCGAAATCTCCACTTTTGTACGAATACAGATGGCAAAAATATCGATCTCCAGGCCGTCGGGTGAAACTAATAAAATATTTGACCTCACAAGAGCATTTGGTATTGGATTATTGCTACTGTCTCCTGTTTTAAGTTGCTTATTTGCACGGTTGTTCTTCAGAAGAGTTTGTTTCTTTTTCCAACTCATTTCTTGATATGCAACCCTCTTCTTGTACCTTCTCTTTTCATCCACTCTTATTTCTGTTGTTACAAATAAAATAATAATATAAGTTTGCTTCCTTGAGAAAGTGATAGTGCAAAAAAAATACATTTTTATAAAAATCTGATGTTCTTGGAGTGGTTGAATAAGAATTCTCATTTCCATTAATTATACTTTTTTGAACTTGCTTTCCTGTGTGATGTCTCGACATGGAACAAAGCTAAGATAATTGAACAATGAGTGGTTCTCGTCTAAGGCATAAGCAACCAAAATTGATATAAGAGTTTTCAAAATTATTTTGTGTTCTAATGCAATAAAAGAGTAAAATGGAAATAACAAAACTACTATTTTGGTTTTATCGCGAGTTTTTTTAAATGTTCACAGAAAATGAAATTCACAAATTGAGCAAGTGCACATGGCGCCACAATGAAAATTACAAATTTTCTAACCCAAGCGCCACAATGAAAACAAATTAAGTAGTATCATTTGTTACCTAAAATAAGAGATTTTTAAATCATGTCACATGGAAATCAATTTTAGAGATTTTTAAATCATGTTACTGTGGAAATCAATTTTCTAATTTTGTTTTCTTTTCCTTCAGCCCGTCCTGCTAATTTGTGCTTCTATGATTTTCAATTGATTTCCATTGTGATCTGTATAGATTTGTACAGAAACAAAATTGATAATATATTCTAGATTTCTCACGGTAATATCTATAGAAACAAAGAAGGAGAAATAAGGAAGCGAAGAAAAAAAATGATTTCCATTGTGATCCGCCGTATAGAATCGGAAGGTGGATTCGGTTCAATTGGAGAAATAAGGAAACAAAGAATTATATCGTTAAATTTCATAGTCTGTTTAATTTTAATTGTAATGTATCGTGTGGCGAATATATTTTTAGCTAAATTTAGACTTCTACACATTATTCAGATGCATTTAATCAAAAAATACATATTATGTGATTGGAGGGCTGAGACTAAATCTGAAATTTCAGCTATTAGCCGATTGGACACCCAACATGCTTAATAATGAAATGGAGATATATATTGACCGTATGCTACATGGAGTCAAACTAGTTTTGTTAATATCTTTCCCCAAAAATATGCCACATTACACAGTGGATGTGTCCAGTACTTTGGGAATTATTCTCTTTTAATTTCTTCTTTTTTTTTCTCAACACGGAGATGACGATTGAGGATTTGAGGCACACTTCACACTTGTGCGTGTATAACGTGGCACCTCCGTACAGTCTCGCTATCCGTAGGATATTTAGATAAGGAAATTGATTGGGAAATTAGCTAGCTAGTGCCTCTTTAAAAGGTTCTCATTGCAATTTGATGAAAATGAAGGGGGGAAAAGGAAAAAAAGAAGGTTCCCAGGCATGACGTGGCCTAGATTTCCATGCAGCAGATGAGTTGACGAATGACAGTGACTTAATTGGTAACTAATTATATCAATTCCGGATGCTATTAATTGGCAATTATCTACTACAATCATGTATTAACAATATAAATCAATTTTTTTTATTAAAGAGCTTCAGTACATTCAAGTATTTTTTTTAAGAGAAAAGGTTGTTGTACCCAATCTTTTTTCCCCACTTTTTATCCAACCTTATCCAATTATCTTTTAAATGGTCAAACGGTCAAACTTCCAACTATCAACCTTCCTTATTTATTTTCCCCAAGTTCTCTTTCTCTCTCCTCCTATATCTCATCTCTAAAAAAAACTGAAAAGCTAAGAAAATTTTTTCCCGATCTGTCCGTCCACGACTCCGAGCTCAGACTACTCTCACCGTAACGGAGGCGGTGCACCACCGCATCCTCCTCCTGACCGCTGACTCCACGGTCACTGACCTCGGCAAAGCCGATCTACGGTCACCGATCTACGGGATGTGCTCAATCAGAGGTACAGGAACCGCTCGCTTAATTGATTGATTGACGAAAATTGAACTTTGAACGAAAGTTGGATCTTCATGAACTTAGTACGGACTTTGTTTGATCTGATTATTCTATTTCTTTCGGTTCTGCTCGCGACGGCCGCGACGGCAGCGACGGTGACGCGCGACGGTGAAGAAAAAGAAAGTTACATGTCGACGGTAGCAACGGCGACGAAGTACTGGACCACTTGAACGATGAAGAAGACAGCGGTGGTGTCACGCTACAGGTTTTGATTTCAGACCTCAATTTTCTTGAATATCGAAGTAGTTTTGATTTCAGATCACGGCTTCGATTTTCCTTCAATTTCAGCCCTCAAAATCATACAATCGCGATATTGCATCTCAAACTTTTGTCTAGTTATGATTGATTGATTTTCTCAGATTTTATTTGTCATTGATTCAATTTTTTCGAAGGATCTAGGGTTTTTAATTTTTTAATTAATATTTCGTCAAATTTAGATTATGATTTTCCACTGTTTTGATTTTTGACAGCAATTGTCGATATGCTGATTTTGGTTTTTTTCTTCAAATCGACAATCTGTATACTTTCTCGATTTCTCTGGTGATCACCACTGTCTCGACCAAATCGCGCTTCTCTCGATCAATATTTGAAAATTTTAGTTTACAACATCTATTTACAGGATCTATCTAATAGATTACATGATCTATACAATATTTTATAGGATTTATCTCTTAGGATATATGTAACAATTTACAGTATGGATACATTGATTTCACAAGATTCATGTAACAATTTACAGTATGGTTGTATAAGTTTATCACAGTATGTAATTTATAGGATACATATAACAATTTTACAGGATATGTGCAACAGTTTATAGTATTCACTTTGGTTAATCATAGTTACAGCATCTGTTTAACAGTTGTACTCATAAACAGCATTTGACAGGATGTATTAGACAGTTTTTACTTGGGTTACAGTATTCACTTTAGTTTACAGGACATGTGCAATTTTACAGGATACATATAACAATTTTACAACATACATAGTACAATTTTACAAGATACATATAACAATTTTGCAGGATACATATACCAATTATTAATATTTATATATGGATCTATATCATGTAAAATAAGCCTTGAATACTGTAAATTTGGAAAATGCAAATTATGTATTAGACAGTTTTTACTATGAGTCACTGGAGTTACGGTATTTACTTTAGTTTACAGCATATGTGCAATTTTACAGGATACATATAACAATTTTACATGATACATAGGACAAGTTTACAGGGTACATAATTTAGACAGTTTTTACTGTGATTTACTTTGGTTACAGTATTCTTTTACTGTGATTCACTTTAGTTTACAGCATATGTGCAATTTTACAGGATACATCTAACAATTTTACAGGATATATAGGACAATTTTACAGGGTACATATAACAATTTTTAATATTTATACATGGATCTATACCATGTAAAATAAGCCTTCAATACTATCAAATTAGCAGATGCAAATTATTTATTAGACAGTTTTTACTTTGGTTACAGTATTCTTTTACTGTGATTCACTTTTAGATTACAGCTTATGTGCAATTTTACATGATAAATTTCACAGGATATATCAACAATTTTGCAGGATACATATAACAATTTTGCAGTATGTTGCTTTGATTGTTTGCATCTGCTAATGGTTCATAACTCCAATTTTTAACCTTGCTTATTTTTTTTTTTTTGCAGGATGATATATCAAAAGAGCGCGTGGTTCTAGCGATGAAACTTCTCACTCTTCTCACTCATCCGAATAATGTGCACCAGAGGGTTATGAAGTGAAGAAGCCATGTTTGTATTGATGTATTAGCCGTGTTTTTTTTGTTGAATTTTTCTCTGTGCTTGTGAACAGTATGGTGTTACAGTATGTTATAAAGTGAAGAAGTTATGTTTGTATTGATGTATCAGTGGTAACAATTATGGGTGGTAACAGTTATGGGTGGTGACATCTTATAGTTGATTGTTATAGTTTATGGTTTTGAACAGTTTATTTTGTGATTAATATATGTCAGTTTTATATTTTGCTATTAACATATGTCAGTTTTATAGTTTGCATCTGCTAATTTTACAGTATGTAAGCCTTATTTTACAGTATGTCAGTTTATTTTGTGATTAATATATGTCAGTTTTATATTTTGCTATTAACATATGTCAGTTTTATAGTTTACATCTGCTAATTTTACAGTATGTAAGCCTTATTTTACATGATATAGATCGATATACAAATATTAATAATTGAAGAAAAAAGAGAAATACAAAAAAAATAAAAATAAAATTTTAATTTTAATATCGAAAAAAAAAATTAATTTTGATGCAAAAAAATTAATTTTACACAATTTTAGGTTTGTTTTTTAAACCTTCTAGAAGCCGACAGTTTTTCAAGTACAGCCGGAAGTACAGTGGCTTTGCAAGTTGCTAACTGTTTGCAACTAACTTGGGGACCACTTCCAACTAACTTGGATTGTTGGACTTTTAAACTTCTTATTATACATGATCTGTCGTTGAAGTTACAGTATTGGTTGCAGAGTTTTACAGTATTCGCGCAGGTCAAATGACAGTTTTTTTGGGGAAAAACTGGGGATTGAAGCTTGAGGACAATTAATCGGATCCTTTTTTTAATGCTATTTTCGAGAATCAAACTTACAACTTTCCTGTAAAAACAAAACTCGTACCACTACACTAAGTCCACGGTTCATTTTAAAACAACAAACTGTATGTTAATTTAGATTAGCAAAATGAGCGAGCTTTGACTCGCGCGTCATGCATGCCTAAAAACAAGTCATATAATTGTAATAATTGCAGTTTGGAACTTTTTTTGTTACAAGGATTAAAATAAAAATTACACCGTAGAACTTGGACTTTCTATTAGTATACACAAGTCTAGAATGCTCCGATTAATGGTTCGTAGTTTTCTATTTTTTTTATATAAAATGTACGTATACCCCCACCGATTTCATAAAACGAAACCAACAATGTTGCGGGAAAATGGTAGTTTTATACACAATTAAATCCGACATTTTTATTAATATTCAAAGTTTAATACAAATTATTAATTATACCCAGAATCCAGTCCAATATCGAAATATACCAAAGCCGGCCAGAAAATGGCCGGCTTACTCCCCCCTAAGCCGGCCATTTTCTAGCCGGCTTACTCATTTTTTTTTTAAACCCGCATTTCACCTTATATATACCCCCTTTTTCTCGTAATTTGGTCATTTTGACCATAATTAGACTGATTAAGCGTAATTTTACCGAAATAAGCACAGTTGACCAATATTTACGGTATTTTGGCCTTTTTACCATAATTAGGCTAATTAAGCGTAATTTGACCGAAATTAGCACATATGTCCAATATATAGGGTATTTTGACATTTTTTACCATAATTAAGCTAATTAAACGTAATTTGACCGAAATTAGCACATATGTCCAATATGAGGAGGGTTCCACTGCACCCTCTTTTGGTGCACCTAACGTGCACCCAAAACTCATATCTTCATTTTCAATGTTCAAATAGTCGATTCGAACCTTCCAACGTGTTCTTCATATTAAAATGTGCTTGGAGACCAAATTTTACATTTTTTGGAAATTTTTACTATTTTTTCAGAATTTTTGAAATCATCACTTTGCTGAATTTCAAATTATTGTTTAGTTTAATCAAAAATTCTGAAAAAATAGTAAAAAATTTCCAAAAAATGTAAAATTTGGTCTCCAAGCACATTTTAATATGAAGAACACGTTGGAAGGTTCGAATCGACTATTTAAACTTTGAAAATGAAGATATGAGTTTTGGGTGCACGTTAGGTGCACCAAAAGAGGGTGCATTGGAACCCTCCTCGTCCAATATTTAGGGTATTTTGGCATTTTTTATCATAATTAGGCTAATTAAGCATAATTTTACCGAAATTAGCACATTTGACCAATATTTAGGGTATTTTGGCATTTTTTACCATAATTAGGCTAATTAAGTGTAATTTTATCGAAATTAGCACATTTGACCAATATTTAGGGTATTTTGGCCTTTTTTACCATAATTAGGCTGATTAAGCGTAATTTAGTGTAATTAGCACAGATGACCAATATTTAGGGTATTTTGGCCTTTTTTACCATAATTAGGCTCATTAAGCGTAATTTAGTGTAATTAGCACAAATGACCAATATTTAGGGTATTTTGTCATTTTTTACCATAATTAGGCTGATTAAGCGTAATTTCACCGAAATTAGGTTATTTTAGACATCAGGATGCCTAGAGCACGGCCAACCCAGATGCCAGTAGTGGACGAGCCGATCAGTACTAGCAGCACGGAGCACATCAGTCCTCTCCTGTGGATTCCCCACAGCGAGCACCGAGTCTCACTGGCTTCTCGTGAGGTACGTTCCTTTTCTTATATTTTCTTTAAATTTTGTTGGGTTTAAATTTTATTATATTATCACTATGCGGATTACCTTTTTCATCGCAGGACACGGATCTTCTAGATGTGAAGTTGCAGTGCGTTCACATGCGGTACTACGATGTGATGGAGCCGTATCTCGTCAACCTGGGTCTCTACCAGATTGTGGACATCGTGCGGACAGAGAAAAGCATCATCAATGCATCTCTCATCGCTGGACTGGTGGAGCGATGGCGTCCCGAGACGCACACGTTTCAAATGCCATTCGGAGAGATGACAGTGACTCTCCAGGATGTGAGTGCTCTTTGGGGTTTGCCTATCCGTGGCACACCTGTCGGCGGCGTCTCTGACAGCACCAGATTTGTAGGGTATGTCGATGAGTTGTTGGGAGCTGAGCCTTCCTATATCATTGGGGACCATGGGAGGTCGAAGTTCCATTTGCGGATGACGAGGTTACGGCAGCACTTCAGCGCGGGTCTCTTGGCAGATTCCACCGAGCTGGAGATTCAGAGGTAAATTTTATAACTTGTATCTACTAATCAATTTATAATACGATGATTCTATTAGAATTTTTATATGTTTTGTATTGCAGATATATACGGGGCTACGTGATGGACCTTTTTGGTTCTGTCATATTTCCTGATTTCAGCGGTGACCAGATGCCGATGATGTATATCCCGTTGCTGATGGACCTTGAGCGGCCGTCGACGTACAACTGGGGTGGGGTTGTCCTGGCGTATCTGTACTCCCACCTGTGCCGTAGTAGTGAGGTAAGTCACCAACTCTTATTTTAGTGTAAATTATTTAATCAATCAATTCATCAAAATACACTGACGTGTAATGTTCTTCAAATGCAGCCGAAAGCGAAGCAGATGTACGGGCCGGTACTCTTGCTTCAGCACTGGTCGTGGTCACGGATACCAGTGGGCCGTCCTATCCCCAATGAGGCACCGGATTGGGGAGGGCCGGATGTGTTTAGATGCCCGGCATACGCCAAGAAGTGGCACGGTTTCCACCACTACTTGGATCGGACCCAAGGTGCTACCGTTGGGATCAGGCCTGTCCGGTCAGAGCTTCAGAGTTTGCCTGAGGCTCTTGTTGAGTGGACGCCGTACGATCAGTTGTACGAGGAGAACTTCATGCCGGGCAGTGTGAGTGACGAGCAGGAGTGGGAGATGTGGCTCTATCGAGGTCCACTCATACACTTCTGGACAGTGGAGCACCACTATCCAGATCGGGTGCTCCGCCAGTTTGGTCGTACGGCGTTGATTCCTGCAGACCCATCTTTGCCGCGTTCCACGCACAGAGCCCTGCACAGGTAAGTCGTAGTCTATTGTATTTATTGTCAAATACATCAAATTACTTGATAACTTTGTATTGAAACTAACGTCTTCCTTACAGGATAAACCACCGAGGGCGACTGGATAAGGACTGGAGCACCCATTTCGATGCATACTACGGGACGGCCCAGGATCCTCAGTATCTGGACTTCTATCATGAGCCAGATGCCATTCAACAGACTCAGGGGGATCCCCAGTTGAGGTACGATGTTTGGTACACACAGGTCTGCATGGCGAGTGTGTATCTGCAGGGCGATTACGGTGCCCATCTCTGCGATAGGATCATGACCGATGATGGTTATCATTCCAACGGCCGTTCTTGGGCTCGCCAGGTAATGCACCTAAAACTAGATAGTTTTTCTCTAACTTAGTAGTTCATCAAGGTTTGATCTGACATGTCAATTTTTTTTCAGCTTCCGGCCGCGATCAAGGAATGCGGGCATGGGATCGCCATGCTGGGAAAGAAGAACTGGAGACGGCTTGGGTACCGCGCCCTCAAGAAGAATGCGAATGTGGTTGAGGATGTCGGACACGGTGGAAAGATCATCGGTATGCTACGAGACGCCGGAGAGAACATCAACTGGCGTGAGATAATTCCGACCGAGTCCGACCCGAGCCCGGTTCTGCTAGATGATATACCATCTTCCCCCGATTCACATCCAGAGTGGAACTACCATCGTTGGGTATTATCCAGCATTGGGTGGACGGCATGGTACGATGAGCATGGACATCCGGTGCAGACTCAGGTATGTCATACTTCAGTATCTGTCAGGTTTTAATAAATTTCTTCATTCATATCAAATTTAATAATTTATGTGTACGATTGCAGGGTCCGGCAGAGATGCCGCCACTGCCTCCACCTGTGATGACCGATACTTCTGAGTACGAGTCCCTCTCGTACAGTCTCCATG
Source organism: Carex myosuroides (assembly GCA_028015225.1). NCBI lineage: Eukaryota > Viridiplantae > Streptophyta > Magnoliopsida > Poales > Cyperaceae > Carex > Carex myosuroides. The sequence continues at coordinate 1,039,860 of CM051476.1, forward strand.
ACTTCGGGGTATTCGATGATGAGTTCAGCTCGGCACCGAGGGTACCCCGATATGGCACAGAGATGCCGTATGATGGAGAGGCTAGTGGTAGCAGGTCTCATACTCAGCCTGCCTTTGGGACTGAGTTCGCCGCATTTATCTTCAGTACACCTCCGCCAGTACAGCCAGTCTCCACGGGCGATGCCATATGGGATATCGTCGAGCAGATACTCAGGTCTGCCGATGCTCCAGATGAGGCTGAGAGAGACGGAGCCTGGCCGCGCTGGCGCCGGGCGAACGCCGGAGTACCGCCTCAGCGATATACCCCATCTCAGTTTTAGTAGTATTTTACTAGTTTTGTATTATTTATATTTGGTATACTATTTATGTTTGGTATATTTGGATTATCCCATATTTCGGTTCTTTTGTACGTGTGTTTTTAGTGTAAATTATTTTTATATTTACAGATAAAATAAATTATCATGATAATGCTAAACAGAAAATATTACAACGTTAAAATAGTAGCACAACATAAAAAATAAACAGAAAAATATTTAAAACAATTGCATAAGTGCGTTAAACAGCAAAAACAAACTCATCGATTAAACCGACATTTTTATTAAGGACTAATGCGGGTTTAAAAAAAAACAGTAAGCCGGCCAGAAAATGGCCAGCTTAGGGGGGGAGTAAGCCGGCTATTTTCTGACCGGTTTGGGTATATTTCGATATTGGGCTGGATTCTGGGTATAATTAATAATTTGTATTAAACTTTGGATATTAATAAAAATGTCGGCAATTAAATGGAAGCAAAATAACCCTCCACCTTTTTATATAAGAATATAAAATAAATGTTGCAGGAACTGTGACCAAATATCTGTTAGTACATACATGCAACCTACCATAACGACTAAAAGTTTTTACATCAAATTTCCTACTATGTAGGTAGCATAAGCAACAACAAGCAATATTTAAAAGTATGGACTATGCGAGACGATCAAAATCAATGGAGTCACCGATGATGAAGAACAAAGGAGACCATAAATTGTGAAATTCAAACATACAATGAACCGACAGTATGATGCCATTCATGAATACATCGATTTAAACTTTTACCAACATTAGCATGGGGAATTAATGATCTCACCAAAAATGGTCGATCATTGACTGATTATACATGCAGTACACATGGAGGAAAAAAAAAAGGATCAGTCAAACCTTATCAACACATTGTGCCTTTATGGTATCACAATTTTGGGTGTGGTGATCCAATTATATTCCATATTCCCTAGTTGAAAGGAGACTTGAAGATTATCTATTTGCTTGTTCCAACTTGAGCATTCTATGCTGCCATCTGCCATGCATACACTGGTACCGACATACCAGGACAAAACTGCACCATGCACTTGGCATATTTCTCTATTGCCTCTGCCTGCTTAAGAGATCAATGCTAACTAATTTCAACACTTAACTTGATAATCAACCGTTAACCCTACACATAATTTTTATCTGGAATAATAAAACCATGGCTTGGAAAATCAACAGATTCCGAGTCGAATCAGCAAAGTGAGACCGGAATCAGCCGGGGACATGGCGAGTTTGTATTATTTATTTTTTTTTTTGGGGGGGGTATATCGATCTCTCAAAAACTTCAAAATTACGTATTTTATCCTCTAAACTTCATAATATCATATTTATCCTTTCAAACTTCAAAAACTCACAAACTTACCCATTTTATTATCTATTCTATTAAAACTCATTTTAAATTTATAAAATGTTAATTATGCCCTTCCCCTCCTCCTTCCCTTCTTCTCTTCCCATGTAACTCTCATCTTCATTAGAAATTGTTAGTTCAAGCAAGAACGACTATAAAAAAAAGAAAAGAAAAGCGTCAAATACACTGGTAACAGTCACACTCCTTATTGAGTTAAAATGATTCCAACAATTCCTGTTAAGCAGATATCAGTTACAAAATAAATATAACTAAACTGCGCAGTTGAGCAAAATTGATTTAATAATCGTATGACTTGGGTGTATTATAATATATATACTAACCCAAGATCGATAGGGGCTCATTCGTTCCTTCAGCTTGTCAACTTGTGGTTGCATTGCTTCTCTTCCCTTAGTTTATATCATCAGTCTGACCAAATTAAATTAAAATAACACAGATATGAAGTTGAGAAAACAAACATGGTACTTGGGCAATGAACATGTACTCGGTAAAATTAAGTAACAAGTAAAGAAAAGAACTAAGAAACTATTCCCAAAATTCTAGTACAGACACTATTACGAAAAACACATTTATTATCGCACATTTACTATCGGATGTTCTTTGGCACAAATAGTGTTTGTAACAAGGGGTAGTGCTGTAATTATTTGAAACTTTTTACCAACTGTTCGGTCTAACCAACCAATGGCGTTGATTGCTCCCCTCCTTTGCCATCGGTTCATTTTGTCCAACAGTTGGTAAAGACATACACCATCGGTTGAGACCAACCGATGGTGTTGATGGGTCCACTGCCAACTGTTGGTCATATGAGCAGTTGGTGTTGGGTAGATCAACACCAACTGTTTACTATATTGAACATATATTGAACAGATGGTGATGTTCTAAATATAAAATAAGGTGCTCCTTAGTTTCTCTCTCACAACCGTCTCTCTCTGTGTGTGAATTAAAATTACTTCTTTGTTTTAAAATGATCATTAAATGGAGACGTCCATTGATAATCAAGACAACACATCACCTATCAGACCACTAAAATTTACATATGTACAAATTAGATTATGCATGTACTACAAATAATATGAAAAAAAAAATACATTCAAATTTTTTATATCTTCTATGGCCAATCATACCTATAATTGTCAATTTTATATAATTTCATCATTATTTACCCCTTCAATGTGTGTCAATATTTCTGGACCGTGAATTTTCACATGAGCAATCAACGATCGATTTGCGATAAAATGATTCAAATTTTGTTTTAAAATGATCATGGGAAAACATTGAACATAACTAACATAAAAGTTCTGAAGTTTGACTATGTCTGAGCTTCGATCCAACGTGAAGTGTTTATAGCCCTTCGATGTTTCAATATTATGTCAACTGGATGGATAGGGAAATGAAAATAAAATTTGATCAAATTTTGCTACAATAAAATGAATGTGATGCTCTTTAATTTGAACGGTTTGGGATGACCAACGGATGACATATTTATGTGGTCACACAACTAGAGTTCATGTTGCATGTTCATGCACATAAGATATGAGTCATAAACTCTAGTTTTGTGAGTTAATGAAGATACATGAAAATATGTCGTCCATTGGTTAATCCGAACCGTTGAAATTAAAGAGCATTGCATTTATTTTCTCGTATCAAAGTTTGATGAAATTTAATTTTCATTTACCTATCCATCCAGTTGATGAAATATTGAAACATCAAAGGGCTATAAACATTTCATGTTGGATCGAAGCTCAAACAAAAATATTTTACAGAAATTTTATGTTGGTTATGTTCAATATTATCCCTAGATCATTTCAAAACAAATATAATATCATTTCATTTTAAATCCACCGTCAATTATCTCATGTGAAAATGAATGATCCACAAATAATAACATATATTGAATGAGTAAATAATGATTAAATTCTATCAAATTGATATTATAAGTATAATTTTGTCATACAAACTATAAAAAATGAAAAATTATTTTGTTTCACTTATAATATTATTTTGACTAAATAAAAGAAAACAAGTAACATTCAAGTGTTGTTGCACTAGCTATGTTTTCTCTAATTTTTTGCTTCTGGATCTCATGACTTTTTTTCATGTTCCCTCTGATTTTTTCGTGTTCCCTCCTTTTTTTGGTTTTTTCTTATGTTACTTCAAATTTGGCGAAAAAACTCTAGAGCCCCGATGGTATAGGCGTGTTACGCTGAAACCCTCTCTCTCACACTCATAGTCGCCTCTGTGCGCTAAAATTCTCTCTCTCTCTTTCCCGATCTAATTTCCCCCTCTTTCTCTTTAAAAATCTCACACTCACAGCCGTCTCTGTGCGCTGAAATACTCTCTCGTCTCCATCAATCTTGCTCTTTCTCTAGAGCCCCACCTCGCCTCCGCTTTCCTCTCACCGCACCTTTCTTTCTTCAAAGATCTCGATCGTGCCTCTTCTCTCTCTCAATTTTCTTCAAAGATCGTGATCGTTCCTTGTGTTTGTGCTGGTTATCTTTATTCATTTATGAATTATTTTGTACTCTGGCAAACACTAATCTTAATTTACATTTTTTAATTTGTAAGGAAGAGAACATGGAAAAAAATGAGAAACGTTCTATTTTTTTAATCGGTCCGCTACCGCAACCGCCGCTCTCTTCTCGACTGCCTTTGCTACCGTTAACTGCTTCTACTCCAAACACAACAACAAAGTAGGCACTTATCGCGAGGGAACTCCGTCGCAAAAAGTATCGTTGCGAAAAGTAGGCACTTATCGCGAGGCACTTTTTGCGAGGGAGTACCGTCATAACTGTGCTTTTTCTTTTCGCAACGGTACTTTTCGCGACGGAGTTCCCTCGCGATAAGTGCCTACTTTTTGTAGTGAAACCGGTTCCTTCTATTCTCTCTATTTTTTTTTCAAAAATTGGTTTGATTTGGGTGAAAATTGTGGGGTAAAGATTGTCAATAACTATGCTATATGACTATATTGTTGTTTTATGTGCATGCATATTTTGCATTAATGTAATATTTTGTTTTTGTTTTACTGATTTTTTGTCTGTGAATTGATTTGGTTCCATTGATGTTTCACTAAATATCTGATCATTGAAACTTTGCTAAAATGTGGAGCATGACAACAATTGAAAACATATGTACCAAACTGTGCCTATAGTTATTATGGGGTTTTATTCTCTGTCAAATTGAAGTTTGTGGATTAATTTGAGTTGAGTTTGTGGATTTAAAGGTTTGAAACCTAAACCTGAATTGATATTGTGTCCTACTAGTCAGTACTCATGTTTTTGCCATCTTCAATCATTACTGTTGTTGCTGATATTAGATTGGTTCTTAATTTTCCTCTTCTTCATCTAGTAGATGAGGAGATAATTAGATCTTATCACGGCAGAGGAGGTGACTGTTCGACTTGGGTGGACATCGGCAAAAAGTATGTTACAGTAACTTCTTTGAATTCCATATTGTTTTCCTTTGAGATAATGATCCAAAATTATCTTTTCAAAAACACCCAACATTTCTCATATTTTCAACTGACACCAATGATTTTTTTGGTTAACACTTCTGTTAAACTTGAAGTTAATATATAAATGACTTGACTATGCACTAGTTACTCTTGTAGACCCAAAACAAATGGCTTTTTAGCAAGTGTGTGAAACATTGTTTCATTAGTGGGGGCAAAAATGAATCAACAGCATGATGCTAGTAAACAAAAACTGAACCAAACAACTTGTATCAAACCATTTTAAAAAAATCTGAATTTCTTGTATGTTTTGTAATTTGTGCTTGTGCTTGACAGAAAAGTCATGGAGTGCCTGATTCAATGATCAGAGAAGTTAGAGATATAACTCACACTTTCTTTTCACTTTCTACTAAGGGGAAATTGTAAGTTGGGTTCAATATTTAACTCCTGCTTATATTTTATACATGTGTTGTCATTAAATTAATTTGGAAATCCTTCTAGTGTTATAGGTCAATTTACCTGGATAGTATGGAGATCCAGCAAAGTCACTAAAGGAAATAATATCTGGTATGTTTAATGTGAAGATTTTTTTTCTTTATTTCAATTTTTGTTTTCAATTTATATTTACTGTGAAGATTCGTAACATGACAATGTTAATATATAGTATTTTAAACCATAACTTGAATTAAGCTTGTGTCACTCCTGTAAGATTGAAGATTGTCTGTCTTGTCAAAGGTTCCAATAATAACTTGAATTAAGCTTGTGTCACTCCTTTAATTTTACCGTTATATGCTATTCTATTATTTTACTTTAACTTGCAAGTTTGTCTTTAGGATTTGGTTACAGATCTTTTAAGTCAAGTAAATAGATTCTTCCTTTTACTTACTATCCTCTCATTTTAAACTTGCAGATTAGTGTTGAGATAGACACACTTGGTGTTGAAGAGGACTAACACGAGCATGTTGCCTACTTTGCTTGATTGCAATTTGTACTAAGTCTGTACATAGGGAAAATTGTTTTTATGCCACTCCAAAACATGAAAATTAGAAAATTGCCACCCCAAAACATGAAATTAGTTATTTGCCACTCTAAAATCATTAAATTTATGAAATTGCCACAATTATACATCTAATATACATATTTGATTAAAATTATTTTGAAAAATATTGTATAAAAAACATATTTTGATATTTCCAAAATTACCCCTTACCCCTTCCCCCTTCCAAATTCACTCCAAAACATGGAAGGAGAGCAGAGTAATACGAACCTCCCTGTATCTGTGTTCCCTGAAAACTATTTTTTCTTCTCTCTCTGTGGCCATGGTTGTCTTCATGCTGAAACAACGAGAGCATAAAAACAATTCAAACAGTATATAAATCTGAAAATTCCTTTGAAAAACCACAAACGATGATGGGGCAGGAGATCAGATGAGCATGAGCACTGCAATCCCTGTTCCCAATCCCGTTCCATCATCCATTGAAACTATTTCAAATTTTTTGAATAGTGCAGAGTGCAGACAACGTGTAACCCGCTCTAGGGCCAGCCATTAATCATTGCGGGAAAGTTAGGGGCTGACCCATGTGAATTTGGAAGGGGGAAGAGGTAAGGGGTAATTTTGGAAATATTAAAATACGTTTTTTATACAATATTTTTCAGAATAATTTTAATCAAATATGTATATTAGATGTATAATTGTGGCAATTTCATAAATTTAATGATTTTAGAGTGGCAAATAACTAATTTCATGTTTTGGGGTGGCAATTTCCTAATTTTCATGTTTTGGAGTGGCATAAAAACAATTTTCCCTTGTAAATAACATCAAATTAAAAGAGTTAGCTGGATGTGTTTTAGACTATTATTTTATATGAGAATGCTGGTTTTGCAAGAGGTTGGATTGTCAGTATACTTTCTGGAATTAACTCATGTAATTTAGATAATGTAAATGTGATATTTGGAATTACATCATGTGATATTATTATTGTGCTATTATTATGATATTTGGGATTGTGATTGTTGAAATGAAACATTTAAAAAAAAATGTCTATGTCAACACCAACGGTTGATTCACACAAATACACAGATGGTGAAAGGGATCAACGCCATCTGTTAAATCGTTAAGTTGAACAGATGGTGAAAGTGACCAATTAATGCCATCTGTTCATCAAGTTTCGAACAGATGGTGAAGTGATCAATGCCATTTGTTTTCAACCGATGGCATACGTACATACTTTTGCTATTGGAGTCATAGCCATCGGTTCAACAACATATAATAAAGTGTAAGTTGAACCGATGGTAAATGATTTTGTTGTAGTAGTGAGAAGTGGTTGAGTTCCAACTCCAAACAGATGATGTGTTATATACCTAGTATAGGAGTAAAATTACTGCATGCAAAATGCATCAATAATTAATTTCCTTCTTGTGCTACAGTGCACAAATAAATAGTATGGCCTTGTTTTATTTCCAATGAATTATTTCTAACGAATGTGAGAGTTGCAGGGGAGAAGAAGGGAAGGAGAAAGGGGAAGGGGAAGGGGAAGGGTATAACGGACATTTTATAAATTTAAAATGAGTTTTAATAGAAAACATAATGAAATGGATAAATTTGTGAGTTCTTGAAGTTTGGAAGGGTAAATATGATATTATAAAGTTTAGATGGGGAAATGAGTAATTTTAAAGTGTTTGAGGGGGTATATATGAAATTCCTCCTTTTTTCCACTAGAAACTAGATTTTTCAACTGAGACGAGATGAATTGAAAACGCTTAGAGAACATATCCTCATATCCAACTGATAAAAATACTCAGTGCATGCAATTAATTGAGAACAAATTAGTGCATGCACATATCCAAATGGTAACTTTTTGAGGAATCTAAATAGATTCCTGAACTCCTTATATATATATATGGCGCCAATGTCTCAATTCTAAGACCATCACAAGCAAACCTTACTACTGAAAGTTATATTTTTACCAAGTTATTAAGTAATGGACAAGGTAAAGAAGGTAGCATCACAGCGTGCCGTGGTGGTGTTCAGCATGAGCTCATGCTGCATGTGCCACACGGTGACGAGCCTTTTCTCAGATCTCGGCGTCAATGCTGACATTCACGAGCTCGACAAGGAGCCGCAGGGAAAAGAGATGGAAAGAGCGCTCGTCAAACTCATGGGCCGCAGCCCTCCTGTCCCGGCCGTATTTATTGGAGGAAGATTGGTGGGCTCCACCGAGAAGATCATGTCTCTCCACCTCGCTGGAGATCTCATTCCCTTGCTCAGGAATGCCGGCGCCATTTGGCTATAAAACTCTCATATCATGTAATATTAATTAAGAAATGAGTGTGTTGTATGTTTGATGAACTTGATTTGCGACTGTATTTTTTGTTTTTGTTTTGGAAATAAGATAGGGTTAAGAACCCGAAATTTTATTAATTAGTATCCAAAAAAAATATTAAATTCCAAAATCTACACCTCATGCATAGAAATTTCGAAATATGTCCAAACCGGAGATTAAATTCCCAGTTTCATACAAATTTTCTGCAAAAAAAAAAATTCCGGTTCTTGGCAGTCCGAAACGTACCGGAGATTAAATTCCCGGTTCTAAGTTTTTTTTAATTAAACAGAAATGTTTATAATTTATTTATTTTTTGTAGTGAAATATTAGAAATATTTTATATATTTCTTTGAAAATAGATGAAATACTATATAATTTGATTTATTAGAAAAACTACGACAAATAACCTGGATCAAGCTGAATTTTTTGCGGCCGTAAGAAAAATTAAAATATTTCTTTATGTGTTATTGGAAAAAAATAACAATATTTTGAATCTGAGTTATTGATCCTAGTTCAAAAATCACTTCTAGATAAATACATAAAATATTATAATTCTTCTATATTTGAAAAAAAAATTAAGTTATTTAATGATTCCTTTGTCAAGTGTCAAAACCAAAACGAAAACTAAAATTTGAGTTATTCAAAACCGCAAATTAAAATTGCGTTTTTGGAATTCCAAAACCAAAACCGCAAACTTTTTTGCGGTTTTGGAGTTCCAAAACAGAGAAATAAATCTGCGGTTGAGGCAGTTTTCGAAATGTTGTCCAATAGAATGTAGATTTTGAAATTTAATATTTTGTTAAGAAGCTAACAGTTCAATTTATGACTGTTTTACCTGTTAGATTCTGACTTGTGTGGAAACAAATCAAAAGAGCGTTGTCAATATATCTGCCCGCAGAAAGCATGCAAGCCACGCCGTTAAAACAGTCTATATATATTTCCTGCATTAATAATTTGTTCGATCGGCATCGGCTGTCGCTCTCTCATTTTCTATATATATTTAATTTTCTGTCATAATTCACAGTCATGCGCCAATTAGCTACATCATATATATATATAGATATGAGACAGTACTATTCGTATATATTCTCCTGTGTCTAAAAGTAGTTGCAAAGTTAAGAGTGTCTCCATCAAGTATATATATATATATATATATATATATATATATATATATATATAAAATAAAAATTATAGACAGTTATTAATTTGATGATTCAATTTATATCACAATCGAAATTGTAATATTTCTTACCAAAAAAAATGTATAACTAATTATATTTAGCTTTTCAATATTATCCTTAGTCTATTAGTGATGTGCTGGAGCAAATTTCTAAAATTATTTTATTTTTACTATTACAATTAATTATGAGAAAGTAGAAATACATGTTTATATTTGCATAAAATTATATATATATGCACAAAAATAAATCTATTTTCTACATATGTAAGTTAATAATATATAGTGAGGATATATGCATGCATTCTTTAATTTGCCCCATTCTTAAAATATTACTGGGAATTAATTAATGTCTTTCAAGAAAAAAATTAATGGCAATCTATTTAGGATCAATTGGATTTTGTTCAAAAAGTTAGGACAAATTTTATTCAAAGCCATGCTTACATATATCATCCGATCTATGTTGAGGTTTGTGCGAATGGATATACAAATATATTTATAATTAGTTTAATGTATTAATTTTTTCATTAGTTTAAAATTTTATATACTTAACAAGTAAATGCATCCTCGTGACGTAGATTGAAATTTTAAATTTGAGACGAGAACACGACACGTCGCCGTGTTATCAATATCACGCCAATCAACTTCACGATAATTTGAATTTTGAGACGATAACACGACACGACACGACACGCGAGCCAATTCATATTAGTGGTAGCTAGTCACATTCGACTAGATAGTTATAGTACCCATATGATTTATATGAGATATGAGGAGACTTGAAAATTGTGGATAACAGAAAAATGCTGTCCTGATTTGTTATTCCTTTTCATTTTCATGCCTTTATTAGAGATTCCCACCAAAATGGATAAGAGAGAGAATTAATGCTCTCAAAAAATGGATTCCAAGTTCGATTGTTTTGTCAAGTCTACAAATTAACGCCATTTCTCTATCTGCTGCCACTTTTTCAAATAAATCAATTTTATATCTAAAGTATATATATATATCGCTTCAAGTTCAGTTTGATTTTTTTTCAAATTTATCATGACAAAACTTCGTAATCAATAATTAATAACCATATATCGCATTTATCAAGAAACCAGAGCCTTATTGAACCGAATAATTAAAATCGACCATAAACCACCAAAAAGAAAAGAAAAAAAAATGAAAAATGTTACTACGAAGTGAGTCGAGTTAATAAAAATGTATAGGACATGAAATATGAGAGTCAAATACACATTGAAAGTCATCCATATAAAATTATCTTACAAAAAATAGAATCAATTTTACAGCACCATAATATTTTACTCTAAATTATATAGAAAATTAGACATAAATTAAAAAAAAAAAAAGGAATCAATTGATCCCTTATTTCTACTTTTAAGTCCACCCCTCGACATAAATAGTATCATTTTTTTTACCATCATATCTAATAAAAAAAACAATCAATAGCTATTCCGTCATAAGATCACAAACTGAACATTACTATCCAAACAAAGAGTACAAGTTAAAAAGTATAATTATTAAAACAAACCATCTCTTAACCTCCCAAGTCCTTGAGGCCATATTTGATTGTGGCATAAGTTATGGAATAAGTACCTTATTCTGCACTTATGATGTCAAATATGAATAAAGTATGATGAAATAATATAGCATAAGAAATTACTTATGCCGTCATAAATTAACCAACCGCATAAGAAATCACTTATGCCGTCATAAATTAACCCACCTATTCATGTTGCATAACTTAAGTCGCCTCTCTTTTCTTAAATTAACCCTCCTATTCAGATTTAACCCATGATTTAACTTTAACCCACAATCAAACAAGAATATCTTATGCTGTCATAACTTGAAATAAGCAACTTATGCCATCATAATTTTAACCACAACTAAATATGGAGCAAGAATAGAGCTAACTCAAGAATAGCTCCACTTTTCCCAAAAAGTTATCCAACCACGAATTAGAAACTTGGGTTAGCTCGAAAAAAGTTATATTTTACTAACTAATAAAAATGGTGGGTTAACAAATTTGCAAACCAGTGAAGTTAGTTATATTAATAAAAAATAATTTGTACATCTTTTTTATTTATTCCTCTTAACTACGATATTAGATATTAGAGTTAGTTTAAATGTTATATTACTATTAAATAAAAATAATACTGGATTGGATTAGTATTAATAAAATATTAGATTAATATTAAATGTAATATAATATTAATTTAAATATTATAATAGTATTAAATAAAATATTAGATTAAATATAAAATGATATTAGTTTAAATGTTAAATGTAATATAATATTAGTTTAAATATTAAATTAATATTAAATAAAATATAATATAATATTAGTTTATATATTAAATGTAATTTAAGATTAATTTAAATATTAGATCAGTATTAAATAAAATATTATATTAAATATAATATAACATTAGTTTAAATGTTAAATGTAATATAATATTAGTTTAAATATTAAATTAGTATTAAATAAATACAATATTATAATAGATTAGTATACATAAAATATTAATTAAAATGTAATACAATGTTAGTTTAAGAATTAAATGTAATATAATATTAGTTTATATTAAATTAGTATTAAATAAAATATTAGTTTAACCATGAAAGGCTATATAATATGATTTTAATATTATATTAGTATTAAATAAAATATTAGTTTAAATATTAAATGTATTATAATACCAGTGTCATATGAGATTAGTTTAAATTATTATTTTATTCATTCATTTTATTACTATTTTAAATATACATTTTAAATAATATATTTACTAACCCGAACACTCATAAGTTAGCCCTATTTTCAACCATTCAATCACTATTTTTGCAATCCAAGCGCACCAAAAGAACCACCTTTCTCTTTTAGTAAAATACCCTTAATTTTTTTTTAAAATGAGATATCATGCCATGCAGTGTATTAAAATTCGGTCTATGCAACCCCATTTGCGGCGGCATAATCTTATTCGGTTGCAATTCAAATAGAAAATCTGTATTCGGTCAAATATGCGGTTCTGCATTTTCGGTCGAATATTAACGCATAATTGTTTGTATGATACCGCATATTACCGTATATTATTACATATTACTGCTTACTTATTTATATATATATAAATTTTTATTTAAATCCATATATATAATCTGCATAAAAGTCCACATATGCTGCCGCATACCGCGTATAAAAACATTGATGTCATGCTTATGCATCAGAAAAGGAACAACCACCCCATTCGGTGCATTCCCGAATCACTCAAGTGGGTCAACTAGACCTTAAACAATATAGCCGTGTTGTGTTGCGTATGAGAAATAGAGAACGCGTTTACATGTAGTTAATTACACTAGTACCAAACATCTATAGATACAGATTCTATAATAGTCAAAATCGAAAGGAAAAAGAAATTATCACACTGATAATTTAATTACACGTTGGTTTCATGTAGGGGTGTCTTTTTTTTTAAATGATTGGCAGAGGCTCCCAATTTAAATTACACTTCTTTTGCATAAACTTATTGGGTACGGGTACGGATAAAGATATTTTTTCGTTATCTAAACATGTAAGGGTACGGGTAAAGCTTATTCTGTTTCCATTATCCGATCGGATAATTATAAAAAAAATATATATTATATATATTAATGAGCAATGAATATTAATTCTTCAATTATTCTTGATAATTGTGTTACGCTTAATTAACTATTAAAACACATAAATAAATTTCAGCAAATCTTAATAAAGTTTATACCTTTTAAACTAGTATATGTATAGAATCTGGCTAATATGCTACGCGTATATAAGGGCCTCTCCGTGCTACGGCTCACTTTTTGAGTTTTCAAAATTCTAACGGTCGATCCGAAACGTTCAACATGATCTCCATATGAATATGTACTTGCAAACCAAATTTTACATTTTTTAGAATTTTTTTACTATTTATTAAGCCACTTTGAAAATCGCTGATCCAATGGTCCAGCAGATTTTACTGTTGTGTACAAATTAGTGTTTTTTCAAAGTGGCTAAATAAATAGTAAAAAAATTCTAAAAAATGTAAAATTTAGTTTGCAAGTACATATTCATATGGAGATCATGTTGAACGGTTCAGATTGACCGTTAGGATTTTGAAAACTCAAAAAGTGAGTCGTAGCACGGAGGGCTCTATGCTACGCGTAGCACCGTAGCACTGTCCATATATATATATATATATGCTGCTGGCAGCATTTCGGCCAGTTACTGCCGGGGGCAGATCTGCCATACTGATGTTCAAACAACAATTTTTTTATATACATGTTCAATCTATATTAAAATCTACTTGGAGACCAAATTTTACATTTTTTGGAAATTTTTTACTATTTATTAAGCCACTTTGAAAATTGCTGATCCGGGTGAACAGTAAAAACAGTCTGGACCATATGATCTGCAATTTTCAAAGTGGCTTAATAAATAGTAAAAAAATTCCAAAAAATGTAAAATTTGGTCTCCAAGTAGATTTTAATATAGAGATCACATCTAATGATTTGGATTTGTTGTTTGAACATCAGTATGGCAGATATGCCCCCGGCAGTAGCTGACCGAAATGCTGCCAGCAGCAAATTAGCCATACTATATATATATATATATATATATATATATAGTGATGCTACGGTGCTTTGGGAAGTAAAGAGGGTGTTTTACTTCCCGCTCATATATTCATTTTCAAAGTTTAAATAGTCGATCCGAACTTCTCAACATAATCTTTCTATTGATATGTGCTTGGAAACCAAATTTTATATTTTTTGGAAATTTTTTACTATTTATTTAGAATTTTTGAAAATCTCAGTTTTTCATTAAATAAAAAATAAATAAAAAATTCAAAAAACACTGATTTTCAAAAATTCTAAACAAATGGTAAAAAATTTCCACAAAATGTAAAATTTGGTCTCCAAGCACATATTAATATGAAGATCATGTTGAGAAGTTCGAATCGACTATTTGAACTTTGAAAATAGAAATATGAGCGGGAAGTAAAACACCCTCTTTACTTCCCAAAGCACCGTAGCATCACTCATATATATATATATATATATATATATATATATAGTAGAACTAGGGTGCTCCTAAGCTCACCAAGCCATTCGTGAGCGCGACTCTAAAACCTATCAAATTGACTTCAAACGACATTTTCAAACCGTTAGATGTTCAATCTATATTAAAATGTGCTTGGAGACCAAATTTTACATTTTTTGGAATTTTTTTACTATTTATTAAGATGGTTTGAAAATCGCTGTTTTTATTAAAATTCTGCACCATTGGAAAACAGCGATTTTCAAACCATCTTAATAAATAGTAAAAAAATTCCAAAAAATGTAAAATTTGGTCTCCAAGCACATTTTAATATAGATTGAACATCTAACGGTTTGGAAATGTCGTTTGAAGTCAATTTGATAGGTTTTAGAGTCGCGTTCACGGAAGGGCTTGGTGAGCACCCTAGTTCTACTCTATATATATATATTTGTGAAATGAATGTATTTTAATTTATTATTTAGTAAATAATAAAAAAATTATTATAATAGCATTACATGTTATTTATCCGCTACCGTTTCGTAATCCGACAACCATAACGGGTAAGGGTAGGGTACGGATAAAATAATTCGTAGCGGGTAAGGATAGAATACGGGTAAGGATAATTTGTTACGGGTACGGGTATGAAAATGCTTCCACCCAACCCTTACCATACCCGTTGACACCCCTAGTTTCATGTTTATCGGAGCTCAAGTGAATAATAGATTTCTTATTTCTTATTTTGTCAAATATAAATAACTTAGGATAAAAGATACTGACAGAGCTATTTTGATTTCACGTAACATACAATAGAGAGAAAATGAAAAAAATATATAATTAGTACATTACATGAAACCAAATTAGCTCTTTTAATATCTTTACTCGTAACTTAACCATAAATAAAGAGAACTAGATTTTGATAAGTGACAAAGTTAAAAAAATAATGTCCTGTCGTAGTAAATTTTTTGTGAACATTAAATTATATCTTTTACTTAAAATTTAAGAATAGTTAAGTATGAAAAAGAAAAGACTTGAGACGATATAACTTATGTTGTCCCAATAAATAGAAAAAATCATTTCTCAAAATTATTCTCTCACATTATCACATACCTAAATTATATTTTGATTACGTTGTCTTTATTTTATATTATCACCATAATTTTACAAACATTTCTATTAATACTTTGGTGATATTAGTTAGGTTTAAGGAGGTACAATGACATACAAGTATCCTCTCGGTGGTGGATGGTGGAGTTCACTACTTTACGGTTTCAGATTAACTCAAAAACAGTGTCTATCCGGAATAGCGTAGGGGCAGTATTATTTGTACTTTGAGATTCGTGCTAAGTTAAAAAGAGCGTCCGAATCCACTAATTGTAAGTGATTCCCTTTTATGGTACCTGGGAGGATCTGAATTCTACAATCACGGCATGCAGTGAGCTAACTAAGATATGGAGAATCTGTGCTACTCCCAAACTATCGAAATTTTTAAACTTACCATCATGCACTATGATTTTGTACTCCAATATGCTCTACATCGTATTTTCGTTTTCAAAGTCCGAATAATTGATCCGAACCGTTCAACATGATCTTCATAATAAAATATGCTTGGAAACCAAATTTTATATTTCTTAAAAAAAATTTACTATTTTTTTAAATAGGTACAAAATCACTGTTTTAAGGAGATTCTGGACCATCCGAAAAAGTGATATTGTACTTATGTAAAAAAATAGTAAAAAAATTCTAAAAAATTATAAAATTTGGTCTCCAAGAATATTTTATTATGAAGATCATGTTGAGTGGTTCGGATTGACTGTTCGGACTTTGAAAATAAAAATAAAGAATGCGGAGCATATTGGAGCACAAAATCATAGTGCATTTGAAGTTTTGAACCCTCCTCTTAAAAATAATAATCAAATAAGCACTGTTTTTAAACATTCCATATTTATCAAGTTTGCAGCTTTAAATTGTTGACCTAGCAGGTTGGTACTGTAATTTAAAGCTGCGGATCCAAATTAACACTCTGGTGCCATATTAAATACACTGCTGAGTCCGCAGCTTAAACTGCGGTACCATTAAAAATGTTGAACAGTTCGGATCGGCCGTTAGAATTTTAGCTCCAAGTATTAGGAAGCTGTTAGGATTTTAGCCTCAAGTATTTCGAAAAACTCAGAAATTCTGAGTGTATTTATTAATTTGTAATTAACTTTGGATATTAATAAAAATGTCGGTGTCAATTTGATAGTTATGTCTCCAAACAAAAATAAAAAGAATGTTTTTTTTTTCAAAATTGACAAACTTTTTTGCGTTGTTCAGATCTTAAGAAAAATATCAATAATACTTTTCGAAAATATGATACCTTATAGTCAAAATGAAAACATGAAATTATGTAATAGCTTCTCAGTTGTCTGACAGTCATTATTTAATTAATTAATGTTTCCTTTTTTTAAGAAGACGACCTTATTTGAATCCCACTTTTACTATCCACTATTTATTTGTAAATAATTATGTAAATTTATATATAAAATAATTAAATTTTAATAGTTAATAGTTTTGTATTTTTTTACTTAATTAAAATAATTAATTATAGTTATCAAATAAGAGATTAAGAGGATTGATACTTGGGTTCCAATTTATTCTGATTTTCAGTATAAAAAGGCGTGTCATAAGAAAATTTGAAAACCCACCTGCTGACTGCTGTCCAATCCAATCCTTCAATCAACTTTTTTCCAGGCCCTTTTAATTGAGCATCAAACCCAAACCCAAACCCAAACCCAAACCCAAACCCAAACCCAAACCCAAACCCATTCCCCAGTTCTGGATTGGGCTAAATTTGATATGGCCCACCATAACATTGAACTCCATCATAGAAAAATATGACTGAGGCATTGCCATGGTCAGTACTACGAGTAAATATTTTCGTTTTATAAGTTTGAATAGTCAATCCCAACATGATTTCCATTTGACAATGTATCTACCGACTAATTTTATATTTTTTTTATTTTTTTACAATTCTTTTAGATATTTTGAAAAGAGTGAGTCTATGGTACTATACATAGTACGGATTGGTCCCTACTACGGATAAATATTTTTGTTTTCAAAATTCTAACAGCTCATCCGAACTGTTCAACATGATTTCCATATGAGAATATACTTGTGGGCTAAATTTTCTATTTTTTTAAAAAAAAATTACTATTTTTAAATAGGTAGAAAATCACTGTTTTTGGATGATCCAGAATTTTCAGATCAAGTGATTTTCTACCTATCTTAATATATAGTAGAAAATTTGCAAAAACTATAAAATTTAGTCTGCAAGTACATATTCATGTGAGGATCACGTTGAACGGTTCAGATCGATCATTAGAATTTTCAAAATGAAAATATGGCTCCGTAGTACGGACTAATCCATGCTATGTATAGTACCATAGACTCACTCTTTTGAAAATCATTACTTTGAATGGTTCAAAATCTTTAGATAAAGTGATTTACTACCTATTTAAAGATAATAATAAAATATTCAAAAAATGTAAAATTTAATCTACAAATATATTTTTTGTATGAATATTATGTTGAATGGTTTAGATCAACTATATAAAATTTAAAAATGAAGATACTGATTTATAGTATTATTTATAGTACGGACGAATATGCGTTATGTATAATACCGTAGCTTCACTCAAAATAAGGATATTTTTCTTTTCTTTTTTGCAAGGCCCGTAGTAGGGCTGCACAAAAAATTCGTAGTTCGTAATTCGATTCGAGTTTGATTCGAATAAGTTCGTAAAAAAATTGATTCGAAATTGAGTTCGTTTGAAATTAATTCAAACCAAACTTAGTTCGAAATTAATTCAAACCAAACTCAAACAGGATCTAGTTCGTTCGAAATAGGTTCGCAAACTAAATTTAGTTCGAAATTAACTCAAACGTGAACCGTTAATTTCCGCTGATAATGAACTTTAATGTTTTATTTAAGATAATATTTGAGTTTGTAATAATTCTAAGACTTTGTGATTCTTTTGTACTTCTATTGATATTTAAATTGTACTTTGAATACTTTGGATATTTGAAAACATTGGTGATGTTGCTCCTGTTGGCTATTTGGAAAACTTTAAATTATGTGATTGATATCAGAATGCCAGAGTTTTTATTGAAGTGATGTAATTTCGAACTATGACCTAGCCATAAGTCATAACTATTAAGTCGTAACAAAGTTCGTAAAAGTTCGAAATTGAGTTCGTAAAAAATTTGATTCGAAATTGAGTTCGTAAAAAGTTCGATTCGAGAGTTCGTTCGAAATTAATTCAAACCAAACTTTATTCAAAATTAATTCAAACCAAACTCAAACTGGAGGTAAGTTCGATTCGGTTCAGTTCGTTTGCAGCCCTAGCCCGTAGTGATATTCTTAAATGAAGATCACTCTGTCTATAAAAAAACCAAAATGGTACGTAATTAATCAAGTATGTTTACTAAAGGCTCTAACTTAATTAATAGTTATATAATTTAATTAACATACTCTGGGACAAATTATAGTACAATAAAAGGTCCAAACCTTCTAATTCAGAACTAAAATTGAGGTCACCCAATAGATTTGAGATCAAGAATCAATTTTTGATCTATGATAACAACTGAACACTCTCTGTGTGAAAGATCATAATTTCTAAATCTGAATAGAAAATTTATGAACAATTAAATATAAGTTAATATATTGGACCTGCTTTTCATCTATAGAAAAAGTGACTGATCACATATGAAAATGTTGTACACAGTTAAAGCAAGATGATACATCCTATTTCGGAGAGAATAGGCCGCATGTGAGATTTGGGTCGTGGACACGTCCTGTCTCAGGAAACCAGGCCGTGTGTGAGAAATCTGAGTTATCAATTCCCGAGGTGAGTAAGGCTTGAGGTATTCAGACTCTTTCCTATGATGATACCTCGCTTAGGAAAAAATTTGTCCCTAATTCAGTTGGATTTAGGGCCTTATATAGGTCATATGGCGATTACGTGGCCTGACAGATTGTTCGCATAATCGCCAAGTTGTTTGTACATCGGGATCGTAGTTCAAGTTGTTTGTCCCTTTTCCGAAAGTATGTAATTATAAGCCTTACCGGTAAATGTGCCACCTACTCGATTTCCAATCTCATTTTAGTGAACAAATGCATCAATGAGAAGGTCGTCTAGGGCCTGGGCCAGCCTGGGCTCTGGCCCCCCTTGGCCCAGAAAAATATACAGAGCCCTTTAATAAAAAAAAAAAACTGGCACCTCCTACATCGTTTATGGGCCCTTGGCACCTCTGTTTATGGGCCCTGATAATTACTGATAATTGCTGAATATTTTTTTTATCATTTAATCGTGTAACATGAAACTAAAACTGATATCCTAAGATAAACTAGTTAGGCCCCCCCTACTGATCATTCATGGTTCCGCCACTGTGGTCGTCCATGGTTGGGTTCCAATGAAGGACCTCTTCCTTGCCATTTCCAGCAGTGTTGGATGAATCCTTCCTTTTTTTCCATTTCAAAACTGCAAATTATCAAAGATCACAAGTTAGGTATGATAAGTCAGTTCAATGAAGCATGCTGGTATTATAGGTTAGCATATATATGGGCACTCTTATATGCAACATCAGCTCCAAGATTTACACATTTACCATATGGGTATTTCTACATGACATGATTTCTAAAGGGCATCAGCCTGATGTTGTGACCATAGCACTGATGTTGTGCAAGAAAGGTGAAATTGAGAAGGTAATGTATTTTCTACATGACTGGATGTCACGAGAAAGGTGACAAGCTATAACACTCTTATATATAGGCTGTGCGAGAAATGTGAAATTGAGAAGGCAATGAATTTTCTACATGACAAAAAAATAAAAAGATAATATCAGGAAACTTAAAAAAAAACAGTTTTATGAAAATAAGTTGCGTTAAAAAAAAAAACTTATGTAATTTAATTCTACATGTCTCCAGCGTGGTTGTGCTCTTCCTTTTCCCTGTGAGTTTACCAGTATAAGATTTTTTATTCAATACCGGTCATAACCATATGATCCAATCGTGTACAAGCATGTAGATTGGTACCAGTACCATCATCCAACACAATGCCAACCTCCATGCCTTTCAGAAAGCTCAATTTTCCCTTCCAGTTGCTTGCTCGTAGAATCTCAATTTCTAACTTCAACTAAATTTGATATTTTTCACATTTTTCATTTGATTGTTCTCTTTTGCCTTTTAGAAATCAAAGTATGAAATGCATCATAGTTTTTACATTTTTCTCTAAAGTAAGAATGAAAGTAAATAAAGAATCAAAGCAAAGAACAATCTATTGATGGATGGCAACAACGAAATGCATCAGAGTTCAAAGAGATACTTTTTTTTTTTTGAAAACTTAATAGTGATTCAAAGAAATACTTGAGGACTTACTTTGATCAAGTGAGAGAAGGAGACGAACTGAGTACCTAGTTTTGTTGGTGGACGGAAGGAGGGAAAACAAAAAAAGCAGAATTGAAGAGGCAGGAAAAGGGTAGAATGAGTAAATTGTCGTTGGTGGATCCTCTTTTCCCTCAGCTACACCCCGATCGAATTGGGAGGGACAAATTTCGTCCGTGTAGAGTAAGACGGTCACTCTCACTGTTTACTCTACTCTACCTCTCGATTTTGTTTTGTGGAGTGAGTAACTTCTTCATTTTGCCCCCAGGTTTGTCTACACTCTACAGTACATTAAAATTGTTTTGGCTATAGTACGGTAATTGGTTTTAATTAAAATCTGACCATTAATCGGATGTCTCCCCACTTTAAATTGATTAGGGATAAAAAAACAGTCTTTTTCCCTGCTTCGTTATATCTCCGTGAGTGAGAAAATAAGACATCGTTGGATTTCTTTTCTCCTTCACTCTCTTTTTCTCACTGCTCCATCTAAGGTCTGATCAGAACACCAATTCTCCGACCAAAACGCGAAACGATTTGAAACGACCAGTATATTTTTTGTGTGTTTTTAACGAGGTGCTTTGGAGTCTTGGAGATCCAGACCCAATCCAACATACTTCGCGCTAACTTGAGATTTGCTCTCAAAATCCGAAACCCCATTTTGGTAAAGTTAGATGCTAGTGTAGTAATTCCTGAGAAGTGATGGTGTTGAGAAATGCGTCGCTAAGGGGTCACTAGAAAATTGGTTTGGTTGGTTTTGATTTGGAATTAGCTTTAAATCGGACGGTGTGTGTACTACGAACTTCTAATTCCAGTCTAAGCTTCAGTACTAGTTGTTTATGTTTGGTATTGGCCCAATACTGGTGATGTACCAACAAGTACTTTTTACTGGTACCTAATTTGTTGATTTGTGCTTTTACTCATCTAATCTTAACAATATGAGAAGCTTATTAGTATGAACATATTGGTACAGTTACCATGTACCAGCCTGTTACTAACAACCAACTTTTTTTTTTTTAAAAAAAACCCTCTAACAACCAACTTCTCAGAAGCTTATTTGGTTAATGAAATACAATAGGCTTTTCGCCTTCTACTTAGTTAATGAAATACAATAGGCTTTTTCTCAGAAGCTTATTTGGTTAATGAAAAAACCATCTACTTTTTTGAAGAAAAAAAACCCATCTATTATTTAGTTAATGAAATACAATAGGCTTTTCGCCTTCTGCTTATGAAAAATAAGCTTATTTGGTTAATATGAACTCTTATATTTTTTTTCGGCTTTTGAAATTTGAAGTTCTAAACCTAATTTTTGTAATATAAACATTTTAGAATGTATATTTTGAATGATCATATGCATCTATAAGCATTACTTCCATTAAAATCATATTTTTAAGGTTCAGTCAACTCTATAAATGATTTTTTTCTGTTATTTTCCATATATGACTTATATTGCTTGTTTCTCCAAATGGACAACAATGCCCCTAGATGAACAAATGGCTTGTTCTAGAGAATTTTATGAATGCACTATGCTTAATAATAAGAGGATTAAGAAAAACACTCAATTAGAATATGATGAACATCACAAAGCTGCAAATGTCAATATCATAGATTGAATGCTTAAAAACACTTAACTTGTTTACGTTATATGCACAAATATTTTTCAGAAAGTTGCAAGAAAAATGAAAAATAAAATCTTATATCAGATAATCAAACAAATAGCAGTGCTACTAGTTAATTAGGTACCTAAACTTGAAATTCATATGAATAGCAGTGCTACTAGTATTCTCCTATTCAAATATTTCTTTGCTGATTAATTGATCGAAAAAATAGCAACTCTATCTTGGGGCATAAAATGAGCATTCCAAGTCTTTCAATATACATATATAGAAGAAACTCTATCTTGAGGCATAGCAGTACTTATATTGAATGGGCTTAGAGTTAGCGATAGAATCCAAAGCATAGAAGAAACTGTT
Organism: Carex myosuroides; assembly: GCA_028015225.1. Lineage (NCBI taxonomy): Eukaryota > Viridiplantae > Streptophyta > Magnoliopsida > Poales > Cyperaceae > Carex > Carex myosuroides. The sequence continues at coordinate 1,062,954 of CM051476.1, forward strand.
TGCAAATAAGCATATGCCATTAGTAAATAAAATGCTCACTGGATATAATGTTCAAAAGAAGCAAAGAGAGTTGGTAACAATGGCACAAGAATACCAAAAAAATCACTAAACAATAAACTTGAAAAGAATGTCACCTGGCACAAGACTATATGCATGATCTTTAAGTTTATAAAGTCATAATTGTACAAAGTTAATGGATACCTTTGAAACAAGCTAGCCTATCTACAATTTAACATATGAATCAACATACATAGATGCATTCCATATCTTAGTAGGCTCGTACCTACAATAAAAGGAAAAGAAAAAAAAAATGAATAAATACACTATATAAGGGTACATGTTTAGTTGTTCAAAGGTTGGACATGCAAAAATTGGTCAGATCAAGAAGCATAATTCATCATCTAGCCACTTGACAAATGCAACTACATCCTTTATGTCCCGGTATGTAGCATCATTCACCTCTTTTATAAGTGATTTCACAAATTCCTTGTCTCTACATCAGATTTTATCTGAAAAAAAAAAAAAAAAATGAAAAGAAAAAATTTAATATGCAAACCGCAAACCAAGCAGCAACCTCGAGTAGTACATATCAGAAAATTGGTACCAAACTGGTACCAGTCTTAAATACAATTAAACGGAACAGAGAGGAATCCCAACAGATAAAAAGGGCTCTGTGCACAACTCAAACAATTCATCGATTCAACAATTCAAGATTATTCAATCAAGCAAGCCCTATATTCTAGCAACACAATTTCAATCAATTCAAAGCACATCGGCCTTAACATAAGACAGATATTTGTTAGCCCGATAAAACAAATCAAGCACACACAGATCAGAGAGAGGGCCTAAGTCCTTATTTTAATAAGTCTAGCAATTTACACAAACAAAATAAACTCAGATTCGAGAGTTCGAGCAGGAGCAGCAAGCAATACGAGAAGGGTGAGCCCTTATGAAAAGAGAGAGGTTCTTACGGTAGGGCGAGCTGTGGGTGGAGGGGAGGGAGAGAGGAAAAGGAAATCCACGGAGGCCGAGTCGAGCTGGGAGAAGGTATTGAGAGGAGAGAAGAGTTTCTTACGATGAGAAAAGAGAGACGGAGACCTTTGGTAGCAGCTCCTAAGTTCTCAAAAAAAAAAAAAAAAAAAAAACAGAGAGAAAAGAGAGACGGAGATAGCTGGTCAGCTGACCGCTTCTCGGGCAGTATCTTTTTTTTTGGGTAAATTAGAAGATCAAAGACGCCAGATGAAAAGAACGGTTCAGATTTCTGCCCATTCTACAGCTTAGGGTACTCGGGAGGATGCGGATTCTTCCCCCTCTGTGCTCCACAGAGTCTAAAATATCCAAATTCCGGTTCAGGATAGCTTCTAGCCTTTTCGCCTCTAATGCCTCCACTCGCTTTCGCCACTCTCCCCCTTCCGACCAATTCGCCATGCCGCCTCCCTTTCCTACGCGCCTCTTCCCATGCCCCCTCTTTTGCACCTCTCTCTCTCAAACCCCTCTGCTATAGCCCTTCCCGTCGCCTAACTACAACTCTCGCCACTGCCAACTCTGACCAATCGGAACCGCCTCTCGCCTCGGCGGCGGAGATCGAAATGCTCCCCGGCCGAGATGGAGTCTTCTTGGCCCGGCTTCCTTCGGTCGTCATCCTCTGGGACCTCGACAACAAGCCACCACGTGGGCCCCCTTTTAACGCCGCGGCCTCACTCAAGCACACCTCCTCACTCCTCGGACAAGTCGGGGAATTCTCGGCATATGCAAACCAGCACGCCTTCTCGTACGTGCCAGAACGGGTACGGTCGGAACGTAACGAGCGGCGCCAACTCGACTTGCTTGAGAAGAAAGGGTTAGTGACACCGACTGATCCGTACACGTGTGGAATGTGTGGGAGAAAGTTTACGACCAGACCGGAGCTGAAGCGACATTTTAAGCAGTTGCATGAAAGAGAGCGCATGAAGAAGGTCAATCGGATGCGGTCCCTCAAGGGCAAGAAGCAGCAGAAGTATTGTTTCTCTTTACAATGCTAATTGATTTCGATCAGAGTAATTAGGAGTGTCAACAAAATATCTGACAAGATGACATTTCTGTTTGATAGGTTTCGGGACCGGTACATCAATGGTAACCCCAAGTATGAGGAGACAGCAAGGGAACTGCTAACTCCTAAAGTTGGTTATGGTCTCGCCTCCGAGTTGAAACGTGCTGGTGTAAATGTTCAAACTGTGAAATCTAAGCCACAAGCTGCAGATGAAGCTTTGAAAAAGCGAGTGAGGGAATCTTTGGCACGTGGGGTCGACTGGATGATCTTAGTATCAGATGACTCTGATTTTGTTGAAACAATCCAAATGGCACGCGAGGCTGAGTTGCGTACAGTTGTGGTTGGTGATAGGCAACGGGCTCTGGGTCGAAGAGCAGACATTTGGCTCCCGTGGGCCCAAGTCGAGAGAGGAGAAATAACTGACAAGATGTTGAAGTCCAAAATGCAGGGCGGGGGCTTTGACAGGGAAGAAGATGAAGAAGAGGATGACGAAGATGCGTCCTTTACGAGTTCATGGATAGAGTTTGGTGAGGATGAAGAGAGCGATGACTTTGACGATATGTTTGAGGTGATTACCGGGGTGAGTTCTCAGGGAAGGAAAAAGGGGAAGGGGAAGGGGAAGGGGAAGGGGAAGGGGAGGAGGAAGGGGAGGTCGGATTTCTCAGATGAGGATGAGGATGATGGGGGTTTTGAGGAGTTGAGTGTTGAGATGGATTTTGACGATGGTGGTTTGGGTATAATTGGCTCGTTGTTGATGGGGGACGAGCTCTTTTGGGACAGTGACTAAGAGAATTGGTATAGGCTTGATGTATATATTTTCTGAATGGGTTCCCCTCCTCACTAGTCACTACCTTCAAAGTGGTAGTATGTTCATTTTTTCCTTTACTTTTTCGTCCCTCCACATGGTGACCTTTTAATAGTCCATCAATCAATATTGCTTCTTAATGAGAGCCAAATAGTTTGATATAGGTATTGGATTATTTGAATTTTTAGTGTAATTGCAAACTTTTGTTTTGTTATCTCAAGTTCTAATCATTACAAAGTTCTATTATTACTGAGATTTGAAGCATGCTGCTTATATATTTTTATATTAAAAAAAAAAATTGGTCCTTTATAGAAAGTTCCTTTTGGAAATTGTCCATGCCCTTGCAACTAGTGTAGTATGCTAGTCATGTGACCTTTGCTGAGATACAAGTAACAATAACACATATTTGATTCATTCAAATACCATTGCTAGAATTCAATATTCTTTCTTATATGAACAATAAGAGGAGACTAACTATACTCTCCTTAAATGGAACCATGTTTATAGAAACAACTGTAGTTTGCTATTTTACAAAAACAATTCGATAATCTGTTAAACTGAAGCATGTAGCATGTGCTGCTTTCTAAAAATATTTGAAATATATAACTGATCTAACAAACTAGGTATATTTTGAGGGTTTGTCTATAGTACATTAAAATTGTTTTGGCTATAGTACAGTAATTGGTTTTAATTAAAATCTGACCATTAATCGGATGTCTCCCACTTTAAATTGTTTAGAGATAAAATAGTCTTTTTCCCTGCTCCATTATATCTTTCTCACAGAGGAAATAAGACATCATTGGATTTCTTTTCTCCTTCACTCTCTCTTTCTCGCCGCTCTATCTATCTAAGGTTTGATCGGAACAACAATTGCTACAAGCAGGGTTTGATCCTATAAGAGCCCTAATTTTACGAATTCAGATCCAATGCAATATCTGACTGAGTATAATTAGATCTTGGTCAGTCAGTTAATTCGTTACGAATCTCAAAACAGACCTCTTACATTTAAATAAACACCGAATTTTAATTGTTTATCTGGAATTTAATAATAGCTAATTGTACTCAGTCAGGTACCTGGAAGACAGGATACAAATTCTAATTTCATGGCATACATGCTCTGACCACCAACGAAGTGTCAAATAATTTCTATAAAAAATATTTCAAAATGAATTATTTAAAACTAAACTATAGTCAAATTGAACCGTATATTGATAAGAATAAAATACATAAATAGTCTTTAAGTATTTTAGTTAATTATTATGGTTCTCAAGAGTTTTAATATTTTGATCATTAAAAATATTATTCTTATCATTTTGGTCCTCAGTAATTTTTTTTTAGTGAGTCTATGGTACTATGCATAGCACGGATTGGTCTGTACTACAGATCAATATTTTTATTTTTAAAATCCTAACGGTCGATCATAACCGTTCAACATGATTGCCATATGAGAATATACTTGTGGGCTAATTTTTTTAATTTTTAGAATCTTTTTACTATTTATTTATTAGATAGGTAGAAAATCAATGTTTTTGGATGGTCCAGAATTTTCAGATCAAGTGATTTTCTACCTATCTTAAAATATAGTTAAAAAAAATCGAAAAAATATAAAAATTTACTCAAGTACAAATTCATGTGGAGATCACGTTGAACGGTTCGGATCGACCATTAGAATTTTCAAAATGAAAATATGACTCCGTAGTACGGACTAATCCGTGCTATGCATAGTACCATAGACTCACTCTTTTTTTTTCAGTTAATTTACAACAAGTGTCATTGTCGCATTGAAACCTACTTCAAAAGGTGGTCAGATTGAAAATAATCACAAAAATGCTTATTTTAAATCTGAAGAGAAGACTAATAAGTAATAAGAACTACGAAAAAAAAAACATTTGTCATTATCAGTGCCTTTTAGATCAGGTGATTTTCTAATTATCTAAAAATAAGTAAACAAATTTAAAAATATAAAATTTGATCTAAAAATACATTTTCATATGAAGATCATGTTGAATGATTCAGATTAATTGTTTGAACTATAAATAGAAAGATATTGATCAATAATATATTTTAATATGTATTATGCATAGTTAGTACCATAGCCTCATTCATTTTTTTTTTTTTTTGGTAATTTTTCCGAGAGACTTTTTAATCTCTCCAAAAACAACTAATTCGACGGTGTTCAATCCTCTCTTCGTCTAATCATTTTTTTGGTATTCATAATATTTTTATAATTAGAAGGAAGCAAGACATACATAGAGCTATATACCTACCTCAATAGTACACACTATATAGAGGCAGAGCACCGCTGTGTCGCATTTAATGCGCTGTCGAACCTACTTCACCTTAACCGTAGATTTTGCTATTATAATAAACGGATATTAGTCTGGGCTAATCGTCCCATATATATATATATATATATATAGATTTTTTTTTTTAAATAGAATTAGTTTAAATTAATTTAACGGAACAAGCCTCTGCTGGGTGGAAATTCGAAAACTAGCCTCCACCGATCCTAGGGACCGGTGGAGCAAAAAAAACCCATTCTACACCGGTCCTAGGAACCGGTGTAGCCTCTTTTGCACCAGCCACACCCTTCACCACAGAAAATCCCCATCTATAGCTCCACCGATCCCTAGGACCGGTGGAGGCTTGATCTCTAATTCCCCCCCCCCCCCGAGAGCTCCATCTCTGTCTCTCCCTTTCTTCTCCTTCGTTTCCTCTCCGAACTCTTTTTGTTTTTTTTTTCTTTTTCTTTTATCCTCTCAATTTACTCAACCATTTCTCCATCCAATTGTTTTAAAATTTTTGGATCGTCTAAGAGAGTTAGAAACTCTTCGGATCTACGATTTTGATGAGGTAAATATCCCTCTTTTGATAATTTTTTATTTTAGCCGAATTAAAATGAATAACTAATTTAATTTAGTTTGTTTAGTATATTTAGATTGTTTTTGTGAAATGTAGTGTTAAATTAGTATTTGGTGTAATTTAGTGTTGATTTGGAGTATATTTAGTAATTTAGTGGTAATGTAGTGTAATTTAGAATTCATTTGATGTTAATTTAGTGTAATGTAGTGCTAATGTGGTATTAATTTAGAGTTTATTTGATGTTAATTTAGTGTAATTTAGTATATATGTAGTATAATTTTGTGTAATTAAGTGTTCATGTAGTATAATGTAACTTTTTAGTAATATGTATTATAATTTTTGTAAAATTAGATAAATTGTGTGATGACTCTCATGAATTTTAAAATTAGATAAAATTATAAATGTGTAAAATTAGTAATATGTAGTATAAATTTGTGTAATTAAGTGTTCATAAAGTTTATTTTTAAAATCAAAATTAGATGATATGTTGTTTACATATAGTTCAATTTTCATTATTGTAGCCATATGCTTGAAAAAAATATTTGTTTATATATTTATGTGTGATGACTCTCATCAGTTGCAAAAATATTTGTTTATCAAATTTTCTAACAGAGTCAATGGATAATCCGGATTATCCAGAGTTGTTGAAATTAGCACCACAGAACCACAGGGCATGGCAAGTTCGTGATATGGTAATTTTGATTATATTTATTAATTATTTGTTGCAAATAAATATTATATGAAGTATTTGAAGGGTTTATAATGTTTTAATTCTTTTTGGCAACCTACCTCTTCATTACAGGTAAATTCACATCAGACTAGTATTGCTTACAACAGTCGGATGGACGGTGCTCTGAAGAGGTTAGGGTTGTATCAAATTGCTCGCCTTAATGATTGCAAGATTGATCCGCATTTAATTACTGCTCTGGTTGAGAGGTGGAGGCCGGAGACCAATACATTTCATCTACCTGTCGGTGAGGTGACAGTGACGTTGGAAGATGTTGCATGTCTATGGGGCTTATCGATTAAGGGTAATTAATAATCAGAAGTTGTTTATCGGTTAATTTAATTAACTATTTATAAAAAATAAATTGTTAATTATATAATTCTTTTAATTTGCAGGTGACACGATTACTAGCACCAGCGATACTGATTAGGACCCATACTTAGAGTTTGATCTAGGGGCTGATCCGGCTATTTTTTACAATCACCTCCATCAGACAATGCCATATAAATATAGGATTTATAATCCTAACACACCAAAAGAACGATTGTCCATCTCTGCTTATGCGCTTAGACTAAAATGGTTACGGGCGCAATTTAGTTTACCCTTAGAAGATTGGCACAATGATGAGATAGTTGCACGGTACACCCGAGGTTTTTGTATGGATTTATTCGGGTCGGTTATGTTTCCAGATTTAAGTGCGGATGGAGTCCCTGCGATGTACTTGCAATTCATCACAGATCTAGAGACTCCACGAGAATACAATTGGGGAGGTGCTGTACTTGCACATCTCTATCAAGAGTTGTCACGTGCTTGCCACGCGGGGGCAGACACGATAGCGGGTCCGATGTTGTTGTTACAGATTTGGTCATGGACTCGATTTGTTGTTGGTCGGCCTATACCCCGATCAGAGCCACTTCCCTTCGGTGGTGCCGATGAGGATAGGAGGAATGCTTTCGGTGTGAAGTGGACCACTTTTCATCTGTGGCCAGAGAACCCTCACTTAGGTAAAAAGATTTATAATTCGAGATAACTTCGATAGATTTATAATTGTTTTTTAAAATTTATATTTTTTTACAGGTGGTACAGCCACGTATAGAGATAACTTCGATAGACTAGCTGATGAGACAGTTAACTGGCGCCATACGTTGATTACTATGATCAGTGATACCTCGCATATTTAGTCTATTTTAGGCCTGTTTTAGTACCAGATTCGTGCCATGATTCACCAGAATCATGTGCATTTCATCGATATATCTTTAGAATTTGGTACTGCTGAGTGTTTGTTTGTTTTCTGCAGGTTTGGAGCAAAACACACGAAGAAACGGCGATTCAGATGATGAGGTACGACCCTTACCAGGCTTGGTACGGGTCTTACCGGACTTAGCCATTTTTCAGCTCATCACGCCTGGTACGGCCTGGCCGTACCAATTTGGTACGGGCCGTACCTAAAGGCGGCCTGACAGATTCAAATTTTGGCAGAGGCTATTTAAAGCGGGGAACTCTCCAATTTCGACATACATTCCATTCCAGATCCATTTGAGAGGACAGTAAGAGAGAGAAAGAGAGCTAAGGAGCTGAGAGCAAGAAGGAAGGAAGAGGAAGAGGCGAAACTCGACGGATCTAGCTTCCTCCTCTCGATCCCTTCGATCCATGGCTATCTCTATCCCTCTTATTGCATTTTTAGATCTGATTATGTGCTGTGAGTAGTTCTTTTAGTTTCTAGGGTTAGAGATTGATTCTTGATTTGTTTTGACTTTCTTTGACTTGTATCTTGTATGAACTCTTTAGTTTGATTGATTGTGATTTACTTTGATATCTTTTGCTTTGCTTGCTGTGATTGTTGTATGATGTGCCTCTAGGTTTAGATCGAACCTATCAAGGTCGTGTGATCATCTCAATCTCTCATCCAAATCAAATGCTTAGGGTAGAATAGTTCGAATTGAAGCCGAGAGGTTGAATTCTCCTCTAATCGACAGATTAGAGGGTGCCTTAGACCTCCAATCAACCAGCTAGGGTAGATCTGTACCAACACACGAGAGTTGAGGTGTAGAAATCCCTAAAAGGCAATCAATTGCATTCCAACCTAGATCTTGATCCAACAAACGATGGTTGAGGGTTAGGAACCTTAGGTATGGTCAATTGAACCTTTCTAAAGAGTTTAGCACAAGGTACCAGCAAGGAAATGCATTCACTCGAACTGGTAGGTTCTGTTCTGGGAAGCCAGTACGGGTCTTACCAGGGTGGTACGGCCTTGCCTTACCAAGTGAAGTACGGCCTAGCCGTACCAACTTGGTACGGGCCGTACCACTAGAGGCAGATCAGAGATGAAGTCTGAAACCCTGGAAACGCCTTTTATCCATAATCAAAACACAATTTACATTTCTTCTAGCATTTTATTACATCTTCTTGAATTGTTTTATTACATTTCTTCTAGCATTTTATTACATTTCTTCTAGCATTTTATGGCACGAATCTGGTACTAAAACAGGCCTAAAATAGACTAAATATGCGAGGTATCAAATTCCCCCAAGCTGAACCTTTGCTTGTCCTCAAGCAAAAAGTTTCAAACTCGGGTAAAAGTGCTGGACAACTAAATCTAAATGCAGATACAAGTCTAAATGTGAAAACCTACGTGAGTCTGCTATAGTCAAGAATTTCTAGAATCGATTCGGTTGTAATTCAAATATCCCTTTATAAACCTTGATTCACTCCACCAATTGGTCAATTGAACTTCTTATTTTGAGATGCTTCTAACAATGGAAAGACTAATTACCTAGGTTTGATCGAAACAATTTCATTCTTTTTCCGAATCAGTGCTTTTATTCAAGGTGATTTTTCTTTTCATTTTCCCTCCCCCAAGCTTGAATCAAGCTTAAGGGTAAGAAAGTTGCGAACGAAGTGTGTTGGTATGAGCAAAATTTTCTTTCTTTATTTCTAATTGGGAGACGAGCTCAAAGGCGCCCATTCGAGGCTTATTGCCAGTACTCTTATGTTCTCCATCTTTTTCATTTCTTTTTTTTTTTTCTTTTCTTTTTGGTTTGCTCATACCATGAATACACACATCTATTGGTATTCATTCATACCAATGGATATTCCAAACTTTCTTAATTTGAAAATCCCAATTCCTAAAGGCACAGTTCAGTTTTTTTCGAATAATCTCGTTCGATTCAATTCTAAGTTTGTTTCATCTTTTCCGTTATTAAAAACATCTCAACCTAAGTAGTTCAATAACCAATCATGGGTTAGTTCCAATTCACTCAGGTCTATCCTAATCACAACCAAATTGTTTCAAAGTTATTCTCAATTCTAGCAATTCACGCAAATCTTCACCTAACAATGCACGAAAATACGAAAAAATGTAAGAAAAATAACGGTAAAGTAAATATGACCTAAATGCAAATGTCATCCCCCCAAGCTTAGCCTGAGCATTGTCCTCAATGCTTCAAGACTATGAGATAAAAGAGATAAAAGAAGCTCGGGGAAAAGAGAGCGAACCTGATCAGTCCTCAGGGTGGTCGTACCAGAGCCAGTCGCTAAACCGCTCCTCTATCCCAGTCACGCGCTGCTGGAGATCATGGAGTATGGCGCCCTGCTCACGAATGGCAGCACCCTGCTCATAGAGTGCAACACCCTGATCCTGACGCATGCCGTACATCAGGTGGTAGACATCCTGGATGGTGGGCTCAGAGAGAGGAGGGGGGTACACAGGTCTACTGAAGGAGGTGGAGGGGCCGGCAGCGTAGGCGGAGGTGGAAGGGCCAGCAGCGTAGGCGGAGGTGGATGGGCCAGCTCCATAGAAAGAGGTACCTGCACCAAAGGGTGAAGGATGTACCTGCTCGAAGAAGGGGGGAGCCTGGCTGGGGAAAGGTGGCACATGAGGAGAGAGAGGATGCAGCGGCTCAAACGGAGCCTGGACGGGAGAGGTGGTGGCATCGATCATGTCCTCATCGCCCTGCGGTGGTGGTGGAGGAGGTGGAGGTGGGGCTACAGGGGCAGGCTGCACGCGGGGCGGACGTCGGAAAAACCAAGTGCTCCGGTCAGTGAAGGAGAGAGTGACCGGGAAAGGCATGACATATCTGGTATGCTGGTCAGGCATGCGCCAAGCCCAAGCACCTCGCCCATCGCGTCCTGCTGCTGACTCGATGAACTTGTAGGTGGTGAACTGAGTGAGAGAGAGAGAACGAGAGCTCCTGCACTCCTCGTCGCCGAAGATCTGGAGGTGTAAGCGCTCGGCGATCAGAGTGACGTAGGCAGAGATGTAGACAGTGCCACCCGGCTTGGGCTGCCTCTGGATGTCGATCCAGTGGTGGATCATGGCGAGCATCAGATCGGGCCGCTCGAGAGTGCTGTCAGGGCGCAGCATATGATCCACCAGCTGCAGATCCTCAACATTGGCGCGGGCGAACGTCTCGCCACGCGCAAAGATGGTGCAACCGAGGATACGCAGCAGGACCCGGATGACTGGATGTGGGACATTGAGCTGCTTGTACTCCTTGTTGAAAGCTGACCCGGCTGGGGCGCCAGAGAAAGAGAGGGAATCAGTAGTCGGTTTCGGCTCAAAGCCAAACCACTCCCTCAAGTCAGACAGCCAAACACGGTGGGTCTCACTCAGCAAGCGGAACCTGATGAACGGATTATCGTTCCGCGAGTACTTGAGCTCCAGAGAGGAAAGAAACTCCATGGTGAGCTTCTTGTATCCCCTCTGGGCGATCTCCCAGAAGGCTGGAGTGATCCCGACCCGGGTGGTGATGCGGCGGAACTCATCCTCCAGTCCCAGTGTCTGAAGAGCAGAGAAGTCAACAATCCTCGTATTGTTGATCGTCTTCGTCAGCAAGGTTTCGAAGTTCTTGAGCTGCCGACGGGTCGAAATGAGGAAGTACCGCTCGGCGTATGCGTCGGCACGCTGGGTGGCATCAGAGAGGGCCGTATCGGTGCCCATGGAGTCAGAGGCGTGGTCGGAGCTAGGGTCGGAGCTGTGATCGGAGCCGGGAACGGAGCCATGGGCGGAGGCCTGGTCAGAGGCCTCGTCAGAGCCCTGGTCCTGGTCGGCAGATGGATGGTAGGAGGGGCTCTGCTGTGGGCTCCGGTAGCCTGACTGATGCCCGCTGGAGGTGGTCTCTCCCTCATAGTAGATGGGCTCGATGGCGTCCTGAAGGGAAACAGTCCTGGAGGCACTCTCCTGGGAGTGGCGAGATGCTCGGGAGCCACCCCGAGACGCACTCCGGTGGGAGTGATGAGATGACGTGGGGGCGTCAGCAGGAGGGACGGGGGCCATCGGGCCAGTGGCGGAAGGGATGGTGTCGCCAGAGGATGTGGAGGAGCGAGAGGATTGTCGACGCATTTTCTCTCAGACGTTCGTTTGGATGGTCGACAGGGTAGGTACGGCCTGGTCTAACCTGGTTGGTACGGCCTAGCTGACCTAGGTAGGTACGGCCTAGCTGCACGGGCTGGTACGGACCGTACCTAACTTAGGGTTTTGGTGTTGGCTGGTAAGGGCCGCACCAACTGGTACCAGTGACAGAGAATGGGGTTTGTGCAACCAAGTTGGTGTCAGTTCAGAGGCTAGTACGGGCCGTACCTACTTGGTACGGGTGTACCGTACCAAGCTAGGGTTTGGACTGAAATGTGCAGAACCGAGAGAAGAAGAGAGGAAACGCGAAAAATGGTGAAAGAGACACTAACCGGGAGCAAGACGTGCGAGTCGGACCAAAATGGGCGTGCGGGTCGGACTAGAGAAAGGGTGCGGGTCGGACCGAAGAAGGTCGGAGGCGGTGCGCTGGTGCTCCTGGTGGTTCCGTGTGCTCGGGTGAAGAGAGAATGTGAGGAGAAAGGAGTGGAGAGGGAGAGAAAATGGAGTGGAGAGGGAGAGAAGAGAGAGTAGATTGAGAGGTGCGGCTGGGAAGGGGAAGGGGTGCGGGTTGGATCGGGTTTAAAAAGAAAAAGGCGGCAGTTATGGCGTCGGTTCGCGTCCCTGACCTAGGTACGGCCTGGCCGTACCAAATTGGTGCGGGCCGTACTAACCTTTAAATTTTAAGGCCGTACCAATGTGGTATGGCCTAGCCGTACCAACCTCAAAAATTTTCGTTTCTCGTTCTCGTGACTTCTCAAGCCGCTCGTGATGCAATGCAGAAGAATGAATGCATGTCTATCTATTCCTAAGATGCAAAACAGGTAAAAATGGCTTGGGCTGCCTCCCAAGGAGCGCTCGTTTTAGGTCTCGAGCTCGACCTTCTCTCTTCAGGTTTTGGTTTGATATGGATCGGAGAGATCCAAGCTCACTCGCAATTCTTGGGGATGGTCAGCAATGTAGTGCTTGAGACGCTGACCATTGACTTTGAAAGTCTGCCCCTCCTTGCTTTCCAATTCCACGGCGCCAAATGGGAACAATGCCCTCACCCGGAATGGACCGGACCACCTGGACTTCAGCTTTCCTGGAAAGAGCCTAAGTCGAGAATTGAACAAGAGGACCAGATCTCCCTCGTGGAACTCACGAGGCATGATGCGCTTGTCGTGAACCTGTTTGGTCCTTTCCTTGTAGATTCTCGCGTTCTCGTAGGCATTGAGACGCATCTCCTCTAACTCATGCAAGTCAAGGATGCGTTTCTCTCCAGCTGAGAGCAAGTCCATGTTGATGGCCCGTGTGGCCCAGTATGCCTTGTGCTCAATTTCCACGGGCAAGTGGCAGGACTTTCCGTACACCAGTTTGAAAGGGCTCATCCCAATCGGAGTTTTGAAGGCTGTACGGTAGGCCCAAAGTGCGTCACTCAGCTTGAGCGACCAATCCTTTCTCGTTCGAGCCACGGTCTTTTCCAGGATAGACTTGATCTCCCTGTTGGAAATCTCGGCTTGACCGTTGGCTTGAGGATGGTAGGAAGTGGTCACCTTGTGAGTGACTCCATGGCGACTTAGGAGATTGTCGAACTGGCGGTTGATGAAGTGCTTGCCACCATCACTGATGACGGCTCTTGGAACTCCAAAGCGAGGGAAGATGATGTGAGTGAACAATCTTTTCACTGCATTGGAGTCCGCATTCTTGCACGCCACTGCCTCCACCCACTTGGAGACGTAGTCAACAGCCACCAGGATGTACTCGTTCCCACAAGAGGGTGGAAACGGTCCCATGAAGTCAATGCCCCAGACATCAAAGATGTCTACCTCTAGAATAGAGTGGAGAGGCATTTCATTCCTCTTGGAGATGTTCCCGGTGCGCTGACACCTGTCACAAGCTGCAACGAAGGTCCTAGCATCTCTGAAAAGTGAAGGCCAGAAGAAGCCGGATTGCAGGACCTTTGAAGCAGTCTTGGAGGATGAAGCGTGTCCTCTGTAGGCTGAGGAGTGGCAGTGCTCAAGAATGGAGCGCGTCTCATCGTATGGCACACATCGTCGGTAGATGCCATCAACGCCAATCTTGAAGAGGTAGGGGTCGTCCCAGAAGTAGAACTTGGCGTCCGATCGCAGCTTCTTCTTCTGCTGGTATGACATGGTAGGAGGAAGCACTCCTGAGGCGAGAAAGTTCGCAATGTCTGCATACCAGGGCGCTGACTTGGTGTTCACTCGGTCAGTTGCATGGAACGTCCGATCTTGCACCGCATGAGTCGCGTGCATCGGTGTACCAACCGAGTGGATCTCCTCCATGGCAGAAATCGAATGGAATTGGTCATCAGGGAACGAGTCATCAATTGGCAGGCTACCAGAGCCCTCATCTTCCCAGCGAAGCCGGGACAGATGGTCAGCCACGGTGTTTTCGACTCCTTTCTTGTCCCTGATTTCGATGTCAAACTCCTGCAGGAGGAGAATCCACCTAATCAAGCGAGGTTTGGCATCCTGCTTGCTCAACAGATACTTGAGTGCGGCGTGGTCAGTGTAGATCACTATCTTGGAACCAACCAGATAGGATCTAAACTTGTCGAGAGCGAACACAACAGCCAAAAGCTCCTTTTCGGTTGTTGTGTAGTTCATCTGGGCAGGGTCTAGCACCTTGCTAGCGTAGTAGATAGCACATGGCTTGTTCTCCTTCCGCTGCCCAAGAACCGCTCCCACAGCGTAATCACTCGCATCGCACATCAACTCGAATGGCAAGGTCCAGTCTGGAGGCTGCAGGATGGGTGCTGAGACAAGGGTTTCTTTCAATCGGCAAAACGAATCGACACATTCCTGCGTGAAGATGAAATCAGAGTCCTTGATGAGCAGGTTGGTCAATGGTTTTGCGATTTTCGAGAAGTCCTTGATGAATCGGCGGTAGAAGCCAGCGTGTCCCAGAAAGCTTCGCACAGCTTTGACATTTGTTGGGATCTCCAGCTTCTCGATCACCTCCACCTTGGCTTTGTCAACCTCAATTCCTTTGGAGGTCACCACATGTCCAAGGACAACTCCCTCTTGGACCATGAAGTGACATTTCTCCCAGTTCAGGATCAGGTTGACCTCTTCACACTTCTCCAGGATTTTGCAGAGGTTGGCTAGACATGAGTCAAAGCTGGTTCCATAGACAGAGAAGTCGTCCATGAAAACCTCAACCTCTTTCTCGATGAAATCGGAGAAGATAGCCATCATGGCTCTTTGGAAGGTGGCAGGTGCGTTGCACAGACCAAATGGCATCCTACGGTATGCGAATGTACCGTAGGGACATGTGAAAGTGGTCTTGTCTTGGTCGTTCGGGTGAATGGGGATCTGAAAGAATCCTGAATACCCGTCAAGGTAGCAAAAATGAGAATGAGTCGCCAGCCTTTCAAGGAGTTGGTCGACAAACGGCAGTGGGAAGTGATCTTTGCGCGTAGCAGCGTTGAGCTTTCTGTAGTCAATACACATGCGGTACCCAGATACCACACGAGTAGGGACTAGCTCGTCCTTGTCATTTCTCACCACTGTCGTGCCTCCCTTCTTGGGCACCACGTGAACGGGACTCACCCACTTGCTGTCAGAGATGGGATAGATGATGCCTGCATCCAGGAGTTTGAGAATTTCCTTTTTCACCACCTCTTTCAGGTTAGGGTTGAGTCGCCGCTGGTGCTCCACAGACGGCTTGTGATCATCCTCGAGAAGAATCCGGTGTGAGCAGATGGCTGGGTTGATCCCTTTCAAGTCCTTGATCGAGTACCCGATCGCACCCTTGTGAAATCTCAGCTTCTCCAGAAGTTTGGCGGTTTGATCGGGGTTCAGACTCGCATTGACGATCACAGGACATGACTTTTCTGGATCGAGGAACTCGTATCGGAGATTGGTCGGAAGAGGTTTGAGTTCAGGAGTCGGACGCTCAGGCTGATCATTGACACGAGTCGCATCTGGGTGAGCTGACTCGTGTGTCGTCGAGATGTCGGCCTTGGCAGGCTCCGCTCCACTCCTCGTCTCAGAGTGTGATGTACTGTCCTCCAGATCCTCAGGAATCGCATCCGCTGCACAGATTGACTCGCTCGCTTCGCTTGGAAATTGAGAGAGGAATTCAGCGTCTTGGCGCAACGAGTTGTTGACTTGTTCAAGAAAGTAGTCCTTGGCCAGATCAGCCAAGTACTCCTCTGTCCTGTCAACCCGGAAACATGTCTCGGATCGTGACGGATATCTCATGGCGCGATCGATTTGGAACTTCACCTTCTCTCCTCCAAAGTTCAAAGTCAGGATGCCTTGCTTCACGTCAATTATCGCGCTAGCTGTACTCAGAAAAGGTCGCCCCAAGATGATTGGGACTTCCTTATCTTCTTCCATCTCCATGACGACGAAATCGACGGGCACGAAGAACTTCCCGACTCGAACTGGCAGATCCTCCACCACACCAAGTGGAAGTCGGACTGAAGAATCCGCCAACTGCAATGTCATCCTTGTGGGCTTGAGCTCCCCCACTCCTATGCGATCATAGATGGTGCGTTGCATGAGACTCACACTCGCTCCTAGATCACACAGGGCTTTCTTGATTGTCGCCTTCAATGGTGCATGGAATGGAAAACTTTCCAGGATCGTCCAATTTGGGGGGTAGCTCGCTTTTCAAAATTGCGCTGCACTGCTCCGTCAGCTTGACTGTCGCGTGCCCCTCTAAGCTTCTCTTGTTGGAAAGGATGTCCTTCAGAAACTTGGCATAGGTGGGCATTTGGGTCAAAGCGTCGGTGAAAGGGATGGTGATCTGCAGCTGCTTGATGACGTTTGCGAAGTTGGCGAATTGCTCGTTCAGTCTCGTCTCAGCTAATCTCTGGGGGAATGGAACAGGTGGCCGGTATGGAGGTGGTTTCTCGGCACCTTTCTTCTTTTGACTACCTGACGCTTCGGATGGAGGTTGTGCAGGTCTTGCCGAGCTGGTGCAATCTGCACTCGCTTGAGGTTGGATGGCCTCAGCTCGTTCTGGATTAACCTCCTTCAGTGGAATTGACACAGGGGTCGGGGTCGCGTCAGGTGTCGCGTCAAGAATCGGATCAACTGTGCCCTCACTTGGCATTGGTGGCTCGTCGTATTGGGTCCCACTTCTCAGAGTGATCGCATTAGCCTCTTCTCTTGGATTTGGTTCGGGCTGAGCTGGAAGCTTCCCGGGTCGAGAGTGGCTTGAGGTGACTATCTGGCTCAGCTGCTCCAGCAACTTGTTTTGAGCAGCCATTTGATTTTGTTGAGCAGCCATCTGAGTGGACATGCTCTGCATATGTTCCCACATCATCTGATTCATCTTGCCTTGCTCGTGAGTGAAGTTGTTCACTTCGGTAGGCGCAATTGACTTTGAGGGGTCAGAGGGAGCTGCTCGGTTGCCTTGATTGGGAAAGGAAGCGTTATGGTAGAAGTTCCTGTTGCCATGGTTGTTGCTGTTGCTGCTGCTCGAAGCTTGGGTTCTCCAATCGTTGTTGTTCGGAGGGGGGTAATTTCCAGTGTTGTTCGCCCGATTCTTCCAGTTGTTGTTGTTGTACTGCGGCCTCTGGAAGCTGTTGTTGTTGAAGGGCGGTATGAACGAAGAGTTGTCGAAAGGCGCAGGGTTGTTCTGGTTCGACCTCCAGTGCTGCTGCTCAACCGGGTCCTTGGAGTAGGACCGGCTGAAGGGAGGTCTCGGGAAGAAGGAAGGCTCGTTGTTGAGAGAGTTGACTTGCTCACTCTCCTCGTCTTGTTGCACCAGCGGGCATTGCTCGAATGCGTGCCTCTCGTCTCCGCACATGACGCAGACTTGAGGCTGCTGTTCGACTGCCTTGACACTGAGCTTGTCCATCGCCCGCTGCATGGCGTCCATCTTGGCGGTGAGAGCTGTGATGTGATCGAGCTCGTACTTGCCACCTCCTTGGCTACCTCCTTGGCCTCCTCGCTGGCGTGACGTGTCGCGGCCGGACCACTGCTGGTTCTGCGCCATGCTGTCGATCAAGTTCATAGCCTCTAAAGGCTCCCTTGACATCAGCGCGCCTCCCGCAACAGCGTCCACGTAAGCACGTGTGCTCTCGTTCAGGCCGTCGTAAAACGTTTGAATTAAAAGCCAGTCGGGTATACCGTGGTGTGGACAAGAGTACTGCATTTCTCTAAACCTTTCCCAAGCCTCGTTCAGGGGTTCATCAAAAATCTGCCTAAAGCTGGTCAGGTCATGTCTTACCTTGGCTGTCCTCTTGTGAGGGAAAAATCTGGTCAGAAACAATTTGGACAAGTCCCTCCAAGTTCTAACAGAGTCCCTAGGCAAAGATCCCAACCATTTCTTGGCCTTATCCCTAAGAGTGAATGGAAATAAAGCAAGCTTGGTGTAATCAGCATTCTCACCGTTGGTTTTGATGGTCGTGATGCACTCGAGGAAGGTCTGGAGGTGAGCATGCGGGTCCTCGTGGTCGAGTCCGTGAAAGGTGTTCTGCTGCACCATGTTGACAACCCCCGGATTGAAGTTCGGTTGCTGTCCTGGAATGTGTGGCAGCCGGATTGCACCTCGCACGTCTCCAGCTCTCGGCACGTTGAACTCTCGCAGCGTTCGAGGCATGAAAACATCCTCATCATCGTCTGTCAGTCGGCCTTCTTCTTCTCGCCTTTCTCTTTCCCTGGCCTCTGCCTCCATTCTGAGTCGGGCTTCGTCCTCTGCCCCAGCCATCTCTTCAGGTTCAGGTGCCTTGGTACGGGTCGGACCAGATTGGTGCGGCCTGGCCGTGCCTGAATCGGTACGGGTCGGACTAGATTGGTGCGGCCTGGCCGTACCAGAGGGTGGCTGAGCAGTCTCGGCTGAGTCTGGAGGAGTTTGATCGAACAGTGGGCCCTTGCTTCTCAGATTATACTTCAACCTGTATTTTCCTGCAGGGGGGTTCAAAAGCCAGTTTTTTAGTGATTTTGAATAAGAAAAAGCAAGAAAGATACAAGATAAAATCTAGATTAACTAAGTAAGGTAAAATCTAACTAGGCAATTGGTTACCGTCCCCGGCAACGGCGCCAAAAACTTGTTCGCGCAGAAGCGCAACGCAAGTTTCGGTACGCTTGAGGGCGTACCTTTTAAAACCGCGTTTACACTTCACGAGTAAGGGTTGCAAGTGCACAACCCCTACCGAGTAGTATAATCGGGTATCGATCCACAGGGACGGGCAATTACTATGTTAGAATCTACCAAACTCAATTAAAAACTAGAAGTGAGAAAGGTTTGGTTTGGTATTTAAGTTCCTAAAAGATCAATTCAAACAAATCAAACAATGCAAACAGGTGTAATAAAGTGCTAGAAGAAATGTAAACTTTGTTTTGATTATGGATAAAAGGCGTTTCCAGGGTTTCAGACTTCATCTCTGATCTGCCTCTAGTGGTACGGCCCGTACCAAGTTGGTACGGCTAGGCCGTACTTCACTTGGTAAGGCAAGGCCGTACCACCCTGGTAAGACCCGTACTTGTTACATTATGAATCCTTGATTTAATTAAAAATACATAAAAGGGCCTATTTGTGAAGATTTATTTTTAAATTATGCACTATTATAAAATTGGAGGGACCTATGTGCAAAAATACCATATATTAATATAATCCCTTCCTTCTTATCTCTAATTCCTTCCATTAACACCTAAATTTCGTGAGCCCAAGTTCTTGGCCGAACCAAAGAGAGAAAGAGAGAGAGAGTGAATCGAACGTGAAATCGGGTCGGGATTTTCAGGAAATCGGAGATTCGAACTAATTAGACGATCGTGATCAACTCTATAGCTTCGATTTGGTATGATTTTTCTTTCCTTGAAATCTCTCAAAAACCCTAAATTGTTCGAATTGTTATATTTCTTTGAGAATTCGTTTTTAAGTTCGATTGATTCGATATAACTCGATATTCGGTTTGATTTGGATTGATTCGATTGATTTTGTTGAGAAATTGGAAAAGGGAGAAATTAGGGTTTGGTAAAAATGGTGGGATTTGGGGAAATTATTAAAATTTCAGGTGTTATGCACCATTTGGATCTGAATTGATCGAGTTATAATCGTTTGAACATCTCGATTCGTATTATTCGATTGAATTATTCGTTTGGGTTGATTTTGGAATTAGGGTTTTATGCCAAATTGTATACCAATTGAATATATGGTTTAAGGTGTCGATTCTCGATAACCTAGATGTAATATACCTTCTGAACCGATAATACGTAGCATGGGTTAACCATGTCGAACCTCGATCAAAACAAAATCTGGAGGTGAATCGGGCGAAAATGACAATGAAATCTGTCCAAATCCAGACTGGCCGGCCATTGGTGCGGCTGTACAAAATTCTACATTCCGAATTTGGATGTGTTTCCTTCATGAAAGTTGTAGATCTTTTCGTTCTGGTTCAATCAAGCTTTGATTCACCCAAATCGGAGTCTGTATGACAAAGATATGGCCAAAATACGAACTGTGTGTCACATATGTAATTTTTGTGCGGCCTTCACAAATTTCCTGCGGCCCGCACGAGGAACCGCAAAACTCTCGGACAAATCCGTGCGGCCCGCACAGAATCCGTGCGGCCCGCACAAAAAGGCTGTTTTGCTCTTTTGCTTAATTTCTGAAAATGTGTATTTTGTATTATCTAAACCTAATTGGTTGAACCATGACTTAAACCTATACCATTAGGACCCGAATACGAACATTAGATCGTGTTTAACCTAATTTAACTCGGTTTAACCTACGGAATACCAATCGAATGTTTTAATTGAGTCTAAACGTATAAATAGGTGGTAAACCTACGAGGCATCGGATCTCGGGATCGTTCGAGACGCCTGAGCCTTAGACGAGTGCACTATATACTCAGGTGCGGGGTTTCTGGACTTGTTTGATAGTTTATATTCAGAATTAAACTGTGTTTCTATTGACATGTTGATTATTGGTTGAATTGCATTATCGGATTGTGTTGCATATGCATTGCATTGCCCTAATTAATTGAAACTCGGATTGTTTATCTGATTGATCTGCATGCTGGTATGGTTGTTATTTGTGTATTGATCTGAATGATCTAATTTGGAATTGAAAGTCACCGTGATTTATATCACCATCGGTTGGTGGATATGGTATTACCGTCCCCCACCGTGGCGACGACACCCAGGGGGTGTGTTCGGATTTGTCAAAGTCTGTGCACAGACTTTGACGACCCAGTATTCTAAAGCTTTAGTTTGTCTGGCCCTCAGCAGTTCCCAGTACCGGTTGGGATGAGGGGTAAGTGACTCTGTATTATGAATTGGACTATATGTGACTTGTGTATCGGAGGCATTACCTAGGGGGTGAATGTGGTTGGATTGACATTTGGTTTTTATATGAATTTTTCCGGATATGAAATGGAACCAGACTTTTATTTACACGGTTAAACCTATAACTACCAGATCTTCTGAATCCGAGTTAAACCAAATATTGTGTGATTGAATTTCGATTTGGCAATTCCTGAGTTGGATTTTATTTGGCTTATTGATGTCGGTTTTATGCGTGCATGTTTATATATATCATTATGAACTATTCTGAGCTTTATTTGTGCTTTATTTTTGAATATAATCTGTGATTGCAAGTCCAGGAGCGAAACGTGGCAAATTTATCGCACTGAGAAATTTATTTCTCACCCCCTGTTGGATTATCTTTTCAGGTCCGGGATCAGCAGATCCGAGAGAGACACGAGGTCGGTAGGCCTGGTCATTCCGCTGCTAGATTGTCTGGTATGGGGACATTAGAGATTATGTATATAGATATGTTTTGTTGATGTACATATATAGTCTCTATGTCATTTTTGGTGATGCGTATCCATCGAGATACGGGTTTGTATGACATTACCTGACCAGCTGGGATTTATGTTATTTGTTGTTGGTTGTTTGTTTATGTTTTCCTTTACTTTTATATCGTAATTGCCTTGTAGGCATACGGGAAACCGTATGTCTACGGCAGGAGAGCACCTGTCGCGCCTCGTTGGGCTGCGGGGTGTGACAGGTCCCCCTTCGGTGGTATCAGAGCATGGTTTAGAACCTGAACCAGACTTGTTTGGATACGAGAGTGGTATGCGTATTAATTGGGGCCGGCACGACTATACGAATGTCGTATGATAAATAAGGAATATAGAATGTTATAAGCTAACTTCGTTTATTCAGAAAATGGAAACACGCCGAGGTAGAGGTAGAGGCAGACCTCGTAGGAATCCTGAACCTACTCCGGAACCAATTATCGAGCCAGTTGCGGATCAGGTTGGAGCTGGTCCAGCTGGTGCTGGAGGTGGTTGGAGTTGATGAAGGACTACGATTTGGATATCCAGTATCACGCGGGAAAAGCGAACAGTGTAGCAGATGCGTTAAGCAGAAAGAGTCAGGTAAACCTGGCGTCGGTGATTACAAGTGAAAAGCATCTTCTTGAGGAAATGCGTAGATTGGAAACTCATGTTGGCACATCACGCGAATTAGCGTTGGAAGTTGCATCTAAATGTGGTACAAGTGAGGTGGGGACTAGCGCAACTGCAATTGCGTCGGTTGTGCTAGCAGCGGTTGAGATCCGATCAGAATTACACGAACAGATTCGTGCAGCGCAACGGGATGATCCAAAATGTCAGAAATTTAAGTTGCACTATGAGTCAAATGCTGATTCCCCATTTAAAGTTCAAGGAGATGGAATTTTGTGGTTTCATGATCGCATTTGTGTACCAAATGAAGCTGAGTTGAAGGATCTGGTTTAATCGGAGGCACACGACTCGGGTTACGCTATTCCTCCGGGGGAAGTAAAAATGTACCAAGATTTGAAGAAGTATTTCTGGTGGCCGAAAATGAAGCGAGACGTGCAAAGGTATGTAGAAAAATGTCAGATATGTCAGCAAGTTAAAGCAGATCGACGGAGGAAAGCGGGATTGTTGAGACCGCTAGAAATACCTACGAGGAAGTTTGAGTCGATCACAATGGATTTTGTATCCGGATTTCCGAGAACCGTTAGTAGATATAACACTATTTGGGTGATTGTGGACCGGCTGATGAAAATAGCTCATTTCATTCCGCTTCGAATTGAGACATCGGGGCAAGAGTTAGCGGAGTTATTCCTGAAATATCAATTCAAATACCACGGTTGTTCACGCACTATTATTTCAGACCGAGATCCTCGGTTCACTTCTCATTTCTGGGAGAGCTTTCAAGAGACAATGGGTACTAAGCTGAGATTCAGTACAGCGCATCATCCTCAGACGGACGGTCAATCTGAGCGCACTATCCAAACATTGGAGGACATGTTACGCTCTTGCGCGCTAAGTTTACAAGGTTCGTGGGTTGATCACTTGTATCTGGTGGAGTTCGCCTATAACAACAGTTATCACTCGAGCATTGGTATGTCACCGCAAGAGGCGCTGACAGGGCAGCAGTGCAGTACTCCGTTGTGGTGGGGACCAGCGGGTACATATCCGCCTACAGGACCACAAATGTTAGAAGAAATTGCTGAGAAAACGAAAATGGTTCTGAGTCGACTCAAGTCAGCTCAAGAAAGACAAAGGAAATACGCGGATATTCATCGAAGATCGTTGGAATTCCAAGAAAGCGATCACGTGTGGCTTCGAGTTTCGCCTGTCAGAGGCGTACACAGATTTGGTGTTTCGGGTAAGCTAAGTCCTCGTTATATTGGGCCGTTTCAGATTTTGCGACGAGTTGGGCCGGTAGCATACGAGCTTGCACTACCACCAGCGTTGGACCGGGTTCATCCGGTGTTTCATGTATCACAGTTGCGCAGATATGTACGAGATCCGTCGCATTGTATTGACCATTCGGATTTACACGTGCAAGACGATCTGACTTATCAAGAGGAACCAATGCGGATATTGGATCGAAAAGAACAACGGCTACGAAGCAAAGTGATCCGGCTTGTGTTGGTAAAATGGGGACGACATTCCGATAAGGAAGCAACGTGGGAACTCGAGGAGAGCATCCGAGAAAAGTATCCGGAGTTATTCGACAAATAAGGTACGAAACCAAGTTCAGCGGACTGAACTTCATTTTAAGGGGGGGAGAATTGTTACATTATGAATCCTTGATTTAATTAAAAATACATAAAAGGGCCTATTTGTGAAGATTTATTTTTAAATTATGCACTATTATAAAATTGGAGGGACCTATGTGCAAAAATACCATATATTAATATAATCCCTTCCTTCTTATCTCTAATTCCTTCCATTAACACCTAAATTTCGTGAGCCCAAGTTCTTGGCCGAACCAAAGAGAGAAAGAGAGAGAGTGAATCGAACGTGAAATCGGGTCGGGATTTTCGGGAAATCGGAGATTCGAACTAATTAGACGATCGTGATCAACTCTATAGCTTCGATTTGGTATGATTTTTCTTTCCTTGAAATCTCTCAAAAACCCTAAATTGTTCGAATTGTTATATTTCTTTGAGAATTCGTTTTTAAGTTCGATTGATTCGATATAACTCGATATTCGGTTTGATTTGGATTGATTCGATTGATTTTGTTGAGAAATTGGAAAAGGGAGAAATTAGGGTTTGGTAAAAATGGTGGGATTTGGGGAAATTATTAAAATTTCAGGTGTTATGCACCATTTGGATCTGAATTGATCGAGTTATAATCGTTTGAACATCTCGATTCGTATTATTCGATTGAATTATTCGTTTGGGTTGATTTTGGAATTAGGGTTTTATGCCAAATTGTATACCAATTGAATATATGGTTTAAGGTGTCGATTCTCGATAACCTAGATGTAATATACCTTCTGAACCGATAATACGTAGCATGGGTTAACCATGTCGAACCTCGATCAAAACAAAATCTGGAGGTGAATCGGGCGAAAATGACAATGAAATCTGTCCAAATCCAGACTGGCCGGCCATTGGTGCGGCTGTAAAAAATTCTACATTCCGAATTTGGATGTGTTTCCTTCATGAAAGTTGTAGATCTTTTCGTTCTGGTTCAATCAAGCTTTGATTCACCCAAATCGGAGTCTGTATGACAAAGATATGGCCAAAATACGAACTGTGTGTCACAGATGTAATTTTTGTGCGGCCTTCACAAATTTCCTGCGGCCCGCACGAGGAACCGCAAAACTCTCGGACAAATCCGTGCGGCCCGCACAGAATCCGTGCGGCCCGCACAAAAAGGCTGTTTTGCTCTTTTGCTTAATTTCTGAAAATGTGTATTTTGTATTATCTAAACCTAATTGGTTGAACCATGACTTAAACCTATACCATTAGGACCCGAATACGAACATTAGATCGTGTTTAACCTAATTTAACTCGGTTTAACCTACGGAATACCAATCGAATGTTTTAATCGAGTCTAAACGTATAAATAGGTGGTAAACCTACGAGGCATCGGATCTCGGGATCGTTCGAGACGCCTGAGCCTTAGACGAGTGCACTATATACTCAGGTGCGGGGTTTCTGGACTTGTTTGATAGTTTATATTCAGAATTAAACTGTGTTTCTATTGACATGTTGATTATTGGTTGAATTGCATTATCGGATTGTGTTGCATATGCATTGCATTGCCCTAATTAATTGAAACTCGGATTGTTTATCTGATTGATCTGCATGCTGGTATGGTTGTTATTTGTGTATTGATCTGAATGATCTAATTTGGAATTGAAAGTCACCGTGATTTATATCACCATCGGTTGGTGGATATGGTATTACCGTCCCCCACCGTGGCGACGACACCCATGGGGTGTGTTCGGATTTGTCAAAGTCTGTGCACAGACTTTGACGACCCAGTATTCTAAAGCTTTAGTTTGTCTGGCCCTCAGCAGTTCCCAGTACCGGTTGGGATGAGGGGTAAGTGACTCTGTATTATGAATTGGACTATATGTGACTTGTGTATCGGATGGCATTACCCAGGGGGTGAATGCGTTTGAATGGTCGATTGGTTTACATGTATCGGAGGCATTACCCAGGGGGTGAATGTGGTTGGATTGACATTTGGTTTTTATATGAATTTTTCCGGATATGAAATGGAACCAGACTTTTATTTACACGGTTAAACCTATAACTACCAGATCTTCTGAATCCGAGTTAAACCAAATATTGTGTGATTGAATTTCGATTTGGCAATTCCTGAGTTGGATTTCATTTGGCTTATTGATGTCGGTTTTATGCGTGCATGTTTATATATATCATTATGAACTATTCTGAGCTTTATTTGTGCTTTATTTTTGAATATAATCTGTGATTGCAAGTCCAGGAGCGAAACGTGGCAAATTTATCGCACTGAGAAATTTATTTCTCACCCCCTGTTGGATTATCTTTTCAGGTCCGGGATCAGCAGATCCGAGAGAGACACGAGGTCGGTAGGCCTGGTCATTCCGCTGCTAGATTGTCTGGTATGGGGACATTAGAGATTATGTATATAGATATGTTTTGTTGATGTACATATATAGTCTCTATGTCATTTTTGGTGATGCGTATCCATCGAGATACGGGTTTGTATGACATTACCTGACCAGCTGGGATTTATGTTATTTGTTGTTGGTTGTTTGTTTATGTTTTCCTTTACTTTTATATCGTAATTGCCTTGTAGGCATACGGGAAACCGTATGTCTACGGTAGGAGAGCACCTGTCGCACCTCGTTGGGCTGCGGGGTGTGACAGTACTGGCTTCCCAGAACAGAACCTACCAGTTCGAGTGAATGCATTTCCTTGCTGGTACCTTGTGCTAAACTCTTTAGAAATGTTCAATTGACCATACCTAAGGTTCCTAACCCTCAACCATCGTTTGTTGGATCAAGATCTAGGTTGGAATGCAATTGATTGCCTTTTAGGGATTTCTACACCTCAACTCTCGTGTGTTGGTACAGATCTACCCTAGCTGGTTGATTGGAGGTCTAAGGCACCCTCTAATCTGTCGATTAGAGGAGAATTCAACCTCTCGGCTTCAATTCGAACTATTCTACCCTAAGCATTTGATTTGGATGAGAGATTGAGATGATCACACGACCTTGATAGGTTCGATCTAAACCTAGAGGCACATCATACAACAATCACAGCAAGCAAAGCAAAAGATATCAAAGTAAATCACAATCAATCAAACTAAAGAGTTCATACAAGATACAAGTCAAAGAAAGTCAAAATAAATCAAGAATCAATCTCTAACCCTAGAAACTAAAAGAACTACTCACAGCACATAATCAGATCTAAAAATGCAATAAGAGGGATAGAGATAGCCATGGATCGAAGGGATCGAGAGGAGGAAGCTAGATCCGTCGAGTTTCGCCTCTTCCTCTTCCTTCCTTCTTGCTCTCAGCTCCTTAGCTCTTTCTCTCTCTTACTGTGCTCTCAATTAGATCTGGAATGGAATGTCTGTCGAAATTGGAGAGTTCCCCGCTTTAAATAGCCTCTGCCAAAATTTGAATCTGTCAGGCCGCCTTTATGTACGGCCCGTACCAAAGTGGTACGGCCTGGCCGTACCAGGCGTGAAGAGCTGAAAAATGGCTAAGTCTGGTAAGACCCGTACCAAGCCTGGTAAGGGTCGTACTTCATCATCTGAATCGCCGTTTCTTCGTGTGTTTTGCTCCAAACCTGCAGAAAACAAACAAACACTCAGCAGTACCAAATTCTAAAGATATATCGATGAAATGCACATGATTCTGGTGAATTATGGCACGAATCTGGTACTAAAACAGGCCTAAAATAGACTAAATATGCGAGGTATCAGCTTCTACCTCTTCAATCAACTATTAATTTTAGTGTAGAAGTTGTGCTCAACACATGAGCAAAAATGGTGGAGACAAAATTGCAAAAACTCTTCTCTTTTTCACCTCTTCTTACAAAAACGTTTTTCCATTTTTCTTACAAGAGAAGGAAGAAGAGAGAGATTAGAAAAAGGTGGCTAGGGTTTGGAAAAATGTGGGGTATTTATAGTGTGAAGTTAGGGTATATTTTAATCATCTCAACCACAATGGATGGCTAGATTTAAACATGAAAAAGTAACTTTTACTTTTGCCATCCAATGGAGCTCTCCATTAGATGCACTTTTATCCCACTTTATTCCAAACCATTTCATCAAATGGACTTCTCCATTTAATGTTAAATTGGGCTTGGGCCAATTTCTATTTATGCCATTTTCGTTTTTGCCATTTATGCCAACTTTTGGCCCACCCGACAATTGTTACGATTAATTGTATTTGCTCAATTCTGTTGAGAAATAAATTTGTATACCATGTCCAACATGTAATAAATTTATTCTAAGATCAAGTTAGTCATCTCCATGACACTTTTATTTGTTTCGTTTTTCTCTCTTGGGTGTGACCTCGTAGGATCTATATCGTGTTGACAATAGAATCAAAACTTCTTTTAATTCTATAAATTATAAGCGGCACCTAGCAATATGCATTATAATTACTCAACAGATAAAGATGATATGAACCAATCAACATCACGATCCTAAAGCAATATTTAATTGCTTGTGTCAATTCACGTGCCACATGATATCGAGAATAAATCCAAGGTAGGAGAGTGTCATCCTTGCAAATTTATTCTTTTCTTGATTCCAAGTAATTCAGTAAATAATGATCAAACTCATTGATCATAATTGCATGCATACTTTATTACTCCATCAAGGGGCCCGAAGATATCATCACTCACATATGAAATATGAGGGACACTGGTATTCTTGATAAATATATTTTCCTCCGCACAAGACGCACATATTGAGATATTATCTGTATAGCTGCCAGTTACGGTCAACGCTGGATAACACCTACAGATACATGTATCTCATGTAGGAAAAATAATCATCTCATACCAAAGAATTCAAGACACAAATGAAACATTAATGACACTAACACAATCCATGTTATGTTTCATTCTTGGGTCATGTCCAATCCCCTGATCTCTATCAGGTATTTATGTGATTAAATTGGTAGCTCCTTACCATATGATCCGTAGAACATGATCATCATTTAATCCACATACTAATCTCGTACCGGTAAATAGTGTTCCTTCTTAATTACCAAGATTAGGGACATTTAGAGTATTCATTATATTATTATTATAGAGTTCTACATTTCAAGTCCTCAACTCGAAAAATTCATAATGTAATTAAATACTCAAGGAACAAATGATTCTTTCATTTCATGAACAAACATAGAATACATCCATAAATGGTTGGCTTCTAGATCATAACACTAACAGGGATCCCTATGGACTTGGACATGATCAATTTGGATGATGATTTCCCTGATCAGCATTATCGTCGCCCTACAACTTCAGAGCCTCCCCCGACGTGGGACAACTTCATGAGCGGCACAGAGCATGGATCTATATCTCAGTTCATGCTCGATGAACTAACGGGAGACTTTAGTATGATGGGACCATCCACTGCAAATCCGGGAAATCTTACAGCAGATTATGCTCCATCCACTTCAGGTCCACCTCTTGGAGTCCGTACAAGGCAGCCTACTCAGTCGTACACTCCCGGGACTGACGCCCTTGGACTACCGCGTGCGCGCCGACGAAGGCGTTAGCTTGTTTCGACTGAGTAAGTGCCTATGTTAAGCATGATACCTTTTAATTTTTTTATTGGATCTATTATTTATTGATTAATGCATGATACCTTTTAAATTTTTTTTTTGCAGCGGTACCTGAAGAGTAATTAGATTGGATCCATTATTATGTGTATGTTATCTGTAATGTTAAATGGACTATTGTAACTTTAATTGGACTAACTTTAATTATCCTTTAAATTATGTTTATTTGAATTTTTGTAGCATGGCTAAATGTGTTGTTTAAATTATGTTTATTTGAATCATATTTGAAATTGATGTTTGTACCACTGAAGCATAATTTCTTGATTAAATTCTTAGAATACAATAAAAATATCAAAGATAAATTCTTAGAATACAATAAAAATGTCAACATAAATTCTTAGAATACAATAAAAATTCTTAGAATACAACATAAATTCTTAGAATACAACATAAATTCTTAGAATACAACAAAAATTCTTAGAATACAATATAAATTCTTAGAATACAACATAAATTCTTAGAAAATGAGTACAACTTAGTTCAAATAAAATGAGTACAACATAAATTCTTAGAAATCCCTAAATCCTACGAGTTTATCGAGTCGATGCACCTGTTACAAAATGAGTACAACTTAGTTCAAATAAAATAGCAAACGAATTGTATTTTGAATTTTTAAATTGTTATACCCGAATGTCTTGCTGTAGTTGACTCTTGATTATGTTGTCGAGCATTCCGCCTCGTGGCAGGGGCCTCCATTTTGTCCATAGTCATTATTCTTCGCTTGTGTTTTCTCATACCCTTATTTATTTTTTCCTTATCCGGATCTGGCCTTATAGTGGGGCCATCAACCAATGGCCAATTCCGTTTATTTCCATATCCATTGAAACGACCAGACCATGTGTTTATATAATTTTGTAAGCTGAAATATGGGCTAACATAGTCGTTAGGATTTAACCTCCTAAAGAAACAAACTGCCAGAACATGATTACATGGGATTCCTGTTAATTGAGGTCTCCGACACACACATATATGCATTCCTTCTGCAGGGAAGGTAACATCGTACTTCACTTCACCCTGAACACCCTTCAATTAAAAAATGCAATTTACATCAAATGTATTACGTGAAAGTAAATAATTAGATTTATTGAATTATTGACTCACTGTCTCGAGAATTCCATTTTTATCAATAACCTCATAGTTGTTATGGCCATAATACATCGGTCTTACATCATGTTTTCTTGCTTTCTCATTATGACGATGTAAAAGCAGTGTAATGTGCATTGAAAAATCCAATCCCGATGCCTCCCATCCAATCGCGGCCTCCCGCCTATTTACAAACCAATCGACGCACTTATAAAAGGTCTTCTCAACAATTGCACACACAGGTAGTTGTCTGGCAATCCTAAATACACTGTTTAGTACCTCAGAGCCATTACTTGTCATTATACCCCATCGATTGAGATATCCATCATGCACTTGTGCCCACTTATGCAGAGCCAAAGGCTCTGCATCAGAGTTGCGGAGCCGTTTACCAAATTTCATAATGTAGTCATATACGTCTGCATCTCTTTGCCTAATCATTTCCATCCCCTCTTCAAATCTCCAGATTTTTTTCTTCTCAACATATTTCTTGAATACCTTTTTGATCCACTTTTCAGGATATTTTTTCCAAATATTTTCAGCAATATGCTGTGAACACAGTCGGTGGACAACTTCACCATTTTCCTCACACCATCCCAGATTAGGAGCCTCAAACACCCCTCGTATACCCGCGTGCTGGTCCGAGATAACGCATATTCTTCCTGGCCCGACAACATTGGTACGCAACCAATTCATAAACCAACCCCAATTTTCTATAGACTCTTTTTCACAAATTGCAAATGCAAGTGGCAAGAGTTGTTGCTCTGCATCGTAAGCACAAGCCATAAAAAGTTTACCCTTGTATCTTCCGGATAAGAACCCGGCATCAACACTGATAACGGGTCGAAGATGAGGCCATGCTTCAATGCATGGCCCATATGCCTATGCAACCCAGTTGAAAATATTGGTATTAAACGTATTTGATGGTTCATGTTCTATTAGGTACTGTGTACCTGGATTAGATGCTTTGATGGCACCCAACAACGATGGCAGCATCTCGTAAGACTTCTCCTAGCTCCCAAATAAGTCGGCAATTGCAAGTTCCCTACCTCTCCACAACTTGTTATACGAGGGCACTACTGACCCAAATTTAACTTTAACCATATGCTTGACCGCTTTAATGCTTAACTCCAGATCATCTTTCAAAGACGGTTTAATAATATCAGCAATTACTCTGGCAGTCATTTGATGACTATCCAACCTTTCAGCACTTCCAAAACATGTGTGGATAAACGGGTTGGTGGAAATTGTCCATGCACCTGTTGGTACTACAATTGCATATAATTTCCATTGGCATTTAGAAGATTTACATTTAACTCTATACTTAGTTTTGCTGCTGTTTAGCACGACTAACTCTGTGTTTCGGGGTAGGTGAAAATCAGCAAGTTCTGATTTTAGTTTGGCTTTGGATTCAAACATTTGACCTTCAGCAAAATTTTCATCTAACCTGGGGGGTTCGCAAAAAAAGCACGATCCTTGTATGGCATTGGCAATTCATCGTTGAATGATGAACATGGATGCTTAGGTCCTCGATTAAGGAATGGGATCGACTCGTGCCAATCCTTCAATATTTCTCGGGCGTTCATTTCAGCCTCATATTCGTCCATATCTGCGTCCCATGCTTCAGCTGAATTGTCATCATCAAAAGAACTTGTATCAGATTCTGTGTCTTGATCTGATTGCTCACAAGGGTCATCACCAGCCTGAACCGGAGGTGTGTAGGTGGGTACAGGTACACTGCCTGAGTCAGGATGAAAGCCGGTCTGAACCAACGGTGTGTTACTACCTCCAGGCAAACTATCTGGACACGGATCATAACTGATTTGGGTTCTACCCTGGTGTGCCTCAACTACCAATTCTATAACCTTAAATCCAGCCACTTGAGCTGCAGTTTGTTTAATGACATCCCAAGTTTCCTCATTTTCTATCCGAAATAGTGAGAAATGGTACGATCCGGGTTGTGCTGTGTTCATACGTACCCTGATTGTCAATTTGACTCGACTTGGAAGCAATTCAAGTCCAACGTATATTTGCCGTCTTATAATAGCAAAACTGGTAGAATCAGATACGGTAAAGGTAAATGCAGCCCCTATGTCATAACCAACACCTGTTGAAGTACTTTGGAGGTTACCACCATAATACACATTGATCAATAGCAGTGACATTTTGCTGAACAAAATTCAAACACCAAATTAACTCCAAATATTTTTCAATTTTACAACACTAAATATAAACATATGAGTAAAAAAAAACTCACAATAATAATCAGAAGATGATGCTGAGTACAATGGTGGTGGCGATCTGTTTATATGGCAACTCCTCTATTGAATTTGAGAAAAATGAAATAATAAAAGAAAGAAGAAAGAAGAGAGAAGAATGGAGGCTGGGAAGAGAAGAAGAGAGGAGAAGAATGGTGCGGCTGCCTCGTTTTAACCCTAAACCTACCTACACCGATCCACAGGACCGGTAGAGGCATTTTTGAAGCTCCACCGATCCACAGGATCGGTGCAGGGGTAATTCGTGTGGTCTTCCGTGTAGTGGGGTGTGGCTGGTGCAAAAGAGGCTCCACCGGTCCCTAGGACCGGTGTAGAATTGGTCTTTTTTGCTCCACCGGTCCCTAGGATCGGTGGAGGCTAGTTTCCGAAAATCAACAACGTAGAGGCTTGTTCCGTTAAATGATTTTACAGTAATTCTATTTAAAAAAAATCATATATATATATACGAGGGATGCTTCTATGGTCATAAGGACTTATGTGTAAAATGAGCATATTTTTATTTTCAAAGTTCAAACAGTCGATCCGACTGTTCAACATTTTCTCCATATCACAATGTACTTGGAGGTCAAATTTTACATTTTTTTGAATTTTTTTACTATTTATTAAGTATTTTACAAAACTAGTCAAATTCAGACCATTGAATTTTGTACCCATCTTAATAAATAGTAAAAAAATTCAAAAAAATGTAAAATTTGACCTTCAGGTATATTGTAATATGGAGAAAATGTTGAACGGTCGGATCGACTGTTTGAACTTTGAAAATGAAAATATGCTCATTTTACAAATAGGTCCTTAGGCCCATAGAAGAATTTGCCTATATATATATATATATATATATATATTCTGTGTAACTATGTACGGTCGGAGCCGTTCTATTTTGAACTGTACGAATTTTAAAGTTGTCTGTATAAAATTTAACACGGATTGAACAGTTTTGACGAAGTATCGTATCAAATTCGGTCTAATGAGCATTGAATTGCTCTGTTTTCATACGAAAAATATAATTTGTTTGCAGGTTTCATAAATGCAAGTATAGAATTTTTAGTTACGAGTTCTTCAATTTAAAATGAAAAAAAAAAAATTTAGACAGTAGTTGTTGATGAATATATGAATTTGAACTGAGGAAGTTATATTTTTTTTTCAAAGGAAAGAAATGCGGATTCAATAGAATTCCGGCATTTGAAAAAAAATAATGGAGGTCGCGCGTCGATTTTATTGTTCTCATTAGAGAGCAGGGAATGAAAATAAACTTTTAAATATCGAAAATGATAATTAAAATTGGACATCTAATGGGAAAAAGATATCCATAAATCCAATTTTTTTTTCCTTCTAAATTCTTATAAAAATAGTCCTTCCCAATAGATTCTTAATTTCATTATTTTCATATTTGGAGTCGGGAAAAAAAACCTCCGAAGACGACCTTGCAATTTGAAAATCATGATTTTTTATAATTTTCCATAGGTATTCTAAAAATCTTAAAAAAAAAATTCTTTAATTAAAGAATTATCACTAGGTATATATTTTTCAAATAGATAAGTCCGCGCAAGAAATAAAAAATAATACACGAGGCATGCTGCTGTAATTGCGACGGTATATAGTATATACATTGTGTTGTTATTTAATTTAGAGTCTAATTTATTTTATAAAATGTGAGAGAAATTAATACATGACAGCTATGAGCTATAGCAGCACATGTGAAATTTATCTACGCACGTTTGATGGAGTTATCCTTTGATATCATATGATCACCACCGTCTGATTTGTATTAATATTTCCGTAAACATTAAGTAGACACGAATCTTGAGAATCAGATTGCTCCGATGCCGCTCTCTTCATTAGCAAGACATGGCAAGTACATATTTATATGAGAACAAATTGAATTGGAATTGGCTGTTACCTGTCACTGTTAGTGAGGAGTGAGGACAGACAGACAGACAGAGGACCCCACAAGGCAATTAGGCAAAGGCTTTCCCCCTCCATTTTTAACAACTGGAGACAAGACAAGTGAGTACTGAGTAGTGACTCTTTCATCCTACAGGCTACAGCTGTGTGACCTACGCTAATAATTTCACACTTCAAAAAATTACAATGCGCAAATCAAATCAGTGTTCGGTGTGCCGCTAACCTAAGCAAAGTACCAATCAATTGATCACAATAAACTAATATAATAAGAATAAGAAGAAAAACACATGCTCACATGCTCACTTAAGAAGTTAGAAGGGTGTTGTGTTGGGGAGAGAGCAAAGAGAGAGAGAGAGACAAATGTGGGAACTAACCATGGCCATGACTAGAGCAGCAGCTTTCTCGAAAAGGCAAGGAGCTTTTATTTTTACCTGAGATTTGTTCCCCAGTGAGTTCAAAAAAGCCTGTCTACTTTTCCCCTGAAATTATTGAAGAAAGCTCCCTTGTCTTTTCTTCTTTGCCCCCTTCATTTCTTCTATATTGTCCACTTACCCAACTGCTCCACTTTTCATCTCATCCCAAAGCAAGCAACTAGTTCCAGCCTCCTTTTTTCTTCCTTGTAAGTACTGAAATCTGAACCCAATGCTAAACAACTCAAGTTTTTATCCACATTAAATCAAGTTTTCTTATAATTTATTATCTAGCTAAATAGCTTGCTTGAGTTCTCTGTTCATTTAACTTCAGCTTATAGTATTTTTCTAGAAAAACCCTCTTTTTTTTTTTTGTATAATACAGGATTAGTATCCTCCTTTCTGGTGGTGACCGGTGAGGCCTCATTCCAACTGTTTCCTTTCTGAATCCCTGAAAGACGCCATTTTATTTCAACAATGCCCAAAATGTTTGGATTTTCGCGCCGCAAGATGAAGCTGGGGAGGTAACAAAAAAGAATACGTGATAACTTTTGAGTACTGTTACCATTTATAAAAAAATGTGTCTACTTATCTTCTAGTTGCTTAAGTGATGGATAATAATTCAATAAACACTCTACTATCGAAAGAGATGGAACAGTTTAAATCAAATTTATTTGGATGATGTTGTGAAATTCATTTCTTCATACTGTCGATGAAATTGTGCTACATTGTTTACATTTGATTTGTTATCAGTTTTAGAACCACCATGTTAGAAAAATTATTGGCTCATTTTGAATTTATAGTTAGCAGCCCCCACTGGTACTGAGGTAGATTGGTACGGGAACATACTGACACCCAAGACTCTGGCAATCTTTGATCTTAGGATTTCCTTTGTTTTTGACCTGGACCTTCTTGAATGAGAATATGGTTTTTATTTGGGAGTTTAATTATTTTTTAATATATAAATGGTAATAATGGGGAATTATGGGGAAAATTTAGGTTGAAGAGCCATCAAGGAGATTCATTACATGTTCCCCGCAGCCCAGTCAGGCCTGTTAAGAGGCTTAGCCAATCCAATGTAAGAATTTTCTTTTTTTATTTTGTGAAATTTATTTTGATTTTCTAACTACCCCCTTTTAAGTGTCATAATTAAAAAAATTACCCCATCTTCCAGAGTTTACAAGGAGTGATGTCGAATCATGAAGTATTTTATTTATTTATTTATGTTTGTAGTAATACGTAATTTCTGTGTCAGTGATGAACCTGATCAGCACAGTAGCAACCTTGTTGGTCTCAATGTTCCTAGAAGGCTAATCTGATACTGCCTCCCCTGACCCCTCAGGCCCCTGTAATTATAAAAATAGAAAAAGGAAGTGATTCAAAATAAAGAAATATTGTGGGGATAAGAATTCAACCAGTCCCAAGCTAGTATCTGTTCCATAACATCATGTAGAGCCAATTTAGTAGAATGATGCTTAAATCGATGGTGTCTTATTGATGTACATGTTCTCTATATAGGGAGAGACTGTGATAACTACCTCAGTGAGTGGAAGGATTGACGAACTAGAATGCCGGTACTCATCAGGCACGTTTGACTTTAATAGCCATGCATTTGACCACACCGACAACTGGACCGTGCTATCCACTGAGGGAGATAAGCCGGCCCCACGTTTCAGTGTAAGATGAAAATTTCTCTGATTGCTCTTTAAACCTATAAAAAAGTTTGTTTTTGACTTCTTATTAACAGTTACAAGAAGAACCTGAAGTCTGGGATTATGGTAATGGCATGTATAGTATCACAGCTGAAAATCCATCTAAACACAAAACATACCAAAAAGAAACAACTAAACGAAAATTAAGTATCATTCCTTTAGTTCCACAGTTGAGATAAATTGGACTTAACAAGGGCAAGGAAGAGTTTGTCAGGCTTAGTTGCACTGCTGAGGTTCAGATAGGCACATCACATAATTAGTAGTTTGACTTAAATTTATCCTACAATTTTATTATTATATTAGCGCATATGCAATGGAAGGTAAATTGGGGCTAACTTTAAACAAATTAATGACAATCAAAATTAACTGTATCGTTCAGTCTAATTGAGGCATAGTTGAACATTTTTTGGGGTTTATGTGGCCTTTGTATAATTGTAGCATGCGGCAGCTGTCATCGGGAGTAAAATGGTGGTTGTAGGCGGCGATTCTGGGCATCGTTTATTAGATGATACTAGGGTAATTATCTTTTTCTTTTTTTAAAAAAAGCAGAGGCTAGGGTAATTATCTTCATTTTTTGTTATTTTATGTTTCAAAGTAAAACATATTTTCTTATCCATTTCTTAGCTTTATTTTATTCATATAGCCTCCAATAGTCCTTATTTCATTCACATAGCTGAGCCCAACATACATCAAACAAAACAAAATGCAAAGGGTAAATCTAAAAAACATCATGTTTTATTCAATTATTGATTGTATTTATCGCATGGATCATCAGATATTGAGTTTGGACAAGCTTACATGGGCCCTGGCATCTCCAAAGATCTATCTGTCACCAAGTGGGCGGTCCTCCAAAATACCAGCATGTAAAGGGCATTGTCTGGTATGTTTCTTTGTTTCTAGTTTGTTAATGGTAGATTTAATAATTTGAAATCAACAGTTCCCATGCCTTCTGGAACTGTGCCAATCTGGTCAGATGTACCTGTATATATGAAAGAATAGCATAGATATAATATTTTACCAGATAAGCTATGTATCATACCAGTTGTGTTGAAGGTAGACCTCCAAATTTTTGCAACATTGAGGATTTTGTTTGTCTATCTTAATGTTTTTTTTTTACTTGTGTTGTAGGTCCCATGGGGGAAAACAATTATCCTAATTGGAGGAAAAACTGAACCATCTTTTGAAAGAGTCTCAGGTTCAGTTTTGATCTTATTAGTTAATTATAACGGGATATGTTACATTGACAAATTTATTTGTTTACCATCACAACTGAGCAAACGATTATCAAAATAAGAAAGTAAAAATATAGAAATATTTTCGACTAGATTGATATGTTGCATGCTAAATTTGGTGCAATTTCAAAGTCAATTGGCCATCCATCAAGCGGATTGAAGAATTATTGATTCTGCTTTGTTGGCACTTGATTGGTGACTATCAATTCCCAAATTGCACTGAATTTAATACACAATTTATCTAAACTATAGAAAGCATGTCTAGAATTCTATTTTTTTATTTTGGTTCCAATTTTGTCATTACGGTTGTCAATATATCCCTTCACAATTATGTTTATCATAAAAGAGTTGCTATGGCATCTCTGCTCTTCTAATTGTTTATTATTTCTCTTTTGCAGTGTGGTCATTTGACATTGAAACAGAATGCTGGTTCCGCTTGGAAGCAAAAGGTGAAGTTCCGGTAATTTCTACTGAACCCACTTTTATAATTATTAGAAATATGAGATCCAATTAAGATTCCTAATATTTTTGTTATCTGTCAACTTAGCTGTTTTGCAAATAATTTAAATAACAGGTTGATTTAGCAAAAAAACTATAATTCATTAAGGCACATAAGGTTTACAAATAATGAAAAACATTAGCATTTTCTTGCACCAGAAAATTCTGCATTTATGAAAATTAGTTGCCCGAGTATTTCTCTATCTTGAACAAAAACCTTTCAAAAAGTGAAATATCATCATTTAATCTACTTTCATAATGCAGTGCATCGTCTCCAGACATCCTGGAGGTTTGAGGCAGGCTGTTTTAATTGTTGTTTGCAATATATTGATTAGTTTTTTGTTTCTTCGTTTCTAAATTTTTTGCTCAGAGTGCTAGAAGTGGCCACACAGTCACAAGAGCTGGTCAGGTTTTATTTTTATTTGGAGGTGAGAATTCAAAGGGAAAGAAATTAAATGACCTTCACATGTTTGATCTCAAATCTTCTACCTGGCTTCCCTTGCGTTACAAGTAATTCTTTTCTTATTGTCCTTTTGTTTCCCTCTTTTAATTGAATAGCTAAGTTCATTTTCTCTTTTCTAAGGGGAAAAATGATTACTAAAGCAATGGCAATAACAACAAGAACAAACAATAAGAATCAACTAATAGATGAAGGTTATTTCATGCACCTATAAAGAAGAATGAAAATGCAATGCAGTTGGAACAGAAAATTCTTATATATCAATAGTATCACATGTAGTAATATCCTTTATAATTTTCTACGACTCAACTTATCCACTTCCTCTTTTATACTCAGGTAATGGTTAGATGTAGTTTGTGAAATTTTGTAGAGAAACAATTTTCATGTTTTATACGGGGTCATGTGACATTTCTTTTGTTGGGAGGGCAGGGTGTGTGTGTGTTTATATTGCAATGATATGCATTTTGTAAGCTTGTAGGGTATGCATGAATTACTACAAACTAAGAACCACAAAGGGATAAACAATCACGACAATTTGATCTGGCTTTTAAAACACTATCAAATTTACAATATTCTAGTGAATGATATAACAACTTTACAAGCAATTAATTTTCAAATTCCTGTCACTCTTTCATTTTTTTTTTATTTGACACTAAAAATTTATTCAAATTTTAGAGGAACAGGACCATCTTCTAGGTCGAACCATGTTGCGGTGCTTCATGAAGATAGAATTCTTTTCATATTTGGAGGACACTCGAAGTCTAAGACCTTAAACGATCTTTATTCTCTTGACTTTGAAACGGTACATCATATTTTAGGTCCCTGGTTTTTCCTTTTTTGGAAAAGGAATTAGCTTGCCAAAAAAATTAAGCACGAAAAAGATGATAGTGTCAGTTTCCATGGTAGGGAAAAAAAAAATCTGGCCTTCTAATTTGTACTACAGGGAGAAGAAAAGAAGTAGAGTCCATGAATCAATTACAAATCATGCTAGTCTCAGTTGTCTTTTTTATTACTAAAAGAACATGGGCGTATTTGTAGATTGTTCTGTTAGATTGTTCAGAGGGATGAAACGTGACATATTTTGACCCTTCTTTTTAAGTGACCAAACTGCAAATTTGTTTAACCTTGGAGTCCCTTCTCCTTTGCTTCTTGGGCATGCACATTACTACTTACTAATATTATTTGTTGTATTGTTCAGATGGTGTGGTCAAGAATAAAAACTAGGGGCATTCACCCATCACCTAGGGCTGGTTGCTGTGGGGCCCTTTGTGGAAATAAATGGTATATTTCTGGGGGTGGCAGCAAGAAAAAGAGTACGCCTGATAAGTTATTTTGCCTTTCTATTTTATTATAGTTAAAGAAATCAGACAAAATCATTGTTATAAACTTTGTGAGAGGTACAACTTGAGACCACTAATGGCAGTCTCTCTGGCAACAGAAAAAGAAAAATAATATTTTCGCTTCTGTTTATTTTTCTTGATTCTCTTTTTTCAGGACATGCTGATACCCTTGTGCTTGATGTTGTCAGATTTGAGTGGTCGGAGTGTGTGACACCGCCTGGTTCATCTATTACTTCAAACAAAGTATGTCTATCTTTTTCTGGGAAAATTTCAGATGTACTCCTATAAAGCCATGAAATATCCTGTATACCCCTGGAATCTGAGATATACCATCTGCATCCCATATAAAGAATAGATCCCTGCAAGATCTATTCTTATCATTTGGCCAAACTATCTTTTCCGGATACTCTTGTGTTCTTGGCTTTTTTTGGAGAAACATAAAAATAATGAGTCCGGCTACTATAACACTAGTGTCATTCCAAACTAAATAACACCACATCTTATACCATTGGATCTACTTTAATATTCGTGCAAGACACTAGTGTCATTCCAGTCCTATCTTGTACACGAATATTAAAGTAGATCCAATGGTATAAGATGTGGTGTTATTTAGTTTGAAATGACACTAGTGTTATAGCAGCCGGACTCAAAAATAATCTATTGAGTACATGCTGGTCAGTTTCAAAACAAAACAAGTACAAACTTGAATGCTCATTTAGCCTTTTGATAAAAAGAGAAGGTTGTGTGAGTATAAAAGCTGGATTAGTCTCATCATACAGGGAAAATCCTTCCTTGTCTCTAAACTCTTTTGTTGGTCTCACCTCTTAACCTATTTTTGTTTGTCATTATGATTCAATTACGTTGCCTGACAATGCAAATTATAGCAAGGTGTTGACATATGGGTTCTGTTTTTTATTGTTTATTTTTATAATTAATTTAACGTGCTGATTTTTACATTTGTTCTTCTTTTGCTGTCGATGCAGGGCTTTAGCATGGTTCCGTTGTGTCAGAGAGACAAAATTGTTCTTGTTGCTTTTGGAGGAAACAGAAAAGAACCATCAAATAAGGTTAGAAAATTTTGCTCTACAATTCATTAACATATGTGCCCTCTACAAGTTTCAGAATTCTATGATAATCATTGTAATTTCATTTCAGAATAATATTTTAAGCACCGTAAGAATTCAAAAGAATGGTAGACCCTGATGTTCTGTCTGGTACAGGTAGAGATACTGGTGCAGTTCCAAAACGACCATGCCATGAGCTGGCGGTCCGCACCTGATACGGACCGATTATCTTACCAAGATGAGTACCCATTAAGCAACGCAGGGACCCGTCTGTACTCCTTCCACTCAGTGGCAAGGCATAGCCTGGCATCTGCTGTACAGGATCCAGAAGCTTCTGGAAGGAGGTCCTTCTCTGACACACTGGTCGAGGTTGGTCATGGAAGTGGAAATGGAAATGGCAGTGTTTCTCTCAGGAAGCAGTTTTCACAAGAGGAAGAGAGTAGTTTGGCACAGAAATTGCTACGGCCTCTTGATGATGAGAAATTTAGGGGATCATTTCAGGTTCTATTTTTATCCTCACAAACTTGGCATGCAATTTTCTTTGAGAAGCATAAAATCTTTTTGAATGGTATCTATTGGTTCATATTTGGTGTGTAAATGATTGATTGCCCTGCTGAAATTCTAGGATCTTTTAAAGCATACCTTTTATAGGTCTTGCTGAAATTTTGTGGCTGCTTTTTTATAATATTGACCATTAATTCTTTTTCTGCTTCTCAAATTATCGTTTTGCTTCTAAAATAATTGCCATTTCCATTCAGAATTGTCATGTTAGTTAATTGACCAATGAGGTGCTATTGTGTTTTGCTATTTGGACTTGACATAAGTATACTATACTAAACCTTCTAATCGTATACCTTATTGCCCGCATGGCCATACCTTACCACTTACAGCAGTGCAGTATCTAATCTTAAATCTCTTTTGCAAAATACCTTAAAAAGATGTGGGTAAATTACCATATTACCTCCAGTGATCTAATTCTTTAATGATATCATTAGGCAAACAATGGGGTTTCAAATCCTTCTGAAGCCTATCAACCACAGGATGCCAAAATTTCGAATTTAATCAAGAAGAACAACTTATTGGAAGGACAGTTGCAAGCCTTGATTGAAAGCAAAGAGACAATAGAAAAAGACTTAAATGTGGCTGTCATTGCAAAAGCTGAAGCCGAAAGGAGGCTTGAAGACGCTCTGAAAGAGGTACAATTGCTGAAGGAGAAGGTGTCAGGGTTGGAGCTGGCACAAGAGGAGGCAAATAGTTTGTCTAACTCGGTGCATTCTGACAATGTTAAACTGGAGCATGACGTGGCATTTTTAAAGGCTATTTTGGATGATACTCAGAAGGTAACTTCAAAGCTAAATGCTATAGAATAACGCGATCTAATGGATTTTAATGATATAGTGGATTTAGCACCAATAAATCACCAATAGGAAAAAAATTTAGTGGTGAGAAATTGCCAATAAAACCGATTCTGATGATATAGTAAAAAAACAATTTGTTGAGATCTTGTAGTTTTAAACTACTTAATTCCTAGTTTGCTTTTAGATCTTATAGCATATAAGCAATGTACTAGGATTTAGTAGTTTAGATAATTAGAGCGTACTTTACTGTGTTAGATAATCAGGAGATATATTATTCATCATTTGGACTCTAAAACTAAAAGAGAGTTATTTTACAAAAAAATACTGATATTATGGTTTATCGGCTCCTTTATCACGCTAAAATGTTAAATGACCAACCCACTGCTAAATGATTCTAAATTATCAGTTTTAAAAGCTTGGTTTTGGGCTTTGGCTGTTACACAAGAACCTGTCCGGGTAATGGTACAGTTGCCATGGCATTTGTGCAAAATATACCATTTCATACCAGTGCCTTACAGTGCAGTATACATTGGTGCATTTTTTGTGATTATGTGGCTCATGTCAGTATTTAAGGATGCGTATCCATTAGTAGTTGTATTGTGTACTGTACCAGTTGGCTGTCAAACCATTTTTCATATTATTTAGATTCATTTTATTATAAATTGTGTGAAGGAGTTGCATTCAACCCGAGGAGTTCTTAGAGGAGAGCGGGCGAGAGCAATGCAATTTCAAGTATGATTTATAAAAGACTTCTTATAATATCAATTACCACTGCTACCTCCTTTTCTTAATTTGTTCTTACAATGAAGCTAACTGGATTTTTTTTTTTTTCTAAATTAGATGGAACTGTATAACATCAAGCAAAGATATCATACTATGGAGAACAGAGCTCCCACACCAAGGAAACCATACAATAATAACATGTGAACTACAAGAGGACCACATCATTATGACTAGTTTAATGTCTGCCTCCTACAAAACCCTCAAGTTATTTTAATTACCCTATTGTAAAGTGATTAATATCATTTGTTTGCCCTACAAAGTACAGGATATCTTCTACAAAATATGAAAAATATCCTACTTACCCTGTGACCTCCCTTGTTTTCTCAAAATCTCCGTCCACCAAGACTGAAAGTTAGACTGGATGTTTAAATGGCAAATTTGATGATAAAGAGGTATAATTGAGGTGTGTTTGGAATATTTTCCATATTTTGTAGGGTAAACAGGTATTTGGCTTTTTGGAAGGGCAGAGTGGAAAAGTTTCCTGCTAAGTTATTATGGTTAAAAATCATTGCCATTTTGTAGTTTGGTATAATTTCCTGCAAGTGTTTGTCATCTTCTGTTAGTTTGAATTTATTTTGGTGTGGTGTAAATATCGGATTGACCACTCTGTAACCTAGATTAATTCTTTTCAGTTTATATTAACATTTAGCAGCTATATATTGTTCAGGTGTACCAGCACTATATATTGTTCTGTTTGTCAGGAACAAGATAGATTGTTTTTTTCCTCAATAAATGGATGGGGCACGGTCCCATGGGAAGTGGTCAATGAAACCAAACTAATGATTCGGTCCCGTTGATTACCACACCAACAGCTACACTGGAAAATCAATGGTTTGGTCTCATTGGCCTTCCTGATGGGGACTTGGGTGGAAGACAGGAAAAGGAGAGGAGAGGGAGCTCTTACTGGTCCCAATAGTTGTAGGATTTTTTGTGATGAATACACGTTGTAACTTGTGAAAACTATTGGAAAACTATTGGGTTCACATTATTACTTTAGTCCAGTAGATATCTTAACGGAACCAAATCATTGGTTCGGTCTCATATTGAAAAACAAAAAAAAAAATTAATCCATCTTGTTCCCCAATAATTTGATTTTTTAATTTCTAAAACTATAAATTTTTGGGGATGTGTCGGGAGATAATAATTGTTCCAAGTTCTGGGTTAAAATAGTTGGTGAAAGAGAAGTAACCTTGTGAGTTGTCTTTTTTTTATTCTGTAGTATCCTTGGTGGAAAAAGGTGTAATTTTGTCAATTCATTTAATCTTATCGCATGTCTGCATAAGCATTGTTTTGTTAAATCTCGATTTCTTATTTTTTAATGATGATTTTTTTTTTCTATTTTCAGTATCGAAATGCCTCGTATTGTAGCCATCTTTACATCTGAAAACAATCATTTCAAACATTGAATTGATTTCCGTAA
Organism: Carex myosuroides; assembly: GCA_028015225.1. Classification (NCBI taxonomy): domain Eukaryota; kingdom Viridiplantae; phylum Streptophyta; class Magnoliopsida; order Poales; family Cyperaceae; genus Carex; species Carex myosuroides. The sequence goes on from CM051476.1 coordinate 1,107,796, forward strand.
TAATTCATATAAAGCTACACATGAACCCGGCATTGATTGACAGATTGATGAATGACTTTCAAATTTTGTTTTTGTTCTTCAAATTAATTCTAGCAGCCAGCACACCCCTGGAGTTACTACATCATTAGTAGGTCAGCGGAAGGAGTGGCGGTCTGATGGAGCCGAAGTTTTTATTAATAGAAAAAATATTAAATTAATGTCGACATAGAATAAAGAATTCGTCAGATTTTCATATCTAACAAAGACTTTACGGTTCGTAACGGCCAGCTTAATTACATTCCATCGCTAATTGCAGCTGCTAAAGGCTGGCCGTTCAGAACGGTGACGTCCAGGGAGAAAAGAAAAAAAAACAAAAGGTGTGGCCGTTGCCAACGATGACGGCCAGCCCTTTTTTACTTCTTTCGTATTTTCGCTCCTTTCCTTAATTCCATTCCCTCCACTCTCCGTCTCTTTCTGTTCTCGCATGCGATACTGTTGTGTATGAGTGTATCTTAGATTGGAGATAAGCGGACTAGAATGATTTTCAGTGTGTATTTTGGCCTTCAATGATCTTGCTGCCAGTGCCGGGGCATGGTCGTCGTATCCGCAATTCTCTGTGGCAATTTGCCGAGCACCTCTTGTGCATGCGCTTCCACTGTTAATGTAAGAATTTCAAAGTATGTTCGCAATTTTTTGTATGTACCGACAATTTTCTCTTTCGTGTACAGGAATGAACCGGTGTTAGTTAAGAATTACCATGATAATATATGGTTAATTATTCGAAATAGCAAATATATTCATAGAATATATGGTTAATTACGCGAGAACAGAAAGAGATGGAGAGTGGAGGGAATGGAATTAAGGAAAGGAGCGAAACGAAAGAAGAAATAAGTAACGTTGGCAACGGTCACATTTTTTTTTTTTTTTCCTCCCTGCACCGTTCTGAACGGCCAGCCCTTAGCAGCTGCAATTAGCGATGGAATGTAGTTAAGCTGGCCGTTACGGCTCGTAACGTCCCCTGTACGTTACGAACCGTAACGTCTTTATTAGATATGAAAATCTGACGAATTCTTCATTCTATGTCGACATTAATTTAATATTTTTTCTATTAATAAAAATTTCGGTCCATTTAGTGTTATGTGACTAATGAAATTGGAAGTGTTCGGTCATTCCAAATTTTAAGAAAACATCAGAAAATTAAGCGGTTATTTAATTTAAGGGAGAGCCTAGCTATTCCCCGTCAACCATCTCCGTTTCATCCCCCGTCAGTTGCATTAATTAAGTGGGGGACCGCATAACTGTCAGAAGGTATTCACATTTACAATAGAAACATATTTGGATATATTACAACATTCAGCGTATAAGAAAGTAGGGGACCACAAACAACATGTGTGGGGGACCGCATAACTGTCAGAGAATTAATTAAGTGGAGGACCGCATAACAGTCAGCGTATTAATTAAGTGGGGGGACCGCATAACCTTCAGCTCATTTTAGAAACTTGCAAAAAAATATTCATTTGTAACACAACTAGCATTCATCCATCTATATAAATGTATTCATCTTTGCAATAGAAGCATATTTGGACACATCAATCACTCATTTTTTACACGTTTTTAGATATAGGTTTTTTTTCTCTGTTCAATCTAATCAATATTTCTGACGATCTGTGAGGAATTTTGCAAATCTAAAACCACGAATGTCTTCTACACAATTTTCACTTTCAAATGAGATCCATGATGACATACTTTCGAGTTGTCCGTTGCACAAGTATTCATACCTCGTCACAAGTATTCATCTCTCATCGAGCAAGTATTCATCATCGTCGTGTAAGTGTAAATAGTTAATGTACCAAGAGTATTACAAACATATGTGCATACCTCGATTAATTTTACAAGAGCAGCCGAATAATATTCATCCATAAGATATCAAGTATTCATACATATAAGTTAAAGTATTTATATCTAAGATATTAAGTAATCATCCATAAACGTTGAAGTATTCATCTCTAAAACATCAAGTATTCATTCATACACCTCTAATTTTTTCAAAATTTATTTTTCTGTTATTTCTTAGTACTTAGTACGCACTGGTCTAATTCATCATTAATGAAGCTTTGTTCTTTACAAATAACTCGCTATTGCATGAGGAAGAGGAACATAGACATGACAGATCTGACTCGGCGGTCGACAGTGATGGATCTAACCCGGCGGAGGCGGAGGTGGAAGAGAGAGGCGGCGGATGTGAGAGACGGAGGTGGAGGTGGGAGAGGGAGGTGGAGGCCGAGAGGGAGAGGTGGGAGAGGCGGGCAAAGGCGCAGATGGAGAGGTGGGAGAGGCGGGCGGAGGCGGAGGTGGAGAGGGAGAGGTGGGAGAGGTGGGAGAGGTGAGAGAGGAAGGGAGAAAGAGGAAAGAAATAAAGGGAGAAAATTGGGTAATTAATTTGTAGGGCCATTAGCACTACAACAAAATGAGACTTCAGCGATCGGTAGGATCGCCGGTCATTGAAGACCCCGAAAACAAAATAAAAAATAAAAAAGGTTAAAAATTTCGGCGACCACATCTTTCTGCGACCGGCGCATGCAACCTTCAGCGACCAATTTTAGTCCGGTCGCTAATGCCGACCCTAAATCCCACCAAAGTCTTTCTTCTTCTATCTCTGTCCTGCGTTTAATTTTTTTTTTAGGTTTAGCAAAAATAAAAAAAAATCGTAGCCGCCTTTCTTCTTATCTCTCTTTTTTTCTCTCCGCTCTCACTCTCTCTATGTTTCCTCCACTTGATCGGGAATAATATTAATTTCGCTCATGATTTTCTCCCTTTTCTCTCTGTCTCTCTCTTTTCACTTGAGCACAAATCTCCTTCTCTCCTCTTCCCGTCTGTCTCTGTCTTGGTGTCTGCCGAAACCCTAGGGTTTTTGGTTTGCCTTTTTCTTGCGATTGGTGACTTTGTTGTGTGGTGCTTGCTGTGGCGCTTGCTGATTTGACTTAGACGACCGTGAGGCGAAGGAATCACTTTGGTACCGGCCGATTACCACCCCTCTGTGCGATTCTGTTCTCTCTCGGGTAAATGCTCAAAACCCCCTTTTTATTTAATGCCTTGCTCGGGTTGTTGATTTTCCCGGCCGGTCATTGTAGTTGCTTGTTTTACTGGATTTTTGGTTGTTTGCGGTGCCAGTACCGGCCTTGAAGCGATTTAAAGGTAAGCTAATTACATTTAGTTGATATTATCAGTGTTATGTTCATTTTCGTGTAAAGTTCTCCATCTTGGTTGTTGATTTTATATTGAACAAAGAAATAGGGATTTATATTGAACTATTATATGTTGTTGGAGGTACTGGATCAGTTTGAATGAAGACCTCTGACCCTAGTTTAATTGAACTAGCTTATGACTTTTTTTGGCAGAAAATGTCCTTATCAGTATACTGGGATGTGTGAGTCGTGTACCAGTAGAAAATGTTAGAAGCTGTAGTCATTATCATTAATAAATGTTACTTGATTATTGCTCTGAAATAGGATTTTAAGCAGCTGTCAGAAGAAGACTACTTTTCTAAGAACAATGAGTTTGCTACTTTTCTAAGTCCATTTGAATAATTGCATGGGAGTTTGCAGGTAAGCCATGAAGCTCCTGTAACTAGAGGTTTCGGAGCTTAAATATCTGCTTCAATTATTGAGCGCTGCTTCTTAAGGGTAAGGTAAGATTATTACTAATCTTATCTTTTATCTAGCCAGAGCAAAGATTTTAGTTCTTTCTATTTAACCTTCTACATGCCCACTAAAAACAAGGTATTGCATTTGCATTACACAGAATCACAGTATCAGTCACTGGTACCAAGAATTTGTGGCCGGTCGCTGATGGGTATGATTGCTGTAGTGAGAGTAGTGCTTATGTGACAGATAAACATGATCACAGGTAAAGTTTCTGGTATCATAACTCATAAGCATGTTACTTTTTTTTTGCAATTTGACCCCTCAAATTAATTGAATTTATTTCTTTGTAGGATTTTCGTTGCGACATGGAATGTAGGCGGTAAATCTCCACCCGATTATTTAAATGTCGAAGATTGGTTGCTTTCTTATCAATTGATAATCAAATTCAAATCATAGGTTACCTGTACCTGTACTGGTATTTGGTTCGTGCCGTTACCAATGTACCTTACACACTTGATGCTATCTAACATCAATTTTTGATAATAATAATAGCTAATATAAAATCCAATAAAATAGCTCACAGGAAATCCAAAATAACAGTTAGTGAGTAACATAGCAACAGTTGGATGCTGCAGTTGATACAAGTCCAGTAGGGGCTGCATTGGCAATATCATATTTTTTTTTTCTCGAAAAAAAAATTCATCTGATTTTGAATGTGATTAATTTGTATGGTTCAGATGACCAGGATACTAGAGCAGGATGCATATGGCTTGACGATTTATACTAATATGGATTACGCATTTTATTGTTGCTATGACTTCCATTTTAGACGCTGATAGAGAAAGTTCTTGAGATTTGGGTTTGCTTATTAATTAATTTATGTATTGATTTATGTTATATTTATGTGTTATTAGTACGATCGAATTTGTGCTGTATGTATTTCCTAATTCCCTTAATTAAGTTCCTGAATTTCATATAGAGATGTTTGATGTGTGAGAATTTAAATACTTAAAATGTGTTTTATGGTGTTTGATATAATAGAAACCAAATAGTGGATGTTGTAGATAATGGTTAAGTTTAGAATGTGGATGTTGTTCATAATTTAGAATTTTGATCTCTCTTGATTTATTAAAATAAGTCTTAATATGAATCAAAACAAATATTTATATTTCTCAGATTAATCATAAAATAAATGGTGCAAATTTAAATAATAAAAAAATGTCAAAAACCTGATAGAAGACTTTCAGCGACCGGTCTTAAGTATCCGTTATATTTGGTCGCAGATATCTTTTTCTTGACGTCAGAAAAAAACAACAGCGACCAAAAAAAGTGGTCGCAAAAACAGTATCAGCGACCGGGTGACGTCATTCAGCGACCGGGTGACGTCATTCAGCGACCGGTGACGTCATCAGAAGAGTATCAGCGACAAGGCTTACAGCGACCGAGGTTTCAGCGACCGATTTTGACTTTCTGCGACCGGATCAAGTATCAGCGACCGGCGCCAATACTATCAGCGACCGGAATTCCGGTCGCTGATAGTCTAATTCCGGTCGCTGATAGTCCTTTTTGCTGTAGTGTAGGTAGTTAGAATTTGTAATTATAGTTAGAAAATGTAGTTAGTTAGTTGGATGATGAAATGGGGGATAGATAGATGAGAGAAGATATAATTACCCTTAATTTAATGATATATGCATGTGTAATTGCACTTGCCACCTAAACCTAAATAGGAAAATCACTCCCGACCTCTTCAACACACACACACACACACACACATATATATTTAAATTTTTTATGGAAACATGTTTATGCTCTAAGGTCGCTGAACTATAAATATAAAAATAAGTGGCATCTTTTAAGCATCAGTTCAATCTAAAATTAACGAAGTAACAATTCAATTTAATTTGCATTTAGCTCGCATTCATCTCTTATCAAATAACAATTATTTAGACTCTTAGCAACCAGATTTAAAAATTTGATTAAATCACAAAATAATTAAAAACCAAGCAAAAAGAAAAGTTGTACATTATATTTTAGTAAAATGATAATAAATATAATTCAAATCAACCCCAAAAACTTTCTTGTCTAGTCTTGATATTGTTAATACAATTCCGTGTACAGTTTCAGTTTTTTATATTTTCGCATTTTTTAAAATTTAAATTTAAACATTACAATATTTAATTTTAGACTCTTAGTTCACTTGTTTTATCTCCGACAATATTTTAACAGTTCAGCCTTCATATATAATTTTTTTTTATAATAAGTCAATACAAAAATGACAATAAGCAAGTAAAAAAGATTTCATTACATAGACAAAAGGTTTTATTAAGACTTGACATGCGCTGGCATGGTCTTGTTGACACCTTTCAGCCCACTTCAATAATATAATAATATGTCGATTATGTTCAATTTGATCTCTTAAATCTTAATTTAATCAAAAATTTCTTCGTACATTGCAAACTACATATAATAATTAGATTTTCAGTTTTGAAATATTTTCTCAATTAAATTTGCATTTCTAATTAGTAATTGGTTTAGTCGTCAATTGACATTTTTGTTCTGGGTTTGGTTTAAGTTGCCAGATTAATGCTGCTTGGAGATGTCAGATTAATATTGCTTCCAAATTGTTGTGGGCTGAAATCACAACCCTGTCAAATTTAAAAAAAGAAAAAGAAAATACTGATAATTTAACTTTTCAATAGATTTTCTCCAATATCTCAATTAACTAAAATAATTTAAATGAAAAAATTCATTACTCGAGTAAATAACTATAGACAATATTAAACATTAAACATAAATATATAAAGATATGATTTTCTAAAAACAAAATTACACACTGAACCGCATCTTCTAACCTAGCGTTTTACTTCACATTCTGAGTCTATTCATTTTTTTTTTCCACCTTTATCCTCTTTCTCAATGCGGAAACTTTTCAAGTACATGATTCTCTACCATCTACTTCGTGTAAGTTACTTAATAGCATTTGGCATACAATATGGTCAAAGCCTATTATACACATGCATGTATTGGTAGCACCTAAGTTCGCAATTGCACTTTTCATGGAATAATGTTGAGAATAAATTAATAAAGCATATTTCGAGTTAACCTCTCATGTCATATGGATACATATGAATTATTGCGTACATATGACTTAATTTCAGTAGAATAAAGCAAATGATGATTGACTTGTACAACATAATTATTCTATGTTATTCAAACCCATATTTTGCAATTTTGGAATAACAATAGTATTGAACATCTTAGACTGACAAGAGGAAGTGACTATTAACTTTATATTCATAAAGAAGCTTGCTTGCACATTTGGATAACAAACTATGTAGTGTATATATATATATATATATATATATATATATATATATATATATATATATATATATATATATATATATATATATATTACATATTTACGAAACTTTAGGACTTCAGAAATAATGTCGGATTAGGGCTCCTGGATAGTCTAATATTACCCCCAGTGCCTATATTGTACTCCTCGATAACTTCAATTACTACAATTTTACATGTGCTGTCAGCATCTGCCCATAATTCGAAGCCATAGTATTCGAGATGGTCTGATATACTATTCCCATATACAGATCTACAACAACAACAAAAATATACTTCCTTTCCAGTTACAAGAGAAAATATTTCCATAGTACTAAGGTTGAGAAAATATTTCCATAGTACTAAGGTTAATAGAGACAATTAAAACAAGAAAAAAGGGTTGAAACCTGCTACAAGTAGGGTCTTCTCCGGAATCATCACAAATTTTCTCCACAAGTTCATCTTTTCCAATTCCTTCTTTGTGAAGCCATACCTGAAAGTTTCATATTGCAACCAAAATTTAACAAAGACAAAGCAAAGTCAGCAAAAGATAAACAAAAAGAAAACTACTATTGGATATGCTAGCAATTAAATGAGTCTCCACAAGTACAAGAATTGCATTACCTCCCGTTTTTTCAATGTTCTAAAAAGTTCAATGCAGATTAGCTAAAAACTTGAAAGAACTTGTTAAAACTGTCATTGATAAAGCCAGTCTTCAACCTTTATAAGATGGTTTGAGATCCATTAACAATGGACTAACTTGACAATTTTGACATTGTAAGAAATAATTTAAATTTTGAAATCCGAATATTGTAGCATTATCTATACTATATTTCTATCGTGCATGTGTATGAAACATAATAGAAGCCTGGGGTGTTCCCAGATGGTACAATAAACCTTGCATTTACCTCTCTCGAGAAGTGGTGATACGTCTTTGTCGGGAAGTACGAGTAATAAGGAGGCATATGCGGAACAATGTCATTTTGATGGGTCAAACGAATCGCCTTTGGTATACGCTCATTAAAACAGGTGGCAAAAACAGCATTCCCAATTCGAGGCTGACCGTAGGTCATCAGCTGTACATCTTTTTCCCCACAATTCACCTATAAACAAAACATATATATATATATATATATAGAGTAAGGCTACGGTGCTTTGCAAAGCATAGAGGCCTCCGTGCTTCGGGGCTACTTTTTGGATTTTGAAAATCCAAACAACCCATCCGAACAGTTCAACATGTTCTAAATATTGAAATGTGCTTGGAGACCAAATTTTACATTTTTTGGAATTTTTTTACTATTTATTAAGCCACTTTGAAAATCCCAAAATCCAACGGTAAACAGTACAAAAATTTGGACCACCGGATTTGGAATTTTCAAAGTGGCTTAATAAATAGTAAAAAAATTCCAAAAAATGTAAAATTTGGTCTCCAAGCACATTTCAATATTTAGAACATGTTGAACGGTTCGGATGGGTTGTTTGGATTTTCAAAATCCAAAAAGTAGCCCCGAAGCACGGAGGCCTCTATGCTTTGCAAAGCACCGTAGCCTTACATATATAGGGATGAGCTATGGTGAGACGTGGAGTAAAACCATTTTGTACTCCATGGCACTATATTTTCATTTTGAAAATCCAAACAACCGATCCGAACCGTTCAACATGTTCTCTATATTGAAATGTGCTTGGAGACCAAATTTTACATTTTTTGGAATTTTTTTACTATTTATTAAGCCACTTTGAAAATCGCTGATCCGGTGGTCCAGAAAATTTTACTGTTTTTCACTGTTTACAGTGGATCAGCGATTTTCAAAGTGGCTTAATAAATAGTAAAAAAATTCCAAAAAATGTAAAATTTGGTTTCCAAGCACATTTCAATATTTAGAAAATGTTGAACGGTTCGGATCGGTTGTTTGGATTTTCAAAATAAAAATATGGCGTGGAGTACAAACTTGTTTTACTCCACGTCTCACCATAGCTCATCCCTATATATATATATATATATATATATATATATATTCTCTCTCAAATATGTTTGTTTTGCATTAGTTTAATATTACAAAGATCAATGATGACATTGGCTGGTACATTAGCATACCCTTGTGGTGCAGTATAGCAGTCAACTAATGCCATACCAGGATGAGCTGGCACCTTCCAATGGAATTGGTCCAGCTGATGGCATACCAGTGAGTTTGGTATTAAGGTGCAGGTGTGCACCCTCACGGGTGCTCTTGTAATCATCATCAACAAGTAAATGCTGATGTAACCTGGTCAAGGACCTGGCTATAGAAGGCACCTTACCACTCAGGTCTAGTACCAGCCTATGAACCTGCAAGGGTACAATGATACAGCAAGTACCATATTGCACATGGACTGATTCGTGAGTACTGAAGCTCTGAAAAAGAAAAGTACCACAAGATCTAGGGCACAAAATGACGCCAAAGCCCCTCCCATCGAGTGACCTGTAACAATTATGCTAATATTCCCGTATATGTTTTTTTATGTTTTGAAGTGCGCTAAGTATAGCAGGTCGCAAAACTGTGCTCTGGTATGCTGTGTAGAATCCATGATGCACCTAGCAAGACAGAGAATGATTTAATATAAATATAATTAGTTACATTTTAGAAGAAAAAAGACTACAAGTAATCTCATGGTGAAACAACAACAAAAGGAAAATTACAATAAAAGCCATCAATCACATTTATTTAGATATCCACTCAACTACTTGGGTGTCAGAGTAATTGATGGTACAAACTTGATTTGAATTTCTTAAGTAGGGACTTAAATAATAAAAATAGTGCATCTTTTGCAATTTCCTCAAAATATACGAGCTTTTGCAACCCAAAAGTTTGTTCCAACTACAGACTAGATCAATTAAGAACTCACATTTTAGTTTAAACAAAGCAGAAACAAATAAAAAAAAAATTCTGAGAAAAAAAAAATAGAAATCTAACCCTTGCTCCTGGCATGCCGGGGTAATCGAGATCAAGTTGTTTCCAGAACAAATCTTCAATCCAGTTCCTTATGCTAAGTTACAAAAGCAGTATTTAGAAAGATCAAATAACAATTGCGGAAAACTAAGCAAATCTACGGGCCAATGCTTCTTCTGCAGCATTGGTCGTGGTCACGGCTACCGGTGGGGGTACCTGAGCCGAACGAGGATCCATGGGGAGAGGCCGAAAATGGAAATCGACTGGCATTTGACATGAAATGGTACGGACATCACTTGTACAAGGACAACCCTCACGGAAAGACAGCAGGTATCAGGACGGTCCGATCTCAGATTCAGAGTCTGGGTGAGACGCAGGTGCGCTGGACTCCATACCATGAGCTATACACTGAGGGGAGGCTGCCGCAGATTGTAGAGGATGATCAGGAGATGTGGCTCTACAGGGGACCGCTGGTGTGCTTCTGGATAGTGGAGCACCACTATCCAGACCGGGTGCTCCGTCAGTTTCATTTTCCTCCACTCATCCCCGCAGATCCAGACGTCCCGAGATATGTGATCATGAGGCTACACGGGTAAGTTATGTTCTTTTTAGCATTTTTGTACTTAGCATTAGTTCTTGTCTTTAAATTGCAACTGACATATGAATTACAGGATAACACACGGTAATCACTGGGATAGAGATTGGAGTGAGCATCACTCGGAGTACTACAGCAAGGCGGGCGATATGAGTGCCAACTTATGGCAGATGCCGGAGATTGATACGATGCAGTTCCAGGGAGATCCCCTATTGAGATATCAGGCTTGGTACCTGCGGGTCGGCATGGCTTCGGTGTATATAGAGGGAGATTACGGCGAGTTTCTTCGCTCACAGATATTCGAAGACGATGGTTATACCCCTACTGGCCGGAAAGGTGCTCGCCAGGTAATGCATCTAAAACAACACATTTTTATGCGTTATGAACATTTTATCATAACCTTTATTTTTTCTAACGTTTTTTTTATAGCTGCTGTTAGCGCTTAAAGGTGCCGCGCGTTCAATCGTTTGTCTTGGAAAACGTGGCTACAGAGCGTTCGGGCACGCGATGTTGAACTTGGTTGCCCCATGCATTGCGGACCACGGCCAGGAGGCAAAGCTGGTCACCATGTTACGAGACGCCGGAGAGAATATTGATTGGCGCGCAGTACAGCCGGACGAGCCTGACGCGCCACCTGTTATGACCAGTGAGATGCCACCGGAGCCATCAGAGCAGCCAGAGTGGGATTATCATCGTTGGGTACTACACATGGCCGGTTGGCACGCCTACCGTGACGAGTACGGTCGTCCAGTTCTTCCCCCGGTGTGTGATTCTTTATTTTATTTATTCTTTTACTGTAAGTAAAGATAGTTAAAATTTACTAAATTTTAACTATCCTTGCAGGGTCCTGCATACATGCCGACACAGCCTGAGCATCATGAGTCTCCAGAGATCCAGTCTGTGCAGGATGACAGGATGAGTTTTAGCCTTGCAGACATGTATGCCGACACAGCCGCCTCCCCGCCACCGCGTCAGCCGTATTCAGAGATGGCTCACGATTGGGAGGCCTCTGGTAGCCGGACTCAAGCTGATTATGAGTCCCAGTTTGTGGCATCCATATTCCATACTCCCACGCCACCGCCAGCTACCGACGGGGCCTCGGATCCATGGGATACAGCACTTACGATGAGCAGGCAGGACAGCCTCGAGGATCATATTACACCAACTCGCGCCGCGCAGGCAGGACAGCCTCAGTGGGATGATTGGCATGAGCGCGTGTTCAGTAGAGAGAACAGGGGTAGACCACCTCACCGATTCTCCCCTTCGCAGTACGATGGATAGAGGGTATATTTTATTATGTTTTAGTTTAGTTGTGCTATGTTATGTTTTATTATGGTAGTTTATTTTAGTTTAGTTTGGTAGTTTTAGTGTAATGTAGTTTCGTTATGTTTTATTATGTTCTATTTTTTTAGTGTAGTGTAGTGTAGTTTATTATGTTCCATTTTATTTTTTATTATGTTCTATTATGTTTTATTATGTTCTATTTTTTTTAGTGTAGTTTATTTATGTTTCGTTATGTTTCGTACAACAAAAATAAATAACATCCATTGACGATCATAAAACATACTATTTCAAACTTAATATAAATAATATCCAGAAATAACATCCAAAATATAAAATACAAACTTAATATCTGCTTCAAACGATCATACAACATACTATTTCGTCTTACCGGTCTTGAACGTACATGGAACAAAATCATCGTCCGAGATTGACGATGACGGCTCGGTAACAACAGACGATGTGCTAGCCTTAGTCTTAGCCTTAGTCTTAGCCTTACTCTTCGTCTTAGGCGTCTGTACATCATCTTTTTTTTTCCCAATCCATAGCCGTAGGGGTTTTCTACAAAATCATCATCAGATATGTCATGTCGTTCAAAATCATCAGCAGATCCTTGCACACATTTCCTAGACCAAATTGGACAGTCCTTTCTCTTCCTTCCGCAGCCCCAATTGCATTTCTTTTCCTCGCTCTTTCCTCGATTGTTACTGTCCATCCTCCTCGTCTGCAATTTATTTGGAAAATAATAATAAAAAAAACTGCAACATAATAAAATACATACAAATAAAGTTCATACAAACCTCAAAGGAAGGCCCCTGAGCCAAAGTTCATACAAATAAAGTTCATACAAATAAAGTTCATACAAATAAAGTTCATACAAATAAAGTTCACAAAATAAAGTTAATTCCTACGACTCCTTCTAAAAGGAAGGCCCCTGAGCCAACCAGATCCCCATGATGATGTGCTCCTTCTATCTTGTTGCACTGTTTCGTCTTGCCGGTTAGCTGTACCGGACGGTCCTGCTTGCGCTTCGTTAGCTGTACCAGATGTGCTCGTCCTTCCTAATTGAGATGTGCTCCTTCTAGCTGGTTGCACTCCTTCTTCTCGCTGGTGTCCTGTATCGGATGGCCTTGCGCCAGATTTGCTCCTCCTACCTGCTTGAGTTGTGCTCCTTCTTCGCTGGGTAGTACCTGAAGGCCCTTGCATTCCAAAGAACTCCCCTCCTGCCCGTACTTCTCCCATTGCCTCCCTAAACATCATATTTGCATTTTCACGGTCTGCTGTACGGCTTCTGGCTGTGCTTCGCCGCGGCCCTTGCGATCCACTCGCCTCTGCAACTCGCTCATTCTCTGCTACATTTGCTGCGTTATGAGCCTCTGCAGCCCAAATATGTTAGTTAGTAAGCTATTCAACATTAGAACTAAAAATAATTAGGATTGAATGTGACATACCTCGCCTCTGCCTGTCAGAAGTGGAACGGTGAGGACGGTGCCCCCGTCGCCTACCTTGCATTTCATCCATGGTCATATCTTGACGGATGTGTTTTCTCCTACCACGCCGTAACCAATCTCTGTTTGGCTCAATTTTAGGGGTAGTGGTTGTAGGCCAATCTTCAGGATTGCCATAAGGAACAAACAATGCATTCCAAGTACTCAGAAGGTAGTCCACCCTATACCAGTGGGCAACAAATAGGTTGGGTGACCAGTTTCTATGACGACAAACCGCTAACACATGAGCGCACGGAATTCCAGTTAATTGGATACCTCTGCATGTACATTCCACTTTTCTCTCTGGCCCGAATGTCACGATATACTGGAACCTTCTATGAATAATTGACATAGTTCCATCCTGCGTTTGGACCACTGGAACATATTCATTTGGGCCCGTGACTTGGTAATTACCTTCGCCGTGCGAGTATGGGATGACATCCATTTTTGTAGCTTTCTCCCACCGTTTGGCGAGCTTAACATGTACCCGTCTGGAAAAAGGCTGTTCTGCATTGCTTTGCTCCGTCGCTGCCTCTCGTCGTTGAACAAACCACCTATTGCACTTGGTGAATGTCTCCTCTACAAGTGCAGCCACGGGCAACATTCGGCTATCCTTGAAGACAGCGTTGAGGCACTCAGAGCCATTTGTTGTCATGATACCAAATCGGTGCCCTCCATCACATGTCTGGAATTTTTTTTCAAAATTTGACGGCTCCATGACATCATCAGGACGTACTTTGCCCACTCTCCTCAGAAAAGCATTGCACGTCGGATTTTGCTGCAATAGAACAAAGCAAAATTAGACAAAATGCATCTAAAAGAAACAAAAATGATATAAATTTGACAATATTAGACATACCGAGCAAAAATCTTCGAACATCTCTTTCAGCCTTTTTGGCTTCTTCTTCTTGGCTCCTTGTTTGAACCTAGTTCCGTACCATTTGTCCTTCCCACACGCCTGGACCAGGTTATCTGCAACATGTTGGATACAATACCTGTGCACAAAATTATCCCTATCCCATCCGTATTCAGGTTTCAATGCAGCTTTGATACCCTTGTGTTGGTCCGATATAACACATACGAATCTATTAACACCAATCACATTAATCCTAAGCCATTGTAAGAAAAAACCCCAGTTCTCTTCATTCTCCGTATGTACAATTGCAAATGCTAGAGGCAGCAATTGGTTATCGGCATCATAGGCGCAAGCCATCAAAAGTCTGCCCTCATACCGCCCAGAAAGGAAGGCTGCATCTATACTGATCACCGGTCTTAAGTAATCAAATGCGGTAATGCATGGTCCGTAAGCCCATGCCACGGCCCTGAATGTCTGAACACCTTCTTTGACCAGTCCTGTATTTTTATCGATGCTCGGACTTGTCAGAAATTGGTATTTTGAGCCGGGATTCGTGTAACATATCCCGATAAGCAATAGTTTCATAAAATTGTACGACTCTTCCCAACTCCCAAATTGCCGGGCTACTGCAATCTCACGACCTCTCCAAAGTTTGTTGTATTTCGGGGTTATACTGCCAAACCTAACCCTCACACAGTGTGCCACACTCCGGATGCTCATAGTGGGGTCTTCCTTAATGCTGCTCTCGATGATATCTGCGATAATTGATGCCGTGAGTTGTGCATGGTCCGACCTGGTGTACTCAGATTCGCATGTGTGAGGCGTGTCTTGCTCAGTTATCATCCATGTATCTCCGGCATTTGTTGCTCTTGCCTTCAGTTTGAAACGACAACCCGGAGTGCTGCATCTAATTTCTAGTCGGGATGTGTCACTTCTCCTCGTATATGTCTCCTTGTTCTTGTCAACATGGTACTCTCTGATCTTTTTCGTCAGTTGCTTTTTACTTACGAAGTATTGGCCTTTTGCGAGCTCACTCCTGTACTCAACCCGATGACCATAGTAAGAAACATCTGCTTCTCGGAAAGCTGATGTGTCATTGAAGTTTACAAAAGGGTGAGTCTCAGAACGGCCACCTAACGGCATATTCTCTCTATTCTGCCTCACAGTGGGCTGTGGGTATTCTTCTTCATCTTCTTCATCTCCTTCATCATTAATGTCACAGTCTCCTTCCCCCAATTCATCCCCAGTTTGCAGATTCTCCTCCGGTACCTCGTTTATAAATTCAAATTCTGACTCGTTTGGATCTTCCTGTACTGGTGGCGGTCTGGGGTGAGGATTTGGTTCAGGCCCAGGTAAGGATATAGGTGGGATAAAAGGTGGAGATTGTACTCGTTGTGGGACAAAAGGTGGAGATTGGGGTGAATTATTGTATATTTCTGGTTCCGGTTCTGGTACAGGCATTACGATAAAAGGAGTGTGTGGTTCATTATCTTCTTGATAATGTTGGGCAGCCAAATTTTGGCCTGAACTTCCGGCCCCTGGCTCTTCGTGAATTCTGCGTGCAAAAACTTCCAATAATGATTCGCCAGACCTCAAAACCTGCGCTATTAGACCTCTCAATGACCCGTTATCTCCCAATGTGATTTTGACATACTTTCCTGCGTGGACCATTCGGGCCTGAATTTGTAATTGGCAACGATTCCTATTGTAGCCGCTCGCTTCATAAATAAGCGATTGCAACTGCTCAAATGAGAAATTTTCATCAACCCAATACGTATTTGCTGCAGGTTTGGAGTAACGTACTCCATACTGGTCAGTTATGAACTTTCCTCCAAAATGTATTGAAATTGCAATAGACATGGCCAATAAACTACATTCATAAATAACAAATATTTGGTCAGTTTACTGATTTCAATTGTAAATGTGAACAGTAAATACGTATGTGAACAGTAAATGTGAACAGTAAATACGTATGTGAACAGTAAATGTGAACAGTAAATACGTATGTGAACAGTAAATGTGAACAGTAAATACGTATGTGAACAGTAAATACGTATGTGAACAGTAAATGTGAACAATAAATACGTATGTGAACAGTATTGTACAGTAAATACGTATGTGAACAGTAGTGTACAGTAAATACGTATGTATTAACAGTAAATACGTATGTAATTAACAGTAAATACGTATGTAAAAAAAAATTACCTGACGACTTCTCCGTCTCCTCCTCCTCCTCTTCCTTCAGCTCCCCTCCCTCCTCTTCCTCTCCTTCCTCTCCCTCTTCTCTTCCTTCCTCTCCCTCTTCCTTCTCCTCTTTTTTTTTTCTCTTCCTTCTCCACGCAGCTCTCCTTATATAAGTTTTCAAAAAAAAAACAGAGATTCGGGACGCTAGGAATATCGGCGTTCCGAATTAAGAATTCGGAACGCTGATATTCCTAGCGTTTTGGGTAAAAATAAAAATATTTTAAAAACCTGGTTATTTATATTAAAATATATATTTTTTTGGGTAAAAATAAAAATCACGGTCATCGGAGCAATGGTGAAAATTATATCAAATTTAATTATTTTTATAATGAGGAGGGACGCTTTTATTTTGTGTGCCTCTGTCATGCCTCTATTTTTAAAAACTTTAATAACTCAAAATTTAAAATTTAAAAGTCAAAATAAATCCGTTAGATATGATCTACATAATTTTATCTATGCATGTGTAAAAAATTATGATATTTCAACTTTATTTTGGTTGTTATCAAGAACTTGTAAAAACCTAATGTGGATAATTTCTAGACGATGATTTTTTAACTTATTGATTCATATAAAAACAAAACCAAAATGTGATAATTTTTTATGAGCACATAGAGAAAATAATATAGATCACATCTAACGGTTTTATTTTTTACTTTTATGATTTAAATTTTGAGTTATTAACGTTTTAAAAATGAAAGCATGGTAGAGGCACAAAAAATGGAGGCATTTGAACCCTCCTCTTTTATAATTAGACCACATTTAAATTGTTGAATTTCTAAATGAGTAGGGTTAAAATGCACCATTGGTATTGTGTTCCAATCATGCTCCACATTCTTATTTTCATTTTCAAAGTCCGAATAGTCGATCCGAACCGTTCACCATGATCTTTGTATTAAAATGTGCTTGGAGACCAAATTTATATTTTTTGGAATTTTTTTACTAATTTTTTAGATAGATACAAAATCACTGTTTTCAGAAGATTCAGGACCATCCAAAACAGTGATTTTGTACCTATCTAAAAATTAGTAAAAATTTCAAAAAATATAAAATTTTGTCTCCAAGCACATTTTAATATGAATATCATATTGAGCGGTTCGGATCGATTGTTCGAACTTGAAAGCGGAAAAAAGACGTAAAATATAATTAGAGCACAAAACCAATGGTACATTTTAACCCTACTCAAATTTGAAAAAATCGGAATGGAATGGCGTTCATTCAGAATGTTATAATTTATGGGGTTCATTCAACAACAAAAAATAATAATAATAGAAAATATTCTGGACAATGGCCGGCGTCCAGAACAAAACGAAGTGAGATATTTATATCCCCGAAATTTTTATTTATACCATTTTAATAAAATAAATTAATAAAATAACCATCGTTTCTGGTCAATTCTAAATCTAACACGGCCGCAGAATGCCGGAGCGGACCCATATGGGGGGGCCGCAGAATGCCGGAGCGGACCCCCATATGGGTCCGCTCCGGCATTCTGCGGACCCATATATATATTTTTTTTATCTCGTTTACAGCTTTGACTTTCATTCCATATTCAAACCTTGGCATTCCATATTCAAACCTTGGCACGCATTCCTAAACCAACTAATACTAAACAAACCATATTCAAACGAATATTTTATTCTGCGAACCAACAAACACTTTTTTTATTCTCGGTTTTTGTGCGGCCTATGCCTTGGTAAAAAAAAAAAAAGAAAAAAAAGAAAAAAAAAAAGAGGGTCCGCAGAATGCCGGAGCGGACCCATATGGGGGTCCGCTCTGGCATTCTGCGGCCTCCCCCATATGGGTCCGCTCCGGTATTCTGCGGCCGTGTTAGATTTAAAATTGACCAAAAACGATGGTTATTTTATTAATTTATTTTTAAAAAATGGTATAAATAAAAATTTCGGTTTATATCCGATGCAATCATATTACATCTTAACTGGATATTTAACTTTAAAGTTTCTACAATTTTGGTTTGTATATTCATAATGATATCACTTGTTCATTAATACTAAAGATATTTGTTCATTGGGCTTTTTTTTTTGTTACTGTGTTATAGAAAATGAACTTAAATTTATAAGCAGTAAATATCTGATTGACAGTTTTAATAATTATCTTTTTGAAATGCCTTGGCAATGACTGCCACAGGTAATTTTATTAATACTGAATAGTATTACAACAACATCAAAGTTCTTAACAAAAACATACAACACTACATAAAGATGCGAATAAAAAACAAAAAGCTATATAATCAAGTATCCTCATTGTCCATCTATTCAGCAATACCTGAACCAAAGCTTGGCATCATGCACAATCTGTTGTACCAGTATCAGTCCCGACATCTTTCTCTCTAAAGATTCGAGACGTTGTGTTGTTTCCACAAGTGCCAGCAAGCACAAATGAAAAAGACAGCCCAAATGTAAAATACAACTACTAATAAATAAAAGACAATCAGTAGGATATGAAAAACAACCAGTAGAACATGAAAAACAATAACTACAAGATAAAAGATAACTAGAAAAAAAATGAAAATCAACTACTAGAAGATGACAGACAACTAGAAAAAGATGAAAGACAACCAGTACAGCATAAAAGACAACTAATACAAGATACAATAATCCAGTAGTAGATGAAAGACAACCAGTAGCACATTAAACACCACAAGTACAAGATTAAAGACAATTAGAAAAAAGATGAAAACAACTAGTATAAGATAAAAGACAACCAGAATAAGATGAAAGATAATCAGTAAAACATGAAAAACAACAAGTACAAGATGAAAGACAACTTGAACTAGATAAAATACAACTAGAGGTAGAAGAAATACAACTAAAAGAAAATAAAAGACAACTAGTAGAATATGAAAGTCAACCAATAAAAGATGAAAAACAACTAGAAGAAGACAGTAAAATATGAAAGACAACCAGTACAAGATTAAAGACAACTAAAAGAATATGAAAAACAACTTGTAAAAGATGAAATACAACCAGTAAAACATGAAAAACAACTAATACAAGATGAAAGACAACTAGAAGAAGATGAAAAACAATTAGTACAATATGAAGACAACTAGAAGAATATGAAAGACAACCGGTAGAACATGATAATATAACCAATACAAGATGAAAGACAACTAGAAGACGATGAAATACAACTAGAGGTAGAAAAAACACAACTAGTAGAAAATAAAAGACAACCAATAGAACATAAAAGACAACAAGTAGAAAATTAAATACAACGAGTAGAAAATGAAAGACAGCTAGAAGAAAATGAAAAACAACGAGTAGAACATAAAAGACAACAATTACAAGACGAAAGACAACTAGAAGAAGATGAAAGACAACTAGTAGAACATGAAAGACAACCAATATATGATGAAATACAACTAGTAGTAGATGAAAGACAACTAGTAGATTGCGAAAGACAACTAGTAAAACATGAAAGACAACTAGAAGAAAATAAAAGAAGTTAGTAGAAAATGAAAGACAACCTTGAGTAGATTTTAGACTACTAGTAAAACATGAAAGACAACTAGTAGAAGATGAAAGATAACTAGAAGAAGATGAAAGACAACTAGTACATGATGAAAGACAACCTAAAGAAGATGAAAAACAACAAGAGGAAGAAAAATACAACTAGAAGAAGATGAAAAACAACAAATAGAACATGAAAGACAACTAGTACATGATGAAAGACAACCTGAAGAAGATTAAAGACAACAAGACGAAGAAAAATACAACTAGAAGAAAATTAAAGACAACAAGTAGAACATGAAAAACAAATAGAAAAATAAATAGTAGTAGATTAAAGACAACTAGAAGAAGATATAATACAACTAGAAGAACAAGAAATACAACTAGAAGAAGATGAAATACAACCAGTAGTAGATAAAAAGACCACTAGTGCAAGATGAAACACAATGAGTAGAAAATTAAAAGAAAACTAGAAGAAAATGAAAGACCAATAGTATAACATATAAAACATCTAGTGCAAGATTGAAGACAACTAGAAGAAGCTGAAAAACAACAGGTAGAAGATGAAATACATCCAGTAGAACAAGAACGACAACTAGTACAAGATGAAAGATAACTAGAAGAGGAAGAAGAAAAACAACCAGTGCAATATGAAAAACAACCAGAAGAACATGAAATACAACTAGAGGTAGAAGAAATAAAACTAGTAGAAGATGAAAAACAACCAGTAGAACATTAAAGATAACTAAAAAAATGTAAGACAACGAGTAGAATATTGAAAGACAATTAGAAAAAAATGAAAGACAACGAGTAGAACATGAAAAACAACCAATACAAGATGAAAGACAACTAGAAGAAGATGAAATACATCCAGTAGAACATGACCGACAACTAGTACAAGATGACAGACAACTAGAAGAAGATGAAAAACAACAGGTATAAGCTAAAATACATCAAGTAGAACATGAACGACAACTAGTACAAGATGAAAAACAACTATAATAAGATGAAAAACAACCGGTGCAATATCAAAGACAACTAGTAGATCATAAAAGACAAGTACAAGATGAAATACAACTAGATATAGAAGTTGAAAGACAACGAGTAGAAAATGAAAGACAATGAGTAGAAGATTAAAAACTACTAGAAGAAAAATGAAAGACAACTAGTAGAACATGAAAAACAACCAGTACAAAATGAAAAACAAGTAGAAGAAGACGAAACACAATGGGTAGAGGATCAAATACGTCTAGTAGAGCATTAACGACAACTAGTACAAAATGAAAGACAACTAGAAGAATATGAAAAAAAACCAGTGCAATATGAAAGACGACTAGTAGAAAATGAAAGACAGAGTATAAGATGAAAGATAACTAGAAGAAAATAAAAAACAACCAGTAGAACATGAAAGACAACCAGTAGAACATGAAAGACAACCAGTACAAGATGAAAGATAAATAGAAGAAGATGAAAGACAACAATTATAACACGAAAGACAACCAGTAAAAGATGAAAGACAACTAGAAGAAGATGAATTACAACTAAAGGAAGAAGAATACAACTAGAAGAAGATGAAAGACAACCATTAGAACATGAAAGTCAACTAATAGAAAATGAAAGACAACGAGTAGAAGATTAAAAGACAACCAGTAGAACGTGAAAAAACAACCAATACAAGATGGAAGACAACTAGAAAAAGATGAAAAACAACTTGTAGAAGATGAAATACATCCAGTAAAACATGAAAGACAACTAGTACATGATGAAAGACAACTAGAAGAAGATGAAAAACAACTAGTAGAACATGAAAGTCAAATAGTAAAACATTAAAGATAACTAGAAAAATATGAAAAAATAACTAGTAGTAGATCAAAGACAACTAGAAGAAGAGTGAATACAATTAGAAGAACAAGAAATACAACCTGTAGTAGATAAAGACAATTAGTAAAACATGAAAGACAATTAGAAGAAAATGAAAGAAAGTTAGTAGAAGATGAAATAAAACCTAGAGTATATTAAAGACTACTAGTAGAACATGAAAGACAACCAGTAGAAGATGAAAGATAAATAGAAGAAGATGAAAGACAACAAGTAAAATATGAAATACAACCAGCATATGATGAAAAACAACTAGTAGAACATGAAAGACAACCAGTACAAGATGAAAGAACGCTAGAAGAAAATGAAAGACAACCAGCAAAACATGAAAGACAACTAGTGCAATATGAAAGACAACTAGAATAAGATGAAAAACACCCAGTAAAAGATGAAAGACAACTAGAAGAAAATTAAAAACAATCAGTAGAACATAAAAGACATACATGATGAAAGAAATCTAGAAGAAGATGAAAACAACTTGTATAAGACGAAATACTTCTAGTAGAACATGAAGGACAACTAGTACAAGATAAAAGACAACTAGAAAAAGATGAACATGAGCCAGTACAATAGGAAAGACAACCGGTAGAATATCAAGGACAACCAGTAAAAGATGAAAGACAATTAGATGAATATGAAATACAATTAGAGGTAAAAGAAAAACAACAAGTAGAAGATGAAATACACAACTTGAAAAACATGAAAAACAATTAGTAGAAGATTAAAAGACAACTAGAAGAAAATGAAAGACCAAGTATAACATATAAAACATCAGTACAAGATGAAAAACAATGGGTAGAAGATGAAATACATCCGTAGAACATGAACGACAACTAGTACAAGATGAAAAACAACTAGATAAGGTGAAAAACAACCAGTGCAATATTAAAGACAACTAGAAGAAGATGAAAGACAACCAGTACAAGATAAAATACAACTATAGATAGAAAAAATAAAACTAGTAGAAGATGAAAGACAACAAGTAGAATATTAAAAGACAACTAGAAGAAAAAGAAAGACAACCAGTAGAACATGAAAAACAATAAGTACAAGTTAAAAAACAACTCGAAGAAGATGAAACACAATGGGTAGAAGATAAAATACATCCAGTAGAACATGAACGACAACTAGTACAAGATGAAAAACAACTAGATAAGATGAAAAACAACCAGTGCAATATTAAAGCCAACTAGAAGAAGATGAAAGACAATCAGTACAAGATAAAATACAACTAGAGATAGAAGAAATAAAACCAGTAGAAGATGAAAGACAACAAGTAGATCATGAAAGACAACTACAAAATAAAAGACAACGAGTAGAATATTAAAATACAACTAGAAGAAAAAGAAAGACAACCAGTAGAACATGAAAAACAACAAGTACAAGTTAAAAAACAACTCGAAGAAGATGAAACACAACGGGTAGAAGATAAAATAAATCCAGTAGAACATGAACGACAACTACTACAAGATGAAAGACAACTAGACGAAGATTAAAAACAACCGGAAGAAGATGAAATACAACCAGTAGAACATGAACGACAACTAGTATACATTGAAAGACAACTAGAAGAAGATTAAACACAACGAGTAGAAGAAGAAATACATCCAGTGGAACATGAACAACAACTGGTACAAGATTCAGACAACTAAATGAAGAGGAAAAGAAGATGAAATAATCAAGTAGAGCATGAACGACGACTAGTACAAGATGAAAGACAACTAGAAGAAGATGAAAAATAAGCAGTGAAACATGAAAGACAACATGTACAATATGAAATACAACTAGAAGAAAATGAAATACAACCAGTAATTATTGAAAAACAACCAGCAGTACATGAAATACAACTAGTACAAGATGAAAGACAACTAGTGCAAGATGAAAGACAACTAGAAGAAGATGAAAGACAACTAGAAAAAGATGAAATATAACCAATAGTAGATGAAAGACAACCAGAAATAGATGAAAAAAACTAGTAGTAGATGAAAGACAACTAGAAGTAGATTGAATACAGTTAGAACAACAAGAAATACAACCTGTAGAACACGAAAAATATGAAAAAACAAAAAGTAGTAGATCAAAGACAACTAAAAGAAAATTGAATACAATTATAAGAATAAGAATTACAACATGTAGTAGATAAAAGACAACCAGTAAATCATGAAAGACAACTTGAAGAAGATGAAATACTACGAGTAATAGATGAAAGACAACTAGTAGAACATGAAAGACAACAAGTAGAAGATGAAAGATAACCAGTAGAACATGAAGGACAAACAGTAATATATGAAAGACAACTAGAAAAAGATAAAAAATGACCAGTGCAATATGAATGGCAACTAGAGGAAGAAGAATACAACTAGAAGAAGATTAAATACAACTAGATGAAAGACGAACAGTAGAAAATGAAAGACAACCAGTAAAACATGAAAGTCAACCAGTAGAACATGAAAAACAACAAGAAATAGATGGAAAAATAACAAGTAGTAGATCAAAGACAATTAGAAGAAAATTGAATACAATTATAAGAACAAGAAATACAACCTGTTGTAGATAAGAGACAACAAGTAAATCTTGAAAGACAAATAGATGAAGATGAAATACAATCAGTAATAGATGAAATACAATCAGTAATAGACAACCAATAGAACATGAAAGAAAACAAGTAAAAGATGAAAGACAACAAATACAAGACAAAAACAACTAGAGGGAGATGAAAAACAACCAATGAAACATGATAGACAACATGTACAAGATAAAAGAAACTAGAAGAAGATGAAATACAACCAGTAATAGAGGAAAAACATCCAGTAGTATATGAAAGACAACTAGTGCATCATGAAAGACAACTAGTAGAAAATGATATACAACTAGAAGAAGATGAAAGACAACAAGAAGAATATGAAATACAACAAGTTGTAGATGAAAGACAACCAATAAAACAATAAAAGATAAACTAGTAGAACATAAAAATAACCGGTAAAACATGAAAGACAACCAGTACAAGAGGAAAGACAAGTAGAAGAAGATGAAATACAACCAGTAGTAGATGAAAAACAACCAATAAAAGATGAAAGACAACCAGTGCAAGATGAAAGACAACTAGAAGAAGATGAAAAAATCAGTAGAAGATAAAAAACAACCAGTAGAACATGAAAAAAATAGTAAGAGATGAAAGACATCTAGAAGAAAATGCAAAACAAATTGTAGCAGAGGAAATACATCCAGCAGAACATGAAACACAAGTAGTACAAGATGAAAGACAACTAAAGAAAGATGAAAGACAACTAGTAAAATATGAAAGACCACTAGTACAATATGAAACACAACTAGAAGAAAATGAAATACATCCAGTAGAACATGATTGACAACTAGTACAAGATGAAATACAACTAGAAGAAGGTGAAATACAACTGGTAGAAGATGAAATTCTTCCAGTATAACATGAACGACAACTAGTACAAGATAAAAGACAACCCGAAGAAGATTAAAAATAACCAGTGCAATATGAAAGACAACTAGATGAAGTGAAAGAAAACCAGTAGATCATGAAAGACCAGTTAAAGATGAAAGACAACTAGTAGAAGAATACAATTAGAAGAAGATGAAAGACAACCAGTAAAACATGAAAGTCAACAAGTAGAACATGAAAGACAACCAGAAAAAGATGGAAAAACAACAAGTAGTAGATCAAAGACAATTAGAAGAAAATTGAATACAATTATAAGAACAAGAAATACAACATGTAGCAGATAAGAGACAACCAATAAATCATGAAAGACAACTAGATGAAGATGAAATACAACCTGTAATAGATGAAAGATAACAGTAGAACATGAAAGACAACAAGTACAAGATGAAAGATAACCAGTAAAAGATGAAATACAACAAGTACAAGACGAAAGACAACTAAAGGGAGATGAAAAACAACCAGTGAAACATGAAAGACAACCTATAGAAGACGAAAGACAACTAGAAGAAGATGAAATAGAACCAGTAATAGATGAAAAACAACCAGTTGTACTTGAAAGACAACTAGTAAAAGATGATAGACAACTAGAAAATGTTGAAAGACAAATAGAAGAAGATGAAATACAACAAGTAGTAGATGAAGAGAATTAAAAGAAGATTGAATACAATTAGAACAACAAGAAATACAACCTGTGGTAGATAAAACACAACCAGTAAAACATGAAAACAACTAGAAGAAGATGAAATACAGACAGAAATATTTGAAAGACAAGTATAAGACGAAAGACAACTAGAAAAAGATGAAAAACAACCAGTGAAACATGAAAGAGAACCTGTACAAGATAAAAGACAACTAGAAGAAGATGAAAAATAACCAGTAGTACATGAAAGACCACTAGTGCAAGATAAAAGACAACTAGTAGAAGATGAAATACAACAAATAGTAGATGAAAAACAAGTAGTAAAACTGAAAGACAAACTAGTTGAAATAAAAACAACTATTAAAACGTGAAAGACAACTAGTGCAAGACGAAAGACAACTAGAATAAGATCAAAAACAACCAGTAGAACATGAAAGACAACCAGTGCAAGATGAAAGACAACTAGAAGAAGATGAAAAACAACCGGTAGATCATGAAAGACAACTAGAAGAAAATGAAAAACAACTAGTACAACATGAAAAAAATAGTAAAAGATGAAAGACATCTAGTAGAATATGCAAAACAACTTGTAGAAGATTAGATACATCTAGTAGAACATGAAACACAACTAGTACAAGAGTTTCAACTAGAAAAAGATGAAAAACAACAAGTACAATATGAAAGACAGCTAGAAGAAAATGAAATACATCCAATAGAACATGATCGACAACTAGTACAAGATGAAATACAACTAGAAGAAGTAAACAACAGGTAAAAGATTAAATACATTCAGTAGAATATGAAAACAACTAGTACAAGTTGAAAGACAACTAGAAGAAGATGAAAAACAACTAGTGCAATATGAAAGACAACTAGAAGAAGATGAATGACAACCTATACAACGTGAAATACAACTTCAAGAAGATGAAATACAACTAGAGATAGAAGAAATACAACTAGTAAAAAGATGAAGACAACCAGTAGAACATAAAAGACAACTAGTCAAAACAGAAAAACAACGAGTAAAAGATTAAAAGGCATCTAGAAGAAATAAAAGACAACTCGTTAAACATGAAAAACAATCAGTACAAGATGAAAAATACTAAAGGAAGATGAAACACAACGGGTAGAAGAAGAAATACATCCAATAGAACATGAACGACAACTAGTACAAGATGAAAGACAACTACATGAAGATGAAAACCGACGGGTAGAACATGAAATACATTCTTTAGAACATGAACAACAACTAGTACAAGGTTAAAGACAACTAGAAAAAGATGAAAAGTCAACCAGTGCAATGTGAAAACAACTGGAAGAAGATGAAATACAACTAGAGGAAGAATAATACAACTAGAAGAAGATGAAAGACAACTAGTAGAACATGAAAGCCAACTAGAAAAAAGATGATAAAAACAACTAGTAGTAGATTCAAGACAGAAGAAGATTGAATACAATTAGAACAACAAGACATACAACCTTAAGTAGATAAAAGACAACATGTAAAACATGAAAGACAACTAGAATAAGATGAAATACAACCAGTAATAGATGAAATACAACTAATAGAAATGAAAGACAACAAGTACAACATGAAAGACAACGAGTAGAACATGAAAGATAACCAGCATAAAATTAAAGACAACAAGTACAAGACGAAAGACGACTAGTAGAATAGGAAAGACAACTAGTTTAAGATGAAAGACAACTAGAAGAAGATAAAATACAACTAGAGGTAGAAAAAATACAACTAGTAGAAGATGAAAGACAACCAGTACAAGATGAAATACAACTAGAAGAAGAAAACAATAGGTAGAAGATGAAATACATTCAGTAGAACATGAAAGACAACTAGAAATAGATGAAAAAAACAACTAGAAGTAGATCAAAGACAACAAGAAGAAAATTAAATACAATTAAAACAACAGGAAATACATCCTGTAGTAGATAAAAGACAACCTGTAAAACATAAAAGACAACTAGAAGAAGATGAAAAACAACCAGTAATGGATGAAAGACAACTAGTAGAAAATGAAATAAAACTAATATAACATAAAAGACAACCAGTAAAATATGAAAGACAACCAGTAGAAAATGAAAGACAACAAGTACAAGATGAAAGATGACCAGTAGAATAGGAAAGACAACCAGTATAAGACGAAGGACAACTAGAAGAAGATGAAATACAACTAGAGGTAGAAGAAATACAACTAGAAGAAGTTAAAAACAACCAGTGCAATATGAAAGACAATTAGAAGAAGATGTAAGATAACCAGTACAAGATGAAGTACAACTTCAAGAAGATGAAATTCATCTAGAAGTAGAAGAAATACAACTTGTAAAAGATGAAGACAACCTGTAGAACATGAAAGACAACTAGTTAAAAATGAAAAACAACGAGTAGAATATTAAAAGGCATCTAGAATAAATAAAAGACAACCTGTAAAACATAAAAAACAACCAGTACAAGATGAAAGACAACTAGAAGAAGATGAAACACAACTGGTAGAAGAAGAAATACAACCAGAAGAACATGAACGACAACTAGTACAAGATTAAAGACAACTACATGAAGATGAAAAACAACAGGTAGAAGATGAAATACATTATGTTGAACATGAAAAACAACCAGTACAAGTTGAAAGACAACTAGAAGAAGATGAAACAAAATTAGTAGAAGATGAAATACATCCAGTAGAACATGAACGATAACTAGTACAAGATTAAAAGACAACTAGAAAAAAGATGAAAAACAACCAGTGCAATGTGAAATACAACTGGAAGAAGATGAAATACAACTTGAGGAAGAATAATACAACCAGAAGAAGATAAATGACAACTAGTAGAACATACAAGTCAACAAGTAGAACATGAAAGACAACTAGAAATAGATGAAAAAAACAACTAGAAGTAGATCAAAGACAACTAGAAAAAGATTGAATACAATTAGAACAACAAGAAATACAACCTGTAGTAGATAAAAGACAACCTGTGAAACATGAAAGACAACTAGAAAAAGATGAAATACAACCAGTAATAGATGAAAGACAACCAGTAGAAAATGAAAAACAACAAATACAACATGAATGACAACTAGTAGAACATTAAAAGACAACCAGTAGAAAACGAAAGGCAGCAAGTAGAAGATGAAAGACGACCAGTAGAATAGGAAAGACAACCAGTATAAGTCGAAAGACAACTAGAAGAAGATGAAATACAACTAGAGGTAGAAGAAATACAACTTGTAAAATATTAAAGACAACTAGTACAAGATGAAATACAACTAGAAGAAGATGAATTACATCCAGTAGAACATAAACGACAATTAGTACAAGATGACAGACAACTAGAAGAAGATGAAAAATAACAAGCAGAAGCTGAAATACATCCAGTAGAACATGAACGACAACTAGTACAAGATGAATGACAACTAGAATAAGATGAAAAACAACCGGTGCAATATCAAAGACAAATAGAGGAAGATAAAGACAACTAGTAGATCATGAAAGATAACAGTAGAACATGAAAGACAACTAGTAGAAAATGAAAGACAACTAGTATAAAATGAATGAAAAAACAGTAGAAATTGAAAATCAACTAGTACAACATGAAATACTAAAAGAAGATGAAACACAATGGTGAGAAGATGAAATACATCCAGTAGATCATGAAGGACAACTAGTACAAGATGAAAGACAACTAGAAGAACGTGAAATATAATTGGTAGAAGATGAAATACTTCCAGTAGAACATGAACGACAACTAGTACAAGATGAAAGACAACTCGAGGAAAATTTAAAAACAACCAATGCAATATGAAAGACAACTAGATGAAGATGAAAGAAAACCGGTAGATCATGAAAGACCAGTAAAAGATGAAAGACAACTAGTAGAAGAATACAACTAGAAGAAGATGAAAGACAACCAGTAGAACACGAAAGTCAACTAGAAAAAGATAGAAAAACAATAAGAACAAGAAATACAACCTGTAGTAGATAAAAGACAACCAGTAAATCTACTGGTTGTCTTTTATCTACTACAGGTTGTATTTTGTGTTCTTCTAATTGTATTCAGTTTTCTTCCAGTTGTTTTTTATCTACTACTTGTTGTTTTTCCATCTTTTTCTAGTTGTCTTTCATGTTCTACTGGTTGACTTTCGTGTTCTATAGGTTGTATTTCTTGTTGTTCTAACTGTATTCAATCTACTTCTAGTTATCTTTCATCTACTACTAGTTTTTTTCATCTTCTTCTAGTTGTCTTTCATCTTCTTGTAGTTGTTTATCATCTTCTACTAGTTGTCTTTCATCTTGCACTAGTTGTATTCATGTAGGTTGTTTTTAATCAATTACTGGTTGTATTTCATTTTTTTTCTAGTTGTCTTTCATCTTGTACATGTTGTCTTTCATGTTTCACTACTTATTTTTCATCTTCTTCTAGTTGTTTTTCATCTTGTACTAGTTGTCGTTCATGTTTTACTGGATGTATTTCATCTTCTTTTCTTCTTCATTTTGTTGCCCTTGTACAAGTTGTCGTTCATGTTCCAGTGGATGTATTTCTTCTTCTACTCGTTGTGTTTAATCTTCTTCTAATTGTCTTTCAACTTATATTAGTTGTCGTTCATGTTCTACTGGTTGTATTTCATCTTCTACCAGTTGTCTTTCATTTGTAGTAGTTGTCATTCATGTTCTACTTGATGTATTTTATCTCTACCCATTGTGTTTCATCGTCTTCTCGTTGTCTTTTAACTTGTACTTGTTGTTTTTCAAGTTCTACTGGTTGTCTTTCTTTTTCTAGTTGCCTTTTAATATTCTACTCGTTGTCTTTCATTTTTTAGTTGTCTTTCATGATCTACTTGTTGTCTTTCATCTTCTACTAGTTTTATTTCTTTTATCTCTAGTTGTATTTTATCTTGTACTGGTTGTCTTCATCTTCTTCTAGTTGTCTTTAATATTGCACTAGTTGTTTTTAATATTATCTAGTTGTTTTTTTATCTTGTACTAGTTGTCGTTTATGTTCTACAGATGTATTTCATCTTCTACCCATTGTTTTTCATCTTCTTCTAGTTGTCTTTCATCTTGTATTGGATGTTTTATATGTTATACTATTGGTCTTTCATTTTCTTCTAGTTGTCTTTTAATCTTCTATTCATTGTTTTTCATGTTTTTCATGTTTTTCTAGTTGTGTATGTCATCTTTTACTAGTTGTTTTTCTTTTATCTCCAGTTGTATTTCATATTCTTCTAATTGTATTTCATCTTTTACTGGTTGTCCTTAATATTCTACCAGTTGTCTTTCGTATTGTACGGGTTCTTTTTCATCTTTTTCTAGTTGCCTTTTATCTTGTACTAGTTGTCCTTCATGTTCTACTGGAAGTATTTCATCTTCTTCACGATGTCTTTTATCTTGTACTATTTGTCTTTCATGTTTTACTGATTATTTTTAATTTTCTTCTAGTTGTCTTTCATCTTTTACTCGGTGTTTTTCATCTTCTTCTAGTTGTCTTTCATATTGCATTGGTTGTCTTTCAGGTTTTGCTGGTTGTCTTTCGTCTTCTTCTTGTGTTCTTTCATCTTGTACTGGTTGTCTTTTATGTTCTACTAGTTGTCTTTCATCATGTACTGGTTGTCTTTCATGTTCTACTTGTTGTCTTTCATCTTCTTGTAGTTATCATTCATCTTCTACTGGTTGTCTTTCATGTTCTACTAGTAGTCTTTAATCTACTCTAGGTTGTATTTCATCTTCTACTAACTGTTTTTCAGTTTCTTCTAGTTGTCTTTCATGTTTTACTAGTTGTCTTTTATCAACTAAAGGATGTATTTGTTGTTCTTCTAATTGTATTCACTCTTCTTCTAGTTGTCTTTGATCTACTACTAGTTGTTTTTTCAAATTTTTCTAGCTATCTTTCATGTTTACTGGTTTACTTTCATGTTCTACTAGTTGTTTTTCATCTTCTTCTAGTTGTTTTTAGTCATGTACTATGTCTTTAATGTTCTACTGGATGTATTTCATCTTTTACAAGTTGTTTTTCATCTTTTTGTAGTTGTCTTTCATCTTCGTTTTGATTGTTTTTCATATTCTACTGGTTGTCTTTTATTTTCTTCTAGTTATCTTTTAATCTTCTACTCGTTGTCTTTCATTTTCTATTAGTTGATTTTCATGTTCTAATGGTTGTCTTTCATCTTCTTCTAGTTGTATTCTTCTTCTGCTAGTTGTATTTCATCTTGTTTTAGATGTCTTTCATCTTTTACTGTTTGTCTTTCATGTTCTACTTGTTGTCTTCATCTTCTTCTATTTATCTTTCATCTTGTACTGGTTGTTCATGTTCTACTGGTTGTCTTTCATCTACCTGTAGTTGTTTTTCATCTTGTACTGGTTGTCTTTCATGTTCTACTGGTTGTTTTTCATTTTCTTCTAGTTGTTTTTCATCTTATACTCTTTCTCTTAATTTTCTACTAGTCGTCTTTCATATTGCACTGGTTTTTTTTCATATTCTTCTAGTTGTCTTTCATTTTGTACTAGTTGTCGATAATGTTCTACTTGACGTATTTAATCTTCTACCCATTGTGTTTCATCTTCTTCTAGTTGTTTTTCATTTTGTACTGGTTGTTTTTCATGTTCTATTGGTTGTCTTTCATTTTCTTCTAGTAGTCTTTAATCTTCTACTCGTTGTCTTTCATTTTCTACTCGTTGTCATTCAACTTCGATCTCTAGTTGTATTTCATCTTGTACCAGAGTTGTCTTTCATCTTCTACTAGTTATATTTCTTCTACCTCTAGTTATATTTCATCACCTCTAGTTGTCTTTCATCACCTTCTAGTTGTAATTCATCTTGTACTGGTTGTCTTTCATGTTCTACTGGTTTTCTTTCATCTTCTACTAGTATTTTTTCTACCTCTAGTTGTATTTCATCTTTTTCTTATTGTATTTCATCTTGTACTGGTTGTCTTTCATCTTCTTCTAGTTGTCTTTCATCTTGTATTAGTTGTGTTTCTTGTTCTAATGAATGTATTTCATCTTCTACAAGTTGTTATTGCATCTTCTAAATGTCTTTCATCTTTTACTATGTCTTTTATGTTATACTGTTTGTTTTTTATTTTCTTCTAGTTGCCTTTCATCTTCTACTTTTTTTTTATATTCTTCTAGTTGTCTTTCATATTGCAATATTTGTTTTTCATGTTCTACTAGTTGTCTTTCATCTACTGCTGGTAGTATTTCATCTTCTTCTACTTGTTTTTCGTCTTGTACTAGTTGTATTTCATGTTTTACTAGTTGTCTTTCGTCTTCTTCTAGTGTATTGTTTGTCTTTTAAGTTCTAATAGTTTGTTTTTCATGTTTTACTGGTTGTCTTTCATCTACTACTTGTTATATTTCATCTTCTTCTAGTTGTCTTTCATCTTCTTCTAGTTGTCTATCATATTCAACTAGTTGTCTTTCATGTACTACTGGTTGTTTTTCATCTATTACTGGTTGTATTTCATCTTTTACTACTTATAGTTGTCTTTTATCTTGTCTAGGTTGTCTTTCATGTTTCACTGGTTGTTTTCCATCTTCTTCTTGTTGTCTTTCATGTTTTACTGGTTGTAATTTATCTACTACATATTGTATTTCTTGTTGTTCTAATTGTATTCAATCTTCTTCTAGTTGTCTTTGATCTACTACTAGTTGTTTTTTCATCTTTTTCTAGTTGTCTTTGTTGTTCTACTGGATGTATTTCTTCTTCTACCCATTGTGTTTCATCTTCTTCTAGTCGTCTTTCATCTTGTACTGATTGTTTTTCATGTTCTATGGGTTATATTTTATTTCTTCTAGATGCCTTTTAATCTTCTATTTCTTGTTTTTAATTTTTAACTAGTTGTCTTTCATGTTCTACTGGTTGTCTTCATCTTTTACTAGTTGTATTTCTTCTACCTCTAGTTGTATTTCATCTTGTACTGATTGTTTTTCATCTTCTTCTAGTTGTCTTTCATATTGCACTGGTTTTTTTTCATCTTCTTCTAGCTGTCTTTCAACTTGTACTAGTTGTCGTTCATATTCTACTTAATGTATTTCATCTTTTACCTTTTGTTTACTTCCTCTAGTTGTATTTCATCTTGTACTAGTTGTCGATCATGTTCTACTGGATGGATTTCATTTCTTCTAGTTGTCTTTCATATTGTACTAGTTGTCTTTCATATTTTACTAGTTGTCTTTCATTTTTTTCTAGTTGTCTTTCATCTTGTACTACTTGTGTTTCATGTTCTACTGGAAGTATTTCATCTTCTACAATTTGTTTTGCATCTTCTTCTAGATATCTTTCATCTTTTACTATTTCTTTCATGTTCTACTGGTTGTTTTTTATCTTCTACTATTTTTTTCATTTTCTTCTAGTTGTCTTTAGTCTTGCACTGGTTGTCTTTCATGTTTTAATGGTTGTTTTTCATCTACTACTGGTTGTATTTCATATTCCTCTACTTGTCTTTCGTCTTGTACTGGTTGTCTTTTATGTTTTACCGGTTGTTTTTATGTTCTACTAGTTTGTCTTTTATTGTTTTATTGGCTGTCTTTCATCTACTACTTGTTGTATTTCATCTTCTTCTAGTTGTCTTTCATCTTTTTCTAGTTGTCTATCATCTTCTACTAGTTGTCTTTCATCAAGCACTAGTTGTCTTTCATGTACTACTAGTTGTTTTTCGTCTATTAGTGGTTGTATTTCATCTTCTTCTAGTTGTCCTTTATCTTGTACATATTGTCTTTCATGTTTCACTGGTTGTTTTTCATCTCTCTCTAATTATTTTTTGTCTTGTACTTGTTATCTTTCATCTTTTACTGGTTATCTTTCATCTTGTACTTGTTTTCTTTCATGTTCTATTGGTTGTCTTTCATCTATTACTGATTGTATTTCATCTTCATCTAGTTGTCTTTCAAGATTTACTGGTTGTCTCTTATCTACTACAGGTTGTATTTCTTGTTCTTATAATTGTATTCAATTTTCTTCTAATAGTCTTTGATCTACTACTTGTTGTGTTTACATCTTTTTCTTGTTGTC
Source organism: Carex myosuroides (assembly GCA_028015225.1). Classification (NCBI taxonomy): domain Eukaryota; kingdom Viridiplantae; phylum Streptophyta; class Magnoliopsida; order Poales; family Cyperaceae; genus Carex; species Carex myosuroides. The sequence goes on from CM051476.1 coordinate 1,142,632, forward strand.
TTTCATGTTCTACTGGTTGACTTTCATGTTCTACTGGTTGTCTTTCATATTGTATTTGTTGTCTTTTATTTTCTACCGTTCGTCTTTATCTAGTTGTATTTAATCTTCTTCTAGTTGTCTTTGATTGTTCTAATTGTATTCCATCTTCTTCTAGTTGTCTTTGATCTACTACTAGTTGTTTTTCTCATCTTTTTGTAGTTGTCTTTCGTGTTCTACTGGTTGTCTTTCATCTTCTTCTATTTCTATTATTCTTCCTCTAGTTGTATTTCATCTTCTTCCAGTTGTCTTTCACGTTGCACATGTTGTTTTTAATCTTGTACTAGTTGTCATTCTTGTTTGACTAGATGTATTTCATCTTCTACCTATTGTTTTTCATCTTCATGTAGTTGTCTTTCATCTTCTTCTAGTTGTCTTTCATGTTTTACTGGTTGTCATTTATCTACTACATGTTGTATTTCTTGTTGTTCTAATTGTATTCAATCTTGTTCTAGTTGTCTTTGATCTACTACTAGTTGTTTTTTTATCTTCTTCTATTTGTCTATCATGTTCTACTGGTTTACTTTCATGTTCTACTGGTTGTCTTTCATCTTCTTCTAGTTGTATTTTTCTTCCTCTAGTTGTCATTCATATTGCACTGGTTGTTTTTCATCTTTTTCTAGTTGTCTTTCATCTTGTACTAGTTGTCGTTCATCTTCTACTGGATGTATTTCTTCTTCTACCCGTTGTTTTTCATCTTGATCTAGTTGTCTTTCATCTTGTAGTAGTTGTCGTTCATGTATTTCTGGATGTATTCTTCTTCTACCCATTGTATTTCATCTTCTTCTAATTGTCTTTCAATTGTACTAGTTGTCGTTCATGTTTTACTGGATGTATTTCATCTTCTACCCATTATTTTTCATCTTCATCTAGTTGTCTTTAATCTTGTAATAGTTATCGTTTATGTTCTACTGGATGTATTTCTTCTTCTACTCGTTTTGTTTCATCTTCTTCTAGTTTTCTTTCAACTTGTACTGGTTGTTTTCCATGTTCTACATGATGTATTTCATCTTATATCTGTTGTTTTTCATTTTCATGTAGTTGTCTTTCATCTTGTACTAGGTGTCATTCATGTTCTACTGGATGTATTTCTTCTTCTACCCGTTGTGTTTCATCTTCTTCTAGTTGTCTTTAATTTTGAACTGTTGTTTTTCATATTCTACGGGTTGTCTTTCATTTCTTCTAGAAACCTTTTAATCTTCTACTCGTTGTCATTCATTTTTAACTAGTTGTCTTTCATGTTCTACTGGTTGTCTTCATCTTCTACTAGCTGTATTTTCTACCTCTAGTAGTATTTTATATTCTTGAAGTTGTCTTTCTTGATCTACCACTTGTCTTTCATATTGCACTGGTTGTTTTTCATCTTTTTTAGTTGTCTTTCAACTTGTACTAGTTGGCGTTCATGTTCTACTAGAGGTATTTTATCTTCTACTTGTTGTATTTCATCTTCTTCTAGTTGTATTTCATTTTCTTATAGTTATCTTTCATATTGCACTGGTTATTTTTTATCTTTTTCTAGTTGTCTTTCTTCTCATTGTTCATGTTCTGCTAAATATATTTCATCTTGTACTAGTTGTCGTTCATGTTCTACTAGATGTATTTCTTCTTCTACTCGTTGTGTTTCATCTTCTTCTAATTGTCTTTGAACTTGTACTGGTTGTTTTTCATGTTCTACGGGTTGTCTTTCATTTCTTCTAGATGTCTTTTAATCTTCTTCTCGTTGTCTTTAATTTTTCACAAGTTGTCTTTCATGTTCTACTGGTTGTTTTTATCTTCTACTAATTGCATTTCTTTTATCTCTAGTTGTATTTCATCTTCTTCTAGCTGTCTTTCGTCTTGTACAGTTTGTTTTTCATGATCTACCTGTTGTTTTTCATCTTCTTCTAGTTGTCTTTCATCTTGTACTGTTTGTCCTTCATGTTCTACTGGTTATCTTTTATCTTCTACTTGTTGTCTTTCATGTTTTACTGGTTATCTTTCATCTATTACTGGTAATATTTCATCTTCTTCAAGTTGTCTTTCTTGATTATGAAAGACAACTAGAATAAGATGCAATACAACCAGTAATAGATGAAAGTCCAGTACAACATGAAAGACAACAAGTACAAGAAGAAAGATAACCAGTAAAACATGAAAGACAAACAGTACAAGATGAAAGACAACTAAAAGAAGATGAAAAACTACCGATAGATCATGAAAGACAAACAGTACAAGATGAAAGACAACTAAAAGAAGATGAAAAACTACTGATAGATCATGAAAGACAAACATGTACAAGATGAAATACAACATCAAGAAGATGAAATACAAAGAGGTAGAAGATAAACAACTAATAGAGATGAAAGACAATTAGTAGAACATGAAATACAACTAGAAAAATATGAAAAAACAATTAGTAGTATATCAAAGACAACTAGAAGAAGATTGAATACAATTAGAAGAAGAAATATAATCTGTAATAGATAAAAGACAATCAGTAAAACATGAAAGACAACTAGAAGAAGATTAAATGTAACTAGTAATGGATGAAAGACAACCAGTAGAACATGAAAAACAATTACTACAAGATGAAAGACAACTAGAAGAAGATGAAATACAACCAGTGATAGATGAAAAATAACCAGTAGTACATGAAAGACAACCAGTGCAAGATGAAAGACAACTAGTAGAAGATGATAGGCAACTAGAAGAAGATAAAATACAACCAGTATTAGACGAAAGCCGACCAGTAAAACATGAAAGACAAACTAGTAGAACATTAAAGACAATCAGTAAAACATGAAAGACAACCAGTACAAGATGAAAAACAAATAGAAGAAGATGAAATACAACCAGTAGTAAATGAAAGACAACCAGTAGAACATGAAAGAAAACTAGTGCACAATGAAAGACAACTAGAAGAAAGTGAAAAACAACCAGTAGAACAAAAAAAATAGTAAAAAATGAAAGACATCTAGAAGGTGCAGAACAACTTGTAGAAGATGAAATATATCCAGTAGAACATGAACGACAACTAGTACAAGATGAAAGACAACTAGAAGAAGAAAAACAATCAGTGCAATATGAAAGACAGCTAGAAGAAGATCATGAAAGACAACCAGTTCAAGATGAAATACAACTAGAAGAAGATGAAATAAAACTAGAGGTAGAAGATTAAAGACAAACAGTAGAACATGAAAGACAACTAGTAGAAATGAAAGACAAGGAGTAGAAGATTAAAAGACAAATAGAAGAAAATGAAAGACAATCAGTAGAACCTGAAAAATAACCAGTACAAGATGAAAGACAACTAGAAGAATCTGAAACACAGCAGGTAGAAGATTAAAGACATCCAGTAGAACATGAACGACAACTAGTACAAGATGAAAGACAACTAGAAGAAAATGAAAAACAATGGGTAGAAGATGAAATACATCCAGTAAAACATGAACACAACCAGTACAAGATGAAAGACAACTAGAAGAAGATGAAAAACAACCAGTACAATATGAAAGCCAGCTAGAAGAAGATGAAAGACAACCGGTAGAACATGAAAGATAACTAGTAAAAGATGTTAGACAACTCGAAGAATACGAAATACAACTAGAGGTAGAAGAAAAACAACTAGTAGAAGAAGAAAGACAACCAGTAGAACATGAAAGACAATCAGTAGAAAATGAAGTAGAATGAGTAGAAGATGAAAGAAAACTAGATGAAGATGAAATACAACTAGAAGAATATCAAATACAACCAGTAGTAGATGAAAGACAACCAGTAAAATGTGAAAAGACAACGAGTATAACATGAAAGACAATCAGTGCAAGATGAAAGACAACAAGAAGAAGATGAAATACAGCTAGAGGAAGAAGAATACAACTAGAATAAAGATGAAAGACAACCAGTAGAACATGAAAGTCAACCAGTAATACATGAAAGACAACTATTAAAAGATAAAAAAAAAACTAGTAGTAGTAGAAGATTAAATACAATTAGAAGAACAAGAAATACAATCTGTAGTAGATAAAAGACAACTAGTAATACATGAAAGACAACTAGAAGAAGATGAAATACAACCAGTAATAAATTAAAGACAACCAGTAGAACATTAAAGACAACAAGTACAAAATTAAATATAACCAATAGAACATAAAGGACAACCAGTACAAGATGAATGACAACTTGAAGAAGATGAAAAACAACCAGTAGAACATGAAATACAACATATAGAAGATGAAAGACGACTTGAAGAAGATAAAATACAACCAATAGTAGATGAAAGACAACCAGTAGAACATGAAAGACAACCAGTACAAGATGAAAGACCGCTAGAAGAAGATGAAAAATAACTTGTAGAACATGAAAGACAACTAGTAATAGACGAAAGACAACCAGTAGGACATGAAAGACAACCGATAGAAATGAAAGACAACTAGTAGAAAATGGAAGACAACGAGTAGAAGATGAAAGACAACTAGAAGAAAATGAAAGACAACCAAAACAAGATTAAAGACAACTAAAAGAACATGAAAGACAACTAGTAGAAGATGAAATACAACTAGTAGAAGATGAAAGACAACTAGAAGAAGATGAAAAACAACTGGTAGAAGATGAAATACATCTAGTAGAACATGAACGACAACTAGTACAAGATGAAAGACAACTAGAAGAAGATTAAAAATAACCTGTGCAATATGAAAGACAACTAGAAGAAGATGAGAGAAAGCCGGTAGATCATGAAAGACCAGTACAAGATGAAAGACAACTAGAAGAAGATGAACTACAATTAGAGGAAAAAATACGAAGATGAAACCAGTAGAACATGAAAGACAAATAGAAAAAAATAAAAAAACAACTAGTTATAGATCAAAGACAACTAGAAGAATATTGAATACAATTAGAAGAACTAGAAATACATCCTATAGTAGATAAAAAATACAACCAGCAAAACATTAAAGACAACTATAGGGAGATGAAATACAACCAGTAATAGATGAAAGACAACTAGTAGAACATGAACAATAATAAGTACAAGATGAAAGACAATCAGTACAATATGAAAGACAACCAGTACAAGACGAAAGACAATTAGAAGAAGATAAAAAACAACAAATGATATATGAAAGACAATATGTACAAGATGAAAGACAAATAGAAGAAGATGAAATACAACCAGTAGTACACGAAAGACAACCAGTGCAATATAAGCAATAATATCTTTTGATCTCTACTTTGTAAAAATGTAATATTAACACTAATACTTGTAATAATATTACTAACTACAATAACATTAATAGTAACAAAATATTATAAATAATAAAATTGACGACGATAATGATGATGACGATGAAAGTGATAATAATGCTAATAAATACAGAAAATGTCAATTCTTAATAAAGTGAAGCTAAACAAGGATCCTTTACTAAGAAAATAAGAATTGGACCTGTAAACAAAACAAGGGAGCATTTTTTTTTGTGGGGAGGGGGAGCATAGATTTTTAGCAATATATGTTTTTTATGGAGTTTGTGGTATGACCTTGTTAATAGTCAAACTAGATTTTAAGATTATACTTTTCTAAGCGGATAAAAAGATTTTTGGATGTATTTCAATTGAAAGTATTTTAATTAAAAATAGAAAATTTATGCGGCCATGCGTATATATTAATACCGGGGAGTTTTATATTTTTTTGTTTGTTTGTTTACAACTTCCTCTTACAAATAGTGCATCATAATATTTTACACTCTCAATTTTATTTTATGTTTTTTTTAGTACTTTCAATCAGTAAAAATTTGGTGTGGAATTTGGACATTTCGGCTATGAAGTAGCATCTTTTTAGTTTCTACACTAGCTAATATTCTCAGATGACGAGTACAAATTCAATGCCAATAAATTGATTTAGAATGATTAAAAGCAAATTAAAAAAACAAATTAAATCGATTTTGAATGATTAAAAGCATTTATTCTTTATAGTATTTTTTTAGACTATTTCGAGGGTTAAAATGCAATTTTTAGATCTGGCTTTTTTGAGAAGTTGTTTTGTAAACTAATTTGCATCTAATTTGATAATTCGTTATATTATTAAGAATAAGGCCGATATTTTTATTAATACCCAAAAAAAAAACAAATTATCAAATCTGCTCCCACCCCAAACTTATTTTTATTTCTACCCCAACCGCCCGTCGGCTGGGCGGTCCACTACCCTTATCTGACCACCCAGCAGCTGGGCGGTCCGCTATAAAACCCCTATAAAAGGGGTTTTTCTCTCTCCTGATGAGCACAGTATTCATTCCAAGTTTCCAACAAATTTCCAGAACCGAATAAGAGAAAGAGAGGAGATTTTGAGGCGAATTTGAGGTATGGACAGTAACAAACGAGGTAAGAAAGCGAGCAACCGAGATCGTGGCGTAGCGAGAGGAGGGTCAATTAGTGATCGAGGTAAAAATGAGAAAAAAAAAGTACAAGTGTCAAATATGTCGTGATTTTTTTAATTGTGAGGCATGTAAGCTGGAGGAATGGAGGAGACGACATGTTCAGTATGAAATTTCAGACGATGACTTTGTGGAAAACCCCTACGGCTTTGGTTTGAAAAAGAAGAAAGTTGATCCAGAGCCTCCAGTATCGGACGATAAGTTTGTTCCGTGTACTGGTAAGGCTACTGTTCGCGCGAAAGCGCAACGTAAGTTTCGGTTCGCTTGAGGGCGTACCTTTTAAAACCGCGTTTACACTCCACGAGTAAGGGTCGCAAGTGCACAACCCCTATCGAGTAGTATAACCGGGTATCGATCCACAGGGACGGGCAATTACTAGGTTAGAATCTACCAAACTCAATTAAAAACTAGAAGTGAGAAATATTTGGTTTGGTATTTAAGTTTCTAAAAGATCAATTCAAACAAATATGACAATGCAAACAGATGTAATAAAATGCTAGAAGAAATGTAAACTGTGTTTTGATTATGGATAAAAGGCGTTTCTAGGGTTTCAGATTTCATCTGTGATCTGCCTCTAGTGGTACGGCCCGTACCAAGTTGGTACAGCTAGGCCGTACTCCACTTGGTAAGGCAAGGCCGCACCACTCTGGTAAGACCCGTACTGGCTTGCCAGAACAGAGCTTACCAGTTCGAGTTGATGCATTCCTTGCTGGTACCTTGTGCTAAACTCTTTAGAAAGGTTCAATTGACCATACCTAAAGTTCCTAAGCCTCAACCGTCGTGTGTTGGATCAAGATTTAGGTTGGAATGCAATTGATTGCCTTTTAGGGATTTCTACACCTCAATTCTCATGTGTTGGTACAGATCTACCCTAGCTGGTTGATTGGAGACCTAAGGCACCCTCTAATCTGTCGATTAGAGGAGAATTCAACCTCTCGGCTTCAATTCGAACAAGTCTACCCTAAACAATTGATTTGGTTGAGAGATTGAGATGATCACATGACCTTGATAGGTTTGATCTAGACCTAGAGGTTCATCATACACAATCACAGCAATCAAAGCAAGAGATGGCAAAGAAAATCACAATCAATCAATCAAAAGAGTTCATACAAGATACAAGTCAAAGAAAGTCAAAGCAAATCAAGAATCCATCTCTAAACCCTAGAAACTGAAATAACTACTCACAGCACATGATCTGATCTAAAAATACAATAAAAGGGATAGAGAAAGCCATGGATCGAAGGGATCGAGAGGAGGAAGCTTGATCCGTCGAGTTTCGCATCTTTCCTCTTCCTTCCTTCTTGCTCCTAGCTCCTTAGCTCTCTTTCTCTCTCTTACTGTGCTCTCAATTATATCTAGAATGGAATGAATGAAAAGCTCCCGAAATTGGAGAGCTCCCCGCCTTAAATAGCCTCTGCCAAGATTTGAATCTGTCAGGCCGCCTTTAGGTACGGCCCGTACCAAAGTGGTACGGCCTGGCCGTACCAGGCATGATGAGCTGAAATCGGCTAAGTCCGGTAAGACCCGTACCAAACCTGGTAAGGGCCGTACCAGATCATCCCAAATCGTCGTTTCTTCGTGTGTTTTGCTCCAAGCCTGCAGAAAACAAACAAACACTCAGCAGTACCAAATTCTAAAGATATATCGATGAAATGCACATGATTCTGGTGAATTAGGGCACGAATATGGTACTAAAACAGGCCTAAAATAGACTAAATATGCGAGGTATCAGGCAAACTCTGATGATTACTTTGTGCCATGCACTTTCAAGGCTCGTTGTAAGAAGTAGATTTTTTAGGAATTTATGTTGTAGAATTGTTAGGAATTTATGTCGTAGACTTTATTTCATTGGTTTTGTGTTTGATTATATTTTATGTTATTAGTTTTTGTATACGTAATTAAGTAATAAAAATAACAAAAATGAAGCATATAAAATAATCGAGGCAAATAAAATATTGCATAGTTCACAAACTACCAAGTAGACTAGTTCACAATATACATCTAAAATAGTTCATAACAAAATTTAACAAAACTTGGTAATCAGCGACGACGGCCGAACAAACTCAAAATACGACGTCTGGGTCTGGGTGCAGCTGGTTGTGCGGCACTACCGGATGTCTCTCCATGGCTACTACCGGTTCCTGGGCTTTCATGAGTGCGGTGGCTACTATCGGTTCCTGAGCTTTCATGAGTGCGGTGGCTACTACCGGTAGCCTCAGCAACAACTCTAGCATTTTCTCTTTCGTTGGCTTCGTTAATGGCATTTGCATTGCATTCCAGTTGAAATAAAATCAAAATAAAATATAAGTAAACAAATAAAACATAAGTAAATAAATAAAATATTAGTAAATAAATAAAATCAACCGTACCTGCTCGCTGCCTGTCAGTTGTTGAACGGCCTGATGTCCCATTTACCTACCTTCCATCTCGTCCATGGTCATTACTTGACGCTTGTGGGGTCTTCTTCCTTTTCTGATCCACCCGCTTGCGGGACAGACTCTATCACCAACATAGGGCGGCCACTGATACTGGTTGGGATAAGGATGGAAAGATGCACCCCAAGTACTCGCAAGGTAATCGGTATGGTACATGTCAGCGACATAATCATCCTCAGAGAAGTTTCTCTCTCGGCACACCGCCATAACATGAGAACAAGGTAGGTGGGCCAACTGGATTCCTTGGCAAGTGCATGTTACAGTATTGTCAGGTGCAAAAATAACAACATACTTGAACATCCTTTTCACAAACTCCATAGTCTCATCCGGTCTACGGCCGGTTGGAGCAAACTCATCTGGACAGTGCACTTCGAATTCCAATTGGTTATCCCCGTACGGGACAACTCTCATAACTGCACCTTTCTCCCTATGTTTCCTTAGTTTCCCCTCCACCCTTGTTGAAAACGTTTGATTCCTGGACAGTACTTCAGAAAAATAAGTCAACAAATAAAAATAAACATACCTTGGCAAAATCTCTGAATAAAAATATACATACTTGGACAGTAATTCGAGGGTTTTAACACGCCTTGCAACAAACCATGCATTTAACTTGTAGAAGGTGTCCTCCACAATTGCTGCTACGGGCAACTGCCAGCTCTGCTTGAAAACAGCATTCAAGGACTCAGACCCATTTGTGGTCATAATTCCCCATCAGAAACCTCCATCACGGGCTTGCAATATCTTCTCATATGCGGGTGGCTCAGCAACATCGGCGGGATTATTTTTTCCCATCTTGAGTAAGTACAAATTTGCCTTTGGACAGTACTGCAAAAAAAAAATTTAGATGAGAAAATTTAAGTAAATAATTCAGAAAATATAAGTCAACAAATAAAAATATACAGACCTTGGCAAAATCTTTGAACATCTCTTCCACCCTTCTCGGCTTCTTCTTCTTACAACCAATTCTGAATGTATCTGCAACCCATTTTTCAGATCCGCAGTTCTTGTGTAGGTTGTCTGTAACATGTTGCATACACAGCCTGTGCACACAATCGCCGTTCACTGTCGACCACCCAAAATCTGGGCGATCAAAAACATATTTGATTCCTTTGTGCTGGTCTGATATGACACAAAAGAACCGGTCGCCAACCACTTGTCTTCTTACGAACCTCATGAAAAATCCCCAGTTTTCCCCGTCCCCCTCAACAATTGCAAAGGCCAAAGGCAACAACTGGTTTTCAGCATCATATGCACATGCGATCAGTAGTCTCCCGTCGTAACGGCCAGACAGGAAGCATGCATCCACACTGATGACCGGTCTAATGTATGGCACAGCTTGAATACATGGACTGAACGCCCATACTATGGCCTTGAATTGCAATGCGTTGTCGACAGTCCGTACGCCTATATTCCAACATTCAAAGACAGTGCCGGGATTTGTACTTGCTATGGCCTGCAGCAATGGTGCAAGCAAGTTGTATGAACCATGCCAGCTACCGAACATTCGGCAAATCGCAAGTTCACGCCCTCTCCACAACCTGTTGTATTTTGGGACGACATGCTTGTAAACCCGTCTGACAGCTCTACCGACCTCCTTAAGGCTCATCGATGGGTCATCCTTAACGTCATTCTCAATTACATCGGCAATAAGTGAAGCCGTAAGATTTGCATGGCCTTTCCTTGATGACGTAGCCTTGCATGTGTGAGGTGGTTCACACTTCTTAATAATCCATGCCTCGCCCTTACCCACAGGGGTTGCATAGAGACGGAAGTGGCAATGCGCTTCGTCTTTACAAACAATTACTAACCTTCTTCGGTCCCTTTTTTCAGTTATGCACTCCCAGTTGCCGTGAACATGGACCTCATGTATTTTCTTTACAAGTTCATCTATGTTGTTGTAAACCTGCTGCGGAGGAAGCTCTTGACTGTACCTGACACGCGGCCAAAAAAATGAGATGTCTGCCTCTTCAAAAGCAGTGGTATCGTTGAATGTGGGGCACGGATGTCCATCTGTCCGACCTCTAATCGGAAATCTGCCTTCCTTAGGTAAATAATCTCCATCACCTTCTGACAGGTGATCAGAATCCCAATCCCCTTCCCATTCGTCACCTGTTTCCAAATTTCCTTGTGGTACAGCATCGAGCTCAGCATCAAGGTCAAGGTCTCTCCGGATAGCAACGGGTGACACTATAGGTATTGATGGTGGTACAGATGGAAATCTGGGTTGGATTGGGGTTTCAGGAGGAGGTGGTGGTGGTGGTGGTGGTGGTAGATCGGTGGTAAAATCAGGTACATAATTCTCATAAACGGGTGATACGGGCGGTTCATAACTCGAGTGGCGGGAGTTGTCATACCTCGAGGGGCCGGGGTTGTCATAACTATAGTGGCGGGGGTTGTCATAACTAGAGTGGCGGGGGTTGTCATACCCCGAGTGCTCACGACCCGAGTTGTCATAACCCGAGTGATCATAACTCGAGCTGTCATAACTCGAGTGACGCGGGTTGTCATAACCCGAGTGATCATAACCTCTATTTTTCCTAGATGTTCCAACCCCGGGTTCACGCTGAACTCTCCTGGAATATAAGTCCATTACCATTACCCCCTGTGACTGAAAAGTGTTGTAAACACTTCTCCATAACGACTCATCTGTTATTGGATACCTGGTATAGTAAGGTCTACCACCACTTACTGTGTTAATCCGGGTAGCTAAATCTATATCACACCGGTTGGGGTTCACACCAATTTTTTCATACACTATTCCTTTCAGTTCAACAAATGAGGTATTTGCATTTACCTCGAAACCGTAGGCTGCTTCCTTAGTGTACTGTGCTCCCTCCGCACCCCGGGTAAACTTCCCGCCCACATACAGTGCAACCAACATATTTCCGTTCTGGAATTACTGTTCTGGAAATACTGTGCTGGAAATACTGTGCTGGGATTACTGTGCTGGGATTACTGTGCTGGAATTACTGTGCTGGGATTACTGTGCTGGGATTACTGTGCTGGAATTACTGTTCACCATCGCCTCAAAATCGCCTGACAGCTCTCATTCGGTTCTGGATTATTAAGTTGGATTGGGGAATGAATACTGTGCTCATCAGGAGAGAGAAAAACCCCTTTTATAAGGGTTTTATAGCAGACCGCCCAGCTGCTGGGCGGTCAGATAAGGGTAGTTGACCGCCCGCCTGCTGGGCGGTCAGGTCCGGAAAGTGGACCGCCCAGCCGACGGACGGTTGGGATAGAAATAAAAATAAGTTTGAGGTGGGTGCAGATTTGATAATTTGTTTTTTTAGGGGTATTAATAAAAATATCGGAGAATAAGGATGCATTATCTATAATTTGAGTTTTGTAAAATTAGAAAAAACTATACTTCATAAAAAAAATGTCAAAATCATGATTTATCACTCGTTTAATTTCACTTAATTGTTAAACCATTAAATGACTAACTACTGTTAAATGTTTTTAAAAAATTGATAATCATGATAAAATAGTATACAGATAAAATAAAAATTACAACCCCACGGAGAAATAATTTCTACTGGTTCAATGGTCAACTAATGTTATTCATCTAACTTGGAAAAGGGATAAATCACATTAAAATCAAATAACAGAAAAAACAGCAAATAAAGGAACCAGAATATCCAGTTGCTGTTGATACACTTTTCAATTCATCCCCAAGGTATTACAATTTAAAAAAATGACCCAATCGGGAATTACCCCCTATATTTTGTCCCATTTGCTAAAATAATCAAATAAGACTTTTGAACCATCCAAGTTTTATTTGTCTCTTTTGTTTTCTTTCTATAGAATCAGGTGTTTACTGTGCAGCTGTAGTTGCAGGTGGACCAGTTGTCCGTGTATTATATGACTTGCACTGATAGCACTTGTGGCCAAGCACATGAAAATAAACATCCGATGTTTTGTGGCAATCATTGCAGAATATCCACACCTGATTATAAACCATCATATTATCAAATTTTTACAATATTGAAAACATATGTGGCGAAATAATAATGAGAATAGTTGTACATTCATAAACCAAACCTTGTAACGATAATCCTCGGGCATGATTGTCGCTGCTACCTGTAAAAAAAAAATCATGCATTATTCTTTACACGAGGAAATGAAACTTGCAACATTTTTTTTTTGCTCAAATCTGTTTACTCAGATCAATGTTAAAAGTAAATTTCTGATGTCCACCCCAAGAAAACCTCAATATACATCATATGTACCCCCGGGGGAAACATTATAAAACTTGCAAAATCCCTTTGGCAGACATATTCATTTTGCACCTGTAACTAAGCTGCCCCAGTTATTTCAGAAATAAAAAAAACTCGAAGCTAACCGGAGATGCAATTTTGAATATTTCACAATGCAAAAAATTTGGATAGTCTCAGGTTAAGCAGCTATCTATCAGGCTAATCAAGATATCATAATTTGTAGGGGTATAATTCTAATATTCCATCATACTTAGATAGCAATTAAAAGAAAAAGGAAAGAAGTGGTACCTCCTCATCTAGATTTCTCCACTCATCTGTCATGTTTAAGGCAGACTTGTAGCATATTGGACATGTATATCTGTTAACAAAAAAAAAAAAAATCTGTTAAAATAGTGCCATTTTTAGGGCTGAAAACGGATATGGATAATCCGCTCTGAATCCGAGAAAGATCCGTATCCGAATTAAACGGATTGGATAATTTCCGGATACGGATAATTACCGTGTATGGAGAATTCTTCCGGATATGGATTCGGATAAAATCCGTGAACCCTAAACAGAATGGATATCCGGAACTATTGGGATCCAAAACCCGCCCTAAATCCTCCACGAATTCCCTCCGCTCTCCAGATCTCTCCAGTTTAACTACCTCTGCTCCAAATATATACTATCAAACAGAAATAAGACCCTGGGACTAAACATTGCCGGACCATCCGGACAAAGTCCACAAGACCCCAAGCCCCCTTTCCACTTGTCTTATTCTTTTTTCTTAAGAATTTCAATAGGCCCGAAGGCTCCAATAGCTGCTCAAGATGAAAAATTTATTTACAACCCTTAAAAGTTAGAATTTTGCTCCGGTCATACCAGTCCTTAGTGTTTTTTAATTTAGTTATAAACCTAGCATGGTCATTCGTAATTCTTACAAAATATTTTATTACACGAGTAAATAAAATGTGTTTCTTAATTTTTTTTTAAATTCATATGACTCAATTATCTGACAATTATCCGTTTTGTATCCGTTTTCGAATCCGTATTCGTGGATTATCAGCTCAGTATCCGTATCCGTTTAAGGGGAATTTGATTTTACATTTTGACATCCGTTTACTACCCGTATCCATATTCGTATCCACTCATTGAGATGTGGATATGGATATGGTTTTACCACTATCCGCTCCGTTTTCACCCAGCCCATTTTGCTTTGGAGTTGATAGGTAATAAATATATGGCAAATATAACTGTCAGACTCAATACCAGTACACAGTTATTTTGTAATGAATCTACGAGTACCAGCAACATATGGAACTGTATTAGACAGTATGGTAACTCTTAATTTGGTCCAATAGAAATAAATGAAAAAGTCCCCTCAAGTTTGTTCATTTATTTAAAGGCCCATCAAGCTTTTGTTTATGGCTTTATGCTCACTAGTCACTATGGAGTGTGGCAAGGTACTGGAGCTAACATGTCAAGTGCTATTTTAAAGACCAAAGATGTATGAAACATTTCAAACTTAAGCTGATGTATTTTTTTATATCTAGAATGTGGTTCATACAACTGAATATCATCGCCATATATTCAGCCATGTCAGCATCAGAAATGTAGCTCAAAGGTTAAAGTTAACAAAAGGTCGTAATTTATGGTCCATTCTAAGACTACTTCTAATTAAAAAGTACTTGATAAAAAAGAACATGTAAATGCTCTTACTGATTATGCTGGATCATCTCTCGGAAACATTCAAAGTGCATGGTATGGCCACAATCTAGAATACGCGTTTCTCTCCGAGAATCAAAAAGATACTGAAAAAAAAAATTCTGAATTAAAATAATAAAGCTGGTTAAAGCAGTGAACTGCAAAGTCTGCCTAGTATATTCCTGTACAGGGTGGTTCATGTTGTTTGGTTAATTAAGATTTCAGCCAAACTGAATTTATACTATTTTCAATTAAAACAGTTATTATATTTTGTTAAGAGGATATAGTACAATACTATAAGATAGTGCAAAAGCATCTAAAAATAATTTATGTTAGCTACTAACATCTAGATGTTTAAAAATTTAAAAACATATTCAGTTTAAGTAGACAAACCTAATTTAATCAGTTTGATTCAGGTTCTGTTTTGATCGGTAGCTTTTATCTGCTTTGATACATTTTTTTGTCTTGCAAAGAGCAAGAGTTTGTTTTGACTAATCCCAGTTTGATATAAATCATAAAGGTCATAATGAATACCCTTTTCCCTACCTGTATTCCTTAAAACATTACTGAGTACGGAAGTCGCACTAGGAATAATTAAGCAGCCGAAAACATGAGTAGGGAAGAAAAGATCTTGTATGATCAACAGGTACTGGCTGATAATTGGCATGTAGAAAAGTACCACTAGAGTACAATCCAAGCTTCGACACATAGAACTCAATTTAAGATAAAGAAAAAGACATATACTAAACTGGTACTGGCTCCAGTACAATGCCTACCTCGCAACAGATTGGGCATTGGTGCTTCATGGAATTCTCCACACACATGTGCCGGTCTCGTAATGAATTTACATAGCATGATCCTATTTACATTTATGAATAAAAGTGCATTAAGCATGTACTTGCAATATATATTGCAAATAAGGTAAAGAGTTGTATGAAACCCCAGGGTTCCCGATTATTATTTATACCAGCTGGTAGATTTCATATGAAAGAGACCATATAACTTGAAGCAAAAGAAACTTAAAGAGGAGAGAACTGAGTACAAATGGTATAGTTTCTATACTGGTAGGAGCAGTTCTGACTAGTAAAGTAGCTAAATTAATTGTAATTGAAACTGACAGTGATCACAAGATTCCAATATCACATACCGCATTTTTGACAGTGGAAATAATTCTCCCTGCCACCCACTCTGGTTGAAAAACACAAATAAACATCGAATTTTAATAAATTCAAATGTATAAATGTTTAAAGCCAGCAAAAGATAAATAGATCAATTATTTAATTAAAAAAAAACAAACAATGAGTTTACTTGCAAGTAAATAGGGTAACGTTAACAACTGCAAGCTATCAGGTTGTTAATATTAAATGAAGTACCCCACGGAAACGGCTAATTAGCTATCTACATGGAAATATGTTGCAGGAATGCAGGATATATTCTTGAACCCTTTCATTTTCAGTAAATAACTGCACTCTTAAAAGTTGTCGACTGATCAAAAGTTCAAGAACAACTGCATTTTGCCATATGTCAGGCATTCTAGTTACAACTGCAAAGTGCGATCACTAATGGAAACTATAAACAAATAAATAAGAATTTATAAAGGAACTAACCGGCATATGCCACAGTCATCACAGTGAAACTGTTGTTTTTCTGTCTACAATTAGAAAAAAATTGTATTAATTGAACAATTTTTCACTTAAAAAAGTATATATGATTTAACAGCTATGCTGTATGGAGGCCTGCTCTGTAATCAGTAACAGTACTAATAATGTCAAGTTCCAGTACTGTATCAATGTTGACAGACAGGTATCAGACATGACTGCAATAATTACCATCAAACCACCTTAGTTGAGGTATAAATTTAGTTAACCATTATAATAAAAACTAGTTGGTACTAGTGCTTGGCTAGTAAATAAAAGGTCAAAGAGAGCTCACATCATCGTCATAGAACTTGCACACATCACAGAAATACTCGCCCATGTTAACACCGCAGTTTGAACAGATTTTTGCTGCCTGAGTGGCAAATTTTCCAAATTAACTTAGAAAAAGGAAGAAAAAATGACAATACAACAATCTCAAGATTAAGATAATGTGCCCATAAAGTATAAAAAAGTATCTCAAGTCAAAAATAGTTTTTTAATGAACCGATAGAAATTTGGTAAACGAACTAAAAAAAGAAAAGTTAGTGAACTGTCAAGAACTCAGAATTTGCTCAAAGTTAGATACCTTCATATTAGGATAGACAAGCAAACTAGAAACCCTGAAAGGGTCCACTATTTTTACAGGATTAGAGAAATTCTTTTGAAAGAGTCCAGTACTTTACAGGCTTAGATAATTTCTTTTGTATTGGAGGGGAATGAAAATTTCCATTTTAAAGATAAAAGAAACAAGAAGGTCGTACCGGCTGTTCAGTGTCGCATACAAGACATATAACCTGAAAAAATTTCACATGTCTCAACTTAGCACCTTGGCCCCTTAGATATAATATAATATAGTAAACTTGAACTATTTAGGAAAGAGATAAACATACTCTTTTGACTTCATGGCGAGGAAGCTCATGTCGATCATCTTTAGCCTATATCAATCAAGAAAAGGCACCACATGTCAGAAAAAAATGTTTGGAAGCTTCAATTAAGCAATTAAAAAAACAATAACTAATTGGTATTTCATTTTTCCTTGCTATACAAACTATCCTTCAATTGAAAAGGTACAATTTCGCATCAATGAGCACATAGCAGACAGTGTGATATTAATCAGCAAGCATTGATAAGTAATTTTATATGCGTGGATCAAGAACAATTGATTAGCAGTCAAACTATCATACCGTGGCCCCGTTATGGCAATGGCGACAACCAAAGACCTCCCCACAGCAGGGAGCTCGGATCTTACACCTCCTTCTGTAGTGTTCGCACCTTAAAAGAGTCGCAAAAGGCAAGAGAAAGAACCAAAAAACAAAGACGATTCGAGATTTAACAATGGGATAAAGAAAAGGGGAGAAAGATCTGGTATAATAAATGGCGTACCCATACTCCATGCTCCCAAATTCAAGGCGGTGTTCGCTGGCAGCAGCCTCCATTTTCTTCTTTTCGTTCTTCTCTGTTTTGAGAAGAATTCCGAAAAGAAGAAAACAAAAGGCTTCTTTAGACGAGAGGGGGGAGATTTATTATTGGTCAATCGAGATCTGCAGTTTACCCGTCTCGTATCGGGTTAATTTTTTTGGTGGGGTGGGACGGTGGGTTCATAATAATCATATACACCCCTCAAGTTTAACTTGGAAATTTCGTTGTTTGCCCTTTAAAATTCATAATATCATATTTACCCTTCTAAACTTCAAAAACATACAAATTTACCCATTTTAATGTCTTTTCTATTCAACATCATTTTAAATTTATAAAATACCTATTTTACCCTTCATTTGAAAAAATAAAATAATATCTAGCTTGTTTTAGAAAAAAAAATCAATTCTAATTGGACAGTTTATGAGGACAAATTGGTCATTTCTCTACTTCTGGTGTTTACAAAGTGACATTTAGAGATATGCGCATGTAAGCATCTGAACTCTGAAGTGGAGAAATGACTCATTTGTCTTCAAAATGGACCAATTAAAAGACTGACATTTTTATAATACATGATATTAATTTTTGTGATACATGATAAAATGATCATATCAAATCTTTTATGTTATTTTTAATATCTGTAAGATTAGGAAAGAGATCCACAACTATTTCTCATATGGCATTTTCTTTTCTTTCTTTTTTTCTTTTTTGAAAACTATATAGAATAATTTTCTCTTTAAGTTGTGTCAGTGTTCCATTGTAACAAAAATACATAGCTATTTTATACATATTCTGAATTTTTTTACTTGGGAGAATATGAGACTATTTTTTCTTTCTTTCACACAGCTTCCTGTTATTGTATTTTGGAATATTTTGAGGTAATTTTGTAAACTAGTGAAAGCGTGCTAAATGTGGCCAACAGGAAAACTTTTTCAGTTGGATGGGACAGAAAGCAATCAAAGCATAAATAATAGTCCAACCCTTGGCCAATAGAAAACTTCTCTATTTGGATAATGTCGAAAGTAATAATAGTCCATTCTTCGTTTCTTATGGACACAAGCTTCACTGCGTGTCCCTTCAGGCCGACATTTTTATTAATATCCAAAGTTAATTACAAATTAATAAATATACCCAGAAATTCTGGGTATTTCGAAAAATGTCCAAACCGGTCAAATTCTGACTTGTTTTCTCTCCCCCAGAAGTCGGCCACAATCTGACCGGTTTCCTATTTTTTTTCTTTTTTTTCTTTACTCTCTTCTATTAAAATTAAATAATTTAAAATAAATAAATAAAAAACTTACAAAAATTCACTTCTCGAATCCGATTTTCTCAATTTTTTCTTCTTCTCCTTTTCTTTTCTTTTTTCTTATTTTTTTCTTTACTCTTTTCAGTGTATGAGTGTTTTGCAGAGAGAGTGAGTTTGAGAGTGTACGAGTGTTCTGCGCGTTTTATAGGTAAAATGATCCGAAACCGGAAAAAAAAAATTCGGATCTCAAACTGTAAATTTTGTTCCCGGTTTCTATTGATAAAACCGGAAATTTAATCTCCTGTTTCTGAAATTAGAAATTTATTCTCTGGTTTTAGAGAGCCTGGGACCGAGATTTTTTTTTTGCGAAAAGAGAGCTAGAATCCGGGAACAAAATTTCCGGTTTGGTCACTTTTGGAATTCCAAGCAAAGAAGCTGCAGATTATGAAATTAATTATTAATTTTGGATATTAATAAAAATTTCGGTATAAATTATTTTACCTAAGAATTCCCAAAATTCATACATGCATTCAAATATTAAAACCCACCTATATATATTCTGAACTTTCTGTAATTCAACAAAAACAGTGGACTCGATGCAAAACTATTATATTATAATAAATAGTAGGGGTACATCTCAAAAAGATCCTCGCCACGTCAGAATTTCGTGTAAGCTTTATCAGGACTTTGACCAATTGACAGTGTATATTTGATTAATAATTAATAATCTAAAAGATTAATAGCAACCGAGTTTTAAATCGGTTTCAGCTGAATTAAATAGATTATATTTTTCATAGTTGAGCCCAATAAATTATAATCTAGTTATTAAATGATTCAAAGAATAGTTTATTTGAGTTACTTTTTTATAGATTAAATCGATTTAATATATAACAGTGATAATGAAATGAGAAAAAGTTTCAATATTTCTCTTTATTATTACATTATTTTGCTTGAAACTTTATACATCAGAACCTAGAACCTGGCCGGATTGGATTTATATAATGAAAGCATATATATATATTATTATTATTATTAAGGCAGTCATATGACATAGTCAACTTATATTATAATAAGTGGTTTAAGTTGAATTTATTTGGTAATGTAGCTAGGGTGGGTTAGATTGTGTTATGATAAGCCTCAATTATATATACCTTCGGTCGAGGTTTTACCTCTTAAACTATACCAAAACCCTTGTATTTTAGTCTAGTTTAGTATAGAATGCACCGTAGAACCAAGTTACTGTCTTTCCTTTATCTAATTTGCAGAAATCGAGCAAAAATGAGCAAAACAGCCTTTTGTGCGGGCCGCACGGATTCTGTGCGGGCCGCACGGATTTGTCCGAGAGTTTTGCGGGTACTCGTGCGGGCTGCAGGAAATTTGTGAAGGCCGCACAAAATTACAGCTGTCGACACACAGTTCGTATTTTGGCCATATCTTGGTCATACGGACTCCGATTTGGGTGAATCAAAGCTTGACTGAACCAGAACGAAAAGATCTACAACTTTCATGAAGGAAACAAATCCAAATTCAGAATGTAGAATTTTGTACAGCCGCACCAATGGCCGCCCAGCCTAGATTTGGACAGATTTTATTGCCATCTTCGCCCGATTCACTTCCAGATTTTGTTGGATTGCTTCCCAAGGCACGAAAATAGCTATATATGGGCAGGGAGGCAGGAGGAGAAACTATTCTTCATTCTAGTTTTAATTTCCACATCTCTCTACACATTTTCTATCTTCTCCTCGTGATCAAAGGCGATTAAGAGCAAGGTTTGAAGGATTCTCGAGCAAGCAAAGTGAAGATCAAGGGCACATTTTATTTGCACTATTTTAGAGTTAATTGATTTAGTAGAAAGTAATATTTCCCGTTGTCTTTGGATCGATACCCATAATTACTACAAGGATAGATTGTGCGCTTGCAATTCAATCTAACTTTGCGTATTTAGGGTTTTATAAATTTAAAGCAGAAGTGTACGAAATAGACCAACTATTCCTATACCCAAAATACACAACATGTTATACAATTAATTATTTAATTCAAAAGGTACAACCAACCAAGTATCTTCTGAGAAAGAGGCTAGGAATGCTAGCTATTGCTCGCTCAAAGCTCAAGCTCAACACGTTGTGTGCATATTTAGATTATATATATTCAGCATTAATTTTACACAATTCAGATCTCATTTTGTCAAATTTATAGATTTAAGAAACATGGCTGCTTTGCTTTTCCTTTTGACAGACAATTAATTTAAAGCAAAAGTAAGGCTGCATGGCCTATCCCTATCCCTATCACTGTCACTCAGTAATGAAACACATGTTAGAAATATGTTATTGACTCTTTACACCAATGGCCAATGGGATCTGACTTTGACCGAGACGTACAAACAGATCTAAGATTTTTACTTTTTTTTTTTTTTTTTATTCTGATAATAATAAATAAACACAAAATCGAACGGTTACCATTTAATCAGGGTAGACTGCTGGGAAGATTAAGCGACGGTCAAAACAAGTACAAAACTCACCAATGGGGTCAAAGAATCGACAAACTCACCGCGAGCATTGCCGATAAAGATCATTAACGGCTTTGTAATTGTAACAACACAGGGTGCGTTCCGCCAGTGACAAGTCTTTATAACTCGCAACACGATGTTGCGCTGGTCCAGATGCGCAGAGATTTTATATATATTGATATTGGGCGTCGGTCGGATTCGGATAAGATATTCGGATTAAAGTCGCCTGGATGTAATGCGTGCCTTTGGGTGCTTTATTACACGTGATCAATAATCCAAGGAGCATAGCCAAACAAAACAAAAAACAAAAAAACCAAAGTGAATTATTGTCTAATCTCCGCTTTAGCACTGATATTCTAGCTAGTTACAATATTATCTCCTTTATAAATCACCAACAGACAAAAGAAAGAAAACCAAAGTGAATTATCACATGAAATGAAGGGATCAATATTCTTACACATGAACAATGACAGATTACAAAAAGATGCACATCTTTCCATTTTTTGCAAAACGCAGGTAGCCGGGTTAGCTTACAAGGTTTTTGTCCTCTCTCTCTCTGGCACTGTCTGTTTTAGGGTCTTTAACAGTTATTTCTTTTCCTTCAACTAATCAACTAATTGGGGGGGAGGGGGGCACTGTCAGACAATGCAGAGCTACCATTCTCAACAAACAGATGGCCTCCTTTCAATAGGAGGTGTGATTATCTTCGAAGTTTGCTGATACTGTCAAATAAACTCTTGCATTCTGTGATTAGAGCTGCACCATTTGGGTAACATCGGCCAAAGCAACTTGCATGAGTAAATAAACAAAGCATGAACAAACAAATGAACAGTATGCTTGCTCAGGTCCAGTATAATAACATTGAGAACTTGAGCCACTGAGTTTTAATTTAAAAATACTGGCTACTACAGGATTATATGAACAGCTGCCACTGAGTGAAGATACTGACTACTTCGAATTTGAGCCTATCAGGTCCAGTATTGTTATGAAATACAGAGCAGCAGAATTATGTAAAACCACAACAGTAAAATAAATCAATACGATTGCACAAAATTATTAAAAATTGTTTAAAAAAATTTCTTCAGAAAGAAAATGGGAACTCCAATCTATACAAAAATCCTTAATGAAGTTTCTTAATAACTAACCAGTACTGCACTTGAAGTTTCTTAATGAAGTCGGTAGATTTTTCCCACTTTTGTCCAAAAAAATATAAATTGTAACTAACCAGTACTTCAATCTATACAACATTAAAGAAAATAAGGAACCTGAAATAACAACTACATGTAAACAAGCAAAACTCCCCCCCAAAAGGGCATTTCTATAACAAACCCTCTCCCAATTGTCCTCTTGCATCATAAACATGCACACTACAAAAGAATCTCTAATATCAGAGAGTATGTAACTAATTGAGTCGGGATTACAGCCCTTCTTGCTTCATTCTGTTGACCAAGGACATAGCCTCGTCCATTTTTCCATTCTCACTGTACACTTCAACCAATGCATCATAAGTACAACAATCTGGTTGCACATTGTTGAGCAACATCAAGTCGAGGATATTCATCACATCACTAAGAGTGCCATCAGTTGCATAGCCAAGAAGTAAACTTCTATATGGAACAATACTTGGTTTCAGACCACTCTCAAGCATCAAATCAAGCACCTTATGAGCTTCCTTGCTTTGACCTTGTTTGCAAAGTGAACCCACAAGTGCTCCATAAGTATATTCATCTGGCAAAAACCCTCGCTCAACCAACTCCCTGAAAACATTAAGTGCCTCTTTCCAATAGCCTAGCTTGGAAAGTCCGTGTATAACACTATTGTATGTGACAAGATCTGGTGTTACACCTTTTCTAAGCATTACCCGAAGAAAATCCATGGCTTTCTCACTTTCACCATTCTTGTATAATCCATCTATAAGAGTGTTATAGGTCACGGCATCAGGCTCACCATTATTGCATAGTCCATTTATAAGAGTGTTATAGGTAGCAACATTAGGCTCATTCCCTTTAGACAGCATGTCATGTAGAAAATCCACAGCTTTCTCAATCTCACCATTCTTGCATAATCCATTCATAAGAGTGTTATAAGTCACGACATCAGGCTTATGGCCTTTGGAAATCATTTCATGTAGAATATCCATTGCCTTTGCAATTTTATCTTTTTTGCACAACCCACTTATAAGAGTGTTATAGGTATGGACATTAGGCTCAAGCCCTTTAGAAATCATGCCATTTAAATATTCTACCGCTTTATCAATTTGATCGTTCTTGCAAAGTCCATTTATAAGAGTGTTATAGGTCACGACATTAGGTTTATTCCCTTTAGACCACATGTCATGTAGAAAATCCTTGGCCTTCTCAATTTCACCACTCTTGCATAATCCATCTATAAGAGTGTTATAACTCACGACATCAGGCTCATGCCCTTCAGAAATCAAGTAATCTAGAAAATCCATTGCCTTTGCAAGTTCATCTTTCTTGCACAACCCATTTATAAGAGTGTTATAGGTCACTAAGTCAGGCTTGTGCCCATTAGATAGCATATCATGAAGAAAATCCATGGCCTTCTCAATTTCACCATGCTTGCATAATCCATCTAGGAGAGTGTTATAAGTCACGACATCAGGCTGATGTCCTTTAGAAATCATGTCATGTAGAAAATCCATTGCCTTCGCAATTTCATCTTTCTTGCACAACCCGTTTATAAGAGTGTTATAGGTCACGACATTAGGCTCGTGCCCTTTCGAAATCAAGTCATGTAGAAAATTCAAGGCCTTCTCAATTTCACCATTCTTGCATAGCCCATCTATAAGAGTGTTATATGTCATGACGTCAGGCTCGTGCCCTTTAGACATCATTTCAAGGAGAAAATCCACTGCCTTATCAATTTCACCATGCTTGCATAATTCATCTATAAGAGTATTATATGTCACGATATCAGGTTGATGCCCTTTAGACCGCATGTCATGTAGAAAACCCATGGCCTTCTCAACTTCACCATTCTTGCATAATCCATCTATAAGAGTGTTATAGGTCACGACATCAGGCTCGTGCCCCTTAGAAATCATGTCATGTAGTAAACCCACAGCTTTCTCAGTTTCAGCATTCTTGCATAGTCCATCTATAAGAGTGTTATAGGTGACGACATCAGGCTCATACCCTTTAGACAGCATGTCATGTAGAAAATCCACAGCCTTCTCAACTTCACCATTCTTGTATAATCCACCCATAAGAGTGTTATAGGTCACGACATCAGGCTCATGCCCTTTAGAAATCATGTCATGTAAAAGATCCACAGCTTTCTCAATTTCACCATTCTTGAGTACTCCATCTAAAAGAATGTTATATGTCACGATGTCAGGCTCATGCCCTTTGGACATCATGTCATGCAGAAAACCCACAGCTTTATCAATTTCACCGTTCTTGCATAATCCACCTATAAGAGTGTTATAGGTTATGACGTTAGGCTCAAACCCTTTAGAAATCATGTCATGTAGACAATCTATGGCTTTATCAATTTCACCCTTTTTACACAGCCCATTTATAAGAGTAGTATATGTAACGACATCAGGCTCACACCTTCTACAAATCATGTCATCTAGCAAATCCATTGCCCTCTCAATTTCACCTTTCTTGCTCAGCCAATCTATAAGAATATTATATGATACCACATTGGGTACACATCCCATCTTAGGCATTTTATCGAGCACTATAATAGCGGCCTCATCAATTTTGTTCTCCCAACATAGGCTTTTGAGTATCGGACTGAACACCACGGCATAAGTTTTGTGACCCGCTTTGAAAAACCGTCCCAGAAAACCAAACAATAGTCCAACCTGATTCGTTCTGGCACAGTAGTCCATCAAGATCACATATGTATATTCATTGGGTCTGATTCCTTCAGCTTGGGTCAAGCGGTTGAAGAGGGAAAAGATGGGGCTGCTTGAGGTTCTGGTGCGAACCAAGGCGGCCAAGAGCTGATTGAATTGACGGATGGAAGATGGAGGGTTCTGTGCAGCCAACAGCTGGTCGAACTGGTGAAGAGCCTCTTGGGTAGAAATGGTATCTCGCGTTGAGTGCCACCTTCTCTTCTCCTGTTGCTGCTTCCCCTTTTCTAAACGGCAGCGAGCATTGGTGTTGCTGGAATAATTAGTACTTTTGTGGGTGATGCTGTGGGGTTGAGATTTGGATTGGGGGAAGGTGTAGCAAACAAGAGGGAGGCGTCGGCGAGAAGATAACAGGGATGGCGATTGGGATTGGGATTGGGAAGTTGAAGGTGAAGAGAACACACACATCATCGTATTTGTTTTATCTGTTATGTTATCTACCGCAACATTCAGAAAGAACACAGGATTACCACAAATGGGAAGAACAGAGTATTGGAAGAAAAAGAAAAAACTTAAGAAACCAACAAGAGAAGGAAGACAAACCTCTTGAAGCCCAGCAAAAATACCGGTATGAACGAAGGGCGGTAGAAGAAAAGGAGAGAAACCAGAGAGGAGAGGAGAGGAGAGGAGAGGAGAGGAGGATGAGGATTGGGGTTGGGAACTTGGGATGAAGAAGAAGTGAGCTTCGTTGGGCCAACTGCTTCTTTTTATTGTTTTCAGTTTATTTCATTTTCTAAGTGGGCTTGGGCCATAAGTATTTTTTGAGACATTTTACAGTGTATTTGTTGTATGCATGTTTCACTAACCTCTTGAAGAAAATCATTGATTTAAGTAGGCAAACACTAACCTCTTGAAGAAAATCAGTTAGTTATAAATTGGAATAAAGTTGGCGATTGTATTATGAAGGCATCTATACCGTCAAGTATGCATGTATCGAGAATCATCTTGACCTTGTTAGATCTCTTTAGATTTATCATATTTATAGCATTAATTCCTTTTTCATACAACCAATACCAACTAGGCGGAGCTTGTCTTAAATACCGTGTTGATATTAACACCTAAAAACATAATGTAAGAAATATCATAAAAATTTAAACAGCTTGCAATTATTTCATTGTGTATAGTATAATACTTAAATCATTTTTCCTATCTTTTTCACATTTTGAAAAAGTAAATTGGCAACGATTGGATTAAGTTTAAGCAAGGCGTGTAATATCCATTTAAATTCAAAAGGTCCGTCAACACAACTGCAGTTGGAAGCAAGATATACCATTATTTACAAATTTTGTAATAATAACCTTTGTTGCCCATGCAACATGATTACACGAAGCATTTCGCACCTTTTTTGATAGCATTCCTTTCATAAGCAAACCATTTTTACCAGAAGCAACCCTGAGAGGGCAAAATAGCAAAAACACATGAGCATTTCGCACTTCTTTTTTGATATATTAAGGTTACTGACAAGGAAGCATCATTTTACAAGAGATATTAGTATATTACTACATAGCCCTTTTCTCGTGTAGAAGATACAAGCTACTAAAGGATTATGTGAACAGCTGCCCCTGAGTGAAGATACTGGCTACAACGGATTTCAGCCTATCAGGTCCAGTATTGTCACAAAAATACCGATCGAGCAACAGAATTATGTAAAACCACAAGAGTAAAATAAATCAATAACAATCTGACAGATACATTTCTCTTACGTTTATGTTATGTACATATTTTACGGACCATATTTCTTACTTTAGTTGATACTATAACACGCTTATCCAATGAAATTTTTAGATTCTAAACATGTATTGCATCAGGAACTAACTTTGCATCATCTTGATATCTTTCCTTCTCCTTTGGAACAATGCGATGAAAGGAAAAGAACAAGTTGAGCAACCAGGATATATCAATTTCCGTTCTCATTCATATCATCTAAGCTCCACTATAGCACTCAATCTCTAGTTACACTATCTCCTTTATAAATCACCAACAGACAAAAAGACAGAAAATCAGAGTGAATTATCACATGAAAGGATCAAGATTCTTGCACAGAAACAATGACAGATTACAAAAAAATGGAGATCTTTCCATGAAATTTTGAAAAACGCAGGTAGCCAGGTTAGCTTACAAGGTTTTCGTCCTCTCTGGCACACTGCCTGTTGTAGGGTCTTCAACAGTGATTTCTTTTCCTTCTACTAATGGGGGCCCACTGTCAGACAATGCAGTGCTACCATTCTCAATAGATCGCCTCCTTTCAATAGGAGGGGTGGTTATCTTCGGGGCTGGTATGGTCAAAAGTTTTCTGATACCGTCAAATAAGTTCTTGCATTCTGTTATTAGAGCTGCACCATTTGGGTAACATCGGCCAAAGCAACTTGCACAATATGGGTACACAACCTACAGTTGGAAAAACAGCAAGTTTAAAAAGTTTGTGTGCATATACTCTAGTTAAAAGGAGTTGAGGTTTTATTTTAGGGTTCGCAATCAACAGTTTGGTCAGGTCAACAGAAGCTGGTCACAATGTTCCAACCTGGCTAGGTCACAAACACCCAATCTGCACAAGTTAGAGCTTTATCAATTTTAGAGTAAAAATTGATGGTTCCCACCAAAACTATATAGTCCAATTTGGTCACTCTTCCATGTCAATATGGTTGGGTTTGAATCTCACTATTCATCTGTCATTTTAATTTAGATTTTCACTTTCTTAATTTGATCTCAACCACCTATAACGCTGTCTAGCCTCACCAACCCCAGCAAACAGATCAGGTCATGATGCTGAAACCTCACCCAGCAATAAGAGGATCAACTAAGCTAGAACCGATCCACCAACCTATCAGTTCAATCATACACAGTTTGGTAGGAATGCCATTCTTAAGGGTTATAAACTGTTAAATTTAAAACTTATTAACTATTATAATTAAGTTTTACCATCGTCCCACTTCTAATGAAAGACTGATCCAAGGAACACCCTTAATGTTATAAAACTGAATTGGGACTCAAGTAAACTAAGGCAAATAATCAAATCTTGGGATCTTTAGCAAATAGAACCAAACAAAACATAATTCAATGGATAGACAGAAACTGAACATAACTCGATGCAAAGTTGAGATAAATTGAGTCTTCAGGCATACACAATTGACAGTCACTTGAAGCAAAAATTAAATTCGTTGCAACAAATGAAAAGATTATTGGGGCTTGATTTGCATTAGGTAAGTAAGAGAAAATTGGGGAAACCCCAGTATTTAAACTAATGCGCACAACAAGAAGTGAAAGAAAACAGTAACAAGATTAATAATTCAGCTAACCTCCATAAAAGTATGACAAAGAGCAAGAAAGAGAGTTGACTCGTTGCCACGTAACATGTGATTGTCATTGTATGTGACAAGAGAATTTGACACTGCTTGTAAGCCCCGCACAACCTCTTGAGCCAAAATTTGTTTCAAGCTTAATGGTGCACATGGTTTAAGTTCATTCATTGCAGCTGATACACCTTCAAGAAAAACAAGAGAAAATGTAAACACAAGTTAGCCATGCACGTAGTTGGGACACGTCTACTATGTGTTAACTGATTCCATATGAATTGGTATTGTGACATCCATCAGCTATACCAGAGGAGCTTGGTGATAATTTCTGTTTCTTATGTTGGTGACAATTTTTTTTCCCTTTTATCACTTTCAGATACCATTTACGAATACGGCTAAAGGTGGGTGCTCCATCAGAACGAAAGGCGGGGTCACATCATCGCGGGTATCATCCATGGCACCATTGTTTGCAAACCCTACTGACGGCATCGGGACCCACCTGTGTGAATCCAACACAACCTAATCAACAAATGGCAACAAAATAAACAAAGCGTGAGTAATTATAAAATGATAAGAAAAATTAACATTACAAAAAAGTTGGGTCTTCATGCAAATGTACCTGAAAATTCTCAATTGCTGTGCTCATATTCTTTGAGAACATATTGAAAACTGCACTGAAGATTTAAAAAATGGAAGTTATTAAGAGCCTACTACAATTGTAAGAGATAAAGCTCTTGTGGATATGGATGAAATACCTCTCAAAAATAGGAGGAAGCAATGCCCTAAAATCCAAACCAACCAACCCAAGACCAATTGCACAATACTGCAAAAGAAAACCATAATTGTGACAACATCAATAATAGTACTAATAAAAATCAATAAATTAATTAGTAAATAAAATAAATAGAGGAAATACATAAGTGAAATCAGAAATCATACACCCGAAAGTAATCTTTGAGATTAAAAAATATTTTGATGAAATTTAAATAAAGGGAGCAACAGATTCAGAGAATATACTCACCATGCAATTATCTAAGGTGTTAGACAGCGAAACACCATCACTTATCTTGGGTAACATTTCTTCTAGTGTAGACAAATGATTTTTAACTTGGTGCATGGCCCAGCTAAAGAGAAGGCCTCCATCGTAATTCTCATCACTCCCCGATTTATCATTGCTAAAAATGGCACGGTATTGAGTGACCACATCAAATAGATTCCTACGATAGCAGTTCACCATCTCCTTTAGAAAATCATACACATTTCTTTGATCAAGCTCTTCTAGGCTGCTAGAGAGCCAAGCTTCCCGGCACCTAAGAAACTGCGGTAAGAAAGAAGAATAATCAAAAGTTTGTTCTGTTAATAGAGAAATAAGACAACAAGACTATCTGTATTGGGTCAAGATCCAGTACAGATGCTCTCTTATATGATTTTATAATGCAGTTTACTCCAATTTCACTTGGTTCATCATTCACTTAAACTTGCTATCTTTTGACTATTTCAATCCGTGTTAAACATTTCAGCATCTATTTATTGTCCTGAACAGCTCACATTAATAACTAAAGCATAAGGGGCTAAATACCTGCAGGCGCAATTCTGATTCGGCAAACACTCCAATTCGCCTCAAATGGGCCACGATTCGGAGGCACTCCGATAGCTGTATAACATTTAATAACATACAAACGCCATATTAGACAGGTAATTTGATAAGTACTAAATAAAGATGACAGCAATAAGCAATGTATAAATGTAAGATTGAGTTATCAAATACCAGTAAGGTACTGTAATGGTGTTACAGGTCAGTTATAGACGAGAGATTACTATTTTAATTGTTTGATTTCTGTTTCTTTTTTATGGTTATTGTTTTGAATTCAGGTTTCAATGAGTTTCTGACACAAAAGTTCTCCTGCCTAAGACAAATTCTATTCTGGTACTACCATGTCACACAAGAAATTTAATGAGACTACTGTACTAAAGTACAATATGACTTGCCTGAATATTGGATCTGAGTTTCTGTAAAAGCTGAGAAACCATAGACTGTGTTGACTTCTTTACATCTATTGCTAATGCCTGAATGATTGGAAACCTGTTCCCAGCATTATCAAATATGAAAAGCAATATGTGAAATTTGATTGTAATATAATATATAAAGAGTATGTAAACTTACTCAGAGTGCAATTTTGTTAGCTTATTGACGAAAGCTTCCAAATCAAGTGCCTCATCATAGTTGCCATTACGTATACACCTGAAATTAGAAGCAAGTTCTCTCATACACTTCTTAAATAGAAAAAAAGTTAAAGAGGTTTCTGTTCCGAAATATAATCTAGAGTATTTGTAAGTAACCTCCTACATTTTTTGGTTAATTTTCTCTGTCATGGTTGCTCAACTAAGTTGATTCACAATAATACCATGTACGAGGATCAAATTAGCATATTTTGAACCAATACCTTTGGAATTGGATCTCTTATTGTTATTCATTATTTGAGCACCGACATCTAAGTTAACTTCGCTTGATTGTACTTCAATTTAAGCTAAAGAGAAAGGCCCCCATCACAACGGTGGCCCAAAGTTGCATTTAATAAAGAGAAAAGAGTTAACACGTACGTGTCCATGAGTTGTGGAATCTCAAGAAGGTCAAGTATTGTGCTATGATTAGCCAATAATGTTTGGTTCAGCCTCCTCTCTTCTACAATCTGTTGAGCGGACTCGATAAACTCCGTGCAACCAGATGTCAGATTTGGGATCTCTGAAATCTGCACATGTTAAAGAAAGATGCATGTATGCATGTACATATATCACACAGAGCTACAATCAATTGAGCCAGTCACTTGGATGCCAAGAAGCCAACAATTCACCAAAAAAAGGAAACAATAATGGTATGAAGCCTAGAAGGTCGAACCGGAATGGTCCATTGGCACTTAAAATTAAATCAGACTGATACACAGCTGAGACATAACCAGTATCACACAAGCATTTTTTTTTCCTTTTTTTGCCCTTTTTATCATCAACTAGACAAACAGGCTCAAAATCTGCTCCAGCGCAATCCATTCTAAAGTTCTCAAGCCAACTCATTAAAATTAAGCCACACAAAACATAAAACTTAGCAGGATTAATACTTCAAATGCAATCTAACATTAAACAAATCAGTTGCAACAATTTAATTTGAAATTGTGGTGTATAATACTAAATGGTCCAAGCCAAATCCATGATAATATAAGTAGTTCCAAGTTAGTACCAGTAACTCAAGGTGCTTGTCGAAATCTTCAAGCTGGGTTTTGACAAAGGAGATGGCTTCAGCTGCAGAAATAAAAGCACTGTAATTCTCAACTGCCACCTCTTGCATTTGCCTCCTAACTCTCTCTCCTTCCACTTTAAGCAACTCAGGCTCCTAAGATATATAGTAAATAGATACATCAGCTTAACATTTTGTTCAGTAATTCTTTATTATTATTTTAGTACCTTTCATAGAAAGATTGTAGAGTACATTAGTATAAACCAATTTCAAGTATCTCTCTGCCCTTGTGGATAAGGAACATACATCTTCTTCATAATTACCCAAAATATTGCAGGCACCCACCTAGTCTCCGACCTCCATCCCTCTCTAATAGTCTCTCTCGCTTTTTATTACTCATGTTACAAGGTAAAGAGTGATGGAAGAAAATATTTTTTATTGATGATAATTGTCATCCAATTATTGTTTGCGCCCTCCTGCTGCAACACTGGTACAAGACTAATAAAATACTCTAACTGAATACCCTAAGAAAAAGTTACTAATCCCTCCCCTGGGGTTAAGTGAGGCTAAGTCGAGACCTGATTGCAGGGGAGGATTGCTATGTCCTGGTCTCTAATAGTTCGAAACCATCAGCATACCACATTGATGCATTACCAGTGAGATCTGGCAGAGATAGTTGTATGTATTGATTTGATAGAAGGTTTTTGCTGGGCTTGTATCATCTTCAAATAACAGTATCACTCCAATTATTCGTTTCTCACAAGTTCGGGTTTAACAATTTCCTCATGAACCACACCAATCTAACGCATCAGTAAAGAAAGCACTTAACCACATCAGAAAGCAAAGACGAGAAGTTTCTACAAAGAGAGAAGACGCAACCTTGTGTAGTCTCTCAATGGAGAAAGAGAGAAGCTCGGACACGTACGGCTGATAGGTCGGGCCAGCAAGCGGAAGCAGTAGCTGATTTCCAGCCATAAATTCTTGATCTCGAGCTTCGGCCTCCACATCCATTGACGACCTCCTATCTAGGGTTGGTGGCGCTGGTTTCTCTCTCTCGACCTCCATTGGAGAGATTATTGAGAGAGATCTCCTTGCGACCTCGACAAGATCTGAGAGAAATTGGTCCCTGTAACTGTATGTCTGGAAGGAAAAATAAAGCAGAGAAAATGGAAAGAAAGTTGTTTGTATAGGCGGGGTGGGGTCCACAGCTCATAGTAACGAATACTGACTGAAGGGGTCCACAGGGTAAGAAGGAAAAGAGGCGTACCAGTAACAGGCTCATCAAGGTCTTCAAATCGAGAGCAGCTTGGGTCCGATGCCCATCGGACCCAAAGTGGGTTCGATGGGCTCCATGACCGTCCGATCTGCTTTAAGATTCACGCCAAAACTTTCGAGTCCGCTTTAATATTCGTGCGCACGAATCTTAAAGTAGATCGGATGGTCATGGAACCCATCGGACACAAGCTGCTCTCCTTCAAATCAATTTGGCCTTTAAATAGCACTGCGCCAGGAATTTAAAAATTTCCTATCATTTTACAATATGTAACATATTTTTTTTTTGGTTACTATCACTTCAGAATTCAGATCATTGCCTTCTCTCTATAAAAATAGCCTTCCTTCCGTGTATCAAATAAAGAGGCGCATTTATTCTAACACACTCTCTATCCTCTCTAATATTTGCTCACGTCTCATTTTGTTATACAGGATGATTAATGATTAATGCTCCTCTCCCTTCTCTCTTTCTTATGTTACTTCAACCTTATTTTTGGGTGGGATTTTTGTTCAAATGAGTTTTGAAGAAAATCTTATCTAAAGTCGGATCTAAACAGTCCAATTTATGTCAAAATCGGCGTGCAGGGTTTATATTCACAAGGTCGTCTAAATTTATTAAATTCTATATTAGTTTATACGAATTTTAACGCATTTATTGATCGGACGGTATAGGTCTAACTTTGAATAAATTTTATCTAAAAACCTTTGAACAAAATCTGTATCCTTAAATTAATTATTCAAATAAAAATATTACAAAGAATCAGCCTTTGATCCAGTGGCAAAGACACATATCCTCTGATATGAAAAATCGTGAGTTTGAAATCCGAATATAGCGAAATTCTTTGTTATAATAACAGAAATTTAAAAATAATGTTAAGTAACTTAATCTCTAACCCTCTCATTAAAAAAAATATTACAAAAATGATTGTGCCTCAACAAATTATAAAAATTAAAACAATATTAATTGCTTTGGTGACACTTCCAAACCGGTAACAGAAGTTCAATTTTTATTGTCATCCAAAATTTCATAAATTTTCCTCTAGCAATTTTCTGCTATTTTCCGTTTGAGTGAGGCTAAGGTAATATGGGCAGCGCATATTGATTTGTATTAAAAATTAATATTTTTATTTTCAAAATTCAAATAGTTTATTTAAATAAATTCAGCATGATTTCTATATAAAAATGTACTTGTATATCAAATTTTATATTATTTAAAATATTTTATTATTTTTTAGATAGATAAAAAATTACTTGATATAAAAATTCTAGACTATTTAAAAGTAGTGATTTTCTACTTAACTAAAATATATAGTTTAGTTTGCAAACATTTTAAATACAGAGATCATATTGAACGGTTCACATTGACTATGAATTTTGATTTTCAAAAATAATGTTCCATATTAAAACCCATATCTAGAATATTGCGGCCATACCGTGATGTGTTCCGGCGTACCGTGTTTAGGCGTGCTCGGAATAAGGTTGTACCGTACCAATACGTCAAAATTTCTAGACGTACCGTGTCGTGCTGCACAGTGCCGGAGATGAACACAATATGTTTAACAACACGGCACAATTTGATACAACGTGTTTTGACATACCGTGCTGGTACTTAGACGTGTAATGCCAAAAAAATTTTTTAAATTTTGGTAATTTGTTACTTTTAAATTGTATAAATGTTCAAAAAATATAGAAAAATATCTAAAATTTGAAAATAAATTAAATTAGTTTTAGTTTTTTTTAATATTTTGTAGTATTTTTGTGTTTTGAAACAAAATTAAGAAAAAAAATAGAAAAAAATAGAAAAATTAGACATGCCGTGTCATCTCATACACAAAGATACGTCTTGATGTCAATACGTCTAACAAGAAGTGTCGTATCCTTAACCGTGAGTACCGGCACACGGTGCTTTTGCAATACAGTACCCATATCCGCTATGCATCCATAGCCTCTGGTCTTTCCGTTTTATAAGCCAGGCTACAGTTAAAATACGTTTCTTGTTGGTTAAATTCAAGCACATTTGAGTTCTTTGAAAAGTATTTCTCCCTTTCTTGTTAAATACAACAAAGATTGTTCTTTCTCTCTTCACCAGGCTAGCTAGTGCCTCCTCTTTTATAATTAGCGACTTAATTAGACCTCCATATAAACATACAACCTCTCTCTTCAGTTCCACCCAACAAATCAAATCCTCTCTTACAAATTAAATGGAGGCTCAAACTAGAAATGAAACCGGTGAAGTTCATGGAGACCCCGGAACAACTAGGAGTTACAATTCAAATTACCCACAGCTTGCTAGATCTAATAAGGGTAGCTTAGTCAATTGCATTCTTCGTTCAGTTGCAATTCTCTTGACATTGATTTCAGCTATAGTTCTTGGTGTTGCCAAGGAAACCATGGATATTGGAATTATCAAGTCCACCCAATTTTCGGCCTATGTGTAAGATCATTATGCAGATTGTAATCTCTATAAACTAATTTATTTTGTATATATACAATTGAACATGCATATGTGCACAATCATTGATTTCAGTTAACAATGTAACAAATAGAAACTATATTTTCATGTGCACATCCATGACAATTTTTTTTTTACAATGATATTGGTTTTGCTGGCATTTGAAATGAACTCTATAATTAATAATCTTACTAAAATATATTGTCTAATTTCACAACTTTCTTCTCTTCAATTCTTTCATTTAGATATTTCATTATTGCCAATGTGATTGTGCTCCTCTACTCCATAGCGTCCCTCGTGTTATCGCTTGCAAATAGGCGTTTTTCCGGTAGGATTGCAATGCATCTCTCCATTGGCGATCTCATTATGGTTGTACTGTTATTCTCGTGCAATGGAGCCGCAGCAGCGGTGTCCATCCTTTCAGACAATGGGCAACAAAACACAGGATGGAACCAAATTTGCAGTGTGCTTACAAAATTTTGTGGCAGTGTCAAAGCCTCTATTGTGTTGTCCATGTTTGCTGGATTAGTTTACTTGCTGCTTGTTGCATTTGCCCTTGTTGGCCATCAAACGTGACTTTAGTTTCATTCATATTTGAAGCTTTGTTACATATTAATTAGTTCATAGTTAGAAATTGAGCTTTGTAATACATGGATGTAGTTGTGCATTTCAAGGACTTTGTAATACATGGATATAATTTGAATATTTCTTATTTTCTTTAGAACTCGTATAATTTTTTGGTCAGACCCAATGCTGTGAAGATCTCTGATGTATTTCATTTCATTTCATTTTGGGGATTGTATGAAGACTATTATTTGTTATTATAAGTTATAAAATAGTTAAGTGGACGAAATAAAAAAGAATTTTGCTTCACATTCTGCTAGTACTCAATTTTAAATTGAGGCGGGAGTTTTGACGTATTTCAGTCTAACTTGTAGTGAATAATATATTTTATTAATATTGATAAATTTTTATTAATATCCAAAAAAAAAAAAATCAAATTATGCATCATGTTTGATAAGATTTCGAAAAATGCTCAAACCGCAATTTTATTTCACGGTTTCGGACTAACTTCCCGCAAATTAAATCCACAGTTTCGGAAAACTGGATTTTTTTTTTTTTTTTGCAGTTTTAGGTTTTTGACATTAAAAAAATTAACCGGAGGTCAGAACCGTAAATTTAATCCACAGTATGGGAATTCAATTATCTTTTTGGCAAACCAATCATTATTTTTTCAAACATAGAAGCACCACAATATTTTATTATTTTATGTATTTATTTAGAAGTGAGTTAACGCAACCCAAGAATGAGTTACCATAAAAGGACCACAAATCTCTATCATTTCTTCAATATTAACGCACCTTCTATGTTGTGAAAAAATGAGTTACCATATTGTGAAAGATAGAAGGACCACAAACACAAACATAGAAGGATAAGGATGTATAGAAGGACCAGAAACCCAAGAATGAGTTGCCATACCAAATCTCTATCATTTCTGTTAGAATAAACTTCTGGCTTGTGTTGATCACAATATTAACGCAACCCAAGAATGAGTTACCATACTAATTAGAGAATTTTGAACAAATAAATATAAACAGATGATAGCAACTTTGATGCCTATGCGATTAAAGGTTCTGTCAATTACTTTCAGCTACTTGACAAAAATAGAATTAAAAACATTTGTTCTTAGGGATCACATTGTTATAATCAAGCATCCAGCGTATACATCTAAAATGTTATATAAACATGAGCTGGTGTCTGGGTTGCTACAAAGCTATCATAAAGGATCCAGAACAAGCTGTTAAATACCTGCATAAATATCTTTATTATTAAATAAAGCAAACAGTTTATATAAAGTGGAAGTTGAACTTTTAGTTGCACAACTAAATAAAATTGCTACTTCTATTTTAATTTTAAAAAAATTATTTTATACACAGTTTTCACCATTTCTTTTGTACAGTGATGCTCACCTGATTTGATATTTACGTAGTTAAGAAGAAAGAATCCCTTTTAGATAAAGAAAGAAGCAATCTAAACAAATGGCAATACCTTTGCGGTTCCTCGTAGCAGCTCAATCCAAAAATGACAATGAGAAATGTGTTATCTTGAACTCCCCCAAAGTCAATAGTCAAAAGGTGTATAAAAAATAAGAAATGTAAAAGGAAAATAAAAGTTAACGGAGTAAACTTCGGATTGAGACTGTCTATTGAATTAATCATGGGCAGCTTCCATTGACCTGTTTTACTGTTTTGGAAGTAAATGAAAAAATAACTAGTCAAAATTGCACCTGCTGGTCTAGGCAACTAATATGCTGTTAAACTTAAACTGCCAGCACATAGAACAAACCCAAGGTACCTAACCTAGTCTACAATCTATTTGTGGGAAGTCACACGTTAGTTTAAGGTCGTAAAGGAGAATGAAGTTGCACGGAACTGACCAAATTATCCTTAACATTACATATTAAGGAAAACTTCCTGAATGGAAAAACAATGCTAAAAAAAAGGAGGGGGGGGGGGGGGGATATAATAAAACAAATATCTCCAAAGACGCTATGATAAAATAGAAACACAATTTATAATAAAACAAACAATAGTCTAAAAAGATCACCTGAATTTTCCCAATAGGGGTTGGTTGAGTGGTATCTGGAATTTGGTTTTCCATTCACTGCTTGAGGCACGTGAGCTTCCTTTTGAAACAATCTCGACTGCTGAAATATTTGCAAACTTCAATTGTGCATGGTTCAAAAAATGATTTGAGAGACAAAATAGAATTTTCATGGAAAAAGGTGTTGGTCAAAAGTACAGCTTTTTATGTGGAATAACATGCTATAACTCAAATCATTCAATCCAAACCATGAAAAATGTGAAATAATGGAGCATCCAGAGTACAGAGTTTTGAAATAGCTTTCAGGAAAAATTGTTTTCTAGCAAATTATACCCACATTATAGCTATATGCATTAAGCACCTTAACTAATAAAATTTGATAGACAATTTACTAATATAGAAGGATAAGGAAAAAAAAAAAAAAAACTTAATTGTTATGAAAGGGTGTCAAATCGATATCATTTTACATCGGATTTAACAAAGCAATTTTATAATGAGGGTTCAAATGTTTCCA
The DNA here is from genome assembly GCA_028015225.1 of Carex myosuroides. NCBI lineage: Eukaryota > Viridiplantae > Streptophyta > Magnoliopsida > Poales > Cyperaceae > Carex > Carex myosuroides. The sequence continues at coordinate 1,181,465 of CM051476.1, forward strand.
TTCTTTGTGCCTCCATCATGCCTCCATTTTATAAAACTTTAATTACTCAAGATTTAAAATTTAAAAGTCAAAATAAAACCGTCGGATATGATCTACCTCATTTTATCTATTGCACATGTAAAAAATTATGACATTTCAACTTTGTTTGGTTGTCATCAAATGCTATGAAAAAATGTACTAATGTGGATAATTTCTAGCCGTTGATTTTTCAACTTATTGATTCACATAAAAACAAAATCGAAATGTGATAATATTTTATGAGCACATAGAGAAAATAACATAGAGCACATCTAACGGTTTTATTTTCACGTCTATGATTTAAATTTTGAGTTATTAACATTTTAAAAATGGATGCACAAAAAATGGAGGCATTTGATCCCTCCTCTTTTATACTACAAGAAGTCCTACAAATAGTTTTAGAAAAAGGAGGAAAAAGTCAACTCATAGCTTTCAGATAAAACTAGGACCAACATAATCTAAGAAGAAAAAAGAGGTTAATATCATCAGATATCAGACTATATTCACCAGAAATTGCTCTCACTTTAGGAGGAAAAATGTCCAAGTGAGAGAATCTATGAAGTTCCTGCTGCTACTAGAACAGATTTGCAGTGATTTTGAAGTACCACAATAAATACAATATATATGAATGGACACAAACTTTTTGGTCTTATTTGCATACACAATACAAACAGAGTAAAAAGGGACAAGAACATGGTAAATACTCCTCACCTTTGTTTGAACAAAACTATTGTTCTCTGCCCCATGTAGGGAATTGATACATGACGTAGCATGTGGATTCACCACTCCATTCTCTATTGAGGTTAAGTTGGGACAGTTACCACGATATCCGTCTTCACAGGCTCCATGGTAAATCTGGCTGAGTTCAAACCGGAGTTGAGAGTTTCTTTGACAATGATATATTTTTGTTGCCAAAGGATGTGGCACACCTGTAATACATAACGACACGGTATAAAGGAGAGGAAGTGTGATTCCCTGGTTTTTCAGAGAGAAATTATGATGAAATAATTACAGTCAATTGCACATAATAAAGTGAAACTAATGTGACAATTCTTGACGACAATTTGAGAAGTGTAGTGTAGGTGAGAAACAATGTTTCTATTTATTATTTATTTTATTTTTATTATTTATCATCTAAGTTTTAAATGAACCAGATGGCTTATGTTTAAGCCTAAGGTGTTGAGATTGGTCTAAAAGGGGCTCATGTTTAAGCCTAAGGTGTTGAGATTGGTCTAAAAGGGCATAGGCTCAAATCCCACTCTTGAAATAAACAGGACTCCCTTTATTTCACCAACTCCATACATGGCAGGACCCTCGCTTTCCCATATTTACTCCTGCATCACGTGACAGCACAGTTGAATGGGTCAGGTTGGTCAATGTCATTACCCACCAAACCAGCCTGACCCAACAGCGGGTCAAGAAAGCTGGACCTGGACCTGGACCCAACACACCAAACCTTTATGTCAGTCTTATACATGCTAGGTCAGGTCAGGTCAGACCAGGTCAGTTCAGAGATTGCAGCCTTAAATAATTCACTTGCAAAGATATGCACCGGATTTATCGTTATTCAGGGAGATTGATGACCTGGCCAAAGTTAGGTTGCTATAGCAATGTAGTACATCATTAGTAAGACCAGTAAACTTTGTCATGGACAGTAGAACTAGCTAAGACCGCATAACAGTGGTATAAGTATCAGAAATTTTCTATACAATATAGTACTTTAGGTCGAATCATATTTATTTTGGGTTTTCTATAGGTTAAACAATTTGCACCTCTTGAAGAAGTTGAAGAAAACTTGATGTCATCAGGCTCAAGCATGGTCACTGTGGGTCCTAAAAGCAAATAAGATAAAAAAAAAGAAAAACAGAAGTACCAGTCAAGAAAATGAAGCCAAAAGGTGCCTTGAAATTCCTTATTGCATATTCGGGTTCATATTCTATGAAGATATAAGAATTTGAACAGACCTACTAAGAACAGTGCATATGCAAAAAAAAAAAAACCATTGTCTTTGACCATGTGATAGGTACTGTTAGTGTTACTATCTCAAAATGAAAAATCAATAACACAAGCAAATTCCACAAATTATGCTTGAGCTAGAGAAAAAAAATACAACAACAGTAAATACCAACCTCGACCTAAAACAGAAGACAAGCTATCCTCTGCACCCATTGCCAGACCAGACACACGACTCTCATCTGCTATCTCCTTTTTTGCTTTTACACCAATGCTTGCATTTTGATCTATAGGTTATTAAGATTCCGCAAGTATTTCTTACTTAAATATGTAAAAGTATCATAACTATCCACATGGCTTGTTATATCACATAGGTCCATTTTCTTCTTTTTCATCTTTTCTCCTAGTGTCTTTCTCAGTTTTAATATTTTTTTATAATGTTGGATCTCAGCACTAAACTCAATAAATACATAAGAGGATACTGCCACTAGTAGTTCTTTCGCATGCTTTTTTCCCCTTCCTAGGAGGTTTCTTAGCTTTAACTTCGTTGTTGATGCCACTAGGAGAATCTCTCTTAAAGGTCAATGGATTACACCTCTCTGAAATATTATCAATAGGATGTTAAGATGCAGTGGTACAATGAAGAAAGCATTAATGTACAAACCCGACCAATACATGTAGAGGCACAAAATACCTGCATGAGTTGTGTACTGACTAGCTCTGACTGGCTTCTTACAAGAATTACAGCAAACCTTCAAATAAGTATGAACATTTATCATCAAAGTAAGACGTGAAGATAATTTTCTTTGCAAAAATAATCAGTCATTGATCATACTTCTGCAATCAACTAAGGGGCCCTATTTGCCAGTAACAAAAGCTATATAAGTGTTGAATGAAGTAATTTAGATGACAACAATGACGTTAAAAAAAACTTGAAAGCAATACCAATTGAACCAATATTCTTACCTTTCTCGCAAGAACTTGAAAGCTAGCATTTATATTTGATTGGCTTTAGTTCATTGGGCTTAGGATTAACAATTAGAAGATTTAGGGGCAAAGTTTCCAACAGTTTAGAGAAAATATATCAAAATGTGGGGTGCATTAGCAAGTATGTGAAATGTTATAAATATTTGCAAATGCAATATGAGATCTGTGTTGCAAATATACTAAAATATTGGGGGGCTATTTCAGAAAATACCCACAAAGAATTACAGATGACATATCAAGAAAAAATATGGTGCCAAGTTCTCGAGTCAGTTCAATCAATTTACCAGGTGCAAAGGATCAGCCATTGGTTTACACCCAAACACATGCATATCTGCAATGTAGATGCCACCGAAAGTACATTATTAGCAGTAAGCTCCAGCCGTAGCATTTTATCATTGAAGAAATACTAAAGGGATGCCTACCTTCTTCCTCCAGTAAATTTGCCTCATCAGCATCAAGAAATCCCTTGCGTAATAACTGAGTGGCAGTCTTCTCGTCATTGATTTCTTCTGATAGAACATAAAGATTAACTGTCAGTGTCAACTTCAAGCACTACATTAATTAAGCCTCACTAATCAATACCAACAGCCACACAAACTGAATTAAACAAGCAAACAGTGTTTTCTTATGCGAGGGCTCTTTGATCCTTATTTAAATTTATTTTATTCTCGTTTTATAGAATTATTTATATTTTTTCCAATTTATTCTGTGTGTATCTTACTTTTGCTTTTAGGTAGTATTAGAAAAGTGAGAGCTTGCACCAAATAAGCAGGGAAATAAAAAAGGAAAAATAGGATAATGCAAACTTTCATTAGTTGTGGGCAGCAAAGAGCAGGCAAAAAATGGAGAAAGAGCGTCTTTCTTCTCATCTTCCCTTAGTAGATCTAATTACCAAATTTGAGATTTGATCTCATAGAAAATTAAGATATACAGGAGAAAATTGAGCCGCAGAGACACCCAGTTTTTTTGCAAGGAGGGAGGAGAAGCCATATCCTTGGTGTGTACAAGGGGGATGAAAGATGCCTTCATTTATTTATTATGACTTGGCTTTAAAATGTACTCTGGAATTATAGTTTAGTTCATTTCCATGATGCATTTGAACTTGTCAGGCTAAGTTTTTTAATCAATTTATGTTGTATAGGGGTGATATGATTGGTTAGATCAGGGATGTGTGAATCCCACCTTAGTATCTAGTTAAATTGAAGTAGAAAGATAGTTGCCTTTTACCACTTATTTAACAAGTAAAAACAGAAATCATAAAATGACAATGAAGGTGCTGACTACAAAAATAATAGTCATTATAAAATAGTAATAACAAGTACCAGTTGTAACATCTGAATAATTCTCGACCTTTAGGAGTTTCACAACAGAAGCCATTCTCCAATGACCAAGCATGCACACCATTTTCACAGAAAAACCTAAATTTAGATCAAACCATTATATCATGGTTAAATAAACAGACTGTACGGTACAGAACTGAAGAACACGAGATATGAAATTGATGACAACTTCATACGGTTTAGCACTAATTCAAAAATGCAAAACAATAAAGAATGAAATAGGATCTAATTTAACATTTTGGTCAGGTTTTGTACCACATTAAAAATATTACACTGGCCAGAACAGTAACTACACAGTATCAGCTTGGCAGTAAGAAAACATGGTCCCTCCGTGTCTTTGTTTCAGGTTTTTTTTTATACTTTTTGGGTTCAAGGTTGGTGGAGAGTTTCTGGGTTGATTATAGGTTTGATTTCACAACAAATATGAAAAATTGAGCCGACTTGTGCTCAATTACACAGTTAAAACTTAATTCAGGCTTAATTTTACAATTAAGGTGCAGTTACGGCTTAATTGGCAACAATTAGGACTAAATGGGACAACCTGGTATCAACATTAGTCAAGCCCAGTGCAAAAAAAAAAAAAAAATGCAGGCTGAAGCTCCTATATACCAGAAAAAAAATGCAACTATTGCAAAGCATATACTATTGTATATTTTTCTTAAATTAACAGTAGAAGGATAGTCATCTCTCCTCTGTCAATGCAACTTAATTAGCATTTCAACTTAAATTATTGAAAGGACAAATTGCTCTCAAGGGCGTGCACAAAATACCAGAGTTAGTGGGGGCATTGGCTAAATGTAATCAAAACTAAGAAAAGATAATTTAAAGTTCCTCTTACAAATCTACTTAAACTGTCAGATATTATGGCCATAAGTACAATATTGTGAGGGCTAATGAAGCAACAAAAAGAACATCTATCAAGTATACTGTGCAAGATGCGCACTCAAGGTATTGTTTACGATCACCAGCTCAGATACGATCACCACAAACAGAACCCAAAACAAACAAACCTTTATAGATAGATGCGTGGATCAGAACTGCTTTTTTCGTTTTCTATCTTCTTCCTTTCTCGAATTTGAGGAGGATAGGAGAAGGAAGCGATCAGGCTAGGGAGAGATCTCTCTCCTCTCTTCTTCCATGCATACTAGTGGTCACATCTTGTGGGTCCCGATTTCAGTAAGGGGATGATAAAAGCTGATGGTAGCAACCGGCGGTGATGGTATCGGCTTCTCTCCTCTCCGGCACGGGGTGGAATCGGGTTGGTCGGGTTGTGTTGGGTTGGTCCGGTGAGCGGTCCAGTGAAATTGAGCCTATTGAGTCGAACCCCCGCACTTATTTTGAAAGAGAGTGCTGAGCGGAACGGAAGCGGTCAATTAAGAGTCCGGATCCCCTAAAGTAACCTAATTTTTGAGTTTAGACGTGTACGGTGCCTATTCGGTGGTAGCGCAGGGGCCAGTATTATTTGTGGGGTCCAGGTTCTTTAAGATTCGTGTTTGAGCACCTTGGACGGTTTGGATCAAAACTCAAAAATTGGGTTACTGCACTGGATCTGAATTCGTCAATTAAGGGTGTAGTACTGTAGTCTGTGTATCCACGCTGGACAAGTCCAGTTGTACGTCAGTCATTGGATGCATTCAAAAAAGAGGAAAAAGATTCAAAACATTTTCCATAAAATAAGAAAAAATTACGCATGTCTTTACAAACAGTTAATTCAATATAACAGTTTCATTGTTTAACTTCTTGCATCCATTTAAATTTCATGCGTAAACTAACCAAATTTATAAATTATGTACAATTCAAATTTTTATAGGATTTCAATTTTTGTATTAACGAGCTCCAGTACAACTCAGCTTCTATTCTCGAGAATTAAACTCGCATCTATCTATTATCTATGTAGAGACACAAAGTTCACGTTACTAAATATAATTAATAACATTAAACTTCATTTATTCTTGCTACCAAGTTCGCACTTCAAACTAGTAATTTCGTGTATCAAAATTTGATGTTGGCGCATTAAAATTTACGATGCGTATCCAAGTTCGTCGGGCAAGAATGAATTTTGAAACATTTAGAATGTCGTAGGAATAAATTAGGTATTATAGAGGTACCAATTAAGTATCAATTTGAGAACTTGTCTTTAGTCTAATGGTAAAGGCACATGACTTCTATGCAGGAGGTCATGAATTCGAAACTCATAAAGTGAAGAAATTATGTCTGGAATAACTGCTGGTACAAATAAGAATAAGTCTTTGATCTCTTAACAAAAAGACAACACATTTTGAGTAAGAAATTCCGAGTTTAAATTTAAATAGAGATTTTTATAGATACTAAATGAAAATTAGAAGACTAAGATCTCCGTCTTTCTGTCTCGAATAAAAAGAATACAAAACAAAACAAACAACAACAAAAATTGCTAGTACAAATATTCTACACTTTCTAATTATTTTTCTAGCCTCCCACTAAATAACAAATTATTTCCAAATTAGCTGAGAATTTTAGACACATCAACACTTCTACTTGCCAACCTGCCAACACCGGAGGTAAAAGGAGTCCGGATCCCCTAAAGTAACCCAATTTTTGAGTTTAGACGTGTACGGTGCCTTTTCGGTGGTAGCGCAGGGGGCCAGTATTATTTGTGGGGTCCAGGCTCTTTAAGATTCGTGTTAGAGCATCTTGGACAGTTTGGATCAAAAGTTCAAAACTAAAAAATTGGGTTAATGCACTGGATCTGAATTCAGGTAAAAGGGGGTGAAAGTGTCGAATTCAGAAATTCAGATCCTCCCAGTACCGTAATAGGGAAATCTTTTAGAATTAGTGATCTGGACCGTCCTTTTTGACTTGGCATGAATCATCAAGCCGAATAATACTACCTCTTGCTAATCCGAATCTCGAAGCAGAGGAAAGTTAACCTCAAACTGTAAAGTGAGGGTGAGGGATATCTTTTACCGTACCTGGACTTGGAGGATACTTTTTCGGAATTCAGACTATGTGAGATATGTGATTAGATCCAGACCATTTAACCTAAGTTTGCACGAATTAAAAAACAAACTTTTTATATTTATATATAGGCTTGAAAAGACTCGGCCGGAAGTATTTATTTCCACTCGAAAGTGTAAATAATAGAAAGAAAAAAGAAGAGAAATAGAAAGGAAAAGTGGGCTAGTGGACTAGAAAATGAAAAATATATGGACTGGGCCAGAGCCCAGAGAGATGAAAATAACAAGAAAAAAAATAATGGGCTCGGGCTGGAGAGAAGACAAAGAAAGGGGAATTAGAGAACGTAGAAAATAAAGATAGAAAAAGAAAGGGGAATTAGTATTAGTAGGAGTGTAACGGTATGAATAATATCCAATCCGTATTCGATCCATATTCGAAAAAATAGATGTTAAAATTCGATATCTAAATATCTATATGTATATGGATACTGATATGATTTTATGTTTCAATTATCCGTATCCGAATAGTAGATATATATCATATATTTTAAATATATATTATGAAAAAATATTGTTATTCACTGTTAAAATTAGATAAATATTATGAACTTTAATATTATTTTAATAAATATTCAATCCTATCCGTATCCGTATCCGTATCCGTATCCAGAAAATTAAAAAGATATGGATATGATTTTCCCACTATCCGCTCCGTATTCGCTCCGTTTTCACCCCTAATTAGGTTCGAAATAAAGTATATTTAATTTGCAAATGAGGATTATGCTTTGGAATACTATTTTTAAGTCAACTAAAGATATTTTAAGTTAATTTATATTATTGCTACGACGACAACTGTATTTAATTCTATTGATGTAAATGCTCTTAGATGTGTGTCATGAATTTATAATTTTCTATACATTGAAATTCAGATCTACGCGAAAGAGTGCGATTCACCTAGGGGTGTCAATGGGTACGGTACGGGTCGGGTGGAGGTATTTCCATACCCATACCCATTAAAATTGATTTTATCCATATCCTACCCTTACCCATTAAAAATTGACCGTATCCTATCCTACCCTTACCCGTTAATATTATCGGGTAACGAAACGGTAGCGGGTGAATAATGGATAATACTAATATAATAATTAATTCTATTATATTTTACAAATAGAACATCAAAAACTCATTCCTTTCACACATATGTAATTGCATTACTAATAAAAATAAAAATAAATATGCAATCAATTCCAACTAAATTATTTTTTATAAATCAAGAAAATTCAAAAACACGAATATCTATTCGAACAAATTCAATTATTTAACTATAACAAAACATGTAAATAAAAATAATATGTTTGACATATTTCATCAAATACCTTAATGGCATGAATATATTCCATAAACTCACCTCAAAATTTCCAGATTTTCAAGTATTTTACAAATTATATTTTACTCACTACATAACTGTCTAAATTGCTTTTTCATTCTTAGAAATTTTTATTGCAAAAACACTTATTTATTTTGTTTCGCCGGGTAAGTCAATTTCAAAGGTGTTTACGTGTACCTTTATCTAAATCAATGATTCATGGGATAAAAAACATACTTACAGTGTGTGATTGTCTTCTATGAATCTGTGATTCCGTTTCAATCTGAACTTTGAAATTTGAAAACGAGATTGACGTGGAGGATTGAAGTAGAAAGCCAAATTGAGTACACCGAATAAATTGAAGTGGAGCCAGACTTTTGCAGATTTTACCTTACATTCATACAATGGAGTAAAAAGGAAATAAAACAAGAAGGGAAGGAAAAATATATCAATTATCAAAGATTCAAACTTGGCAATAAAAAAACGAGCAGTTTTAGAGGCACCGAAATGGGATATTGGAAGAGTAAATCTGTATTGAATTGAAAATATATAATTTAGATTTTATAATTACCCTATAGGGTAACGGGTACGAAACAGTCATTACCCATATCCATACCCATTTGGTTAACGAAAAAAATTCTTATCCATACTCATACTCAATAAGTTAACGAAAAAAGAAACTTTACCCATACCCGCTTTATCGAATACGATACGGGTCGGATAAACGGCTAAAAAGGTACCATTGACACCCCTAGATTCACCTTGGTGCGCTCTAGGTGGGGTGTTTCCGTGTTTGTATGTAAGCCATGTTCTTTCTCTTTGGTGAATAATTGAAGAGAAGAAAGCAAACAATCAAATAGAAAGTTAGAAACAAACAATCAATAATCATTTACGGAGACGAGCGACACTGTAAAGACCACACAAGGTCCGAATCCTTGCGAACAAGGCATGACATGTGGACCAACATGTCCATAGATCTACTTTGACAGGGAATAGAATGGACCAAAATTTTAACCTTCACTGGTTCATGATCCGAGAGTAGCCAGTAATTCTGATATCAAGTCTCCATCACTTTATGCCTTCCCCAGGTGATTAAGTGTTTGTATCGTTCAATTTAACACATCGCTTGAAATATTTTATCAATTTCGGGTGGAACCGTGGAACAACTACTAGAGGATATTTTGTAAGCAGTTCCATCGGATTTTAATTTTGAGACAAGGAACAAACTATCGTGGTACCTCCACCTTAGGTAACAGGTAAATGAATGTCTCTTGTGTTATGTCTCCGTCTCTTGTCCTCTCAGTCACTCTCCACCTACTTTGTATATCTATGCATAAAGCGGGTCGTAATCAGTGTCAAGTTGACCCGTTACATTATTCCAGTATTGAGGATTTAACAGGAGAATCGGATTCCATGATGCCATTGCAATGCCATGTGAGGAGAAAGAACTCCTCTTAAAAGAATTACCAGGGCTGGCAGGGCACGTTGCCAACTGTTTATATTCATACAAAAAAAGAAAAATATTTTCTCTTCTCTTTATTAGATTATTCCTTTTGCGCTAAGCAACTGCAACCCAGGTTAAATTTTCATATTTACCCATTTCTTTGTTCCACTTTTCGCTTGAAGCAAGCCTCAGGACCTCATTTCTGCTTCAAGTACATCCCTCCTGTGAAAATTTCGACGGATTCTAAGAAGAAAGTTCTGATTTTCGTGGTTATTCGATTCTGAAGCCATGACGCTGGATTCGGCATTCTCGGCTTCTGATTATCAATCTATTGTTTCGATAAATATATTCATCGTGTTGCTCTCAGCTTGTATTGTGATCGGCCATTTGCTAGAGGAGAATAGATGGATGAACGAATCCGTTACCGCGCTTGTAATTGTTAGTTCTCTCTCTCTATCTCTCTCTCTCTCCTCTCTCGGATGATATGGTTACGGTAAATGGTTTGCCACAATATTATTTATCATTTTTTTTTGCCATGATACGGGATTTTGAAGGCACAATTGGGCGTCGGAAGTTTCTGAATTATGCCAAAATATGTTAACCCAAATAAGCAAAAAATAGCAGTATGAGACCTGACTGGTACACAGTATGAGTATTTACTTACCAGTACACTCAGTGTGAGACTCTTACCAGAGCTGACTAACTGATACATTTCTTTTTTTAAATGTTGTAGTTAGTTCTCCTCTAGGTAATGAAAATGGGATACAATAAACTTTTTTTATTTTAAGTAAAGTGTGAAAGATTTTCGAAGTATGAGGTACTGACTATTGAGTTTGAGTGATATTGTTAACCAAACATTAGTCAATAACAACTTCTGAAAATTTTAGGGGCTTTGCACTGGAGGAGTGATTCTATTGAGCACTCAAGGGAAGAATTCGAAAATTCTTGTATTTAGTGAAGATCTTTTCTTCATTTATTTGCTCCCTCCTATAATTTTCAATGCCGGGTAATTTTGTTTCTTTGTAATTAAGTTTTGGCTTTGCTAATAGCAGGGTTCTGTATATAGCATTAATAAAAAATGATAATTTCTCAGTAGGGTTAAATACTATTCATATAGGTACAGACTGTATAGTATGGGTACAGATACTATACCTGATTGCCACCTTATTACAGTCTGTGGCATAGTATTATTCAATGCAGCAGGTCAATTGGTTCTGGTTAAGTGCCATTTCTCAATAGTATAAAGAAAATATTTCGAAAAATTATGTTAATTTATTTCTCCAGGTTTCAGGTGAAAAAGAAGCAGTTCTTTCGTAACTTTATGACAATTGTTCTATTTGGTGCTGTTGGGACGCTGATATCATTCGTTATCATTTCTCTAGGTTTGCTTTCTTCTGTCTTGCTTCTATGAATCTATGGTCACCATGTCTTCGTTTAAGCATTACCAGAGCTGTTATATATAATCTCTTTTCTGAAAAAAAAAAATTAGCAGCAGATAGAAGGAAAGGTGTTATTCTGCTAGTACCAGTACATCTCCCCTACTATAGACTTTTGAGGACTGGTTCCTGCTTGTTACCATTAAATTTTGCTCATGCTGGTACTTTCCATCTGGTATGGGTGCATCCAAACCATACCATTTTCGCTAGTTTGTTACTGGTACAATCTATATTCTCATAAACTAAAGAAGTTAAGAAGTAAATTTCTTCTTTACTCTAACCTATTCTCAGGTGCTATAAGCTTGTTTCAACGGTTAGGCTTTGAAGGCTTGGAACTTGGTGACTTTCTTGGTAATAGCTGCTTCTTTCTTATCTCTTTATCCAGATTAAATTCTTTTAGAAATTATCTTTCTTATTTATCTTGTCATATATCCAAATGATCGAATTTATTACTATATTTCATTTTTCTCCTTTGGCCAGTTGCTCATTTACTTTGTTCCCCTCTCTACATTTCTAATTTTCTTTTCCAGCTATTGGAGCAATTTTTTCTGCAACAGATTCAGTGTGCACCTTACAAGTGCTCAACCAAGATGAAACACCATTGTTATATAGTCTTGTTTTTGGTGAAGGAGTGGTCAATGATGCAACGTCAGTGGTCTTGTTTAATGCTATTCAAACTTTAGACCTAGAACATTTGGACTCCATGATAATTCTCAAATTTATTGGAAACTTTTTGTACCTTTTTGCATCTAGCACCCTTCTTGGATTGTTTGTAAGTTTGACTTATTTATGCATCTTATTTTGTTTGATTTATCGTTCTTTCCATTTTTGCTATTGTCATGTATATCTTGATTAATATTGGTTTGACCTGAAGTTTACTCCATTTAATTTCAGGCTGGTTTGCTTAGTGCTTATATTATCAAGAAGTTATATTTTGGGAGGTTGGTGAATGAGACTTGTCAATTGTTTCCATTTTATGACTGCTTATCCTGTGTACAGTATAGAAATTATAAAGTAACAAGTATGTGCAGATATCTAGAGCGACTGTAATCTCACTTTTTCTCTGTATTTCATATCTTAGGCACTCAACTGATAGAGAAGTGGCCATAATGATCTTGATGGCTTATCTCTCATATATGTTGGCTGAAGTAATGCACATATTTTCAGCTTTCAAATATAAAACTTTTGCAGTGCTTTTTTATTCGTCCTTTTTTTATATTTTGTTTGTGAGAAGTCTGTTGATCATATTTTTCTGTAATCTACCAAACTTGCGACTTTGGAGGAAATTTACCCTTATAAATGCCACAAGGACAATACATTTTTATTTTTTTTTATTTTTGAGGGAGCATAAGAAGTTTGCATCGTTGCATTTGCACCATCCTAAATGGGTTTTGACTTAATGCTTTGGTGTGTTGCAGCTATTAGATTTGAGTGGAATTCTGACAGTATTTTTCTGTGGGATTGTAATGTCACACTATACCTGGCATAACGTGACAGAAAGTTCTAGAATAACAACAAAGTATGTGCTCTGTCCCTTCTTCATATCTTAGTTTTGTTATATGTTATATTTTCTTCTTTTTTTATCTGAGCATTCTTTTCATTTTTTTTACTGTAGGCATGCATTTGCGACAATGTCGTTTATTGCTGAGATTTTTATCTTTCTATATGTTGGCATGGATGCATTAGACATTGAGAAGTGGAGGATTGCTAGTCAAAGGTAATTTTACCTGTACATCTTTCGAGATACTTGTTTACATTCCTTGGATTGTCATTTTTCACTTTAGATTTATTTTGAAATTTTGATGGACAGTCACGTTAGATCTCCATGCATAAATAACATTTTTTTTGTTGTATGCAGCCCCGTTAAAGCAGTTAGCATAAGTTCGACTATCATAGGTCTACTGATGGTTGGAAGAGCTGCCTTTGTTTTCCCTCTCTCTTATCTGTCGAACCTGAGTAAGAAAGCGGGGCGCCCGAAAATTACTTTCAGAGAACAAGTGAGTGTTTTCTTTACATTTTAGTCATTTATTCTCCTACCTTACGTTCTTTCTTTCTACTTGTCAGCCTTTTATGATTGAATTTTTGTTTCATTTTTCTGATAGGTAACAATCTGGTGGGCTGGTCTTATGAGAGGAGCAGTGTCTATTGCACTTGCTTATAATAAGGTTAGCTATCATCATTTCATTCTTTTATTTTATTGCATATTTTATGGGGTAAATGACCAATCCAAGTCTCAAGTCTGACCTAAGATGAACCCTCTCCTTTCCTGCTATACATCCTTTGGTACAAGGAACATGCTAATTTGAATATCTATATGAAATACCTCCTCTGCTTATATAGAAATTATTGAATGAATGCAGTTTACAATTTGGGGGCACACTCAACTGCCGAGCAATGCTATCATGATCACCAGCACCATAATTGTAGTTCTTTTCAGCACTCTGGTACTTATCCTATGCATACATTTTTTTTTCATCATAGTGGGTAAATCCCACCGATTTCATTTAGAAATCATCAAATGTGTTTATGGTACCAATACCGGTGCCAATACAAAAGCAGGTTATTAGCAAAAGAGATACTGAGAGGGGTTATCCTTAAAAAGGGTTGAGGTAGAATCTATTGATTTAATAGGGAATTTATCAGAAAATTATTGTATCTGTTGGTTTATGCTGGCACAGTGCCATTATATTGATTCTAAATCTGATTTGTGTTGGCTGGTTCATTTAGGTACATTTATCCAACTCGTGCCAGTACAGCTATTGTACAAGATAATTTGTATGGGTAATAAGTAGTTAATGACAATTGTACGTACCAGACCAGATCAGGACAGTATCTCATTGGAATTGCCTTTGTTTGGGTTTTGGGTCTTTTGACTGTAGCTCTGACCAGAGGCCTGATACTAATTTCAGAGCTCGAATGAAGTCTGTTTCATAGTTAAAACATCAACGAAACAAGATCTGACAATCACCAATAGATAGAATATAAAAAATAATAGAAGAACTGAAATTTGTTCCCTGATAATTGCCCAAAATAATTTTCTTCTTGGTTTTTTAGGTCTTTGGTATACTGACGAAGCCTCTAGTAAGACTCATGCTCCCAAAGCGACACCTAACCCGTGAAGGCAGTATTAATTCTGACCCACCAAGCCCGAAATCAATTTTCACCCCACTACTCAACAATGACCAAGAGGTGGAGCCTGTGCCAAACACTTGTCAGAATATGCTGCGTCCATCCAGCTTCTGCATGTTTCTGACAATCCCTACCCGCTCTGTGCACCATTATTGGCGCAAATTTGATGATGCAGTTATGAGGCCAGTTTTTGGTGGAAGGGGCTTCATGCCTATCGTGCCTGGCTCACCGACTGAGCGAAGTGTGCATGATGGTGAATTAGCTTAGGGAATGGATTGGGAGCGAAGGGAGGGTACCTCTGTAATTTTGCTTATTTCATACCATCCCTTTTTTTTTTTTTTTGGCTACACAAGTATGTATAGCGGTTTGTTGTATTTCTTGTGTATGAGAATGAGAGGAGCAGTCGCGTGTATATTTTTGCCTTTTTGTATGTAAGTGTAGAAACAATAGTTAATTAGTATAGTTATTTGGGTTGTATTTTCCTGTCTCTCCTTTTTGGTTATTATTTATATGCTTTAAAGAGAAACACAAATAAATACTGTATATTTATTGGTTCAAACTTCAATCTATTTTTCTTTTTTCGAAGGTTAAAATCAAGATATCAATGTCGGATATTTCCTGATAAAGATCTCAATTTCTTTGATATTTTCTAATATGGTTAACTTTTATTAATTAAGTTATAACTTTCGTAAAAACATAAATTACAAATTTGGTAACAATCAAGACCTATCACTATTTTATGAACATACTAACGGAAGAAAAATGAGATTTTAATGAATAAATATCAATTTCCAGAATTATTTTGAAGGATAAACATTCAAATAGTGAATATTTTATCACTATTTCGCCTCTTAAAAAATTGCTACAGGATTATGCAAAGGATATACGATATAGATTTATAAAATGTGTACTTTAATTTATATGTACTTTATTGGATCGTTCCAAACATATTTAAACTGTCTAGTTAGATCAGACGGTTAAAATTTAATTTTGAGCCAATACTTGTTTCTTACCCAGTACGTTTTAATAATAAAAAAATTGGATTCTATAAGAATCATTCAATCTAAAATCAATCTAAAATGAACTGTCTTGCTCTATTTAAATCCTCCAACAAAAATCCAAGACTGTTGTCCCATTATTTTCCGAAATTTTTATTAATACCCTAAAAAAATAGCAAATTTGTCCTCTATAAGAAAAGAATTTTAAAAACGCTCTGACCGCCCTACGTTTGGACGGTCACCTCTTCATACCAGACCACTCCACGTTTGGACGGTTTGGTATTTATTTTTTTTATTACTTGTCCAGTCTTACACGTAAGTACCCACTACTTAATTTCATTATTTTTTTTATTACTTGTTCAGTTTTACACGTTTCTAATAATATATTATAATTAATTTATATTGCAGGACTAACCACCATAAGCCCAAAGTCGACTGGAGCCAACGTCACGAGGAGGATTACCAGAAGGCACGATATCCGCAGGATCACTTATGGTCCCCACCTACAGCTGATGATGTCGGCTTGGGAGTTGGGCCTTAGGCATTGAGATATGTCGTCTGGTACCAGAGGTGGGGTATGTTGTCAGTATATCTACAGGGGCACTATGGTGAGAGCCTTCGACGGAGACTCATGGGTGATGCATCTAGAACTTACTTGCCTTTCGGACCGATTCAGGCTCGCGCGGTAAATATAAATGAAACCGACATATTTAAAAAATTAAATGTTTATTTATTCCTTTTTCTAATAATAAGGAAAAAAAATATTGTGTGCAGCTTTTGTCCGGTATTAGAGGAGTAGCACACAGCTGGTGTGCATGGCGAAGACTGGTTGGAGAGCGATAGGTGATCAGAGTCAAAATAATGATGATTTACGTAGGGTTTTGGCTTAGGTTTTGCATATTTTCTCGCACTATGTTTAATTAATTAGAGAAAAAGGCTACTGTCACCCTTCTTTATGTTTTATTGCAGAAAACAGGTTTTGGGACTATTTTACATCAAATGGAGCTAGAATCAGGTCAATCGGATCAGCGACGCTCATCGACTAAGTCCCTGTTACGGCCCGTATTGCCTAATACGGACCAGGACTAGCACAGACCAGAAGATAGCGCTGGGAGCATTAAACCCTAACCGTCAAGGTCCTAATACGGACCGTATCACCCAATACGGTCCGTATCCGAAGGCGCCTCTTGGGGAATAACTGCCGACAGCTGTTTCCAGATCAGTTTCTTAGCTCCTACTCAACTTCTACACGTCCCTACACTCTTATATAAGGTCCCCTGGGCAGAAGGATTAGTTATCTTTGTAATTAGGGTTAGATTTGATTAAAGTGAGAAGAGAGGAGTGCTTGTAACCATGCCGTTCCGCGGCTAAGTTCCTTTTCTTAGGGCTAGGCAGTAAACCTTGTTACTCTTGATGTTTTGATATATATATTTCTATTGATTATGATTTCTTGTTGTTGAAACAAAATGCTTTTGTGATTTACTATCTCTTCATCTAATTTCAATGATCTAGTTTGAGTCTGTTAGGGTAGTGACAGTACTTTAATGGTAAGAGAAACTATTTGTATGAATTAGCCTCGTTGAGATTTATTAGGTTTATGTGAAGAAAATCTTAGCGGGGAAACTATAAACCAGACCAACAAAACACGTACCAAATTTCATCACTTGCGTAAAGTAAATCGCAGTGATCTTTGTAGTAATTTGGGGTATTTGAGATATCAGACGACCGTCAGACGACAGACGACCGTCTTCTTCTCGCCTTTCTCTTTCTCTTTCTCTGGCCTCTGCCTCCAGTCTGATTCGGGCTTCGTCCTCTGCCCCAGCCATTTCTTCAGGTTCAGGTGTCTTGGTACGGGTCGGACCAGATTGGTGCGGCCTGGCCGTTCCTGAATCGGTACGGGTCGGACCAGATTGGTGCGGGCTGGCCGTACCAGAGGGTGGCTGAGCAGTCTCGGCTGAGTCTGGAGGAGTTTGATCGAACAGTGGGCCCTTGCTTCTCAGATTATATTTCAACCTGTATTTGCCTGCAGGGGGGGGTTCAAAAGCCAGTTTTTAGTGATTTTGATTAAGAAAAAGAAAACAAGAAAGATACAAGATAAAATCTAGATTAACTAAGTAAGGTAAAATCTAACTAGGCAATTGGTTACCGTCCCCGGCAACGGCGCCAAAAACTTGTTCGCGCGAAAGCGCAACGCAAGTTTCGGTTCGCTTGAGGGCGTACCTTTTAAAACCGCGTTTACACTTCACGAGTAAGGGTTGCAAGTGCACAACCCCTATCGAGTAGTATAATCGGGTATCGATCCACAGGGACGGACAATTACTAGGTTAGAATCTACCTAACTCGATTAAAAACTAGAAGTGAGAAGGTTTTGGTTTGGTATTTAAGTTCCTAAAAAGGTCAATTCAAGCAATTCAAACAATGTAATAAAATGCTAGAAGAAATGTAAATTGTGTTTTGATTATGGATAAAAGGCGTTTCCAGGGTTTCAGATTTCATCTGTGATCTGCCTCTAGTGGTACGGCCCGTACCAAGTTGGTACGGCTAGGCCGTACTCCACTTGGTAAGGCAAGGCCGCACCACTCTGGTAAGACCCGTACTGGCTTGCCAGAACAGAGCTTACCAGTTCGAGTTGATGCATTCCTTGCTGGTACCTTGTGCTAAACTCTTTAGAAAGGTTCAATTGACCATACCTAAGGTTCCTAAGCCTCAACCGTCGTGTGTTGGATCAAGATTTAGGTTGGAATGCAATTGATTGCCTTTTAGGGATTTCTACACCTCAATTCTCATGTGTTGGTACAGATCTACCCTAGCTGGTTGATTGGAGACCTAAGGCACCCTCTAATCTGTCGATTAGAGGAGAATTCAACCTCTCGGCTTCAATTCGAACAAGTCTACCCTAAACAATTGATTTGGTTGAGAGATTGAGATGATCACATGACCTTGATAGGTTTGATCTAGACCTAGAGGTTCATCATACACAATCACAGCAATCAAAGCAAGAGATGGCAAAGAAAATCACAATCAATCAATCAAAAGAGTTCATACAAGATACAAGTCAAAGAAAGTCAAAGCAAATCAAGAATCCATCTCTAAACCCTAGAAACTGAAATAACTACTCATAGCACATGATCTGATCTAAAAATACAATAAAAGGGATAGAGAAAGCCATGGATCGAAGGGATCGAGAGGAGGAAGCTTGATCCGTCGAGTTTCGCCTCTTTCCTCTTCCTTCCTTCTTGCTCCTAGCTCCTTAGCTCTCTTTCTCTCTCTTAGTGTGCTCTCAATTAGATCTGGAATGGAATGTCTATCGAAATTGGAGAGTTCCCCGCTTTAAATA
Source organism: Carex myosuroides (assembly GCA_028015225.1). NCBI lineage: Eukaryota > Viridiplantae > Streptophyta > Magnoliopsida > Poales > Cyperaceae > Carex > Carex myosuroides. The sequence goes on from CM051476.1 coordinate 1,200,409, forward strand.
GCCTCTGCCAAAATTTGAATCTGTCAGGCCGCCTTTAGGTACGGCCCGTACCAAAGTGGTACGGCCTGGCCGTACCAGGCGTGAAGAGCTGAAAACGGCTAAGTCTGGTGAGACCCGTACCAAGCCTGGTAAGGGTCGTACCTCATCATCTGAATCGCCGTTTCTTCGTGTGTTTTGCTCCAAACCTGCAGAAAACAAACAAACACTCAGCAGTACCAAATTCTAAAGATATATCTATGAAATGCACATGATTCTGGTGAATTATGGCACGAATCTGGTACTAAAACAGGCCTAAAATAGACTAAATATGCGAGGTATCATTATCTGCCAAATTGAAAAAGGTATTTTGTGCGACTGCATCAAAATTTCGTGGGGGCCGCACAACTCTCTAAAAAGACAGTTTTCTAAATTGCAAATTTCAGAATCAGTCAATGATTTGATATTTGCCTAAATTGTTCTACACATTTATGGACCACATCCTATTAAATACATAGATTGTCTAATGTCTTAATTCCATATTAGATCACTTTAATTGTGACAATCATATTGACAGTATACAATTCATAATTATATTACATATATGCTCAACGTTGGATATATGATCCAACACCATATTCATATCCTTTTTAATATTCCGGATACAAATACAGATCGGATATCAGCCAGATACAGATACAGATACGGATCAAATCGGATATTTATTAAATAATATTAAAAAATACCAAATTTCATAATATTTATCTAATTTTAACGATAAATAACAATATTTTTTCATAATATATATTAAAATATATGATATTTATCCGCTATTCGGATATGAATAATTAAAACGTAAAACCACATCAGTATCTATATCTACACAGATATTTAAATATCGGATATCCACATCTAATTTTTCAAATACGGATCGAATGGAATATTATCCATACCGTGTTTACTAGATATTAGAGAAATAGAAATGTTCCAATGAGTATAGAGTCAATTAATGACGCGTGTTATATACTCTACTAATGAAAGTCATCACAACTCAGTCAATTATTGACGCATGTTATGTTATCTTGTATTCTGCTTGAAAGTAAATGGCTAGTGATGGCCAAGCACTTCCCCAAAATAGAAAGGAAGTCAAAAGAGTACAGTATTCAGGGAGTGGACTGACTGGGCAGTTCCCTCTTTTTTTTATTTTTATTTTTATTTTGTAGCTCTAAAAATTCTGTTCTTTAACAAAGAATTGAGGGAGAGGAGTCTTACAAAAGAGTTCCACGTGTCATTGATCTAATAGAATGCTTATTGTTTTATTTTAATTTTCGGGTAGACTTGATTTACAGTGAGCCAATGTCTTCTCATGCTTTGGTCTATGCGGTGTGGTTGTATCTAAAATGAAGGGGTCACATTAAATGAGGAGTTCAAATTAATTCAAATGGTGCCTCTATGACAGTGGGCCCCACTGGTCGGATGGCCATCAACCACACCCAAGTTGCACCCAAATGTGCGTTAAATCTTGTAAAATTCATATAAAATAAACCGTTTGGAGATTTTTCACGTTCTTCATATCGAAATTCTCGGTTTAACGCGTAGAATATTACCAAGGATTTTATTTTCAATAAATCCAAATCTCATTTTTGTGAATTTCAAAAAATTCTGTTTTAAGGCATTGAACAAATTTTAATTGGATAAATTTCTTAAATGAATTCTCAAATTTTTAGGATTCAACAAATGCCCCCCACCAGGACGGGTCGTGAAGCTAATGGGTTTGAACTCGATAAGCTATTTGAATCTGATTCTTGTCCCTGCCTGGCAAAAATCATGCGTCCGCCCCTGCAGCTAGCTTCAATTATTGTTGATTATTGTCGGAATCACATGGATAATAGCATTAGTACCAGTACTTTCTCTATTTTTTTTGTTTTACATGTTTGGAAATGCGATTCTCCGGTTACCTTGTCTCGATCAGCAGCTCAGCTAAATTATGGTTTCTAATTATTTTGTTTTTAATGGCTAGTAAGCATAGCATTTTTGTGGTGGGTTTGTGATTACAATTTACCAACGCGCTATTAGTTTGGCAAACCGTCGCTGTCAGGGACTTGATTGCTATAGTATTATATGGAAAAATAGGGGAAACAACCAAACCAACTGGCATGAAAATCTTTCCTGACCGTTACATGCTTTAAATTAAATTGAATAAGGAAATTTCAAAGGACTTGCCTTCGTAGGAAATTTATAATTTCCAGAATTTCGACAAGCCCATGGGCCATCAGCCTAATAGAAACAAGCATCAACAAAACTGCTCACGGGCCAATTTTCAAAGGACTTGTCCTAATGTAGTATGAATATTTTAGAAATTTAAATTTGTTTATAGTTCTAACTTTTTTACTCTTTTAAGTATTTTTTTTGGCTGGTCAATTGGAAATAAAACTATTGGGCCTAGTGTACAATTGGATATTTCAAGTGTCTTTATTTCTCCTTCTTTTTAATTATGGACACAACTTGTGTATCTTGACCGAATATCGGTTTCAGATTGACCAAGTTTTGTTGAATTATTGTATATTGCTAGGTATCTTCTTTCAAAAATTGGGTCTTTAACACGCATAAAACAAATTAATGTTCAACTAAATATAAAAGAAAAGAGCACAATTCATACACAATTAATTTACTTTTTTCTTTCTACAAAAATATTACATATATAATATACAATTGTCCGTACATATATATATATATATATATATATATATATATATATATATATTTTTTTTTTTTTTACAATTACAATACTTCAACCAGATCCAACTAATAAAGATCAAATTTAGTATCACTCCCTTCTTTTCGCATATGAAAAGAAAAAAAAAAAAATCAAACCCTATGTATCGATCTAGTTAATTAATTGATCCCCACAATAATAATTAACTCGATCGATCATCTAGAAGCAAAATTCTCCTCTTGTATGGTCTCCAGTGTGGGCCTCCGAGACCTACCAGAACTCAATCTATGCTTGAATTCTCCGATCTCCACCGCCGTCTCCGGGTCGTCCACGTCATCCACTCTCGCTGTTTTGTGTACATCCGCAACAGAATCTGGCTGAACCCGTGCCGATGACGGTACCCGCTTTGCTTCCTTGGTAGCCAAAACCAACAGTCTGGCCATGTCAGCGGCCGTCGCAATGGCATTTAGTCTATTCATGGGAAGCATGACATAGATGCTCCCCATCTCGAGCTCCTCATCGGCCGACAGCGCTTTCAGCCGGTGACCGAGATGCATGCACCGTGCTTCGGCAAGGAAGTTGCCGGGAGCATCTAGCATCAGCTCGGCAGCGATCACGGGGCCATTGAATCGGCGAACTTGATCGTCGGGGAGTATTACCTTGACGGTGCTTCCACCGGCAGTTGCCTTGACAAGTGTGCATGAGAGGTAATTGCCCATGGATTATTTGATTCTTTGTTTGTTTTGTTCCTTCCCTTTGAGGTAGAAATGGAAGTTGCAAGTTGTGAGTAGAATATGAATATGTTAGTGGAAAGGATAGGGATAGAATGATAGATATAGAGAAATTAAAGGGGTTTGTTCTATATATGGGTAGCGTGGCAAATGCTGGATTTGTTTGCGCGTACAAATAAGAGGAGAGAGAGAGAGAGAGAGAGAGAGATAGGAAGGAGATGTACCTAGTAGGAAGGGAGTGGAGTGTAGGTGGAGGCTTTGCTGTTATAGCGTGTGGGACCCAGTAACGATACTTTATTTTGAGATGGAGGTGGTGGTAACTAGAAATTTATAAAATGGAAGTAAGGTAAGGTATTCTTTTTCTATAGTTTTTGGTTGTTTTCCTTGAACTGCAGTGCAGGATATTTCGTCATTACATACGGTGACGGTGACGGTGACGGTGACGGTGACGGTGACGGAGTCAACAGAAAATTATACATATTTTAATCAAGGTTAGTCATACCAATTTGTACATCTTCATTCTTACATTAACAGAAAATTATACATATTTTAATGAAGGTTATGATTTTTTTTAATTTTTTAAATATCATTTAAGATATTTTTGAATTGATTGATAATTGATTGATCATGTCTTCATTTCTTTCTAATTCTCTTATGAGGAGGGTTCAAATGCCTCCATTTTTCATGCCTCCACCATGCCTCCACTTTTAAAAACTTTAATAACTCAAAATTTAAAACTTAAAAGTCAAAATAAAACCGTTGGATATGATCTACATCATTTTATCAATGTGCTCATACAAAATTATCACATTTTGATTTTGATTTTATGTGAATCAATAAGTTGAAAAATCAACGTCTAGAAATTATCCACATTAGTGCGTTTTTTACAAGCTCTTGATGACAACCAAAACAAAATTGAAATGTCATAATTTTTTACACGTGCATAGATAAAATGATTTAGATCATATCCAACGGTTTTATTTTGATTTTTAAGTTCTAAATTTTGAGTTATTAAAGTTTTCAAAAATGAAGGCATGGTGGAGGCATGAAAAATGGAGGCATTTGAACTCTATTCTTTTATATCATTTAAGGAATGTTATTTGTCATTTTGTTAGAGATTTTTTTTATGAAAATATGTAAAAAGATAAAAAAAAAATATGTGAATGTTATGTACGTGTAGATGTCATTTAAGACATGTTGTTTGTCATCTCATCTAATTTTCTTTTTATGAAAATATGTCATTTTATATGAGATTCTTTCCGTTGCAACACACAGATACTAGTTATATATTATAATTTTAAGAGTGAGGTGGTAATATATATATATTATTTATAGACTCATAGACTCATACTATGAATTTATATCTCTAATTTTTAATTTTAAACCGTTAATATGAATTTAATGTGATCTTCATATAAAAATGTAATTGAAGACTAAATTTTACATTATTTTAAAAAAAATTTACTTTTTTTATTAGATAGAAAATCACAACTTTCGGATGGTTCATAATTTTTAGATCAAGTGGATTTTCTACTATCTAAAAGTAGTAAAAAAATTTCTAAAAAAGATCAAAATTCTGTCTCCAAGTACATTTTCATATGAAAAGTTATCTTTAATGATTCAGAACGACTGTTTGAGCTTTGAAAATAAAGATTGACGTAATCTAAAAAATTAATTGGATAAGCAAATATAAATTAATATTGATACCAACGTTCCAAAGCAATTACATCCCTGGAATTGTAGAAATGGCCACCTAAATTTTAAAATTGAAATAAAATTACTAATATTCTCAACTTTCTTTCTTGACTTTCTTTTTCCTCGATTTCAAATTTAAAATTTCAAATTTACCAAGACAGGCTTCATGAAATTAGACAGTGTCAGTATATATTCTAGTTTTGAGGTGACAGTATTAAGTCTGGATCTCTCAGTCTCAGCCACACAAATGGATAGCAACTGTTTGACGCTGACGCATACAGTAACTGACACTTTTTGCCAATGGACAATTCAAACGTGGTGGTCATTTGTGGAACATTAAATTAAAGTGACTCTACAACTGTCATAGAGAGAGAGAGAGAGAGAGAGAGAGGTTCATACTTCATAGCCTAGCGATCGACTGGTCTGGCACTCTGTCTCTGGCTCCAACTACGATTTGACTTGCGTAGAGTGCACCTACAGGAAGCTTCCTTTCCTTTTTTTCGTTTCATCAAATTTTAACTATTTTAAATCCAAAGTTGGAACTTGGAATTAGATTTAATCAAACAAAATAATATCCCAAAAGTAGTCGGCACACAGACTTTACAACTCGAGTCAATTTTCCAAGATATTAATTTGAGGCAATTGTGATGAAATTTCCCAAGATATCAAGTCATGAATATAATAAAGTAGCTTAGAAGATATATAGTGTAGAGATTAGTCAGGGTATACAATTAATTCCTTCCCTTATTTTCTTCTTTATTAATTTTCATTCCTTCCTTTTGTCATAGTTCACAAGAAATTGTAAATTTTCTTATCTTTATTGACCTATACCTCTTAAAACTTAACTATTGCATTTATACCCTTAAAAATAAAATAAAAAAGTCCTCTGTGTCATGCTAAATAAAACTTGTCCTATGTGCTATTCTGCAAGATGACTAAAACTACATTTTTCTTTTTTAATTTGACCAAAAGATGTATCATTTACATGTTATGCACCTAGCTATTAGGTAGCTAGAAATGATATTAAAGTAAACAATGTGTGAACTAATGATTAGAGTAGCCACGGTGTTGATCTATATATCACCTAACATGAATATTTTTTGCTGTCACAAATCAAATAAAATTCTTCATTTTTAAGAATTAATTAGTATGTAATTAGAGAGATTAATAGTTAATTGACCTCCATTTTTTTTTTCCAAAATTTACTAATTTGTATAGTATTTATTCAATTTTTTAATACAAACTACAAAAAGAATTTAAAACTAACCCTAAAACTTTTATAGAAACTTTTTATTATAATCCCATAATTTTTAGAAAGACACGATCGTGTCCTCTCCTACAATTAAAGACAATTTATTAACTTTAAAGTAATTTCAAATAGTTACATTCTAATCTTAGTTTATTTCTTTTAATTTTGTTTTTACATTTTCAATAACTTATATGTATTAATAACTATATAAGGAACGAAATTCCCCTTCTATTCTTGAGAATAGGAGGACGCTCCTCTCCTCTCCTCTCTCTCTCTCCTTCTCTCTTTTTCTCTCTTTTTCTGTCTCTCCTTCTCTCTTTTCTCTCTTCCTCTCTCTAAAGGGAGGGTGCTCCTTTTCCTCTGGAAAAAGAGCAGATTTATTCACTATATAAACTATAAATTGGAGAAGGAATATATTTTGAATTTCTTTATCATGTACAGTCACAATTATACTTAGAATAGCTTCGTTATTACTGGAACAAATCCAACAGTAATGAATGGGTCAATTGATTCTCATTTTTTTCACAATTTATGTATTTTATATAAAAAAATTTATATAGTTTAGTAAAATACTATAGATACTATATAATTGATTCCTATTTGTAACCTGAAAATTTTATATAATTTAATTCTATTTACAATTGATCTTCATAATTTGAAAATCTGACTCTGTTCCTGACCACTGTGACCATAATAGCATACTATCACTACAGCAAAAAGGAGCATCAGCGACCGGTTTTCCGGTCGCTGATACTAAACCTGGTCGCAGAAAGTCGATTCCGGTCGCTAAAACCCCGGTCGCTGTAAGCATGATCGCTGATACTCTTCTGATGACGTCACCGGTCGCTGAATGACGTCATCCGGTCGCTGATACTTTTTTTGCGACCACTTTTTTTTGTCGCTGTTATTTTTTTGACTTCAGAAGAAGATATCTGCGACCAAAGAAACGGTCGCTGATACTTAAAACCGGTCGCAGAAAGTCTTTTTTTTATTATTTTATTTTTTTTATTATTTAAATTTGCACCATTTAATAATTAATTCAATCTAAAACGTATACCAAGCGACTTGCAAAAGCAACAAATATTTCGTACCTCATTCATCTCTAGTGGAATGAATCATCATAGATTAATCACTCATATATTTTACAACAACAGAGAAAAACATAAATGAGTCCCAATACAAAATTTCAAAGTAACATAGTTCTCCATATTAATCACTCATATATTTTAAAAGGAAAGAATTTCAAGATTTTCCAGCCTGAAGAAGTGTAGCATAGTTCTCCATCGAAGAAAGAATCGATCTCTTCTTAATATCACCGTATCCCTACAATATATGACAATTTGTGATCAACAACTATTACTTATTTCCAGCAAAGCTAATCAATACTCGCACAGGTTATAAAATTAATTAAAAAGGGGACTTACAGCTGCCTTAGCAAGTGCTTTTGCTAGCAACTCCACAGGGGTCTTTCCTGAGGAGTTCAAAAGTTCCTCAGCTTGCTTCATGAAAACTGGTACCACACTGCGACCACAGAATGTAATCAAATTTTAAATTTCATATCCAAAAACAATTCTACTCTCGACCTCTTGAAAAGAAGAGAGGATATTTCTTTGGTGTCCATGTAAGGGGTGCCGTAATTGAATGGTTTAGATTGACGATCGAATTCCTATTGCATCAAAGGACTCAGAGATTTATATCTTCAAACCTCCAAAGAAAAGGAACTAACTGCTATCTACCCAAAGTAAACCTATATTTTCTCCAAGAGTCCAGCTGGAAAGAGGTTTTTTCTTTCATATAGATCTACCCGATCTTATTGATCCAAACGAGCAAATAGTCTGATTTGAGAGCACTCTCTTTTGAATGATAAGATGTGAAATTTAATGTACCTGGCCAAAACAGAAACAGGAAGAAGGGGGGAGCCCATCTCAATTGCTAATTTTATAAATACTTTCCTTGAGTTGAGAAAAGCAACCTACAAAACAAAACCAGATTAAGTATGTCAAGTGAGATACTGGACTAATCAGCACTAGTCATATATGATATACTCTGCTAATCAATAGACAAAATCAACTAATACATCTCCTAAAGCAAAACCAAGCTGTCCAGCACCAAGCAACCTCTGAACCAACATAGATTTATTTTTTAGCATAAATTAAATGTAGGGCCTGATTCATGCTTAAGATATCAACTAATTATTAATCATCAACAAATTAAAAAGCTTAATTTACCTTTCAAACAAAGCTTCCTTCTCTTGAATTACTTGGCTGAGTTGGTCTTGATCCCAATCAGGGAAGAGCGACAGAGCATTCTGTTCATTCGTCTTCCCCGTCATGTTTTACTCGCTAAATTCAACTGTTATTGGTACACCACCATTAAATCCTACCTGTTGATTTTCACTTCTAAGAGGTTTCAGTACACCTATAACTGTAGCTGCTTATGTAAACTATTCAATTTTTTCATGCTTGCTATAATTAATTCTAACAATTGCAAATGGTTGTACTATGATACAGAAAAAGGGAGGTACTGGTAAGATCAGACCCGAAACCCAGCAAGAACACAAGAAGACGTAGTACTGGTAACGGTACCAGTAGGGCAGCAAAGCCAACCCGCAAAGCAAACCCCCAATTCAAAATTGTCAAACCGGGAAAAGCAACAACCCGCAAGAGACATCAATCCATCTTCCTAATCATCACAAAAATCGCACGATCAAATAAAAAGGGTGTGCATGAGTATTTACCTGAAAGCAAGAATCTCAAAGAGGCAAGATAGGCCGGTTCCAAGGCGATTGCCTTGCTTCCAACTTTGAAAATCGAAACCAGCAGGCAATCACAGAGAGGGGCTCCGCTAGGCACCAGAATCACCAAGCAAAGCACCAAAGGCAACAATCGCAACACAGGAACACAAAACCGAAAATGGTTTCGGTTATCACAGTAACAAGGCAAAAAGAAGAGAGAGAGAGAGAGATTGATTTCTTTAAGAACGGAGAAATGGAGCAAATCGCGATTTTACCAAATCGCGGCGGAGAAATGGAGCAAAAACTGAAAACCTAGGCGAAATTGAAATTTAGGCGGAGAGGATTTTGATTCTGACGCGGGAGGGTTCTCGATCTGGCGCCGAAATTGCGATTTTACCAATATTTTCAGCGACCGGTGAAACCCGGTCGCTGATAATATTGGTCGCCAAAGTAAATGATTTTATTTTATTTTTTGAAAAAAAAAAAAATTTCAGCGACCGGCGACAGTACCGGTCTCTGTTATCGGTCGCAGATATCTTATTTTGCTGTAGTGTATGTGTATTATGAGCCATATAATTTATTTAATGTTTAAGTGTTCAGTAGTGTAATATGCTTCAACTTTGTTTCAAATTAATATTTAGAACTTATGCTACAACTTGCTTAAGATATTCTTGTTCAAGGCTGCATTAGTGTATCCTACATGATATGAACCACATGGTTTGACAGAACAGAGCATTAGATATTCTGTGTGTTTGGTTACATGTGCTTTTGTAAGGTGTGCGCAAAAAGTAATGTGTGGTTACTAACAAATTGTAATTTCATGTGAGCAGCACAAGCAGGTTAGTTTTAAATTTACAAATGACGCGTCTACATGTTAAATTTATAAATTCTAAAATTAATTTAGTATAAAATCAAACTGTCAAAAATATGATGAAAAATAAATGTATTATAATTATTTTATAATTTTTTTTTTCAACCGCTTAATTTTATACTAAATTAAGTTAAAATTTTATAAATTTAACATGTAAGTGTATCACTCGCGAAGTAGATCGACCGTTTATTTAAAATTTTATAATAATTTGAATTCGTTATTTAAAATTATTTTGATAAATTTTAAAGTTAACTCCACTCCTGCTCTCCTACATTTTTATTTTTCTAAAAGGCTTGAGGGTACTCCTACCTTCGAACAAGAAAGAAAAACAAATTTACAGGTCTGGGCCAGCGAGGCCCAGAAAGAAAGCCCAAGAACATCACCTATCTCTCTCTAGTCTCTGCTCACTGCTTTTGGATCTCTGGATGCTCTCCTTTCCAGCACGAGTTTCTCTCGTCCAACCGTTGCTGAATCAACCCATGGCATCTTTTACTCTCCGTTCCATCCCTTTGGCGCCTCCTCGGAGAAACCCTCTCCTGTTCTCTTATCCATGCTCTCGAATTCCATCCATTGCACACTCTGGTGTTAGCGTACGGCCACACGGTTGTATACTCCGGCTGGCTACATCGGATCAGCTTTCATCAGAAGGGGGAAGGTCCCTGGAACGGGTACAGGAGCTCAGAGTCCCTCAGGCTTGGTCAATCCCTTCAATTGCTCTCAAGGTACATTCGTTTTCTTTTTATTTATTTTTTGTTAAATTAAGTTTATTTCTCTCTTTTTTATGTTATAGTTTCAGTTCTTTAGGCCAATACTACCCATTGATATGGTACAATGATGGGTACCTGTCATTTTTTTCTTGAGGCCATTTTTTTCCTTTTGCGATGGAATTATTAAAACCTAGCAAATGTTAGAAGGTTTCAGACTTTAATTTATTTTAAATTGTTTCTGGTGACACTTGTACTTTACTGGTAAGAGTCAGCATTGCATATTCTGTTTTTCTGTTTTCATTTGTAGAATCCTTGTAGGACAAATGAACAACAACTTATAAAAAAGCGAAAGTTGCTTTACACCTGACAGGTGAATGTTTTGCAGTAGACTATGGGCCTAATATGCTAATAAATTATATTGTTAGAACTTAGAAATACCAAATACTTAAAAAATTACAGAGCATAAGAAAGTTACTGTTTTCATTTGCTCAAAATGGGAGTTGAAAGTCCCCGTAAGAAATTACTGAAGTGCTCCAGAGCATTTCATTAACTCAAACTAATATGTTTGTAGATTTAAAAATATCATTACAGAAAAGGGAAAAGTTGTCAACAAAATGGTTTATATACTTTTTTGATGAAATCGATCTAACAGTTGGTGTAATTTGCATTCTTGAAAAAAGTTGGACTTTAATTTATAATGCAAGAAAATAAAAATTTCAGCAGTGTTTTCAAATGAAGCATATAATAGGTTTATACATGCAAGACCCTAACTTAGATAAGATACAAAACAGGCAAATGAAAAATTACTACCAACCATTGACAGATAGGGGGTTTGGGGTGCATTCTGACAAAGTATCAAAGTGCGAGTTCAGAATTCTAGGAGACAAAATGTTGATACCGGGTTTTATACTTAAAAAAGTTAGAAAAAAGAAAGCATGCACTAATTTCAAAATCAATTTTCCTCACCAAGGTTTAGTGCAGGAGTCAGAATGGCTGAGAGAAACTCTACACAAATGGTTAGACGATGAGTATTGCCCCGAGCCTACCAACATAGACATCAGCAGAGTGGCCGCAAAATCGTTTTATGAATCCTTGACATCAAAGGAAACCGATCTGGGTGAAATTTTGCTTAGGATGATTACAGATTTGGAAAAGCTTTCTTACCGGGAGAGCTTTCACGGCCCCTTCTCCTCGGCCAACGCAGCTGTGCGGCTTATAACAGAAAAGATAGGTACAATTGCTGATAATTGATAGCTACTTGCTTGTCTTTTTTGAAAACCTTCACAGAGGCTACGAAGTCGTGAGAGAGAATCAAACTCTCGACCTTTGAGTAACCAATAGTTCTAGGACTTTTTTCTAGCCAACTGTGCTACCTCCCCTTTAGCCACTTGCTTTTGTCAATGTCAACTATACAAGTCTTTTTGTTATGAATTGAATGGATCTGCCCTCTTGTACATCTGAAGATTAGCTTGGATTAGCTTTTGAATTGATCCAGTTATTGTAGATTATGATATAATATTTGTAAAAGAAAAAAAAATTATCTATTAAGTCATGAATTCTGTCAACTGTTTTCTTCCTTTATTTTTTTGTATCTCATTGAACTGTCATAGAAGCAAGAATAACAAGGAAACCTGAGGTTAATTAAGTGCATTAGAATTGAAAATTATCAAATTAAGTCTTGTTGATTATTAGTGGCTACTCGGTTGATCCATTGTAACCTTAACACACACCATGACTTTCAAGTGGGCTGTGGATAGATATTACTAATTCATTAATCCTGTCCAGATCCTCCCGACATTTTTATTAATATCCAAAGTTTAATACAAATTATTAATTATACCCAGAACTCAACTCAATATCTAACTCAACTCAATATCGAAATATACCCAAGCCGGCCATTTTCTGGTCGGCTATGTTCCCTCCTCTACTTCTTTTGATCCCTCCTCTACTTCTTTTGATGTATAATTAGCATATTTATACTAAAATACGCTAGAATACTTGAAATTATGTTGAATTACACTATATTACAATAAATTATGTTCAATTATACTAAATTACGTTAAATTACAATAACTTCGCTAATTATGCTGAAATACAGTAAAAAAAAACACTAAACTACACAAAATTACGCTATAGTAGACTGTTTTTGCTCATCTTTCATGAATCATAAAAAATAGTAAAAAAATTCCAAAAATAGTAAAAATTGGTAATCTGCAAGTTCATTATGTAACTAATTTACTGAGCTACTTGGATTGAATGATAGAAATGAAAATCTTAATCGGAAACTTCAACTCAAGTTTTGAGGCTCTTCCCTTTGTTTTTTGGCGATTCTGAATTTCGGAATCCGGCGTAGCAGGCACGGACGCATGCGTATTTTCGCTAGCTTTCCGAAAAGTGGTCATTTGCTGAAATCGGACACTCGAGCGCCGTTTTATGACCGTTTGAAGTTTCATCGTCGTTTTTCGCCTTTTCAGTGAAGATATCGTCCCTATTCATATCGTATTTTAGCGTAATCTATCGTATTTTAGTATAAATATGTTAATTATACATCAAAGAAGTAATATAACAAATAATTTAAACAAAAATTTCAAATTTTCAGAATTAGATTTCAATATTTTGATCTTCATAGTGTCTCTCTCTAAATCTTAAAAAAAAAAAGAAAAAAAAAAGAAGGTACATAGCCGGCCATAAAATGGCCGGCTTGGGTATATTTCGATATTGAGTTGAGTTCTGGGTATAATTAATAATTTGTATTAAACTTTGGATATTAATAAAAATGTCGGCAGATCCTCATAGGGCTGTGGATAGATATTTTTCTTTAGGATAAAATAAGAATCAAGTCATTAAATTTTATATATTTATAAGAAATATTTCAATCGGGTTTCCGAGTAAATGAGGAAAATGTTGTCTTAACTAGTAGATTAGATTAAAGCTGATTCTCGCCTATAAGCATAATATTATATGAAGAATTTGCCTTATATTATTATAGGAATTTTCTAGATTTATATTGCTGTTTGCACAGTCGACGTCACAGAGTATCCCAACCCCAACTACCTCATTGTCCTCAAGCTCTATCGGCAACACGATAAGCTACATGGTTCCGAATAACACTAAAACCTGAAATAAAAAAATCAGCAAACAATTAGCAAAAATTCAAGAGTGGTTAGAAAAGAGAGAGAATCCACATCAGCGTTGAAGCTCCTATTGGATCTAGGCTGAAGGACCAATTGGGTGTGAGGTGCTTGTACTTTTTCAAGTGATTAGTTATTAAACCTTTTCAAGCTCCTATTGTCTGTGGCTCCTTTTAGAAGAGGAGCATAACAGCGAATAAAGGACTCTTATTAAATCTTAATGACTGCGTAGAATATAAGGCAACACCACAAACACAAAAGCTATACGAATTCAAATTTAAAGGAGGTACAAGTCCACCCACCCTTTCCTCCATAAATTACTGTTTAATATATTAACAATATAACATATTAATTATATAATTATATATTATTAATAACTATTAATAAAAAGATACTAATTATATAATAATATTATTATTATTTAATATATTAACAATATAATATATTAATTATATAATTATATACTAATAATAAGAGAATGGCTAATATACAAACGTTTGTTCCTGGACTTAGGAACAAACGGTTCGGTTCTCCGATTTTCAAAGTTCAAACGGTCGATCCAAACCGTTAGATATTCAATTTATATTAAAATGTGCTTGGAGACCAAATTTTACATTATTTAGAATTTTTTTACTATTTATTAAGCTGGTTTGAAAAACGCTGATTTTAGTAAACTTATACACCATTGAAAAACAGTGGTTTTCAAACCAGCTTAATAAATAGTAAAATAAATCTAAAAAATGTAAAATTTGGTCTCCAAGCACATTTTAATATAGATTGAATATCTAACGTTTGGATCGACTGTTTGGACTTTGAAAATCGGAGACCAGAGACCCACTGTTTTCATCTTTCCGTTGGAGAGATGACAATTACTTTATATGATGTTTATTGTCTCTGGGCGCTGCCGATCATGGGGTCACCGGTGACGGGCCCTTCCGACGGTACTTGGTCTATCATAGTGGATCAACTTCTTGGAGCTGGGGCAAGTGAGACACTTGTAATATGTGTCTTTCACAAGTGCAAGATCACTCAAAAGATAGCGATGTTTTCTTTTAAAATTTATAAACTCGAAAATGCTATCGGTTCGGACTGCAAGCGCATAATCCTATTGAGTAGTATAATCGAGGTCAATCCACAGTGAATATTGGTTCAGAGTCTTGAGCGATCAAATCACAATCTTTTGAAAAGTTAGACGAAATCTAAAAATTTGAGAGTTGAAGTTGTGATCAATGTAAATTTGGTAATAATTAAAAGTAATTAAAATAAAGATAGAGATGAGAATTTCTAGGGTTTCGGCACACCATTGCTACTCAATCCACTTTGATACTCTACTTCTGTTAGGTCTGATTTCATGTTGTTGTTTTATGAAAGACACCACATAGGTCACTGCGAGTTATCTTACGTAAATGACAGATCTTTCATCGAGATTATACATAGGATACTGCGAGTTATCTTACGCAAATGACAGATCTCTAAATACACAAGTTACTACATAGATCACTGCGAATTATCTTACGCAAATGATAAAACTTGGTTTGCATTTTGTTGTTCTAATTTATGGTTTCCCCGCTAAGGTTTTCTTCACATAAATCTAATGACTCCCAACGAGGCTAATTCGTGCAACATAGTTTTTTCTTACCATTAAAGCACTGTCACTATCCTAACGGATTAAACTAGATCATCGAATTTAGTGAAGGGATAGTAGATCACAAAAACATTTCAATTAAATAATAAGAAATCATAATCAACAGAAAATATATATATCAAAGCATCATGAGTAACAAGATTTACTGCCTAGCCCCTAAGAAAAGAACTTAGCCGCGGAACGGCATTGTTACAATCACTTCTCTCTTTCTTACTTAATCAAATCTAACCCAAATTACAAAGATACTAAACTATTATGTCCAGGATGCTTATATAGGAGTGAAGGGACGTCTGGAGTTGAGTGAAGGCCAAGAAACATGATCTGGATACAGCTGTCAGCAGTTATTCCCCAAAGGGTGCCTTGGTTATGGACCGTATTAGGTGATACGGTCCGTATTGAGACCATGTCGCTGAAGGGTTTAATGCGTATTGCGCCATCTTCTGGTCCGTATCCGGCTAGGTCCGTATTAGGTAACACGGGCCGTAACAAAGCCTTAGTTGATGGGTGTCGCTTATCCGATTGACCCGATTCTTGCTCCATTTGGTGTAAAATAGTCCCAAAATCTGTTTTCTGTAATAAAACATAAAGAAGGATGACAGTAGCCTTTTTCTTTAATTAATTAAACATAAGTGTGAGATAATATGCAAAACCTAAGTCAAAACTCTACGTAATTCATCGTCATTTTGACTCTGATCACGCAACGACTGACACTCTTCTACTATCTTTGAATACATTGTTCAACTATTTAGATCCATTAGTAGTCATAATTCCTTAATGAGCGCCGCCGTCCATGCATTGATACACCTTCCATGGTTTAGGGATCTCATTATGATTGAAATCTTGGTATTTACCGACATTATTTAAGTATGTAACTGCATCTGGACTTTTCTTTCACAATAGTTCGAAGAACTCCTCGAATCTATGTGGCTTCTTTTTGTTCACAAGTAATTTAAATAGTTCACAAATTTTTTTATTGTGTACCTTTTTCATCAAATTCTCGGCGATGTATTGTGAACACAATCTGTTAACGCACTCGTTGTAGTCCTCGTACCAACCACCATATCTATCGGTGAATACCTTTTTTATTCGCATGTGCTGGTCGGAAACAACGCACATGAACCTATTACCAATTACCTCGATACGCAATCACCTCATGAACCATTCCCATGTCTGGAAACTCTCTTCCTCGACTAATGCAAAAGCCAGAGGAAGCAACTGGTTATCAGCATCGTAACCGCACGCCATCAGCAATATCCCTTGATACCTGCCAGACAGGAAACATGCATCAATACTAATGATTGGCCTGAGATGCGGCACTGCAGCAATGCACACACAGTAAGCCCACACAGCTTCCGTAAATAGCCTTTTGGTCTGATCTTCTATAGGTACGTGCGAAACTCCATATTTTGTTATTGGGTTTGATCTTTTAATTACTTCCAATAGTGGGGTGAGAAGGTTGTAAAAGCCTTCCCAACTATTGAATAGTTGTGCGATTGCCAGCTCTCGGCCACGCCACAACTTGTTATATTTGGGAATAATTCTCTAGTATGCTTTACGGACTAGCCCTTTAATGCTTTTAATATTTTTTGTAACATCTTCTCTAATATCTTCTGCGATAATTTCTGCAGTTAATTATGTATGATCAGTACGAGAAACATCGGCATGGCACGTATGTGGTACTGAAATTGTTATAATTTCCCATTTAGATGAAAATATTTCAGCTTTGGCATACAAACGCCACGTACACCTGCTGTCCTTGCAATCGACTACCAAGCTAGTTCTATTGCTTTGCGTAATTTTTACTTGAATATTGTTTTTGATGTGATAATCATTTATTTGGAATTTTAGAGCCTCTTTTGAAGAATACTCTTTACCTAAAGCAAGTGGATCTTCGAGATGTTGGGCCCTACTGAAGAAGCTCACATCTGCGGGTTGGAATCCTGAGGTGTCATTGAAGCTTGGCATAGGGTGACTTACACCACAGTCAGATATGGGAAAACGTCGAGCCTGAACACATGGTGTCTGCTGCGATTGTGTCGGGTAACAGGCGGGACATCCCTTTTGAATCAGCTTCATTATCCCAGTGGGCATCATTCTCACATGAGCCGGCATCATCTTCGTCATCACTTTGCGGCACGTCATCAACATCAGGATAACGATCACCTACCTCCGGCGGATCAACCCATGGATCCTCCTGATTATTGTATTTTGTCTTAACAGACGACACATCATCACTCCGATGATAAGGATCACCTACCTCTGACGGATCAACCGATGGACTGTATTGATTATTGTATTCTGCTTGAACGGGTGATGACAACTCGTTCATATCAGGATAAGGATGCAAATAAAGATCTTGCCTCGGTGTTTGTTGTGTCTGATGGGGTTGGAAGAGACTGAGACCCGCATAGTTAACACTATATTGGGTCTGTCGAGGTTCTGGTTGTGTCTCCGGTACCATACTATCAGTGAATAACTGCGGTTGCATTTCACTGATGATTGGAACCAACTCAATGTATAAATCGACATAACAATACTGGGTTTGGGCAAGCATACTTTGGTTATAAATACCTCTCCAAATCTGATCGCACACGATTTCTATTTTCTCGTAATAACGTCGGGTTGCTGTACCAACATTAACCCGTGCATATGCTTTTAGGTTGTACTCACTCTCGGAATATCCAAGTTGGCGATAAATTTCACCTTTCACATCATACCAACCTTGTTCACCAGTCACACTCAATGAGAATTGAGGGCTAATATTATACTCCTTTACGACCGTGTCGTATTTCACCACCGAAATGATCCTCACCATTAGCATAATTAATTATTTTTATGAATTAGCCTACACAATAATAAATAAATTACATATAATTTATCATTACAATAATGAACTATTAATATTAATTAATTAATCATTATACAATAGTTATTAAAAAATTACCTGTTTGAGATGCTTCTGTACTTCACAGCTTCTACTTCACCGCTTAACAAGTTCCAGTCTCAAATAAGCGGGGCACCTTATATAGATTACGGGACGGGACAGACTTACCCGTCCAAGAATTTTTTTCTTTTTTTTTTGGCATCACGGGACAGGACGGACTAACCCGTTCATGAAATTTTTTTTTTTTTGGCGTTGGACGGGACAATCCATAACGTCCCGAAACTTTTTTTTTTTTTGGCGGTCGGACGGGACAATCTATAACGTCCCGGTCCCGAGCTTTTGATTAATGATTAACGAGCTTTTGATTAATGATTAACGGGGCGAAGCTGGGTTAGCGAATTAGCTAATCTGGACGGGTTAATGACTCGTCCCGTGAGACGGGACTAAAACCAACCCGTAGCGATATTTTATTTATTTATTTTCGATTAATAAAAATTTCGGCTAATTGCTCTGATGACATACATGCACCGACCGATGCTCTGATAGCGACGCGGGCCGCCGATCCAATGTTTCAATTCGCCGATGTTACAGTTCCCTACATAGTAATAGATCTGTCAACTATAGAAGATTTAGAATCAAATGGAGTAATAGTTAATTAATTAATTAATTTAGATTAATGGCGTATGCTGCCTACCAGTACCACCACTCTCAATTTGCAATTGCCTAGTGGGAGAAGAAACAATGGAAGTGCCTC
The DNA here is from genome assembly GCA_028015225.1 of Carex myosuroides. Classification (NCBI taxonomy): domain Eukaryota; kingdom Viridiplantae; phylum Streptophyta; class Magnoliopsida; order Poales; family Cyperaceae; genus Carex; species Carex myosuroides. The sequence goes on from CM051476.1 coordinate 1,219,502, forward strand.
CCTCTCCAACTCCAGATTTGGACAGAAAGGTGATGGCAGCAGTAACAGCATCAGAGACACGTGGCGACCCGCCTTTTGTGTGCGCAGTGGAGGTGAGCCGGTGCTGTGTCTCTGACGAGAGCAGCGACTCGGGGTCAGGGTCGGCATTTCCCAGTGCTGAACTGGCATCCATCCTGGTGTCGAATCTTTGCTTTTCGCACAATACACCGTTTATGTGGAAACTTCTCGAGCAAGCCATGGCGAATCGGCTCGTGTACCCGTTGCAAGTGCTTGCTCTGCTTACTTCCAGGTTAGGAAAACGACGGTCTCTCTTTTTGCTTTTCCCTTTCGCCTTTCATTCTCCGTTTCTTCCCTTGTTTGGTCATTTGCAATTTAGGGCTTTAAGTTTGAAAAGTTTAGTATATGTTGGTTACTGTGGCCTGGGGACAGTTCTGTAATTAATGCGTTTGACTTAACTTAATTCCTATGCACACATCACATATGATCTTGTTTTGCCTATTCTTTGTATTAAGCAAGTTACAGAGGCATGTATCATTTATGTTGTACCTCTTTGTTCCTTCGAAATTAAGTGCTGGACTTCTCCTTAGTCCCTTAACTTCGTGCGAACTGCTAAAAAATGTTGACTTCTCCCACCCATAGACACCCAGTTTATCCTACCTAAGCAGTAGTAAGTGTTACTTCTACTTGATTTCTTCTTCAAAGAGCAGATGTTCAAAAATTGAATTTCTTAGTGGAGAGTTGAGAATTGAATATTATGGTTGCAATTTCACATAAAGCTTTGTGTTCCAGTCAGTTTAGATGGTGGTTTGCTCTTTCCAAGCAGGTTTGGTAGAGGTACATTTATGCATACATCATACTATCATAGTGATACAAATGTTGTGGGGGAATTATATTAAAGAGAAGGAAAACTCTGAAACTTTTGATTTGCCTAAAACTACATCAGAGAAGTTGTAATTTATTTTTTGCTCGGGGATGTTTGAGACTAATTTTGTCAATGATTAGGGTAATTCCAAATCGAAGAGCACAGCCAGAAGCATACAGGCTTTTTTTAGACCTCATAAGACGATATTCTCTGTCCTTTTATGTGGTTGAGGCCGGGTATTGTAGGAGAAGGTAAGAACTAAATTTTTTATTTCAGTATGCATATCCTCCAAACAATGAAAACCTCTATATGAATATATATGTTTCTATTAATTTTACAGGATTATGAAATATATAGAAGGTGCTATGCAGCTCTCCTGCACATACCAGGTTGAAGAAATCGATTTTGGAACAAGCGTAGTTTTATTCGTTTTTAGTACCATAACTACCCTGATTGATTGTGCACTTGAAGATTACGGCTTGCCATTTGCATCTCAAAGCAGGGTCGTGAATGAAGGGTCACAATCTTCAGATCTCGATGCAAGAGGCAAGCACCGTGACCACCTGAAAGAATCAAATGCTTTCATGGCTCTGGAAGCATTGGAAAATATAAGCTCGGAGAAGAAAATCCAAATTTTGCTTCATCTAGTATACCTAAACATGTGGGTTCCGTTATATTATTCTCTAAACAACTCTTCTTTCTATATTCCTTTTGCGTTATTTTGAATCCGTTCCTCTAAGCAGCTGATTTTTCATATTAACTTCCTATTTACAATAAGTTGTAGCTGATGTTGTAATCATTCAATAGATTTGAAAAAGAAAAAAACATTTCTACAAATAGCATCAGTTCTATTATAGGGCTTGCTAAAAATAAAAATCTCCATTTTGTGTGTCTCATTGCTTGCTTGATTTTGATGCTAGGTTAGGCCTGGACCATTCAACAGTTTGCTTCAGAGGCTAAGGTTCATTGAGGCTCACAAATTATCAACTAACAGTTTAGCAGCTGTAAACCATCTACTAGAAAAACTCTTCTTTAATATACAAAAAGCAATGAACCTAGAGTATTTGCCAAACAAGCGCAGCATTCTGGGACATCTTCTCAATACTGGATCGATGAACTCGCCGCCATCCCTTCTCATTGGTGCTGGTAAAGGCGGATGTTGGATTATTATTGACATTTTCATGGAGAATTCCATGGAGAGGAAGACCTTTTGCCCCGGAGCTGTTTTTGAAAAACTAACAGGTTCATTCAATTTCAACAATTTTATTTCTTTTCTTGAATTACTTCTTTTTTTCCTGGTATATTTTTGTTGTTAAAATGATCAATGCCCCTTATCTTATAACCTGCATAGCGGATATATCAATTTTTGTAGAGCCATATTGAATATTGACCTTTTCCATGGGCAAATTTGATATTTGCATTTTTGAAGGGACTTATACAGAACATTTTTCTCTATTTATCTATTTTTATTTTTTAGGACCAGTATATAAGAGGTACATAACTTCCTATTTTTTTTTTTTTTTTTCCTGTTTGCCCCCTTTTGTAACAGAATTGATCACCACATTACAAATTATCAATCAAGCCAGCTGGCAGGAAACCTTTCAAGCATTGTGGCTCTCAGCTCTTCGACTGGTCCAACGGGTTGGTGCAGTAATATTTTATTTATTTATTCTACTTTTTAATTGGTGCACAGCTTCTGCTCATACCACAATTCGTAATGTGGAGTCCCGGTACTTATTCAAACAATTTTTTCCTTTGCTGTTAGGTTATAGCAGACACGAAAATTAAACAAATGCATACTTTTGATTTGCAAAAGGTCATCTTGAGAACTCTGATTTCTGTTAATTTGACTTAGAGACTGTGTACTTTGGTTGAAGGAAAATAACAGGGAAACTTTTATTTCCCTTTGAATTACAGACTATGTACAAAATACCTTATAATACTATGTTTAAACCAGGGTAGAGAGCCAATGATTGGACCAATACCCCATCTTGACTCTAGAATGTGCATGTTATTGGCGATTGTCCCCTTGTCTATTGCACCTCTTGTAAAAGAGGAAAGCAAGACAAGTATTGCTGGGGGGAATGGCATTCTTTCTAAAAAGCAGAGCTTAGTGGCTTGTCTTCAATCCCTACGACAGTTCTCCAGTCTTCTTTCTCCTCCTTTGGCCATGGTTGACATAACAAATAATGCTGCCACAAAGGCAGCTTCATTTGTTAGGAACTTTAAGGCAGGAAGTGGCAACCTTGGCATGATGTCGTCCAACTATTCTTCTGTAAAAGCAGGTAGTCTTTTCTCACTTCCCTGAAATAGAAGTATCATAGTTGATTGCTTATTATGCTCGTCCAAAGAGTCAATCTGGCCAAAGGGGTTTTAATCATCTATATCAGTATTATACCAGTCAGGCCTACAAGCACAACTTGATAAACTAAACATTATTCTGGTTTAGGAAGATTGGCAGCTTTCAACTAGATCGAAGTTTTCAGGAATCAGGAATATGATTTATGTTAAAGTTCAATTTTAAACATAATTTGAGAGGATGCACAGTTTGATTTTCTAGTCTAATTGTTTTCATTTTGGTAGTTTTTTTTTTTGAGGAAAATCATTTTTGGCAGGCTTATTCATAGTCAAGGATAAAGAAGTCCTTGTATTATTTTCGAAGGAGAGAATATGTTTGCCAAAAAAAAATCAGTCATATGGTGAACCTAAGCCCTAACTGATATGTCAGCATCTTTCTGTTGCAGTGGGGAACTTATTACATCTTGTGGTGGAAGCATGCATTACTAGAGACCTCATTGATACATCAGCCTATTTTTGGCCTGGTTATGTGCTTCCATCTGTGGTAACAAAAGATCTCGATTTGATACTAATTCAGGACTCGCCTTGGTTGAGCTTCATGCAAGGAGCTCCACTTACGGGGCCTCTCCAAATTGCACTCATGGCAACTCCCGCTACGAGGTACTTAGTAGAAACTTTGCAACCTGTAATAAAACTTAGGTTTCATGTTTTGCAGAGATCTTTTGTTGGTTGTAAGTTATAATATAGCTTCCTCTGTAATTTTAACTTGTTTTTAGTATAAAAGAGCTGGAGAAAGTGAATCATTTGGCGTTGAATGGAACAAAGGAAGAGAGAACAGCCGCTTCAAAGATCTTGTGTGGCGCTTCTTTGACTCGTGGCTGGAACATTCAAGTAAAACTTACAACATACTATATGGATACTATTTTTATTTGCTTTATAATCAATATTAAATTTCAGTTATCATATTTATTCCTTACAACCAAAATGAAAAATCATTTACGCCTCTTTGAACTTCCAATTATTATCTCTAAATATATAGTCTGCAGTTATTTTTTTATAGGATCAGCATCATTGAAAGCTTTATAATCAATACTATTTCTGTCATCTTCTTGTTCTTTAAAAGCCAAAAAAAAAACATTTAAGCCTCTTAGACCTTCCAACTTATTTTCTATATATATTATAGTAGCAGTTCTTATTTATAGGATCAGTATCTTTGAAGCTTTTGCTCTGATTCATGTTTCTCTCTTTATTTTGCATTCTCTTACCAATCTTTTATGCCCTCTCAATAGAAAAAGAAATTATGTATAAGCAAATATATTCCCGTATTTGTTATTTTATTACTATCTACCTTGACTTTATGATTATGATTGGGTTTCATTTCTAGCCTACCCCAACTTGTTTGGGACTAAAGGCTTGGTTGTTGTTGTTGTAAATATATTCCCATATTTGTATTTTTTTTTAAATATTAGTTATACCTGAGACACTGATATCATGCCTCATGTTTAAACTTAAAAGAGAAAGGATTTATTTGAATTTTTTTCTGTTTTCTATGCATTTAGTGGGCCTCCCACCCAGTTTGGGTTAAAAGGAGTAATTATTATTTATTAATGGCTATGAGGTTTTAGTTTGGTATAGTGTATTACATGAAGTGATAAAACAAAATTGACACATGAGATTTTTGGGAAGAATCTTCTCTTTTTTTATGAAACAAAAGGGGCTCAGGCCCCCTGTTTTCTAGACCCAGCTGAAGCCACATGGCTGGTTTTTAGCCTGCATCTCTCAGAGGAGAGGCGAGGTATATCACCAAGTGTGCTGAGGCACGGTTCAGAAGAATTTGTCTTTGAGAAGCAATTGTGATGTTGTGAGTTTCTAATGGATAAACACGAGATTTTAGTTTCTTGAAGGTGTGGTGGACATTTTTCCTGTAAATATGGTCAAGTACGAAGACAGAGCTGCAATTTTTGTAAGATATTGCACAAACATACTTCTGTTTTTTATTTCCAGGAATGTGTTGTGAGGATAGTGGTGAAGTTGCTGTCTCCTCCTCTTCTGTCCGATTCTCCTGTATCCGGAGATACTAGTTGTTACCTTCCTCACATGCATATGCTGAGTGCAGTATTGTCATGTCTTGCACATGTTGACGTTATCCACATCCTTTCACTACACGGGTTGGTAAGCTTCTCATTCGCTTCTCTATGGATATTTTATATTCCTGGGTAGCTGAGTTCAGGAATATGGGTGTTTCTTTGAATTGGGTAAATAATTTTTCAAGAAACATAGAAGGAAAGAAAGTTGATACAAAATGCTCTAGTTTATGAATGCAAGGGGTACCAGTGGATGGTTATCTAAAGTTATAATAAAAAATAATAATCAAAATGGTACTGTACTGGAGTGAGCATTTGATCTGATCCAAAATTGTGCCATCAACATACCAACACAAACCATCCGCATCTGACACTTCCATGTTGTGCATTCAAGCTTCAAAAACTCTTCTTCAGGAAGGTCTGATACTAAAGCCTTGGCAATGTCCTGATTATAGGATGAAATCCTATTAAATTATCGATGTATCTATTGAAAAAAGGTTCTGTTCTACTAACTTAAAATAAACCTATATGGACGGACATTTGATTCTGCCCATGAAAATTGAAATTCATGGCTGTAATTAATGCTTCTAACCTAAAATAACTTGCATATTTTGTTAGGTTTCAGAGGTTGCAGCAGCTCTGATGCCATTGTGCGAGGCTTTTGGGACAATGCCACCCCCACCTAGCTACCAATCTAGCAATGTGGATGAGGTCACTGTCTACTCTGTCTTTTCCTTTGCATTTCTCTTCCTCATACGCCTTTATAAGTTCTATGGACCAGCTCAAGAGCTCTTAGTCTCTGGTCGTGGTGGCCCAGTTCGTCCTGAGACGACACTTGACTGCCTTCTCTTGATGCGCAACAACCATGTCCGCAATAATGAAGGTCACGTTGCAAATGATACCTACTCAGTTCATGAATTACCACGCCATTCAGTATACATTGATTCATTCCCAAAATTGCGCAACTGGTACTTTCAGAACCAGGCATGCGTGGCCTCAGTTATCTCAGGTTTGTGCAAATCAAAGCCATGTTGCCAGGTGGCAGACCTGATTTTAAATATGATTTTCCAGAAGATTAATAAAGGAGTAGTAGTTCCGGTTAGCACTTCTATGAGCACAGGTGCAGGTAGTGCGTCTACTGTGACTTCCAGTAGTAGGAGTGAGTTATCAGGGAGTGTTTCTGACGACTCCTGCCAGAGGCCTCCACTTCTTCCTGCATGGGATATGCTTGAGGCAATTCCTTTTGTTTTAGAGGCTTTTCTTACTGCATGTTCATATGGACGGCTCTCATCTCGCGACTTGACTACAGGTCAGTTGACTGATCTCATTATCTCTCTCTACATCTCCCCTCACAAACACATACACAGTGCACAAACAGACAATACTTGCACCTTTGGAATACCAATTATACTAAAACAAGTAAATTTTAGAATTGCTTGCCTGTGCATTCTAGGTTTAAGAAATCTAGTGGATTTCTTTCCCGCTTCTGTTGCGACGATTACGAGTTACTTTTCAGCAGAGATTACTCGTGGGGTCTGGAAGAGTGTAGGGATGAATGGCACCGAATGGCCTAGCCCTGCTGAAGCGCTGTACACATTTGAGTCAGAGATCAAAGAAGTGCTTGCACATGTCGGTGTCAATATCCAGAACTCCTATCCACGTAAAGACACTGGACTCCTTTTATTAGTTTTTGATAGATAAATGAGAAGCAGTTAGGTGCTTGAAAGAGAGAAAAGTCAGAATATATTATTCGGAAGTATTCTACAAATGCTCCTAGTTTACAAGCCATATGACTGGTGATGGGCATGTTAGATGTATTAAGATGCATCTAGCATGTCTGTACCCAGGGGCGGAGCCAGACTTTCGAACTATGAGGATCAAACACACAATGGGGGTCAATCATATAAAATTTTCCTTTGAAAAATGGGGGTCAAATTTGCTATACCATAACATTTTAATCTAAATTATATTAAAAATCATACGTAAATACAAAAATTTAAAAAAAATGGGGGTCAATTGACCCCCATTCCTTTGACCTAGGTCCGCCTCTGTCTGTACCACACTTCCAGTACTCACTAATCATAATGCTTATTTGCCCCAATATAGTGTTCACAGTTAAAAGTATTCTTTAATGAAGTCCTTAAATGCTTTCTTTTTTACCACTCATGTTTTGGTGCAAAGAACAATGGGAGGAATTTTCCAAACATAAATGTTTTCTCTTGACATCTCAATACAGTTTCTATTACCATCTTAGGCAGTTTCCTTTACCACTAGTTCTATAATTGAGCCAAATATGGTGGCAATGTTTAGGAAATTAAATAACTCTCCACTTGTCACTGTCGTTTTGTTGTATTTCTATTTTGGTGTTCAATTGCGCCTTTTTTTATTTCAGTAACTTGTTCCATGTGTGATGAGGCTTGCTAATACTTCTCATAGGCTGCCTTTGAGGGTAGGCATGGGGTAGTGGGGGTGGGTCAAGTCTGTTGTTATTTTCAGCAAAAATGCACTGCAACAACCATTCAACCAATTACTCGTGTACTTGAGATCCTTCAGATATTTTAGTATCATTCATTCATTCCCAACATATTTGTCATGCTCATCCACTCGAGTTGTCATTGCAGGGGGTATGCCTCCAACATTACCACTGCCACTAGCTGCTCTTGGGAGCCTAACAATCACCTTTAAGCTGGACAAGAAATCGGACTACACACGTGACGTGGTTGGCGAGGCATTGGAAAATTGCGCTGCAGGTTGCAGCTGGCCAAGCATGCTCATAATTGGGTCCTTATGGACTCAAAAGGCCCGTAAATGGCATGACTTTGTTATCTATGTGGCCACCCACGCTCCATTCATACATATGAAAGATCTAGTTGCACAATTAATGCACAGCTGTTTTAAAGCCTTCCTTGGCCCCGCCTCAAGGGATGGCTCTTCTCTCACCTCAGTGCGGGGTGTGGTTGGGCTTTTGGGACAGTGTGCCTCTAATAACAGTGATTTGCATCCTGGTCTTTTGTTTGTCCGTACCTGTCACACGTTTCAAGATCCGCATTTTTGTAGTGACGTCATATTTAAGTTGGTGATTGAGTGGTCTGGTAAGCTAGCAGATGAACAGATTTGTCGCAGCCCCACGCAGTTAAAATTTGGACGGGTGTCCCTTGCTGCAACAATTTGCATAGTGCGTCAGGTCGCCATTATTGGTGCCAGCCTGCTATGCGTAGCAGGACGTGCTTTATTAGTACAAATATTGTTTGAGGAGACAGTGCCTACAAGTTTACTGTCACAGCATGAGAAAAGGCCTGGTCAAGTGGAGTCCATTTCTAGTATGCTACAAGGGTATGCTATATCATACCTAATGTTCTTCTCTACTGCCATTGTTTGGGGAATTGGGGCTAATTCAGCTGGTTGCAAGTTCTGGAGTTCCGAGAGGCGTGCACGTATGATTTCTAGCCATTTGGACTTCATAGCCAGGGTTTTGGAGGGTAGGATAGTGCTAGGATGTGATCCCAGCATGTGGAAGGCACACGTGTTATGCTTTGTGGGATTGCTAGTTAGGTTTGCACCAGCTTGGGCAACGAGTACAAAACTCGATACATTACGAAAAATATCAAGTGGGCTTAGGAATTGGCATGAATTTGATCTTGCTCTCTCCCTCCTTAAGCTAGGTGGGATGGGGGCAATTGAAGCTGTTGTTGAATCGTTGTTCTAAGTTGTAACCTGTTGAGTCGGTTCAAGTCATGATATGGGTATCAATCAGTAAATTAAGGTCTTTAATTAGTCTATGGTTTAGTTTAGAGATGAAAATTAGGAAACGGTAGTTCTTGTATTATATCCGCTTCATGTTTTAGATGTACTGGGATTTTTGTGTGGATTTAATTAGAGGCAATTCATTTCCGTTAGTATGATAACGTCAGGATCAGATTCTCTCAACATAGACAAGGACATTGACTTTGATCCCTCGGTAATCCAGGAAATTGAAAAATAAAATAGGTTATATAAATAATGTATATAAATCTTCAATAAACTGGAAGCTTTGTTTTCATCAATGCTCCAAATTCAACTGAGGTGGTTAAGGCAAAATTAAACTTCATCCATTTTTTTTAATTTTTGAAAAAGAGGCAAAATGCCCTTCCATTATAATAGAACAGTACTATTACAAAGTAGCTACACTGAAAAACTAGAATCTACCCCTACCTATTATCAAAACCAAATGCCTTGTACCGGTCTCAGAATCATTAACTAGGTACTGAACCCAAAGGCAGTACCAAGGTTTCAACACTCCGGTTAACATCATTGACCAGGCATTCAACACGGAATCGGATCTGCTGAAATCCAAATTTCATGAACAGTGTTCCTAGAATTTCTGAAATTCTGAATCCAGCCGTTCAACCTTTTCTGTGCATGCATCTCGAAACAGCTAGTTTTTCTGTGCACGTATCTCGAAACAGTTCAATGGCTGGATTATGAATTTCAAGAATTTCAGGAACACTGTTCATGTACTGGAATTTCAGCAGATTTGGATCCATTAAACACAAACTCCTAAATTTTCAGAATCAACAGAAATCCAGAAAGCTAAGTTTTATGTCTTCACAGTTTGAGACTCAAGCACATGTTCAGCCTCGATCACAATCACACACAAACTTTTGGGCACTGCCCATTATTACAACCAAGCAAAACAAACATCCAACTAAGCAATTATATAGAAACTGACTCAAAACTTCATTGCTTAGTTGGATGTTTGTTTAGAAGAAACCAAGTCCGTTCTCCCTTTGGAGCAACTGACTCAAATTACATTACTTTTTAAAGAAGATAATAAAAAATACTACCTTATAGCTAGCACCAGCACAGCAACGAACCATTATTGGCACATATAACAAATAACAATAGACTACTTTATAATAAATTAAGCTCTTCATTATGTTGTTACGACCTTTCGTTTATCTCAAAAATGTAATGTTCTGTGTACGGAAACTTTTTAGTTTAAAATGGGAAAAGATGGTTAGAAGTTCCATGCTCTTTCTTTCACGTTTTTCCACGCGCACAGTAACAAACAGTTCAAATTGGCCCATATCCCGAGCCCATTCCCAATCCCAGTTGGAGGCCGAACATGCCCTCAACTTAATCGTGGATTGGTACAAAAGCTGCTACCTTTCACTGGTTGGCTGGTTGCCCATAATTGAAGTACAAATTAACCGCTCATAGAGTTGAAGATATCTTTCATAACAGAAAAGGTTCAACAAAAAAATTAAAAATTGAATCAATTAAGACACAATTAGTAAATTAATTATCATTCACTGTCTTTCTCAAGATCCCCCCCTAACATTAATTAATATGCCAGGAGTGAGGCTATAGAATTATACATCTTACGGAGTATATGCATATTTATTGGAGTATGCATGATTCCCCCAAATTAAGGATGCATACTAAATTTATATTTGTTTTTCATTTCAATGTTTTGTTCATCAAGTTTAAAACACAGAGTCAACCGAAGGGAGAAGAGATAAAAGGAACGAGTTGTTGAGCATATGCATCCTTAACAGCACAAAATGAGTTCCATTACAGACGAAAATATGGCAGCACCGCCCTTGACAGCAAATTAACAAAACATAATCAAGCATGACCTATACCATCAAAAGAGAAAAAATGGAGAACAATACACAAATTGAATTCATCCATGGCAATCTATGAAACGAAAGTCAATAACAAAAAATCAACGTACAAAACTCAACAATTTATGTCCTCATTTCTGCAGTGATGAAGGCATCAAGGCAAAAGAAAAGAAAGAGTGATTGCACCGTTCCTTTGAGATGGGAGCCCCTCTCACGACTTCGCAGCTTCTGCAAAGCTTTCGGAAAAAAAAAAAAACTGCACTGTTCCCTTTGTAAAAATCTCCGAATTATTCTATTCATTATCCCTATGTGATTAATGGTTGGAATTATTTTTCTAAAAGTGTGTATACAAAATGATTATGTTTGATAACACTATGACATAGGGATAACGTGCAATTATATCTCACTGATCTCTTTCAATTACAATACTTAGTGCTTGAACACGAATCTAAAATTGTCGTAAATAGGTTTAACTTATATACAAATATTGGATTGTATGATATGTATTATGTTTTATTTTTGTTGATCATCTGCATTGTATTTTTTTATGTTTCATTGTATGATATGTACAATTTTTGTTTTTTATACTATTTTTATAATCACCGTGGAAGCAGAGCGAGGCACTTAGCTAGTTAATTACTATTAGTGGACAAAGATGGGTATCGGGAGATAAATGGGACAAAAATATCGACAGAGCTATTTTTGATTTAGACAGCGCATAACGAATAGAGAATGAAAAATATACTATTGATTTCCTATATGAAGTCAAAATAGCTCTGTGAAAGAACTAGTCTTTGATCTAGTGGCAAAGACACATGACCTCTACATGAGAGGTCATGAGTTCGAAACCAGGATGGGAAAAATTATTTATTGTAATAATAAGAATATTAAATAGTTGAATGGCTTGACCTCCAATCTTTACTAGAAAAAAAAATAGCTCTGTGAATATTTTAACCCGGATAAATGGCTTCGTAATTTTTATTATGTTTCTGTACCTAGGGCTGCAAACGAACCGAACCGAATCGAACTTACCTCCAGTTTGAGTTTGGTTTGAATTAAATTCGAACTAAGTTTGGTTTGAATTAATTTCAAACGAACTCAATTTCGAATCGAACTTTTTACGAACTCAATTTCGAACTTTTACGAACTTTGTTACGACTTACGAGTTATGACTTATGGATGAGTCATAGTTCGAAATTACAACACTTCAATAAAAACTCAGGCATTCTGAATTCTAATTACACAATACACCAAAGTTTAGTACAATCAATCAAAGTTCAGTACAATCACAGTATCCAAAGTTCTCCAAATAGCCAACAGGAGCAACATCACCAAAGTTTTCAAATATCTAAAGTATTCAAAGTACAATTTAAATATCAATAGAAGTACACAATAATAACCAAAGTTTTAGAATTATTACAAACTCAAATATTATCCTAAATAAAATATTAAAGTTCCTTATCAGCAGAAATCAACGGTTCACGTTTGAGTTAATTTCGAACTAAGTTTGGTTTGCGAACCTATTTCGAACGAACTAGGTCCAGTTTGAGTTTGGTTTGAATTAATTTCGAACTAAGTTTGGTTTGAATTAATTTCGAACGAACTCAATTTCAAATCGAATTTTTTACGAACTTTTTCGAATCAAACTCGAATCGAATTTCGAACTACGAATCTTTTGTGCAGCCCTATCTGTACCTAACTTGAAAGCAACAATTTGGCACACAGCCACTACGCGCGCATTTATTATGTTTATGTGCCTAATCTTATTTTCCAAGATTCATTGTGGATGCTAATTCTACAATGACTCTGATAATGTTATTTCACTATGATAAATATAATAAAATAATACATTAGAGTTTTATTTATCTTGTAGATTTGTTTTTAATTCTCAAGTTTTTAAGTAAAATTATTAGTATATTATTTATAATCTTACGAGTGTTTTCTATAATTTCTATTTGTACATCCAATAAGACTTCACAATAATCATGTGGAAACTATTCATTGTGATCACTAATGCGTACTTGATTATAGCTATAATTTTAGAATTTTTTTTATGAGTTCATAAAAAAGATGATGGAGATGAAAGAAATGAAGATAGGAGAATGAAAAAATGACGGAGATAAAAAAAATTGGAGGAGAAATATGTTGACTTCGTTTCTCAGTTCTAATTTTATAAAGTAATTAAAAACGGAAACGAAGAGAGAGAAAACATACTAATGATGGTTTGAGTTACAATTTCGTAAGACAGAAATGGAGATGAGAAAAATCACTATATTTATTTTTCAAAAAAAATTGATATCTTCTAATTTAAAATATAAGAAACTTAAAAACATTTTTTTTTCATTTTATTTGATTTTCTTTCTAACTCATTTAGAATACTCTTAAAATGATGTCAGTGTTAAATAATTGAATTTGTAGATTATGTAGGGACAAATATAATTAGTTTTGATATACTATTTCACAAATTAACAACAATTAGAATTTAGAAAGACGAATAATTGAAATTATCAAGTTTTCATATATCTGAGGCCCAAAAAATAAGGTGTTTATACAAAACAACCCATTACACATAATTCGTAGCATTGCGATCGCACCAAATCACAACAGAACTAAAAGGCGGAAAGCATCAGTAGTCACTACTGAGACTTTCTGACTTTCTGTGAATTCCCATCGGAGCTTCTTTAATTCTTCATTTCCTCTTCCGTGCATTCCCATCGGATCATCTCTGTGCCATTCCCATCTCTCTCCCTCTCTCTCTCTCTCTCTGGATCCACATCCACTTATGGCGCCAATCAAAGTCCTAGACAAGATCGACGTGTCTCCTCCCGCCAACTCCTCCTTGAACCCCGTTGTACCTCTCACCTTCTTCGACATAGCATGGCTCCACACCGGCCCAGTCGAGCGTCTCTTCTTCTTCTCATACCATGAATCCACCTCGCATTTCCTCTCTGTCTCCCTCCCCTCTCTGACATCTTCCCTCTCTTTAACCCTTCAAAGATTCCACCTTTTGACCTGCCACGTCAGCACCTCCCCCTCCGACCCTGCTCAATACATCTTCTCTCCTTCAACCACCAATTCAATTGCATTAACTGTAGCCGAATTGGAGTCGGGTACCAATTTCGAAGAACTGGTAACCTCCGATCCGCGTGATTTGAGTAAATTGGATCCATTAGTACCACAGCTATGTAAGTCAAATGATGGAACCACCCCACTTGCGGCCTTGCAAATTACCATATTTCCAAATGAGGGAATTTGTATTGGGGTTTCAATTCACCATGTAGCTTGTGATGATTCAGCTTCAATTCATTTTGTGAAGTCATGGGCTGCGGCTTACCGGGATAACAGGTTTGATTCAGAATCTGCTCCGGTACTGCCAATCCATGACCGGTCTGTAATACCTGATCCAAATGGTTTATACTTTAAGAGTCTGTCTGAAATGCGAGATTTGGCATCAAATGCACCTCCACCACCACCACCTGATCTGTCTGTAAAACCACCTGCTTTATATATGGCCACATTCTCTCTCTCTAGAGAACAAATAGATAGATTCAAACATGGAGTGGTTGATACAGTTGCCTCAAGTGGCGTACCGTCCCATTCCTCATCTTTCACTGTTGCAAGTGCATATGCCTGGATCTGTTTGTTGAAATGCCAAGCAGAAAAGCTAACAAAGGAAACAGCCCATCTTCTGTTTTCAGTTGATTGCCGGGCCCGGTTAACACCACCGGTACCAGTTCAATACTTTGGAAACTGCTTGAGACCTTGTTTTGTGGAGGCTAATGTTGAAGACCTCTTGAGCGAGAATGGGGTTATAAATGGCGCAATTGCAATAGGAAAATCAATTAAGGGGTTAGAAAATGGTGTTTTAGATGGTGCTGAGGGTTGGTTAAAGAAAATTCTGTCAATATTACCTGAGCAACCGATGTCGGTCGGTGGAGCACCGAGATTCAGGGTTTATGATGTGGATTTTGGATTTGGAAAACCTAAAAAGGTTGAGATGGTTAGTATAGCTAAAACACCCGGTACCGTTTCTCTCTCGGAGGCCGGTACGGAGGAAGGAGGGATTGAAATTGGAGTTGTTCTGCCGAGGGATGAACTGGAAAGGTTTAGTTTTTGCTTTTTAGATGGGCTCAATTGATTTGTTAGTTCATGAATTGCACTTTTTTGCCTTGTGATTTGTGTTATTTAAACATGTTTGTTGCTCTTTTGGTATGCTAATAAAATGATGTAATGATTTAATCAAGACATTATGGCCTCAGAATTCCAATTATTATTTTGTGAAATTTATAAAACCATCTAAATAGATAGCATTGATGCATAAGATAGCATATTAAAAATGGCAGCACCTTGACTTGAACTCATCTTATTAGCGGGGGTAAAATATTAAAAAAAGAAGCTGCTCAGGTGTTTCACATTTTTCAAAGTCCGTATTGCAATTAGATATTATAAAAAAATTATTCTTAATTTCTGAACACAATATGTTTGGAATTCTCTTATTTCTCTTTTATGAGATTGTTTTGGAACTTAAGTTTTTTTTTTTTTTCAACTATTGATTTGTTCCCACCACATCTTTTATTATAAATTGGAAAGCAGCACTAAAATGAACTTTGAAGCTTTTCGTGCTGACTGAACGAATAAAAAGAAAATTATGTTGAAACCTAAATTGTGGAAACAAAAAAATATTCATCATTATTTGTAATATGATGAGGGTTAAAATGTCTCATGTCTTATCGTGTCTCACGTCTTATATCTTTGTTTTTAAAGTCCAAACAATTGATCTGAACTCCTTAACATGATTTTCATATTAAAATGTGTTTGGAGATCAAATTTTACATTTTATTGGAAAAAAATTATTATTTTTTTAGATAGATATAAAATTATTGTTTTTGGACCATTCAAAAACAACAATTTTGTACTGTCTGAAAAATAGTAAAAACTTATCAAAAAGATATCTTTTTTTTCACAAAGCATATTTTAATACGGAGATTATATTGAGCAGCCTATTTATTCTTATTAATAACCAATCTCTCTCTTGTTTTGTATTCGAGAAATAACAAAACAAAATAAAAATCTTTTCTTTCTTGACTTCTGTAGTCGTATCTAATTACAAGCAGCAATCTCGAATCATCTTGGCGGCAATTTAATTGCATGATTGAGACAAAATGGGCTTAAGAACAGTTATTCACATGATCCGGATAATATTATTTTATTTTTTTATATTTAATTAATTTATTAGCTATTATCCGAATTTTTCGAATTTTTACCTCAACAAATTAAAGTTCATTGAACCAGATAATTCTATTGATTTTTAGAATTTTTGGGTCAAATATAAATAGTTGGTCTAACTTTCTCGATAAATTAAATTGAAACAATATTTATCCGGATCGTGTGAGACACAGTTTTTTAGCGTATTTGTTTCAATCGTGCAAGAATTGAAACCGCCACCAAAATAAAAACTAATGATAATTCTGCAATATCCAACAATTATATTGAAATTTAACAAAATTGAGACAAAATGAGAAGGGGGATAAATCAAAGAGGTTCATTATCCATGGAAGGGAGTTAATGATCAAGCTTTTTTTTTTTTCATTTTGATTAAAACAAAGAGAGAACGCAGGTTCTGATCTTATTGTTAATATGATAGCTTATTTTGTTATTCAATTTTGCTTTAAACAATAATACTACATTGCATTTTGTAAAATAAGTCTATACAGTAATTGCACTAAATTTGAAAATGCCTTCATCATGTCTTTATTTTTTTTTATCTTTTTAATAAAGAAAATTTTAAAATTGATATGTCAAAATAAAACTTTTAAGATATAATCTATATTATCCATATTAGTGTATTCTGTCATAATTTTTATATGTATACAGAGAAAATGATATATATTATATTTTATCGGTTTTATTTTGTAATTTAAATTTTAAATTAAGTTATTCAAGTTTTTATTATCGAATTTAGATAATAAAAAAAAAGAATAGTAAGGAAAATCCGGTACATATGAGAAAGTTTTTATCTTTGGATTGTGTTTGATAGGATACTAAATATATGTAAAAATAGTTTAGAAATTTTGAACTTCATATGATATTATTAGCTTTAATTTGAAGAAAACATAGAGAACTATACCTTGAACTTGTCTCTTTATTTCTAATAAAGGTTAGAGGTGAAGACATCAAACTATTTCATATTCATAGGAGATTAATTCTCTCATTCCAGTTTCGAATCCGATCTCTCACACGGAAGACATTTTTTTTACCACTAAACCAAAGACTAATTCACTTGTCTCTTTGATTCAAATGTCACTATGACACATATAATATGGAGATTCTAAAATAAAACTTTTAAGGTATAATCTATATTATCCATGTTAGTGTATTCTGTCATAATTTTTATATGTATACGATGATATATATTTATATTTTATCGATTTTATTTTGTAAATTTAAAGACTTGCTCATAAAAATATGCCTTGAAAGATGTCTCTCTCTCTCCATCTTTTTGGATCCTTTTTTGGAGAGAGAGAGAGAGAGAGAGGGGCGTTACAATGGAGAGAAAAATCCTTTAATACGAATTAAAACAGAAAAAAAAAAACAGAGTTCTAAATAGCGGTGCTATAGCGTTTTCGGACCATAAAAGCTATAGCGTTATCAACGCTACAGTCATTAGCAAAACAATTAATAATTTAGGAAATATAATTGTAACACTTAATTGATTAATTATATTTCTAATATATACAAGTAATTATAAGTTAGTATTTGAATTTTGAGGACAAAATTCTTTTTAAGGGGAGAAGGATGTAACATTATGTCACGTTCTGAAAAAAAATAAATCATTGTTAATTATGGTTACAAGATTTTTCATAATATAATAAATTACAATTATGTTTTTTTTTTTTTCTGGTGGTACGAGAGAAGTAATTTATTCTAATTATGTTGTTTCTTTCATATAGTAATTGAAGAGAGATATGTGCAACTTAATTAAGGAATTAATTGGCTGTTATTTAAATATTGCCCTCCAATATTTAAAGCAAGAACCATTCACGCTTATATATATATATATATGAAGCAATTGATTAATGAAGTATATGCATTTTATCATTATGCACAAGATTCGAAATTCCATTTTTTTTTCGGACATTCCTTGATTCCATAATGCAAGCTATTTCCTAATTAAATCTCTAATTTTGCATTAAAATTCAAGTTGTAATTTTCTCACACATGGGACGGACAAAGAGAATAAGCAACAGCCCACCAAAGCCCCGGCAACCACCGCAACCTCGTGCACGCATCTCAATTCAAGTGTCGACCGCCGTATGTGCGCTGCCGTGCTATATATATACCTAAGGTCCCTGCCTCTACTCCAACCCGCAGCCGTCACGCTCTTTCATGTGTGTGTTCCAAATTTCCGAGGTAACTCAAGACCGCTAAGTAGATTCAAATATTTAAGTTAGTGTAGTAATTCAATCCTATCTCAAATAATAAATATAAATTATAGTTTGAATTGTGAGAACTAGTAAAATCGTGCCTTAACTTATTCTAATATTTTGGTCAAGATCCGTAATCGGTGAATAAACTATTTTAACTACATAAAAATAGTTTGAGTCATTAATTTCTATATATAGAAATTAATTATAATTTAGTGAATGAATAATTATATTTATGAATAATATAGTAGATCTTGAAAAAAACTGTAATGTGATCTATTCTTTAAACATGTATATTTGTGTTAATATGCATATGCTTTGAAGTATTTACTTTTAATATTCAGACTTTCATAATACCTTTTCAAATAAAGATGTGTTATAAATTGAATAAAGTATGTTCATAAGTACAATGAATGACATGCTATAGTATTGAGAATTCATAACTGTTTACTTGTTAATTTTGGATTATGTACTTTTGTTTAATTTATCCTTCTTTATTTTTACTATAGATGTTTAGATATAAAGTTTCGGCAACAGAACAGATGAATAATAGACTTTATATTTTTCTATCATAAATCTTGTAGATTAATAATTAAGTTGTGAGAAATATAAGTTAGAGAATTCTTTTTATAATTTACAGTAGATTAAAAGATTATTTTCATATATATAATTATAGATATCCGTTTATTTCATCTTCATTAATTAGTACTGATCAATACATTCTTTTCTGGATTTATTACTACCAATCATGATTAAAGTTTTTGGAAAAATAATTAGAGATGAAAATTGCTCTAATTAAAGTTTAAGAGTTAGGATAAATAACATGTGAATATAATAATAAATTGTATCAAGGAATTTTTGGGATTGAGAACACGTGAATTAAAACATTACTAATTAGAGGTATGTTTATTTCTTAGGTTTCCGTTTTTAAAGAATTAAGAGACGTGAGAAACGACCAAATATTTGCTAAGCTAAAAGGTGCGGGTTTTCTAGACTTTATAAAACTATTTTACGTGTCTATTGTCATTCAACTATTTATTATTATGACATTAGTTGGAATTATGCATGTTGTTTTTCAAACCATTCGTATGACTTGAGTAGAACATAAATAAATTGCATGAAATGATATCATTCATACATTGACCAATGGACTTGCATGAATAGGATGTATTGAGCATGGCATGAATTGTGTGATTGAATAAATGTACGGATAACATGAACGAACAAGGAATTGAACAGGGGCTGATATGCTTGCATATTGGGATGTATACATTGGGTCTAGTGTTCAACTGGACCCCTCGTTAACGTGACTGTAGGCGAAAGCGGTCATGTCACGGATGTGATTGTAGGCTGACGCGGTCCCCTCACGGACGTGATTGTAGGCGGAAGTGGTCCCCTCACGGATGTGATTGTAGGCGGAAGCGGTCCTATCACGGCCAAGACCTAGCGGCATATGAATTCACCGTTTAGTGAGGCAAATGAAATGGATAACGGAATTTTAAAAGTAAATGAAAGTAGTAAGTAATGATAGGATATGCATTGCATTAGAAGAAGCATACGCATTTTAATTATGTGTGTTCATATTTGTGAGAATAAGTAAAGTTTTATAAGCTCTGGGCTGGAACTAAATCCCGCACTGAGAGAAGGTTCGATCTCTCACCCGTTCCACTTTTACGTGGGTTCCAGGTAACGAAGAAGAAGGATTCGAGCAAGGACAAGCGTGAGACTAAGCGGAAAGACTTGTGATTGATAAATTGCCTCATGTTGTTTAGTTAAGTTTCTATGATTCAATAATTGATACATTGAGCAGGCATGGCAGTGCTTGTGTTACTAGCCATGTCCGCCATGATCGTTTGTGAAACTCTTTTGATTATGAAATAAATGTGGCTTTATTTATATTGTTATTGATAATGTATGTGATGTGAATACGCTTTACGTAGAAATACGTGGCGGGTTGTTCCGGGGTGTGACAATAATTTTAGTTTAATACTAAAAAATTGCAAATCTTTTAAGCTTATATATGAAATGTAAATGTTGAGTTTTTATTTAAATTTAAGTTTCACCACTCAATTTACTTGATTGAGAGATGATTGTGTATTCTATGGCCATTATTATTTAAAAAGTAGTCCTTTTAGTTAGGGATATTCTATTGAGCTGGAATTTTGGTTTTGTTATTAATTTTTTTTAAATATAATCATGTCACCATGGTCGGTCGGTCAAGTGCGTAATTTTTCTTTTTGAATATTATCATGTTATCATGCCATCATGGTCGAACGCGCAATTTTCCTTTTCTACAGAATATTATCGTGCTGCCTACTTAGGTTAGTGGTGAAAACGGTATGAATAATATCAGATCCGTATTTAAAAATTAAATATGGATATCTGATATTCAAATATTTGTGTGGATATGAATACTAATATGATTTAACATTTTAATTATATGTATCCGAATAGTAGATAAATATAATATATTTTAATAAATATTATGAAAAAATATTGTTATTCACCATTAAATTTGATAAATATTATGTATTTTAGTATTTTTTTAATATTATTTTAATAAATATCCAATTCGATATACGTATCTATGTATCCGGCTTTGTATGTAATCCGGTTGATATTCGATAAAAATTAAAAAAAATATGATATGATTTTAGCGCTATCCGCTCCGTATCTGCTCAGTTTCACGAATTTAAATCTATTGAAATTCGAGATCCATGAACGGTACCCTGAAATTCTGAATCCAGCCGTCCAATTTTTTCTGTGCACGTATCTCGAAATAACTGGTTTTTTGTGCACGCATCTCGAAACAATTGACGGCTGGATTCCGGATTTCAGAAATTCCAGGTTACTGTTCACGATATCAAATTTCAGCATATTTGGATCCCCGTTTCACCCCTGTACCTACTCCTATCTTCTCCGCAGGACCTGTTGCAACCCGATCCACGCGATCTAAACGGACAGAACGGAAAAAAAGAAATCTGAATCATCAAAATATTCGACCCGATCGTAGAATTCAAATCTACGGTCAGGATTCTCTGCTTTGATGTCAGGACAAAGTTTTACGCTGACCCACTTTCAGTCTACTTAAACAGCTTTTTTCAGGTTTATTTGTCTTTTTAACCCTCCAGACTCCCGACTCCCGACTCCCGACTCCCGACTCCCGATTCCATCTAAAGCCAGAGTTTCTCACGGATAAGCAGGGACAGAGATGGTTATGGGTAAGACGCTGCTATGTATTCCCTCGGTGGCGAAGACCGCGGAGGAGATGGCCGGAGACATGGTGGCTGCGGCGGCGATGGGCGCCGATGTGGTTGAGCTCCGTCTCGACTGTCTCTTTTCCTTCCAACCCCGCTCCGACCTCGAGCGCCTACTCACCAATCGTCCCATCCCCGCTCTCGTCACCTACCGGTCTCTCTCTCTCTTTCTCTCTCTCTCACACACACACACGAACAAATTTTGTACATATAACCCTGGTAAATGCTTTTATTACATTAGTGAGCATGTACATTGCTTGATTTTCAAGATGCAAGTGAAACCAACTGTACGGTTAGCTTACCTTACCTCACTGTTAGACTCAATTGTAGTGCAATTGAGCAGTTTCCTAAGTACTCCCAAGTTTGCAGTGATTACCCTGTCTCCTCTGTAATTACAGGCCAAAATGGGAAGGAGGTGAATATGACGGTGACGATGAAACCCGGATTGAGGCTCTTCTCTTAGCAATGGAATTGGGGGCGGATTATGTGGATATTGAATTCAAGGTTTCTCTTTGTTTTTCTTCTTTTGATTACTATGTTAGCTATGTTTATCATAACTTCGTATTAATATGCCAGTTAAGTAGGTATACTCTATTTATAAACTAAAGATGCATACGAATCCAGGATTAACCCAAGTTATCTGGTGTTTGTACAAAACCAACTACCAAGATCTAGTACAACACTTGTAGGGATATTAGGCTAAGTTCATATTTTCTTTTCCTAGTTGTTATTTATTTTTGGCTGTGTACTTCCATGTCTAGGTTGCAGCAAGGTTATTAAATCTAATGTCGGGAAGGAAGCCAGAGAATTTGAAGCTCATCATTTCATCTCATAATTACGAAATGACCCCTTCGGTTGAGGAGCTTGGTAACCTAGCAGCAAGTATTCAGACTTTAGGTGCTGACATTGTGAAAATCACCACGACAGCTAACGATATATCTGATGTATCCCGAATGTTCCAACTAATTGTGCATAGTCAAGTTAGTATGAAACAACTCTGACCATTTTTAGTTTTGTTAATTAAATTTCAGAATTTCCTATGCTGCACCCCTAGTTTTATTGGTGTTATTAAGCTATCTATGGATACTCCTAGTCTAAATATTGATGTGGCTCCATGTCAATAGATCTGCAAGTCGAAAAGATGAATTGCTAATTTGCTGGATCCTAACATGAATCAAAGTTCCTAAAAACGAACGCATTTATCTGAATCTGACACCCTTTTTTAACCTGATCAATTAAATGCATATTATGCATAAATTGCCTGCAATTTAAAAAATATATGACCAAAATTCCATTAAATCCTTAACATAAATTCTCTGCCATAGACCCATAACTCATAATAAAGTATGTTATGTTATCAGAATTATACTTGAGTCTACAATCCGTGATTAAAACTCTGATTTTGATGGGGTTTTTTTTTGTTATTATCTTGGAAAACATAATTTTGATAATTTCTTCATTAAAAATTCAATCATGAAATGTGATTTCAATAGTAATCTAATTCTTCTTTAAAGATATTTTGGATTCCCATGTAATTTAATTGTTGAATTCAAATTCACATTTGGACTTATTAAATCTTGTAGCATTTGAACCTGGGTCTTGCTGAACCCTGAAGGGTTCTGCATTGAACTCCTCTTCCAGTCAAATTGTATATTTTATTAAATCTTGTAGTATTTGAACTTGGGTCTTTCTGAACCTTGAAGGGTTCTGCATTGAACTCCTCTTCGACTCAAATTGTATCTTTTAAATTCTTTTTTTATGTTTAATTTCAGATATTATGAATAAATTTTGGGATTACATGAGGCTAGTACATTCTGGTAAGAAAGTAGCCAACATAAACCATGAGTAAACACAAAGAATATTACAAAAGTACTTTTGGCTTGCACCCTATATACTTTTAGAGTTAGTATGAATTGGTTGATACCATAGTGGTTTATGGTGTTTTCCGCTCTAACAGAGTAACCACTGTATTTTGACTTGTACTGGATACAAATATTGTACTGTGACAAATAATCCCAGTCTTTTTGTAGCATGATTCATATTTCATTCAATCTTATATTTGAATAATGAAGTAGGAAAAGCAGGTGCCGATAATCGGGCTGGTCATGAAGGACAGAGGCGTTATTTCCCGTCTGCTCTGCCCCAAATTCGGTGGTTACCTCACATTTGGCTCCTTAAATAAAGGGAGAGAATCCGCACCAGGCCAAATAACCGGATCAGAGTTGCTTAATGTGTATCGAATTAGAGAGATTGGGCCTGATACTAAGGTCTTTGGTATAATCGGCAAGCCTGTGGGCCACAGTAAAAGCCCAAATTTTCACAATGAAGCTTTCAGGGCGGTTGGGTTTAATGCTGTCTACGTGAAATATTTGGTTGATGACCTGCCTAGCTTCTTGAACACATATTCTTCTCCAGATTTTGCAGGATTCAGGTACTGGATATTATATTTTTTTTTTTGGTTTATGTTTTTGGGATGTGGCATTGAATGCTGACAATTGACCCCCTTTTTTATGTGCATCCTTTTACTCTAGCCGTCAATTTGAGCTAGAATCAGCACACATTTGTTATGATAATAAACTCAATTTTTGTATGAGCTACTTGGGAGCTACTGAGAATTGAGGTTATTTTTTGCCAGTTCTTACTTTTTTGGTTATAAGGTAGGCATGTTTTGCAAATAAAAATGGTTGGATGTTAATTTCAAATTATGATAATTTGGGTTTTCATCAACTGGTACAATATTGGGTGATATAGTTCAAACTTCATAAAAAGGGATGTAGTTTTCTGACACATTCTCCATGCTTGGGTGATTTTGCTGCTACCTTTTAAAACTAGTACCCTCTTTACTTTGCTTATGTGATTTTTTTATGTTGCATTGCTAAGCTGTACAATTCCTCACAAGGAGGCAGCTGTGACATGCTGTGATGAGGTGGATCCTATTGCAAAGGTAAGGTCACTGTTGAATTAGTGAGATGCTTGAATTCTAACAACTTGTTGGAATGCTTATTTAACGTCAGATAATGCATTTGTAAATCTTTCTTTCAAAGAGGAAATTAAGGATTTATCTTTCATTGACTGTATTTCATAAAAAATGAAAATATAAACCTATTTTGAAAAAAAAAAATTAAAAATTATCTACTTATTCTTTTTTTCATTCATTCCTTTTTCAGGCCATCGGTGCTGTTAATACCATAATCAAAAGGCCTTCAGATGGAAAGTTGATTGGTTACAACACTGATTATGTTGGTGCAATTTCGGCTATTGAGGATGGAATTGCAGGTTAGTACAGTTAATCAACTCTCTTACACATTGTATATCTGCTATGATATAAGCTTCTACAGTCTTACTTTAGAAAGATTTGCTATTTGAGATGATTATCTAAATTAGATGCTGATGATATGCAATAATCTGAGATTTATCCTTGCAGGTTATAGTGTGAAGGATGCTGCAGTTTCACCCTTAGCTGGTCGCCTTTTTGTGGTCATAGGGGCTGGTGGGGCTGGAAAAGCACTTGCTTATGGTGCCAAGGAGAAGGGGGCTAAAGTTGTCATTGCAAACCGTACTTATGGTAAAATTATCGTGTTACTAGCCATTTGTTTGTTTCAAAAATTGCTTTGGTGATTTCCATGCTCCGTCGATCCTGTACAACTGGTCTGATCAAAGTTCTCTATTATTTTAAGTTTGTATATTTCACTGTGGTCCTCTGTGTTCCTTTGTTCAAGTAAGAGTAAAACTAGATCAATTATGCTTAAGTTGAAGCCATGTGAGGAGTAGTTGAATAAAATTGAGGGTTAAGTTAGATTTGATTGGTTCAAATGGGAAGCTTACATGCAAAAGGTTGAGATCTTATTTTGGGTTAATTTGGACCAGTTTGCAAAACTGGAGAAACCCTGCCATATCAGTCGGGAAATGTGAGGAAATTATCTGTCATTAAGGGAAATTTGACTGCATTTTTTTTTAACTGTTGTTAGAACGAGCGAAAGAACTTGCTAATTTAATTGGAGGTCATGCCTTGACACTCGCTGATCTGGAAAATTACCATCCTGAAGAAGGCATGATTCTTGCAAATTCTACATCCATTGGGATGTATCCAAATGTCAATGATACTCCTCTTTCCAAGGTTTTTTCTTTTCCATTTTATAAGTATATCTATTAGGAAGTTGCGTTCTAGCCAGAATCAAACTTGGTCCTGCCAAGAACCTCTGGTATTATGTTTTTAGTGGCAATAAGGTACCTTTCCTTTACTAGTGTAATGCCTGTGCATCGTGGCATATATGGTTTATACATAAAAAAAAGGTAGCTTACAGCGGATGGGTTAGTCTGCACGCAAGCAAATTGTCGTATTAATATGTAATCTTAAGGGCTATTACTGTACCTGCAGGGGAATGCTGCAGTTAAAATAGTCATCTAAATTGGGTAACCAAATAAAAAGGAGGAGCAAATCATTCATCCAACCTTTTCATATATGCAATATACTTTTTTT